>CM068369.1:284066668-284690791 GCA_034769895.1 Magicicada septendecula | reverse complement strand
ATACGCCTAAGCATATAGAAGATCTTTTCTTCTCTTCAAACCGTCGTTGGTGGGTTTGCTATTTCTTCCTTTCTGTAGACAGCCTTTTTCCACCACACACTTTCTTCCGTCTTTTACGCAATTCATGTACTTCTTGGTGCTCTCCGCTTCCACTACGCCCCTCGTAGCAGGTTGCCAACCATATTGCTTCTCCTTTCCACAATAAATCCAACCAGCTTTTTTTTCCACCGACCCGATTCAAAACCTTAACATGAAATATTCGTTCCGTCCACGATATTTTTAAGACACTCCTCCAGCGCGACATTTCAAAAAGCTTCAAGGTAGCTTCTTTCCTCATTCCTGAGAGTCCAGGATTCAGAGCCATATGTGCATACGCTCTAAGTTAAAATCTTAAAAAAAATTCTTTCTATTTTCCACGAGTATGTTTATGGACCTCAGATGAGATTTTTTCTCAAAACTTTTCCCTTTTCATAGCAATGCTATTATTTACATCATTAGTGCATCTCTCATATTATTTAATACAGATCCTAATTTAAAGGGATCAACTTACACTAGCTTTCTACCGTCCAGAAATTTCTCAGCCTTCCGCTTTCCTGTTCCGAAACGTTTCATTAGGGTTTCTTTATTTATCATCATGCCACATTTATTTTTAGGATCGTGTTCGTTTGGAGTAGCTCGTTCTTCTTCACTGTTTCATAAAAGTGCTATATCATCTGCAAAACAGATGGTTTTTTAACACATGCCATCACCTAATTCTGTTGTTTCTGGTTTCCATGTATCCGCACTCTACATACTATTTTAAACAGTAGTGGGGATAATCCACGGTATTGTCTAACACCTTTTGATGTCTTTGCTTGGAGTCTATACCGGCCTATGCGAGCCCTCTAGCTCTTGTAGAATTGCAGCTCTCTAGCTCTGATTCTTGTATCCCTATAGTCTACATCTCTCAGGGCTCTGAACATTATATTCCAATTGATTATAGGCATAGGTACTCCAGGAAAACTAATTTCTGAAAAATCAAATACATATGGAATATGAAATAAAAATTAAAAAAGTTACCGCGTTCGCGCTCACACACACACACACACACACTCGCATTACTACAGTAATGATAAACCTATTGTGCCTATTTCAATAACACACAGATAACCTTTAAATAATTTACATTACTAACATAAAAATATTACATACAAAAAATAGTTTGGATAAAGCAAAACCTTAAAATAAGTTAATAAAAATATATAAATTAAAATTACGTTTTAAAACATCAGGGAAATTATACAAAATTACCGTAACTTAAGATTTTTGATTCAAAAAACAGTTTCTTTGTACTAAACTCGCTTCAAAATAAATCATGAAAATTAATAAAAATAGTATTCCATTCAATTTAAAAGAATCCTATAAAGTCGTTCAAAAAGTCGTAAAAAAATAATTGTCTAATGAAACATTTTCATTCTACAGACAAAGACAAGTTCACAGCTCATACATGTGGCTTTCTGAACCTTCATTTGTTTCAAAAGAACCGAATGTTTGCAATTGATCAAAAGTAGTTTTGCTCAATTTAATTACATAAAATAGTTTATACATCGTTTACTAATTGGGAATTCCTAACTGGGGGGGGGGAGGTTATTTTACAGTTATTAAATATTAAATATTAAAATGGGTTTCTAAGATAAGCGATTATGTCCTCGTCGTCGTCATCATCATCATCGCTATTACCACCACCACCACCACCACCCCCATCATCATCATCGACGTCGTTGTCATAATCATCGTCATCATTTTCACTTCAAAGATTTGGCCATAGTTGACTTGTTCCGGTACCCATATTACCTTTCATTTATCAACATGTTTTTCAGTATGTTCATATGCCAAGGCTGTTCATATGAGAGTATAATTTCGGTTAGCCAATACTAAATTATAAATTACAAATCTGCAATATAATTTTCCTAATGTTTTAAAACCTACAATCATTAAATTTCCTTTTAATTTGCAAACATATGGACAAATTGCATGATTTTACGTAAAAATAACAGCTAAGTGTTCTACTGAAATGTAATGTCTCTATTTTTGGTTTCACAGTCGGATGAGACAATGGTCACATAGGAAAATACATTGCGCTTATGGGTTTTACGTTCGCTACATTTCTTCGTTCCCCTCTTTTGGAAAATATCTAGAAAATATACATAGTAGTAACAGTAATTTAATTCTTCACATTTTGGTATGTTACATAAAAACTAACCCCAATAAATTAATCGGAAAAAATAAAAAATGTAATAAAACCATCGGACACTCGATTTAGTAAATACGAATTATAAATTACGAATATATAATCTAATTTTCCTAATATGTTAAAACGTACAACCATCAAATTTCCTTATAATTTGCAAACAGGTGGAAAATTTGAATGTTTTTACTTAAAAATTGCAGCTAAATGTTTTAGTGAAATGCAAAGTCTCTAGACATAAAATAATATGAGTTTTTCTCTTTATATTCCATACAACGGAAATTACTTCCTCTATTTCGTGAAGTGTTCTGTATGCGTATGCGTATGTATATGCTCGCTCGCGCGCTTCTAAACCTGAGGATTTCACGGCCGGGGTTAACAGTGTTGGAAACAAACTGACTAGACTTCGAGCTATTGGCGCGTGGTCCACTCGTGTTGTTACTAACAGACGTTTCGGTCTCTCCTCTAAAGCCCACCTTCAGTGTGCAAAACGATTCGCTAACTGACACGGTCTTCGTCAGTTAACTACAGTACTGTGGCAAAAAAATGTTCGCGCCCCTAAGGAGGACCGCTTATATAAACTTACAGAGTTGGCAGGTTGTAAGCTGAAAACCTGCATCGGTCAATCAGAATCAAGCACACTACGATTGGTCAAGCACCACAGGATGCCAAATTCTATTTAAAGCGAGGCTATGGCCTCATTTTGGATTCTTTAAAGCGAGGCTATGGATTCATTTTTTTTTTAGACAGACATCGTGGACGTCTAATAAGCAACATCGAGTGTTCTACGTAGAAGAGGACCAGCCGCACCCTCGACTCTCAAAATGTAGAGGCAATCGACGTCCACGGCTTCTGGGGAGGAGAAAAAGCCGCAGGCTGAACATCGGCAGCAACAGCAACAACCTGACGCTGAGATGGTGGACCTGCCTTGCAGCCTCCAAGAAGAAAAGAAGCAAGAGACGATTGGGACCTGCAGCACAGTGCAGGTAAGTCGTATAGGTAGCGCTTCCCAAGGAAACCGTGGGGTCCGAGAGTAGGACGAACAAATAGAGACACGATTCCGTCGTCAGTGGCGGAAAAAACTACAATTGTTTACAGCGTACGGAATATTCAGAACTCATAACAAATCCAGTGCACTAAGGCAATGGATTACAAATCCAGTGCACTTGTTACAGTACAGTAGTTTCACCGAACGATACTTCAGTCTGTGTAACACAACAGGTTTAGTTTAAGAAACATTTAGTAACAGCTTTTGTTACTCCCAGATACATTTAATAATTCATCCCTACGATTTTTGGGCAACAGATGAAGGTAGAATAATTGTAAGACACTTAAGGGAAATTAGTTTTTTTTATTAAACAGTTTAACGGAAACTTAGGAGAATAAATTTCTACCACTTATTTCTTGTAGGCCTATATTAATCGCGAAAACCTTGCATGACTGATATGATAAATACGTTCTCTTTCAGAAAAGGTAGCACAGAGAAAACTCAAGACCTGCATATAAGACTAAAAGACGGGAAAAGAAATAAGTGGAGGGAGAACATAAAAGTCAATAAAGAACAGTCTCTGCGATGAAATGAAACTTCGCAGGCTCGACGTTAGATAATAAAGTAACAGATAGAATAAATACATAATATCATGTGAATATAAAGGAAAAAGATATGGCGAGATGACCCAACAATCGAGATAATCATTCAATGTAGATAGCAAAGCTTTGCACATATAATATAAAACTATAATAAAGTTGTATAACCGTATGTCCTAAACCGGACTAATAAGGTGCCGTATGTCAATGATACACAAAAATATATTTAAAAAATAGTTACTAACCTCTTTTGCGTTTTATATTTCCCTCAAATATAAGTTCCTTGAGCCTTTAGAAATATAGCTAATCGCTATAAAGCCATCAGAATGATCTCCTTTGACCCGACGACTGAAGCGTATCTCGGCTCACACACGCCTTATATATCGTAAGCGTAACGGCATAGTGACGGTATTGCGTCGCATTCGATTCTCCTGGTTCACAATACATCAACTTACTTACAATGTCTCCTTTGTTTCAGAATTTTAAAACAGAAGAATTTTGTAAAATAGTTTTGAAAACAAACTGCGTTGTGTCCCATAAACACTTTACGTCAGTGGCTGATCAAATAATCGGTTTTCCTGTTCATAAAGATTTACACAGTTGTCTCGGCGAATCCGGTTTCACACGTTTTTACCTGGTTCTGAAAAAGCCGCAGTTTTGCATTCTTGTTCGTTTTATAAATGTAGAGGAATATTTTCATTATTCCTGAAAACAGCGTATGATAATTGTCTCAGGAAACCACACTTTACGCAAATCATTAACAAACAATAAATCTTTTTCCTTAAAACGATTTAAACTGCAATCGCTATTATTGACTATAATCAAGCTAACGACTGTATGTCTTTTCCACGTTAATGTTAGTTTACAAAAATAGTATGCAAAAACTTCAAATGTTTAATTTTATTTTGAAATTGTTTATATACATGACGACTACAATAGGAACAACATTTATCGTTTGAAAGAGACGTTTTTAACATATTCCATTAGACCATCATAATGTAAAGGCAACGTTGTCGGTTCCATGTGAAATTTCGGACGTTCATTTCATTTGGATGTTTCCCATTTTTATATTGACGTCTTCCTCACGCTTCCTCAGTCTGCCTCATACTTTCTTTCATAAAATCTTACCTTGCGATAAAGCCTGTATGCCATAAGCTTTATTCTATATTTTTAAATTGCTATTTAGAAAAATATCTATTATAAAGCTTTAAAACGTGTAAGGTTGTCTGTAAATCTAGTAGAGAACTGACATATAAAGGAATTGGTGTAAATATCACCACAGAAAATCGTTACAAGGAGAAAAAATTCATTGTCTCTCATTATTTCCAATTAGAATATAAAATTCTAATGATTTATCCTTTAAATGTTTTTATAATAATATTTCCACAAAATTCTTTAGAATTAAGTTTTATCACAGGTTCAGAGTATAACTGATCCATTTTGAAGCATTTTAAATGTTGTAGTCTTTTACAAAAAATTTGAACAAATGCCACTTATAGGTTTTTTTGAAACATCCACAGGATTACGTAAAAGTCATTAAATTTACGTATGTACAACCAAATATTTTAGTTCTTTAGACACTCAGTTTACATTTTTTGAAATCTTGCGTTTATTCTTCATCCAGGGTATAAACAAATCACCTGTTTTGGTCCCAAAGGAAATACATCCGCTTCATTAACGCTTCCTAGATATTTATATAGCCTTTTTAGTCCAATAGGCTAGTACTTCCAAATTTCCTTAGGCAATGCGATCAAAATTTAAAATCTAAACGATATTAAAAACTTAACTCTTTGCGGATGTCTTCACTGTAGAGTCTAGTTTTTCGCGTGCATCCTTTAACGCATCACATGAATCTCATCTCCGATGCATCCTACCAACATGTCTCTTCAACGGAACCTAAGTTTCAAAAACCCTATAACAACTATAACGTAGCCACTACCTTATAAAATTTCAATTGTGTCTCGTCCCTTGTTTTCCTTGATAACGCTTGATGAAATTTTTCACATATTGCCTGAAGCTTGGCCAACTTATGATCAATGTCATGCTCTACGACACAAGTGATGTCACAACCAAGATAACAGACATATGACAGCTGCTCTATACTCTTATTATCCACATAACTTTAAATTGTAAGGGATATCTTCCCACAAAAGTCATAGTTTCTCTCTTCTGCGCAGATATTTTTATGCTGTTGGAACAAACTTGTTCTAAATAAAACATCAGTCTTTGGAACTTGGATTCATTGTTGTGGCTGATTATTTGATCTGAAAACAGCAGTCTGTTAAAGTAAGTCCTATTATTTATTTTTATTCCTGGATCTACTCTAAAGTAACCTCCCGAACTATGTTATCAATATAGATATTAAACAGTGTTGAGATGTGCTACACCATTAGCGCATTCCCTGATTAATGTAAATTTCATGTGTCAAATCCTCTCCTAAAGGCAATACCATATTTGTATTTGGGGTATGTTTCGCGAGAACTTTTCAACGCATCAACGGATTTTTTTAAAATTTGGCATGCGTGCCCATTCGTTTACCCTCCAGAATAGGGTCATCCTGCCCATTCGATGACCCCCCCCCCGAAAAATAGGGGAGCTGGAGGCAAAAATCTGAAGAGGTACGAATTTTTAAAAAACTCAAATTCCATATGGCGATATCAAATGAACACAAATTTAGTCAAAACATGAATGTAGTGTTTATTTTTTTAAACTTTTAAATTTCGGGTAGATCGACGAAAAGAGTACGATGGAGAAAACGAGGTGGAAAAATGGAGTTGTTGACGCCATAATGTAGTGAAACTAAGAGAACCTAAACTTTTTCATCTATAAAAACTCATATTTTGTGTTGCCGGTAAACAACAAGAGTACACGCTGTTACTGCATAGCACGATTAAAACGCGCGTGAGCTTTATTTGCACCATTCAGAGTGCGTTGACTTATTTCATTACATAGAGAACATGTGTAACGTATAATTTCCCATGTGTAGTACATGTTTCACTATAGTTGACATGCGATTTCAAGTAACGCAAGCTATATTTTCCTCTCCTTTGGTTGTCAAGGAAACATAAGTTGTTTGTGCAACCGTGCTGTACTATTTATTGTGACAGAAAATGACGATTTTAGACATCAGTATTAAGGTCACGATATCCCCTAGCAGTTGAACTAGTTCATCATTAGTAGGAAATTATCTCCGAAGATAGTGTTCAACTGACGGATATTGCTCTCCGTTCTTACATTGTGTTTTTAAAGTCATCATTTTCGCATAAAATCATCAAAACCTTTGTTACTTCTGCCTCTTCTGTGTTGCCTCTTCGTGTAAACCTTATATTCTGCCTCTTATTCCCTTCTCTGTAATTTTACTTCTGTCATTAACTTCTGAACTACTTATCCAACTTGTGAATATTCAGAGAAGAACATGGGCAGAGCTAATTGAGTTGCTTTATTTACATACCAAGTGTCCAATAGTAATTTATATACACATTTACTGATAGATTTAATATTAATGGTTAAGAATGTGAAGAAAAGGAATTGTAGTGAAGGAAGAACAATGAACAACGAAGAATGATATGGTTCGTTTACGCAAAGTGTCAAAGACAGTCCCGTACAGTTTTTTGAGAAAAGCTTTCCCGGAAGGGGAAAGAGTGGGCGTCCAAGCAGATCATGCAACAAAATATTTGGAGGAGCCATGGAGCACGATGGTTTAGAATAGGTGTGCCCTAGATTTTGATCGACCGCTCGATCAGCGTAAAATCCTAAGACTATGATCATTCTTTTTTTATTGTTTAAGAGGCGTGTTTTTACTCCGTGTATCTAAGTATATACACAAATCGGCATTCTCCATTGTAAACTCTGTGAAATGAATGTACTGAATCGGACTTTCTGACACCTTGCTAATTGCGTAAGGCCGTTATGACAAACAAATTATTTATAAAAACATGCTGAAGAGATGTATGGCAGAATATACATTGTTTTTTCTTCTTTTTCTTTTCTTCATCTTCTTCTTCCTCCTCCTCCTCCTCCTCCTCGTTGAAGCTCAATCGTAGATTGGTTTATATTAGTTTCCGTTTACACAAATTGCAGTTTACATAATTTATTATTTAATTACTACACCGGAGCGGTGGTCTTCTTGTGTAACTGTTATCCCTCAAATTAATGTGGTCAAATATTATAAGTTTACAATATTTCTATACCTTCCTCTGCCTTTATCTACTCCATTGCTGATCTTGTCGATCCAGTTCCTGTGACACCACATTACAAATGACTCTATCGTCTTCTTCTTGTTGTTGCTCCTACTGCCATTTCTTGCAGATATAAGCTCTACAATTTTAGGTTTGTTTCTTTGTCAGTCAACAAGTTCTCAGAGGTTTAGACTTTTATAAGAATTTGCACTTTATATCGTGTCTGCGATGTTTTGTGAACTGCATAAATTTTATTTAATAAAGATTTGTAAATAATATATTTTCGTAGTATTAAAGTTATTTGCGTGTACTAAGGTCCACGTAACATTGAAGTAAATTTAAATGAATAAGAGGTACAGAGACTAATAATACCGTACTAAGATTCATCCAAAAATGTCACACTACATCAGTTATTTTACAAAAGCGAAACGTATATACATTGTTCAAAATATCTAATGGATAATCTTCATCATCATCATCTGAAGGCCATGCCTTCCAAGTTAGCCATGTCTCTCTCTCTTTCAATGTCCTCTTGAAATCGTAGTACGATAGGAAGTTCATTTCCTTTCCCATCTCTTTGAAGAACGCGACTCGTGGTCGTCCTCTTGGTTTTTTCCCCAACACCTTACTATTAAAAAGTAATGGGTACTTTTAATAAAATATAAGCGGTATCAATTTATGGATCATATAGCTCTGCGTTCTATTATTCTTATTGAATCCTCTATTTTCATAGTGACCGTCAATCAATGAATTTTAATGATGAAGGATTTTTCGAGGATCGGTCAAAAGTAGGCTATACCACAAATTTTAAATTTCACAACAGATAAATTAGTTTAGTGAATGTGTTTGTATTTGTGCGTGTGTGTGTGTGTGTGTGTGTGTGTGTCACACCCTATCTAACCTTCTAAACACGTGTTCCTTTTAATTCCTCTACAAGTAAAAAAATGTACAAGTGTCATCTGTTTCAGATTATAAATGGGGCGGTTGTTTTGAGACAACTTACAGTTGTGTGTTTGGTGTGGTCACAAATCAGTAACACTTGTAAGTGCCTCACTCGTCATATTATTTAGTATCAGCTAGGTAAACATGTAGCCTAGTAGTTCTTAATGACACATATTCGATTAGTTTCAAACTCAGTACAGTGGTCATCTGCGTTTTGCATAATTTACACTTACGTGACAAAAAAGAAAATAACATGTATGAATATAGTACTGGTTGGCCCGCAAGTGTGTGGTTGTGTATGTGTATGTGTGTGTGTGTGCGCGCGTGTGTGTGTGTGTGTGCGAGAGAGAGTGCGCGCGCGAGCGTCTGCGTATTGCATTGAGGTTTATATATGTGTTTAAGACTTCGAGTGTGAGAGAGAGAGAGCGTGAGAGTGTAATGAGAGATGGGGAGAGTATTGTAGTGTGAGTTTCAACAATATGATTTTATAAATTATACTTCCATGATTTTTTTAAATGTAACAAGAAAAATTAAATAATAATTTACAACAATATGATTTTAAGTAATATCCGTTTTCATCTGATAGATTCGTTTACCATAAACTTGTGTCTGTAACATTTTGTAAATTCTCTGACTTAAGTTCGTAATTATCTACAGTTATTTTGTTTAGAATCTCTAAATTAATGACGAAACACACGTACACAAACACATTCACTCAACTAATTTATCTGTTGTGTTTGATATTTTCTCTTGTATCCGTACACAGGTCCTCCTGTGACAATAAATATTGTCGTAACGTCGACACAAATAATTTAAAATTTGTGGTATACTTTTTTGACCGATCCTCCCAAACTCTTAATCGTTAAAATTATTCTCACTATTTACCGTACTTAAATTTGAATACTCGTTGAAATTAATCGAATTACCTTAGCCTAAAGGGTTTACCATCGATTGCACATGCTCGAGTCTTATCAGGTTTGAACTGTAGTAACTATCATCAAAGGTGATTTCACCGACGGTTTGTTTAAGGTGATTTCAATTATAAAAAGTTTAAGCAGGCCTGATAAGAGTACTTCTGAAAAGCACTCCTCGTATCGTCTGGAAAAACGACAGCTGTAAGAACCCCATGCTTTAGTAGATTATTACTAACACTAAACCAATCGAATCCGACATGTGTAGAATTTCTAAAGTCCGGAACTCTTTATACGGGTGGAGTACTATTTCATTGGCAAACATCTAATTTGGAGGGTCAGACTTTGTTATCAGGTGACTCTTTCTGCAAGGTAGGAAGATATGTTTCTAGTTTTGTTTTCACTGCAGGTAGACTAAGAAGATCAAAATGTATCCTGCTGTTTTACTATCCCTAAAAGCTGGGCTGCCTCTGGAACCAAAGATCCTATTCTTCGTCGTTGTGAGATTCACTCGTTACCGTTAACATGGGAGCTTTGTCACAAACGGGAGCTAGCATCACAAATGCTCCTGAAGTCTGCGGTTGGCAAGGATCAATATATGTCTCCGGACAGAACTGCCCAGTTTAATAAGGATTTTCTAAGAAGGAGTTCCTATGATTTTTTTTATTTTATACACAGATGACATGCTAAAGAAAGGGCACAAAAATTTAAACACTTTATCCACTAATTAAACAACAAAACATACCCAATGATTACCTTATTCGCCAACTATCTGGTAAAAGTAGACAACAGTAAAGATTCCCTACAAATAGTCACCGTGACATACATTTAATTGTCACTGAATACCATCTCACATTTTCTACAAAAATATACTGAAGCTATGATACTTTACGGATTTGAGACCGTCATTCATAAAGTAGTAATTCATAATCACCAAATAAAATAGTCAAACATTCAATTTTATAGGCTATACAGATATTAAACTAAGGTGCTGATGTGGTTAATAGGTTTGGAAAATTCAATTATATTAATGGCGTAAAACACACATAATTAAAAAACAAATTACAGACAGATGCAATAATAGCACAGTATGAAACGATGATCATCCCACATATAATTCATGAAAGTGTCCATCTAAATATGGAATTTAACAAAAAATAAAAAAGAAGAATGAAGATACTAACAACAGAAAAGACAATTTTAAGACATACGATTGGATACAAAAGAATGAATTGGAAATATAGACCGATATAAGGGTGGGAATGATGTAATGCTGATATAGACTGATGTAAGGGAATGGCAACTACAAAGCATAAATTAACAAATGAAAGAATAGAGTAAAAAATAAGCAAATAACTGCAAAAAATGGATCCTACTCGTATTTTTGAAGAGGTGTTAGATTATAAACCATAAGAGAAAAGACTCTTTAAGAGGCCAAGGTAAAGGTTATCAGCTCCATTGGCGTGACGGAAGAAGCAGTAAAGGAAGACTAACCATAGAGAGCTTTGCCCATTTTGTGAGGTGGCTTAGATAAATACTGCTAACAGCTAAATAACAGAACGGACGTCATGTTTGATGTTAGCAATAATAAATTTCCAACTACGGAAGTCTATTAGTGAGGGTATTACTTTTATGACTTTGATCTATGTATTACACATAAAGCTACGTAGTAACATTCTATACTAAACTACATACACAGTTTTGTGTTGCAAGGCAATACACTACGGGTAAATAAGCTTCCGTTCATATTTTTCTGCTGCGTTTACGTATATACGTATCAGTTTCAACACGAAATTCTTTATTTTTTTGCTATTAAACAGACGAATTTTTTCAGTTTTTTTTCTCATTTCTTATCATCGCTACATTTCTAATGCGTCAATTCAACTACGACAATGATACCTGCTAACAGTGCTGCTTCTAAAACTTTCCGCCTTTTGTACAATGCAATCACAGAAAAAATAACATTACATTGCCAAAAGCTGTTAATCATTTGAGCTTTATTTGAAATTTATTGTAAATATTCAGCTGACTAAATATGAAATATGTGCTGCATAAGCTTCATTTAATCTTAAGTTTCAATACTATAAGATCTCCTCAGACGACCATATGTATATGTTCCAGGCGGACTGAAGTAAAAACAACCACACACACACAGTAACATTACTGAAGTGCACGGCGACCTGTGGGACAATCAACCGCACTTCTAGAAACAAGATACGTCGAAATACAAAATTAAAGTTTTACAAATTTTTGGCGCTCTCTGTACTGTCCTATGGATGTGAATTGTAAATAGCAACCAGGAAACAAGAAAGAAAATACATGCCTTTGAAATGGAGTTCTTAAGAGGAGTTAAAAGTTGTAACGTCTTTTCGCCGCGTTACAAATCCAGGGAACCCATCGTAATTAAACTCCGTTAATCAGATGGGCTGCCTACGTTGTAACAGAATGTATTACAAATAATTAATATAACTAATTACTTACTAACTGTGTAAGGAAACAATGGCAAGGTATACAATTGATTTAAGCACTCCTCATATGTGTGTAACAAGAAGACTTCTCTTTATTTAACATTTAAAAACATTTACTGACAGATCCCATGACATTACTAATTCAATTATTAAGTTATTTGAAAGGTTTCTTTAAACTTAGGGATCAAAATTGATTCTATATAGCTATACCTCGGATCCGGGTAACCTTCGGTATTTATTCATTACAACTTTTAGTCATAATCAATTCATGACATTAGTTTGCAAGACTTTCTTTTATTCAACCATTGGAAGAATGGTATTATTGCTTGAATTATATTACTCTACATTAGCATATAAACTGTTACAACGTATGAAGTTAGAATAGTTACATGAAATTCTTAGATTTAATTTATAAGTCTTTACAAAGTTAATGGTTTCTGAAAAGTCTCTTTCAAGATGTGTTGTGTAACAAATATTAGTAACCCTCGATAGACAGGCTATCGAGTCACCTTTTAATTGGTATGCAGAAGACTCGTCCTGGGGTATCCGTCTTGGGAAACAGGAACAGCTACGTCGTCATCTCGGTCTGGTCTTCGTCAGTAAAGGGCTCCAAAGTTCGCAGGTTGAACTTTCTACGATGATACTTGTAGATTCTCGGATGTCCTGATCTGCATACTCTGTCGCGTGTACTAGAGTTTGTGGCTTCTGATAGTTCACATCTCCAGGTATGACGTTGGAAGTGTTGTTATTTCTTGAAGTTCGATGTCATCTTGTGTTACACCTTTTTTACGTTTCGAGTTTTACACTTTAAATCTCTTGTTTATTTACATAACTATATTAGTTAACACATCCAGATGCTTTAGACAGCTATTTCTGGTATACCATCTTAAGGTCAAACAAAGTATAGGTAACATATTTTAAGAGCACAGCTCTTACGTCTATACTGTACGAAGTCACCATTGCGAGAGAGCGAAATTCTGCTCCCTTCGCCTGGTACTGGACAAAATGGTAGTGGGGCAATTACCGCGCGAGAATATAGTCCCTGTCTCTCTTTATGTTAACATTTTTATTTATACAAACTATCCCTAAACAAATATACATAATTTAAATCAGTTGTTTTAGCGACTATCTGTGTCTTCAGATTTTTTAATTATTAACATTAGGTTTTTTTTATCTTATTCTAACTTACACAAGACTCGGAAAACATGTCGAGTCTGGAATCAACAGGACAGCGCCTGCTCACAAGCAAAGGGTTAAATACGATATTAATAACTCTTTACAATTTATCTTTTTATTAGAGTATCTTCTTACTAACTAATTACTGCTTCCTCTCATACTGAGTACATACAGGTTTTTTATATTAATACAGTGAGATTTAAATGGCTTAATAGCTTGCAACCTTAATTTTTAAAATTTTTTATTATTTTGATTATTGGTACAATTTAAATCGTCACAAAGTGTTCTAAACTTAATAGTACGTATAATGGAAGAGACCATAAGAGAAACATAACAAGTTTTAACTTGAATGAAAGACTAAAATATGATAAACAATGGTGGAAAGAACACTTAGAAAAAATGTCAGATTCAAGATTGTTCAAACAAGTGTAGAAAAAAATATAGACATACTGGACACAGGTGTGTTGATAGACCCAGGAAGAGATGACTGGAGGATCTTTGAAGGCGGAAGGTGTAAAGATAATAATGACGATGGAGATGATGATGATGATAAAAATTATTTCCTTAACTTTGTTACTTTCCTACAGCCTTCTTTTGTCTACCGTTCCAGATATGTCATATAATTTATAAAATACATGAATTAAATGTAAAATGTATTCTACACGTTACAGAAAACATGGACAAGGCATATGTTTAAGGAACTGAAACGTACATTTTAATACACTAAATTAAAATTTTACAACGCACTGTTTAGGAATAACTGTAGTAAGCCTATAAATACTTGTACGAGTTCATATGGTTTTACGATGCGTGAGTTTCTGGTTCGACAAGACTCACATAAACGATCTCAAGTTGGCAGAGGGTCTTTGATTGTTATTGACTGAAAACGGTCGCATCACATTCCAGTGACAATTACACTGCTACCTTACATTCTGAACACACAATCCTTTGGCGTGCGTGTCTGCGCGAGTGGGTTCGTATGCCACTATAAGTAAGCACTTTTGTGTACATATTAATTACAACTATTTTACCTATCACAGCAACAGGAAGACTACGGGATTTAAAAGTGGCTGATAATCAATTAGCTGACGCTGATCAAAGAAGAAACTTGATTATTTAAAATCGAAAGCAGTATATAAACTATAACGTGGATGTACAAAGATTTCATACGAGGTAGATGTCTAAGTTTAACAACGGAGGGTAGGCAATTTATGATTTGGAAAGTTATAAAGATTTACACACTTAAAAAAATTTAGTAAATAGAAAAATAATCTTCAGGAGGGAATTCAAGCAAAACACATTAGGAACACAATTTACACGCATTGTTCCTATTATTAATAACGGAGGACCAGTACGACAAGATTAGCTTGAAAGGTTCCAAACTGTAATTGTACACGTAGAATACGAATGTGGGGCAGGTCGTTAGGTAAAGTAGAACAAAAGATGTTGAGGGCATGCAAACGCAAATACTCGTCGGAAATATTTGGGGGCATAAAAGTCAAACTTTCTGTAGGAGGTCAAATCTAGAATTGGGAAATTTTCTTAATGAACTGGACATTTTCGGTAATAAAAACACATAGCATTACTAGTCGCGACATGAAAACTATGATAGGATAAACTTAATTTATATTTAATTATTATAGACTGTAGCTTTTAATAATGATTTTTATGATACTTGAGACGCTTGCTAAGCATGCCTTTGTGTAAAACCGAGAACGCACAGAATAAAAACTAATCTCTTTCCATTTACACTTTAATGCTTGCTAACGAGATGTTACTGAAGTAAACTGTTTAATTTAATCCAGTGTCGTGTAGGCTGTGTCTTATTGTCTGGGCTATAAAGACTGACTGAAGGAAAGGAGACGGGACTTAGAGAATATAAGCTATTACGATTTTTATAAAACCATAGGTCAGGTAGGTCACTTGGTTAGAATGGAACTGTTGGTTGAGCTTCAGTCACCATATTACTGTACAGGAATTTCTCACTGAAGTCGTATTCTTGCTTTCCACGTTATATTACTATTTTTTTGATCTTATGAGACGTAATTGATGAGAATATATATTGATAAGGTTTTGAATACACATTCATGTTTTAGTTATTAACTATTTTAAAATTAGTATTTTAAAACTTAATCTTCTTTGGCTTTTGACTTTTGTACTGAGTTATCTAAAATATTCTACGTTCCCTAATCCTGACTAACAGATTAACCCAATGTCTCGTCTGTATTTTATATAGCATTTCGCGTGTACCACCTGTACGTCTCGCTTTCCATTACATCCGTCCAGTATTCTGCTCATCAATGTACTTGTGCAGAACTGCTGGTTCGAAGGTCCGGATAGACTTCATGTTGCCAACTTCCTCCGGGAGGTGGCACCACAAAAAGAAGTTCTTTACTTCTTTGTATCTTAGGTTGGGGAATTGTTCAACTAGTTAGTTATTCAAATATTTAGGAAATAAACTTGTCTTAGGTTGTGACAAAAATAACAATCTTACAATAAGTATATTTCCGATGATATATCACATACGCACAAGTAGTAATAAAAATCAAACTGACACTAGTGTGCCGTCTCCCTTGTTAAGACAACACAAAAGTCGGGAACTAGTTCAATTCTTTACCAGTAAATTAAACTAGCTGCCGTTGTTAGTAAAAATACTTACCAACAAATTACAAAACAATTATGATATAGGAGATTGACAAGGTTTGCATAAATTTATTCACTCACTAGGTGTTAGCGAAAACATCTCTTTATTGCTATTCAAATATTATGCTTGATTTTAAAGAAAAGTTATTTTAGTAAATTCTGCTTTTACTGCTTCAAAGATCTTAAGTATATTATTCGTTTTATCTCCAAATTTATTCATATAGATGTTAGTTTTAATACCACGGATCCGGGTCTCAACTTTCTCAAAATAATTAATTTATCAAAACTTCAACCATATTATTGGAAGAATAATATTGGTGATACTCTACATTATTATCTTACATTTATCTATACATTGCGGTTACTATTACTTCATTACAAAATTACAAAATTTACAAATCTTATAATTTGTTCTTTACATTGCTAAAGTTCTTTAAAGTTCTTTGTTACTTCTTTTATTAAGGCGAAATTTACAAAAGTTGTGGTTTGATATCACCTGAATTTCATATGATGTTGTTGTATCCTTTGGGGCATCTCCTGTCGTCTTCTAATGGTGGAGTACGTTTTTCCTGGTGAATCTACATCGGGTTGATTATTTCTGCTCTGGAAGATCGGTTGTTTACTTGAAGTTCCAACTGTTGTAGTTTCACTTTCCTTGGTCCAGACTTTTGTAGTTCACATTTTTTTTATTTTAATTATAGTTCTCACTTCGCAGTACTAAAGTCTAGTAGTTACATTTCTTACACTTACATTTTATATTTTTAAAAGAGATGTGTTGGCTACCTTTTTCTTTCTGTATGTATTCTCACTAACTCTACACACTACATTATTCACAATAAAACCATCTCACGCTGGATATACGTTTAACGCCATACACTTACGTGTATGTACACAACACCAAAACTCACATCTTGTCATGGCGAAGTTCTACTGGCGAATGCGCGTATAGTTTAGGGGCGAGGACTCAGTAACCTGGTGCGTATTTACGCACTAAAAAAATAGTTCGTACTTTATATATTATTAATTATTCATTAATTAGAATGTAAATACTTTATGTTAACTTTATTATGACTTAGGGATTTCTTTATTTATATAGTCGCATTTTCAATCATTAAAATAATTATTATTATTATTCTTTACTTAACACCTTTCTTTGCGTGTTGGTACTGGAAAGTTTCAAGTTGATTCAGGAATCTGGGTATAGGTAAGGGTGTATGATACTCTTACTTATTAAAATTAAAAATTTTAATTTGTGCGATTTTCGATATATTTAAAATCGTCACACTAGGAGGAACATAAATATAAAATTTTTGAATTCCACGGCCAAATCAGGTTTACTACATTGATGTGAGAGTTTAACACTCAACGAGAAGTAAACAGAAATACTGAGGCTTCAGAAATTACATTCTATCCGAAGATTGTTCTAATAATAGGTGGAAGAACTTAGACATATATATATATAAGATAAAATGGGAATCCATAGTGTTCTGGAAGACATAAACGATTATGAGCGTAGGTAGATAACAAACTTGGGAGGAATGCTAAAGTGATAATATTAAATTTGCAAACCAAGTACGAATCTGTGGAATGAAGAAATGTTATAAAAAGCAGAAAGAGATGAGAAGATAAGTTTCTAAGTCGGAACATGTAGTGAGCCTAAAGACTGGAAGCGGAGAACCACAGTTTGTTTACTAAAATACTTTTGTTTAAAGTCTGTTTACTAACTAATACGTTTCAATACATTTTAACACGCAGTTTTTATACGACTTACAATACTAAAGCGCGCATGGTAGGCTATGTATGTCTACTAACGTAATGTGTTAATTGTAAAGAGACGAAGTCCGTCTCGTTAAAATGTTCAATTATTATTATTAATTCGTATAGTTATGAAGTGTTGTGAGTTCGGTTGGAAATTGTTTAATTGAAATAAATTGACTCTTCACTTGTCGTTGAGATGAACCTAGAGGTGTGCCCCTTCACTGAAAACACATAAGTATCGCTGGTATAAAAATACTTACTTGTTGGATACTAGTAATGTAGAAGTGTATTACTAGTAAGAAAGTGAGAATCGTTCAATTCATATCCTTGCCGCCGCCTCTGTTACCAACCATTGCTGTTGTTCACCTAAGCAAGTCTTATTCTAATACAATAATTGTCAAACTCTGTTATCGGTTAAGAATTGATTTTTTATTGGTCGAACTCATTATTAATAATTACCATAGTTCAATAATATTGTTTATTTTCCTTTAAAATTTTAATATTGTGGATGGACTCTTTTAAATAAATAAATCTCAGGGTGGCCAGACTGCGTCTAACCATCTGTCGGTCTGAACGTAAACAATTTCGTTACTTTAATTCATAAATAAAGCATGTTCTTTTAGTCTGCAAGATACACATAAGTTAATAAAATGCAATACTATAATAATTAGTATTCGGAGAGTGAAAATATTATTAGATTCTTTAACAAAACATAAACATTTAACACGTGATTATTATTGAAGTTTTTAGGTTAACTAGGGTTCATTGTAACCTAACTTTCTTAACATAAAATAATGAAAATTTTCTTAACCATGCTAACATCTCCGTGTACTACGGTTATACATGTAATCTATTGAGGAACTTCATCACCTATCTTCATGGATTGGCTACAATTAAAGTTAACAGGTTACTGGAAATGACCCCTTCCTATGGTTGGGGATTGTTATATATTTAGCTAGAATCTTAAGGTTAATCAAAATATAATACTTAAACTACTATAGTTCAATCTTTCTCTCAAGTTCTCCATTGACTATTTAATGTCTTTGAATTAGATAAGTTCCTTGAATTAATTATAAAACTTTTATGTTTGTTGTTACTTAAATATTTCACTTTTAATGGTTTAGTTCAATAATTTAAATAAGGTTCCAATCTCTGTTAGATTGCTATTGATTCAACAATATTAATTAATTTATTTTCGCTTATAGCGGTCCTTAATTAGTAGGTTATTATTTTAAAATAGTTTTGTTATGTTCACTGATACTTGCGTATGAAGTCGTTCTAGTCGCATCACTAATTCACAAAATTTTCTTCTGTTATTTGAATGAAATTAAATTTGATTTATTCATTCCCGTTCACTACCTATGCGCATATACTCCGTTATAGGCCACTGATTAAATAAAACTTCACTTTCCCATATACCCGACCTAACCTCAACCTTGTGTTTCGAGGTTAAACGCTTTCGTCAGCTGTCGGCTTGTCGATTCAGTACTTTTTGGTTATTCTGACCAACGTGGAGTCTGCGTCGAAGCTTGAGATAGACTGATGATCTTACCTGTGTCGAGATTCCGTACCTTGTAATTAATAACGGGCCCTGATTGGCTAGTTGTTCTAATTTTCGGGTACTCTCGGTATATGTCGGCAAAATAGACGCTTAGCTTGGCGCCAGTATCTGGGTTGAAGGCTCCGGTTTTCTGGTTTCCTTTGTACGCCGACGGGCTTGCAATTAATTCTTTTATTTATAATTTAAATGATTCACTTATACATCCACTGATATTTTTTTCAGTACTCTCATCGTTTTTGTCTTTTCCCCATGAGTATTTTGACTACCCTCACCATATAGTTCTGCTAGGGATTAATAAAATAAATTTCTTACGAACTAATTACATCTCTCATTTTCTACCTTACACTAATTACATTGTTCATTTTTTGATAAATAATTATCATGCTTAATGAGTCATTATCTATCGCCCCTCCTCGTTAAAGTTTTAGGTGGTAATTAGCTAAAATTGTCACCTTTCGGTTAGGCCTACTGCCCGATTTTTCTACGTTTTTATCACTTTCTTATATTTAATACACTATTTTTCTTCACTTTTGTCCTTCGTGATTACTTATCAATACTGTACAATAGATTTTTTCTTTCATTATTTAGTTATTACTCTTAATTATCTACTTTCCTTTGACTAGACTCTTGGTCTACTGTCATTCTAAGTGTTTATTAATTAATTTATAATATTAGGGTTTTGTGTAACACATCTTTGTTGTGGCATATCTATAATGAACTTGCCATTACCACTCCTGATTGTATCAGCACTAGCTATTATTGTTTTATTTTACTCTAATCACATTTTCTCTGATTATTTTTCAGTATACTTGAGTGTTACATTTTCCTTATTTGAATTTTTTCACATTTATCTCTTTATTACTTTTATTTTATCTTAGTGTTCTTATAGCAATCTTAATACTTGGCAGTGTTTGGTTTTGCTTTTATATTTTGACATTTGGTTGAATTTACTTAAATTTCTTGCATCTAGTGTCAGTTAGGGTTTGCTTATAATTTATATTATTATTAGTAATTTGATGGCCATAAGCATTGATTTACCTCACATGAACGTTATTAAGTCTTATTTAATATCATGGGTTGAGTCCCTATTCTTTTATTACAGTTTTATGTGTGATTTTTGCTGTCCCAGGTACCCATTCTATGTGGTACACTTGGTCACATTAATTTACATTTATTCTGTCCTTAAGTTCCTTTATACTATGACTTTTTGTACATCGAATGCTCCTTATAGTCTCTAGTTAGTTTATCCTCCAATACATTTTAATTTAACATCATTCCAATCATTGTTTTTACTATTTTATTGGAAACCTGTTGGCCAGATTATGTTATGTCCTATCTTGGGTTCTCAACAATGGCTGAATCTCAGATTCTGTTTTCTACACATTGTATGATTATTTACTTTTACTTAAAGCTGATCTTTTATTGTTTATGGTTATTTTTCTTTTTTGTTATTATCTCAACCTTTATTATTGAGTAATAGTTGTCGTTGATAATTTTATTTCTACTTCACAAATTTTATTAGTCCTTTGGACCTTATCTGGTTGTCATTTACATACTTTATTTAATTATATATTTACAAATCTTGTACTCACTCTCCCTCTTAATTTCTACTTTCAATATTTAATTTTTGAGTTCTGTTTGTACCGTCAAGTCATTGAAGTCATTTTATTAATAAGTTTATGTCAGTGTCAAGTCACAGCTTAGGGTATTAAATCAAGTTTTTTAACTCACTTTTATTTCTTTTATCATTAACAATACTTTTATTCTCATGGTTTATTTTATCCTTCTCTTTATTATTTCCTTTTGGTATCTTATTTGATTTGACTTTTTCCTAATTGTACTGATTATTCCATCATACTTAATAAATTTCATCTTGTTATGGTTGTCATTGTTTTCTTCTCACTGTCTGATCTATTGGGTAATTGGGTACGTTGTCTTGTCGTCAGTCGTGTCTTCGTGTCTTCAATTATACATTTACTTATTAATTATAATTTATTTTATTCCCCTATTTTAGTCATAATACATTCTATGTTTATGGTTGCCTGTTCATCTTTTGTTGATTACTTTGTTTTGGATAGCTTTTAATCCGTTTGTTGTACATTGGGTTCTGGGTGTGTTATATGTACAATTACATAATTGACAAACAACCTCAATGTATTAGCGCAGGTGTTCGTGTTGTCTTCAGATTGCAACAACGAAATCTTTTTCAACAAATTGCCAGTCCACAAATATCCGCCGAAGAGTCAGTTTTGATGTAGTGCAGACCTATTTATATACTTCCATTTATTTTCTTTAGAAACTTTTTAGAATTAAAATAGTTTTATTTTACCCTTAACGTATAGAGTATCATGAAGAATTACATATAAAACGAATCACAATAAACTGTTTATTGAGACAACAGATTAAATACAAAATAAAGCCAAAAGACCAACATGTCTACCTCGACGTGAATAGCTGAGGTAAGCTGTATATGTACTTCTAACGTAACGCTCATGTTAGGAAAAGAATGGCTGACCGGTATATAAGTTAAAATTATACCTACATTAAATGGAAGATTTTTCATTAACATCTTCTGTTTACTTTTTTATTAAACAATATTCTTTTATAGACTGATACAGACATTTAAATAATATCTGTTATCAATATATTTACACATATTTTTAGATTTATAGGTAACACGACAAATGACGATGGTTTACTAATTATGAGTCGTTTCAGTACCTGTCCAGTTGTGTACACAATAATGCAACGGAAGCAACTGTTTGAGCTACACGAGAGACGTTACACGATCATCGTCGTCTCTCCTTCATGTTGTAGACACCTCGCGTGTTGTGGTTACCATATTTCATCTTAGTTTTCCTGTGTTTCTCCGTCAAACTAGCATCTTGTATCCTCTCCAGTTGGTCACCCCATCTTGTGCGGTTCGATTTAAGTTAACATATTGTTACACTGAGGAAGTAAATAGTAGACCTGCCGCGTCCCTGAGCGCCTACGTGACTCTTGACACGCTGGGGCGGGCGAGGCTGTTCCAGAGTAGTTTCTACGATTGGGAATAGCTTTGTACGCTTTGGGCGTTGAATCTGTTCAAAATAAGTGATATTCAAACGTAGGTAGATATTATAAATTTCTCTGCTAATGAAGTGTAGTTAAAATATAAGTAGCGTGATGGTGACATACGTGAGGGCGAAAGTCTATTAATTACAGCACGTGACCACTGGACAATAGGCTACTATTAATGTTTTTTTTATGAAACAGTCAAAGAATACCTTTAATAATGTATAAGGATTTTTAGTACTTACAAGTACGTCTCTAGATATTCCAGTCGGTGGTTTTCTTAGTTTTTCATCCGAGATGCATTTCGGAACAGTTGTGTTCCATCATCAATCGGAATCATTTAGTAAACTTACATAATATATCAAAAAATGTCCACTCAGGTGAGCGACGTCGACACAGGTACATAAAACATAACACTTAAAAACACAACACTTAAAATTTTAAAAATAACGTTAACATTACAATGAAAACCGAATTCGGACGGACGATTTAAATAATCGTAGCTGGCCAGCATTTGTTGCCCCCACGTCATACGGAAGCCGACTAAACGATAAACTACCCGACGCGCGCGACCTTTGCGCGTACTCTTCGAGGAAATCTAATATTTTAAACATAACCAAATCCCTATAATTCTCTTTTCTGTTAAGCAGTGTTTTTTCACCGACTCCTCGTTTGTATTTGCAAATATGGTATTGCCCGTATATTTTTGATGCTTCTTTGTTTGAGCTATACTTTAATACTTCTAATGAAGTGTTGAAATTGATGGTGTGTTGTAGGTGGCTTTTTAGGTGTTGCGCCACAACTGACGAAGGTTTACGGTGATTTTTTGCAGAATGTTCATTGAATCTTTTACGAAAGGTGCGGTCGGTATAGCCGATGTACTTCTTATTGCAAACTTCTTCCCCTGCTTTACAAGTAATCATATAAGCGCCCTTGGCTTCTTCTTTTGGCGTAACCTGTGTTTTTTTGTTTAAGTTGTGGCTTTTTATTTTGTAGGCTGGATTGAAGCCAAATTTTTTGAAAATGCTTCCTATTTTTAAGGAATTTTCGTCTGTGTAATGCAGTGAAAGGAAGTTTTTTTTGTTTTATTGGATTCTGAGCAGTTGTTAGTTGTAGGCCTATTGTTTTTATTCTTCATCATTGTTATTAAATTATCTATTAAGTATTGGTTATATCCATTATTTCTGGCTATTGTTTTTATTGTGGCTATTTATTTTATGTATTCTGTTTTGTCTAGTTTATAATTAAGTAGGCGGAAAACCATGCTTCGAAAGGCTGCCAGTTTGTAACTATAAGGGTGGTTTAAGTCATAAGGGATAACCAAATCTGCCTGTGTAGGCTTTCGGTATATTCCTGTTTTTATTTCCTCATTCGTTTTGGTGAAAGTAATATCTAGGAAGTTTATTGCATTGTTATTATCAATAAATTGCTTGAATTTAATTTTTGAGTGGCAGGAATTCGGATATTTCAAAAATGAATTAATATCTTCCGCTGTAGGGTACCCTTGATTATGACAATGGAATCATCTATCTATCGGCCATAAAAAATAGTGTTATTCAGAACTGGATTGCTTTCTGAGAATATATATTTCTGTTCATAATCTTCCATAAACAGCTCTGCTAACAACGCGGACATCACATCTCCCATGGGGAGGCCATGTTGATTGTAGTATGTGTTGTTATTGTATTGAAAATAACTTTGCCTGATAATTATTTTGGTTAGTTCTATGATATCACCCACTTCGTCTTTACTGAAACGTTTCGACTCACGTATTTTCCTTTCTAAAACTAGTAACGCATCTGTACGTGGTATATTACCATACATCTTGTCAACATCGAAAGATACTATCATGTATGTGTCGTTTGTGCGTAGCGATGTTATTTTATTTAGTAAATCTACAGAATTTTTTATGGTGTGTTGATTCGTAAATTCTATGTTTTTCTTTAATATGTTGCTTAAATATTTGGCCAGTTTATATGAAGGAGATGGGATGGCGTTAATGACAGGTCTTATTGGGTGGTTGGGTTTGTGGGTTTTGATTAACGGTTGAAGGATGGGAGGCTTGGCATGGGTATTAAACAGACATTTATTTATTTCAGGAGGAATGATGCAGTTATTATTAAGGAATTCTTTTATTTCAAAATTATACCTTTTAGTGTTATCTGAAACATTTTCAATGTTATTCAGTCGAATGTAATCTTCGGCCTTGTTCTGTAAATCTGAATTGGAGATGATGACGTTACAATTTGACTTATCGGCAGGTATCATTAGAGCTGCGTTATTTGATAACTTATCTTTAATTCCGTTCAAGACTTTATTGTAGGCAATCGCTTTTTACAATTAAAATTTGCTTCTTACCAATTAAAATTACATTAAGCTACTACATTAAAATTGAATTTTTTATTAATAAATAGAATAATAAGTTTACATTAAGGTAATATTTAATATTAAGAAAAATCATTATAAGAAATATTTTGTACTGTACTAGCAGCACTCGTGCGCTTTGGTGCATGTGCCAACTAAATTTCTTATAAAACCGCTAATATCTCGAAAATGGAGAAAAGTATTTTATTGAAACAAAAACTAAAAGAAAATTTTGAATTTTCTCAAAATTTCATTTTCTACATCGTATATAGCTATCGTTCATAAAACAAAAGTTTGTCACGTGCCGAAAATATCACTACACGCAAATTAAAAAAGAAAATTCATGAAATGGAACCGTCTTGAGGCTCTGTTCTTGAAAATTGTTAAAATTATCAGTTAAAAGTTATTTCTGAAACCATCCCCGAACTTTAAGGAACACGGTGGTGAAAGAATGAAATCGGATCAGCAGTTATCTGCTGGTTATCTCGTGTAATGAAACAAACTTTACCTCTTTTTCTTTGTCTTGGATGGTAAAGACCATAGGTCGCTTCCAGAAATCGTGAATGCCAAACAGTTGGTTCATTTGAATACGCAGAACTTAGTAACGTGTGATGTTGTACGGACGGACATGTTCACTTTATTCCTGTAATACGTATCTAATGAAGTTATATTCAGTAACTGTCGGAACTTGTAATATTATTTTTATAATTAATACAAAATTGATATAAAATCCTTAATTAATATTAATGAAGAATACATTCAACATTTGTGATCTAACTAAGGGCCCTAGTAGTATATCCATAGCGGTATAGGCCTACTCTGAAAGTATTACGTAGAAAATGTAAATAAATAATGCAATAATATTTCTCGGCGGTGGATAAAACTTCCTTTCTACTACGTCACGTTTTCGTAAAATTTTCTGCATCACTTTTTCGCCCTTAAATATCACCTTTTGTATAAAGTTCTAAACATAGTCTCTAAATCTGTTTTTTTTTTTTAATTTAATAATTATTTAAATTCTAATGATAGCTTCATCTTTAATGCAGATGCTAAGAACCAAGTTTGGACTTTGGTCGGAGGAGGATATGGATCGGGCAATTGAATCATTTAGAAACGGTGACACTGGAATAAACACAATCTGTAGGAGGCAAAGTGTTCCAAAACCAACGCTGAAACAAAGATTGGAGAGTAAGAACAAAATTGCATGCGGTAATATATAAACCTTTGGTGACCATTAGACCGTCTTTCAGAAAGAGAAAAATATTTGTTGAACACATTTTGTTTATGGAATCCAACCATCTTGGAGGTACTAGGGCTGATTTGCAAAGATTAGCTTCTCAGATAGCTGAGGCCAACAGTTTGCAGCATTAGGTTTACTTCGTTGAACCCCACCATTGCTTCCTTGTTCCTACATATGAGGGTCGTTTGAAGCGTTCTCGGAGTGACATCCGTAGCTTAGTGGTAGAACTAAAATTTTTCGTGTGTTGTAAGATTCATATATGTAACACCTGTCAATTTCCAAATCTACCTCCCATTTATTAATAGTTTACCAGCTGTTTGAAATTTGCGTGTCACGCGTGTTTGAAAATGTAAACAAAGCATCGTGCTGTGATTGAATTGTTCGTTAAAATAGGTTTAGCGCCAATTGAAATTCACAAAAAAATTGTAAATACGATATGTTAGGAGATACTATGCTTTAAAAAACAACCATGTGGATACTCGAATTCAAACGTGGTTGTACGGGCAATTATGATGATCCTTCTACGAAGGGATCGCCCAAAAATGTGCAATCATTCCAGACACAATTTAAAAATTTCATAGACCATATTGAAAGGCCGGAAATTGACAGTAAATGACAATTCAGAGATCATAGGCATCTCGCATAAGTGTGTGTATCATATTTTAACTGAAGAACTTGCAAAATGTTTGTGCAGCTGGGTGACGCATTTTGAGTTTTCCGTTTTTGGGGGCGTCCGCGCGAGGATTGTCTTCACATTTCGTACGGCCACGTTTAATATCCAGTCCTCACTGAAAAACGATGGTTTTTAAAGATGAGCATCTCCTACCACATTTAACATTTCGTTGTGGACTTCCATTGGCGTTAGACCATTATTAACGAAGAATTCGTACTTTTGTTCATTTTCCAAAACACGTCTGACACGTAAATTTCAAACAATGGTAAGTAATGAACAAATGAATAAATAGATTTGAAATTAACAGGCGTTTATACGAAATATAAATCTTACAATACACGAACAATTTTAGTTTTGTCGCTAAGCTATAGATGTCGCTCCGCAAACTTTTCAACTATCCCTCGTACTTCTTTAATTTGTAGCTTGACTCTTAACTCACTCAGGTCACTTACCAATTCCACCCTTTATTCTATATAATTCCAGCAATCATAAAGAACAGGAGTGTCTGTTATTCCGCACCACTTACACTTCTCCGTCGTACACAATCCAAACCTATTCAGATAACTTGTAAAGTTCCCATGTCCTGTCAGGATCTGAGTGCCATAGTGCGTTGTATCGATTCAGTTCCTAATTCTTTCTATCACGTCACACATCTTTAAATAAAGGACTCTTTGTCGATATTGTTCCACATATCTTGCCATTTATCCTAATAAAAGTCCCCTATTTCCCCTGTTTCTTGTACCCTATTTCTTCATATTCTTTTATCCAAGTAGTTGTGGCGACGCTTCATTGCTTTCAGATATATCGGGAGAAACCAAGTCAGTGCCTCTCTCAATACTGTTCGATATACTTTACTCACTGTTAGCAGCATCAGTCTCTGTGCTTTTAACAAAATATCCGACAGGATAAATCTATGAACCCAGACTGCTGCTCCATATAACAGTATCGACCCCCCTACTCCTATATACATGGTCGTGAGAGCCTTGCCACTATAGCCCCAATTTACTCTACTCAACCGGCATATTGCAGCTGCTTTGCCTGCCACCTGTAATAAATGATTTCTAAACTATGGTTTTCATTCAGGGTTGCTCCTAAGTACACATGCTGACTCACATACTCAATGTTAATTCCTCCTAGCTTAACAATATTGTTTTTCTCGATAAGTTTCCTTTCACTAACATTATTTTTCTTTTCTCTGCACTGATTCTTAGCCTATTATGTTTACTCTATTTGCTTATTATGTTCATCGCTTCATTAGTCTTTATCTGCAGCTCCTTCCTTGACTTTCAATGGAGGTACATGAACTGTTGAGAGAGGAGTGTGCTACTCCACTGCTCACCGAGGCTAGTTCTCATTACAGTTCTCCTAAGGGATTCTCTTATCCAGTCTCCACCCAATCGCAAACCACATGCGCTTACCAAGGAAAGGCTAAGAAAAATCCTTGCTCTCCATCCGCTGGGTATATCAAAGAGCGGGGATGGAGGCCTCTCCTCAAAAGGAGACAAGGAGACTAACGAACACAGCCGTTGTATTATGGAAAGACACAAATGTCCGTACAAAACACAACGTTGCCCAGCGGGGGCCTCGTGGAGGAGCCGTTTCGGTACCCAGACAAGCGAACGATTGGGGCCAGCCACCGCACTCGAGTCAGTTACAGGCTCCGGCAGCACAGGTTGCACAGACCCGAAACCTCAAGTCGCGCTTCCCAACGCTGGACGCACGCTTTATTCCGATCATCAGCCCTGATAGTGCCAAAAATCGGGTAACCCCGTGCCCCGTGCCCCGCAAGGCAGCGTACGCTAGGGTGCGGTTCGCAGAAGGTGATGAAACCACCGGTAATCAATGGTATAGGCCCCTGATAAATCAATTTTACTGTTACTTTGTTGAAATGGCAAAATGTGTAGTGGTTATATAGTATTCACCAC
Source organism: Magicicada septendecula (assembly GCA_034769895.1). Lineage (NCBI taxonomy): Eukaryota > Metazoa > Arthropoda > Insecta > Hemiptera > Cicadidae > Magicicada > Magicicada septendecula. The sequence goes on along the minus strand of CM068369.1, from coordinate 284,662,084 downwards.
GACCTATGTCTGTGTATAGGACTCAGAATAAGCCTTAGGAATTTCGTCGCAAAAATCTTCGAGCCTTTAGTTCTTCTTCCGTTAATACCCATGTTGCATTACCATAGCATAAGGTGGGTCATATGATAGTTTAGTATTTAAGCATTTTGTTTGCTTATGAAGCGCAAAATATACCTTGTTTAGGTACTGCTTCTCATTATCTCTGCCACTTTATTCATCTTCAGATATCGTCGTTATCTGATACGTAAAACACCTGAATGGATGCTTCTGCTTTTATTCACTTTTCTTCTATTCTCGAGTTTTGTATATATACTGGATTAAACGCTTGTCTTGTCAAGTATACGTTTATCTAACGTAGGCCTATATGATTTTTAACCACTTTTTTCAGTTCTAACTTTCGTAGTTTTTTTTATGCTTATATGTGTCTCCTTCGCAGCTGAATTTATTTGAGTTATGGTGGCTATATGCACATGTACTGGCTTCATCTAAAGTTTTTGTGAGTAATCTGTATTCATTTTTGGTATTAAATATTCTAGAGCCAGACTGACAGGGGGGCAGCCACAGTAACCCGTTGTCCCCGTTGACCCTCGGCGAACTGAAATGGTTCTATGAATTCGTCGTGTGTTCTTACCTGTGCAACAGTTTCCGGCATGAATATGGCATGTAGGAGGTAATCTGCGTCCTAGCTGGCAGGATAGTGTACATGGCCTCAGGATGTGTATGTATTGCGGAGGCGGAGGAGCAGGGCCAGCCTTAGGATGTGCGGGGCCCGATTGGGAAAAAATTTTGGGGCCCCCCTTAGATACGTCCGTGCCAAGGTCACAGAATAATAAAAATATAAAAGTCTACATACATTTTAATATAAAATTGCATACACATAAGCCTACAAGTAACAAACAAAATTTGTATATCACCTCTTAAAAGTTAATGGTCACAATACCACTTGACTTAATGAGTGTGAAATGATTTACTAAAAATATTAATTTATTTTTATTCAGAAAAAAAAATCGAAATTTAAGTACACTGTTGGAAACAAATTATCTTTTTTAGACTCCTAAATACCACTCGACATTTATAAACTATAAATGAGTTATATAGATATTTTATTTTTTATGAAACTGTTATTTTTCTTGCTTTTTTCTCCGCAAAGTCTTTTATAATTTTATCGAAGTTCAAACTCCTGCTAATATAAGATTCAATGGACATAATTGCCAAACTATTCAAACGCTCTTGCTGAATTGATGATCTCAAGTAAGTTTTGATCAGTTTTAGCTTGGAAAAACTCCTTTCTCCAGATGCCACGGTCACTGTGATTGTCAGAAAAATCCGAAGAGCAATAAATAAATTTGGAAATACGGTAGACCTGCTGTTGCAAGCAAGGAATTCAAGCATTTTTGTGGGGTCTTGTATCTTTGATGCCAGAGTTGGCCTTAAAGCCTCAATTTCTTCAAAAAGCCTGTATCCGTCTATATCAGCCAGTTTCGTGGTTTTAACTTGATCTTTTTCCAGTGCGAGCTTAACCTCTGTCAATGAGACTTCCAGATCTGCTGCACATTTTCTTATGGTGTCTTCGAACAGGTCCTGAAAATTGCACAAGAATCCAAATAAATTTTGATACTTTTTCAGTTATTCAAACCGTGGCTCAAGTGTTTGCAGTGCTTTATCTACTACTTGATTAAAACATTGCATTCTGAAAACTGTTTTTGGATCTGACAAAGGTTCATCTGCATATTAATAATTAAATAATTGTCTTTTTTTGCACAAGCGCTTACTTCGAGTCTTGAATACAGGCTCAACTTCTAGGTCTTTGGCAAGTACACTAGCATCAATCAAGGCTTCATCAAAACCTTTTTCCCTGTATGTCTTTAACCAGTTACAAAGGTTTTGGAATGAAGAAAGACCTGCAGCAACATCCATGCTATTACTCTGAAGTTCCTTACTCACGTAATTTACTTGAAAGAGTAAGGAGTGCCAAAAAACTAGTGAGACCAGTAAATTGTACTTTCTTATTTGACTGACTAACTATTCATCATCGCTTTTTGCTTGAGCATCATCAGTGTTTTCTGCTAACTCTTCTAGTGCATTACAAATTTCAGTAGCTTGGTACCGTACAGCCTTGACACTTTCCATTCTACATTCCCATCGTGTTTCAGAAAGAGGTTTTACAGACAGACCTGTCACATGTTTTCTAAAAACAATCCATCTATTAGTAGATGATGCAAAAAGGGTGTAAATACGCTGCAGAGTTCCAAAGAGCATCTGGACATGTCTTGGCCATGTCTCCCAAAACTAGGTTGTAGTTGTGACATGCACATGGTGTAAAGAAAGCTCTTGAATCCTTCTGTAGAAGTCGTGCCTGAACACCTGAGTTCTGTCCCTTCATATTGGCACCGTTATCATACCTTGTCCACGGATATTTTCAACATCTAACCTAAAGTTTCAAGTTCATGTAGCAAGGTGTTGTACTAATTTTCACCTGTGATGCTTTCCACCACTAAAAACTTGATGAAATGTTCATCTACTCCTGCTGGGGCATTTGATTGTACACCTTCAGCTACATATCTAATTACCATCGATATTTGCTCCTGATGACTGATGTCAGGAGTACAATCGAGAATTATCGCAAAATACTTAGCAGCCTTGATTCGCAAAATAATTTCCTGTAGAACAGCTTGACCTATTATATTAATAAGTTCATTCTGAATTCTTTTTCCTAAATAATGATCATGTATTTCCTTATTTTGGATTTTTTGCAGATGATCTTGCATTACTGGATCAAACTTTCCTAGCAACTCAACAACACCAAGAAAATGTCCAATATGGGCTGATCCTATGTGTTCCTCAGATCCCCAGGATGGCTAGTTTCTTTCTGACAGGAACTGCACAGTAGCTACCAGCCTCTCTAAAACTTTATGCCAGCGTTTTGCTTCTTGTCCGATTAGTTTTTCTACGAATTCATGAATAGGTTTTTCAACAGATATTCTTTGCTGCAATTCACAGCAACTGAGGATAGCTTCCAAATGCTTTTTGCTTTTCTCATGTTCAGCTAGTCTTGTATGAATATTCGGCCAGTCATTAAAACCACTACTTGCAAGTGCATTGGCTGCGTTATCAAAACGTTTGCAGTAGTAACAGAAGATTTTGTCACTTGAGACAAAGTATATTAGCCATGGACGATCTACAATTTCACCATTTGGCAGTTTTCTTTTGCAGTGAAATTTTGAAAAATGTGATCCACTCTCATTCTTTGGGAAAAATTCTACCATAATTTAAAGTGGTCCTTTTTTCACTAAGTAGTCTCTGACACTCTGACTTATCATTTCTGGCCATGTTGCGGGATCCTCTGTTAATTCTACAGAACTGGCAGATTTTGAATTTTCATTCTTCCTTACCTCAAAGGCACCAGCAGGCATGTCAACAGGTGAGTTTCCTTGTTTGTCAAATTCAATATTTTCGAAATAACCGATCTCACTTTTAGTAAATAAATTCCCACTTTGATTGTTTTGCATAACTTCTTCGGATTTACTTCCTTCGGTGTCATCATCTTCACTGTGTTGTGACTCTACTTGCTTTTCTTCATTTTCTGAGAGTTTTGCTGAAATAATTTTCTAATGCACCTTTCTCCTCTTCTGCTTCAGCCTTCTTTGCCTTGGCTATAGCCCTATTCTTACTGCTATTTAAATTTTTCCTATCGATATCTCTTAGTTTTTTACTTGTAGAAATCACAGAATTCTAAAAAAAAAAGAAAAAATAGAAGTGGCATCCTTCGCAGATCTGATGAAAATATCGGTATGGAGAACCATACATGACTTCCATATTCTAAGATTTATTTTTAAAATCATTTTCGAAATGAAATATTATCATAGAAACTACTTCTTTCTACTTACTGCTTCAGCCTTAACCACAGTACTGTGGTCACTAACATATACCACCTCACGTTTTCGCACTCGATTTTCACTGATGATGGAAATCAATGGCGTTGCCGAAACGTCTGGTTTTGTAGAAAACATTGGACTACGGCCAAATATCCCGGGAAGGAATTTTAACAAAAACTACTTCTTTGTTGCCGATAACGTTGTACACATATATATAAAAAATATGCATAAAATTAATGGCTTGTATAAGTTAATGATTGATCTCCATTAAGTAGTGCTCAAGTTTCCAAAGTTTTAATATTATGATGTCCGTAATTAAAACATCAGAGCAGGTTTAGTGTGTATGAGGGTTCACCGTGGACAAAAATTTTTAACATTTCCTATTGAGCGTTGCTTAGAATAAATCTGCGAATCTACAGTGTACGTTTCACAGAACAAACACGCGGAAAAGAAGGAGCGCTCCGAAGTCACTCATGGACACTCAGCATCTTGCAGAGGGTTCATTCCCTAAAGACGAAAAGTCTGTCTATGAATCGTTCCTCTGTAAACACGTGCAGTTACACTGCCCAGCGATCCACAGGAAGCAAATCGCTATCCACGCTGGACACTTTTTCGGCTTGCACGCGTTATGTTGGTATGGGTTCGGCACTTAAACATGCATGAGGCCATAAATAACGCGAATTGTGTGTGTGTGTGTCTTCCCTGCCTTTTTATTGCGGTAGTGATAATAATAAAATGGAAACGTAAACAGTACATAACTGAGATATGCTTGCCTGCCACGCACGATATATTTTCTCTTATACATGACTAGCAGAATACCCGTGTTTCGCTACGGAGTTTCACGTTGTACGTAATGAAAATGTTAGTTTAATTAATAAAGTTTTATTAAAGTAGGCTTCTTAAAAATAAATAGCTGTTGCCCACAACTTCGTTCGCGTGGTCTTCAATTTAATGCGATAATATATTTAGATCAGAATCTATTCTATTGGGTTGCCATAGTAACCAGATCTAATAGTTTTTTAAGATCGCAAAGGACCCCCCAGAGGATCGTATCGAAAAAAACACCTGTCCTATGTTGGTTCTCCCGTTGCGTGAAATATTTGTGCCAAGTTTGGTTGAAATCGGTCCAATGGTTTAGGTGGAGACGTGGAAGACCCCAAAGGACCCCCTAAAGGATCATATCGAAAAAACACTTGTCCTATGTTGGTTCTCCCTTTGCGTAAAATATTTGTGCCAAGTTTGGTTGAAATCGGTCCAGTGGTTTAGGAGGCGATGTGGAAGACCCCAAAGAACCCCCAAAAGACCCCATCGAAAAAACACCTATCCTATGTTGGTTCTCCCGTTGCGTAAAATATTTGTGCCAAGTTTGGTTGAAATCAGTACAGTGGTTTAGGAGGATATGTGGAAGAAACCTTCGCGGACGTGCGCACAACAACTCACCGAAGTTTCATTGCAATCGGATGAATGGTATAGGAACGCATACGGGACAAACAAAGAAACATTCATTTTTATATATAAGATGTAAACTATACCACTTACTTGACATAAACCGTGATAGCTAAGCTAATGTACAACATATATGTATTAATTATACACATAAATGTTCCTCGATAGACACTCTATCTATTGGCGAAAACTTGAATAAAATCCGTTCAGTACTTCCTGAGATTAGCGATTTCAAACACAGAGAGAAACGCACCGATTTTACTTTATACTATGTACAGATTTACATTAAAATGAAAAAATTATAATTTTATTGCCTGGCAACAAAATTATTTTATTTTTAACAATTACCATTGTTTGAAAAAGTTTGAATGAATTTTCAAGTACTTTACTCTTGTTAAAACGTAAAAGGTTGCAGGTAAACTACCCCTTCCCCTTAACCGATCTTCACCAAAATAAAAAGGCCTTGAGTCCTCTACAATTCAGTGACGTATGCAAAAAATTATTTGATTCTGTTTGAATTTGCGCCATTATCGTTTGCCATAGAAAATAAGCTTGATAAAAAACGTTGCAGGTAAACTACCCCTTCCCCTCAACCGATCTTCACCAAAAACAATAGGTCTTGAGCACTCAACAATTCAGAGTTGTCTGCAGAAAATTATTTGATTCTGTTTGAATTTGCGGCTGTTATCGTTTGCCATAGAAAATACCCTTGATAAAAAAACGCTGCAGGTAAACTACCCCTTTCCCTTAACCGATCTTTACCAAAAACAACAGGTCTTGAGAACTCTGCAATTTAGGGCTGTATGCAAATAATCTTTTGATTCTGTTTGAATTTGTGGCTGTTATCGTTTGCCATAGGAAATACCCTTGTTAAAACATAAAACGTTATAGGTAAACTACCCCTTTCCCTTAACCGATCTTCACCAAAAACAATATGTCTTGAGAACTCTACAATTCAGGGCTGTATGCGAAACATTATTTGATTCTGTTTGAATTTGCGGCTGTTATCGTTTGCCAAAAAAAAAATTTCCCTTGATAAAAAAAAACCGTTGCCGGTAAACTACCCCTTTCCCTCAACCGATCTTCACAAAAAACAATAGGTCGTGAGTACTCCACAAATCGGAGCTGTATGCAAAAAATTATTCGATTCTGTTTGAATTTGCGGCAGTTATCGTTTGCCATAGAAAAAAAATCTACATAGACAGACAGACACACAGACAGACAGACAGACACACACACAGACACTTTTCGGAAAACGACTTTTTTCATGTTTTGAGTGTAGTACAATCAGAATCTGCAATAATCTCGAACACGATTTTTTTTGCCATCACCATACTTCCATTTCCTTAAGGAATATGGAAGTAAAACACAGTATATTGTACTTAAGGGGAGGTTCTTGTATATCATTTGGAAAAATCGATTTTTGTTTATTTTTTATTTTTTGAAAGATCCAAGTGTGCAGAATATGCGTCTAAGCTTGCAGCTATTGATATTTAAAAATGTTAATTGAATAGTCAAATATTTAATTGAATGTTCGTTATATCTAAGTGCACTTGAAGTGTTGGCAAGTTTATGACATTGAATGTAGAGTATGTTCGTTGACGAGAAATTGTGAGGTTTGAATTGTATTCACGACGGCAACTACAAACAAAATTTTTTGCAGAGTCCTCGCCTTGCAGACAAGGGAGAGGAGTTTCGATCATGGTGACATGACCAGCCGTCACCATGGGCAGAGCAAGCTAAGGAAAATGCCACTCCCCGAAGCCGTCAGGTGAACCCGCTTACATCTTAAGATACCGAAGCATCGCCGACCCTGTAGAGCAATGAGACTTCAAGACCTCCGACACACAGCACACTTCAAGCAGAGTGTTTTCGACGGCAAGTCAGTTTTTGGGAACATTCCGTTTACTAAGTCAGTGAGCAGCAGTGCAAAGGTGGTTAATTGATTTAAATAAAACTCAAAATTTTATTAAAACATTTTTATAACATATCAGAAGTACAGTGTTTGGTTGCTTAACAGTTTAATTAACTTTTAAAATTTAAATTGTAATGAGAGATCTAGGTGTAGTCTGTTGAAAGCTGCAGTTAACTTTTTCAAATACTATAATTCAATTGTAACTATTAACTGAGACCCAATGATGAGGACTGATTAGAATTTTGTAATGTTTTAAAAGGATTCAGAATGTAAAGTAAAATTGAAAATTGTAATTTGTGAGAAACATTTAATAGTTTAAAGCTGTACTTATACTTTCAATAAATTAATTATAACTTACTGCTATAATTCATATTCTGTTTAAACTTATAAAGGATTCATTCTTTCATTACTTGAATAAACTATTCCTAACTGTATCTGCTAATGATCATTCACACAGAATACATATAGATCTAAATACACATTTGTTAATATAAAACTATATCCATGAGCAGTAATTTGTTGTACATTTATCATGATCAAGTTGGTTGGGACCAGCCCTGCGATTACATACTTATATTTGTGAATTATATCATTAATTGCTAGAGGATCCACCTGTTATGTGCTTGATGAATTCTTGTTTGAATAACATTATTATTATTATTATGAACACATATTCTATGTATATATGTATATGTGAAGATATTTGAAACAAAAGAAAATTAAGAGCTGGTTTGAATTTTGAATATTATTCTATACTCAGATAGTGTTTTGAAACTGTATAATATTGATATGACGAAATCAATAAAAGTTGTTATTGTTAAACAAGCGTTTTATTGCAAGTCCTGTCACAATGGGCTTCAGCCATTTTTTGCTTCTTCTAGGCCAGTGGTCTAGTTTTAAATGTTTACGTAACGGCCGTAGCCGTTACATTATTTCATAAAAGTGCTATGTCATCTGCAAAATGGATGGTTTTATAACACATGCCATCAATTAATTCCATTGTTTCTGGTTTCCATGAACTCCTGTATTGCGTACTCTACACCCAAGTGAACAGTAGTGGAGATAATCCACAATCTTTTCTAACACATTTCGATGCCTTTTCTTGGAATCCATCTCGGCCTATGAGAGCTCTCTTGCTCCTGTAGAATATGCCTAATTCTTGTATCCCTATAGTCTACATCTCTGAGGACTTTGAACATTATATTCCAATTGACGATAGACATAGGTACTCCAGGAAGAAACCTAATTCCTGAAAAAATAAATAAATATGAAATATGAAATATTTCATCCGTAAATATGAAATAAATGTAATAAAAATTACCACACGCACGCACGCACGCACACACAGAAATATACCTACATACATGTGTGCGCGCGCGCAGTGTGTGTTTGTTTGCGTTAGTACAGTAACGATAAACCTATTGTGCAAATTTCAATAATAAAAAGATCAACCTTTAAATAATTTACATTACTAACATAAAAATATTACATATAGAAAATAGTTTTGATAAAGTAAAGCCTAAATATAAATTATAATTCATGAGATTGGTAACAAAAGTACAGTAGACCTATACACAGTTGAACTACCCGACTAAACTGCTCTATGTAACATCAATTGCAATAGGTCAAACAAAAAAACAACTGAAAAATGCGTTATTTAGAACGTCTAAATAAAAGCATACAGAAAACAGAAATATTGAATCCAATTTGGCCACATATGAAAGTAAACACAGGGCATGAATTAATATAACATAACCAACATGACACTTATAAAACACATACCACACAAAGACACAATAATGAACATACGGGAAAATTTACAAATATACAAACACAAAACACAAAACAAACTAATACTAAACAAATACCAATGAATACAAAACATAACACAATTTTCAAAATATTAAATATTGAAAATACTCAAAAAACTAATCCATAGACCACAAGTACACACAATAATAACAATTTAAAATACCAAAACCAACAGGAAACCATAGCAACAACCAACCGAAACACAAGTACTCAACAAGATACAGTATTAAGATGGTTGAGGATGGGAACAATAGCATTCCTGAAACACATTCCAAATAATCATTGAGTTCCTAACAGCTACGTTGGGACGCTTTCAGACTGCCACGCAGTCTTCCAGTGAGCCGATTGTATGCTGCCTTATCGGCCGGATCACGGGTCCTCTGCCAACGTTTCCGGAAGTAATTCCTCTCGCGAGCGAGAAGAGAGACTTCCTCAGGGATGCGTTGGTAGTCAGGCGTGAGACCGGCTCGCATGCGTGATGACACGTCTACTGCCGAGATGATTGCCTCTTCGATTCCCGCAACAGCTTCGTCTAGGAGGCGGGCGGAATCAAGTGGACCCGCTAGACTGCCGTAGGTATTTATAGTAGACGACAACCTGACCTGTCAGATATTGTTTTTGACATGTTAAATTGTGTCGATTCGAGTGTAGCGTTTCTTTTATTACTGATAACTTTTTAGTCCGTTTTCGCGATCACGTAAACGTTATCGTAACACAGCGGATGTGTCTCTCAGTAATTTTTGACTCGTCATTTACATATAACTCAATTGTTAATTACTATTTAATTACGATAGTAATTAACAATAATTTATATATCGTCTTTATTATTGCACATTTTTGCAATAATTTTGCATCACCGTACGCGTTTAAAAATCCTTAATCTAATGGGGTACTTAGAATTGTGATATGTATTTGCTAACAGGTAAAAAACATATCAATTTATTTATTTTAATCCTGTCAATACCTGCTTTAATGACAAAACCAACAATGCGTACGTATTTCCCCCACGTCGTTTAATGCAGGTCGGCGCTAAAACACACACACACAGACACACAAACGCCGTATTTACACTACCGGGGCAGGTGTACTTTCGACGGGCGACAGGCGTGTCCACGCCTGTCCTTTCATGGACAGAATTGCCAAAACTATTTGTCGTATTCTTTTTTACCTAATTATTTACAAAACATACCGCCCTGGGCAAATATGCAAATACTGTATATGTATTGTTGCAGTGTGTGTGTGTGTATATATATTGCAACAATACACATGATATGAAGTTCATTTAAGTGCAATACTAATGCTATATAACATTTTCTGATGGCCATAGATATGTTTTAAATTGATTTTATTCTTTCTTTGTAAAGTAGTCATAAGTTTTGAACCAAGCTATGTTTAAAAAAGTATGTTATGTTAAAATGTTCACAATTTTATTCTCTTTTATGTCATGTAAAATATTTGTGTGTAAGTTCGAGGGTGCGCGTGTGATTTACATTTTATTTAATAACTTCCAGGAAAATTAACATTTCGTTCTGAAACTTGGACAGAGTATTCTCATGGTTATAAGCTACATTTTCCAATTAAACAATTCTCTACAACTATAATTTTTATATGTTTTTTTTTAATGAATTCAATCTTCTTTTATTCTTGTTATCTCCTAGAAAGTAAAGAAATGTGTGGATTAAATATAGACAGACCTTTGCAGAATCGGACAGAGTTTAAGCCTGAGTTCAGTCTATCTGAGTTTTCATCTGTGACGTTACTAAAGTTTCAACCAATCAGAGGGTCTAAAATTTATTTGAGACGGACGCTTTCAGCGGACGGACCGTTCAGTTCCTTCCAAAGACTCGTTATAGAAAGACGTACTCGCTGCCACGAGTTTTTCGTTACAAGACAAGTCGATTTCGTTAAGACTTAGGAGTTGGTTCACGGTTCGAGGTCTTCGAAACCAATACCAATTAGAGAACACAAATAATAAATAGATCATTCTAGTGCTTTTCGCGTATAGTGGAAGATATTTGCTAGGGGCAAAATATCTGCCGAGATATTTTGATAGTTACGCGAGAACACTTCAAGAAACCGGAGTTTGTGTAAGAGCAATACACGATCTATTTTACCCAGTTTTAAATCCATGAGATTAAGTGAAGTTGAATTATAAACAATAACAGATCATATCGCAGTGTGCGTGTGTGCAAAGACGTGAAGTTTCAACATAAATTGTCAGAGTTAGTGATTTTCGAACGGTCGACGTGCAGAGTTGCAGCGATCCAGTCGAACTGCGCGCGGAGTGTCGAGAGGCTACGCGAACAGTGGAATTCAACGCAACAAGTAACATAGTTGTAAAACAACCCCATAGACTTAATTATTAAAAGAAAAATTTTTTATAAACAATTTAATGTTATAAAGTAATAAGACAATAGTAAATCCTAATGTTTTAATTTAATACATATTCTTACCTCCAGATATAGACTCTGTTGTAATAATTTATATATAAAAACACTTGGTACGTTTCACAGATTTTATTTAACTCTGACAGGTGTTTCGACTACCTAAGCCATTGTCAAAGAACCGAATGAATTAAACCTAAACACAGGATGTGTTAGTAAAGGTGGGGGAGTGTGACCATCTGTTTAGGGCGTGTATTGGAACATCTGTGAGATGTAGATGGGGGTGTGCAAGAGCCAAGGGAAGGTCAGGTGTCTGTAAAAGCTAAATACAATCTGAATGCAAAATATAAAATTAACTAAACTAAATATAATCTGAATGTAAAATATAAAATTAACTGAACTAAATTTAATCTGAATGCAAAATATAAAATAAACTAAACTAAATAACAGCTTTTAATAAAGGGGATACACAGAATTCAGTTTGTTCATTTGTTAAATTTTTGTTATTTTTTATTGCTTTTTCAATTTCTAGAATTTATAACAAATCCATTTTTTTACCTTTTTGTATGTTGTGGAGTAGTGTTATATTTTTTTTATCTATGAAGTGATTGTGTTGTAAGCAATTATCTGCAAAACCTGTATTGGCTGTATTAGTTAAAATCGCCTTCTTATGTTCAGAAATGCGATGTTTCACAGCACGGCCACATTGTCGATATAAATGGCATCGCATTCTGCACAGTGTATTTCATAAACTCAATTTTTCTCCAGTGTGTTTGATGTTTCTTTATTATTGACTAGTAGTGAAAAAAGATTTCGTTTGTTTACTGATACCATGTTAAGACCATGGTTTTTTAGCCTATTATTAATCCTATCTGTTATAAACGGAATGTAATTTGTTAAATGACATTTTTTGTTACCCTGATCTGGCTCAATAGAATAAAATTCTTTTAAAATAATTTTCTTCGCTTTTTTTTTTAAATTAAAGAATCTATTATTCTTTAACCGTTATTTCGTGCTATGGCTTTTATAGTATCTACTTCTTTATTGAAATTTTCTTTGAATAAAGGAACTATAAGGAGACGATTAACCATTGCATGAAAACTGTTTAATTTTATGTGCCATGATGTTAGTGATTGTTTATGTATAACTGTATCTGAAAAAGTAGGTTTTCTATATATCTGAAAACTAAGAATATTTTGTGACCTAGTAATGGTAAGATCCAAAAAAATTAAACTTTTCAGATTTTCTGTTTCAAGTGTAAATTGCACGGTACTATAAAAGGAATTAATATAATCTAAGAACATATGGAGCTGTCTATCTGTTCCCGTCAAGATACAGAATATATCATCAACATACCTTGCCCAATGAAAAACATATTTTATGTTGGGTTTATTGGATGTAAAAATGTTTTCTTCCAAAAATGTCCTAAAGATTTCACTTAACAAAGGTGATAAAGGAGACCCCATCTGTGAAACAGACCAAGTCTTTTTAAATAAAATCTGTCAAACGAACCAAGTGTTTTATATATTATACAAAACCTTTGTATTAATATTATTAATATGTTTCACCAAGTGCCCAACGAGTCATCAATTAATATCATGAATTTCTATATTACCTATCTATGCAGTTTTAGTTTGTATCGTTGCTATATATATATATATATATATATATATATATATATATATAACGATATATTATAACAGGACCAAATATCATTAATTTGGATTTATATGTTAAGGGTATAATATATTGACGTTTAAATAAATTTTAATAGTCGAAACTCCACTCATATGTTATAGCGATCATAATAATGCATTGTACAAGGCGCACACGCGGCTGTTACATAATCAACCCACTGTGTAACGAATACGACCACACCCAAACTTTCAATTGTTAATATTTCGGAAACCAGTAAATTCAGGCGAAGTCCATTATAGCCAAAATGTTTGCCGAAATATTAATAATAGGGTGTGCGAATTTTATGCAATATAATTAAATAATAACAGAGTTAATTAATTTTATGTTAATAACTTCCGTAATAATTAAGCTACATAAAAGAGCTTTTAATATGTTATAGCTATAAGAATTTACAACAAATTGTATATTTTAGAATTAGCACAACTTGGTTTGCAGCCAAGATAATTGCAATATAAAAGTGCCACAGGAAATCCGGAACGACAATTCAGTTCCGTTGTGTTAAGAATATTAATAATAATATAAATTCTCCGTCTGTGGGAAAGTAGTTTCTTTCTCACGGACTGTGGTGATTTAAATTTTGAGTAGTAGGGAGAGTGTGTCAGCCAATCAAATCATTCGAAGAAATTGGAACCAACGCGGAGTTTTGGGGCTGATCAAACACTCTACTGCCAGTATTCGAGAAGAACAGACGTATAGCTTCAATCGTCTCAAAACCATAGTTTTGTGAAGACTCTACTTGGTCAACACGCCTAATTACGACCATCATAAAACAGATCAACTGTAACGACTCGTAATTACAGCGTCCAGTCAAGATACTCTACCAGTCCACATCAACAAACAAGCGTATTGTGCACTACATTAACTGTGGGCGTACGCACGGAAGAGATCTACAAGAGTACAAGACATTACTTCAAGAATACGACAGAGAGGCCGTCTAAACCATTTGCGAATCAGCTGACAAGCAGAGCTGCAACTCGAAACGACACACACACACGCCGACGTGGAACGTGAATCGACGAGGGACGTGAAGCAGTTCTCGCAGAAAGCTACAGACGTAAAAACTTCATCAAATAGCAGGAGAGCAGAGTGTTGCTGATTTCCGAGCTCATCGCCAAAACCCAGGACGCTCAAGTAGATCACTATCTCTAGCCGATTGGACAAGGACAGCGAGGGACATCCGGAGCATCTCTAAAATCCACTTCAGAATCAGGAAAGTCGAAATCAAGTTATTTATTTTTCAACCGTTAAATTTTTCTTTCCTTTTTAATTAAAATCAATGTAATATAAATCATTCAGATGCCAGAAATCAAAGACTCTAGTTAAATAAGAATTATTCATGTGTGATAATCTGTATAGCCAGTATAAGTAATTAATAAGCATTAATTAAGAATTAATAGTAGATAAAAAAAAAGCGCTATACAAATCTTAACAAAGAATTAAATAATTTGCTCATACTGCAGTATACGTGAGTCAGATCACTAGTAAATAAAGGGACGAGAACTAGATTGTCACGCCTAGTTTATTTTTGAATATTTTCAAGTAACTTTAGAGTTTTTATTCCATTAGAATCAAATCTTAAAGACATTGAAATTAAATTGAATTAAATTAAATTGATTAATTAAATTCTCAGTTAAAATAAACTCTTTCAAAATAACGAGCTCAACTTCTGAAAATTATTAATCATTAGAAAACATTATTCAAGATTTATTTACTGTTTAGTTTGTAAGAATATTTGAACTTATAACCATTTCATTCTTGTGTCATTGGAGTAATAAACACCGTTTTATTACCCCACATTGTATTTTTTTATTGCTGTACTACGGAGCCTACCAACCACACAAAACTCTTCACTTTTAAAATAACTTATTTAGTGTGCTGTTGTTACACACTTGAGTTTACATACTTGCGAAATCAAATCCAAAATCCACACGCCCTAGTCGGAAGAAAACCGCAAGATCGGACAGCAGGTAGGTGCTCATACATTCACACAACACAACAACACGTAGATAGTAAAGTTATAATATATATATATATATATAGGATACACATTTTCGTATTTGGTCAAGGTAGTTTATTTGTACAATTAAAATACATATAGACGGTTGTACGTAGTTTTAAATGGTGCATACTGGAACAGACAAGAATCGGACAAAATCTAACCTGTTTTGAACAATGAGTTACTTGGTTACTGAGGGGTGGCAACCTGTGTGTGTGTGTATGTGTGTGTGTGTGTGTGTGTGTGTGTGTGTGTGTGTGTGTGTGTGTGTGTGTGTGTGTGTGTGTGTGTGTGTGTTTAACTTGTGGTAGTATGGTCCAGTTCAGATAGGCATAATACACGAATTAAATATGTTTTTTAATAAAAATTCGCACACTGACAATACGTACAGCAAAGTGAATGATTTCAACATGTTCTACAAGTTAAAATCAAGGAAAATATTTATACACATATACATTTATAAACGCTCTGCTGTTAATATGTGTCCCACATTTTCAAGTAACACGATAAGTAGGAAATCAAATTTTGCATGTGAACATACATGTTATGACAGAATTGATGACTAGGTTTTAAAACAGCAGGGAAATTAGACAAAATGGCCGTAACTTGCAAATTTGTATTATAAAAAAGCAGTTTCTTTGTAATAAAGGCGCTTTAAAATAATCATGAAAATTATTTAAAATAGTATTCACCTCAATTTAAAGCATCCTATAAAGTCGTTCATAAAGTCGTAAAAAAAAGTGTCTTATGAAACAGGTCTTCTAAATGACAAATACTTATGCACACATCTCATACGTGTGGTTTTCTGAATCTTCATTTGTTTAAAACAAAAACTGAATGTTTGCAATTGATCCAAAGCAGTTTTGTTCAATTTATCTGTACTAAATAATTTTAAAATTAAGTTTATTCATTGTTTAGTAGTTGAGAATTCTTAATTCCGGGGGGGGATAATTTTACTGTTCTTTAATGTTAAATCTTATAATGGGCTTTTAAAAAGTGATTATATCATCGTCGTTGTTCTAATCATCATCATCATCATCAACACCACCACCATCGCCATAATCATCACCATCACCATCACTATCACCATCATCATCATTACCATCGTCATCATTGTAGTCGTCGCCGTCGTCATCAACGTCGTTGTCATCTTCACTTCAAAGATTTGGCCTTAGTTGACTATTTCCGGAACCCATATCCCCTTTCATCTATCAACATGTTTTTCAGTAGGCGCATATGCCAAGGCTCCTACTGGGAATAAATTTTACCATGCCATTATTGAATTACCGGTATAAGTTTCAAATCTACAGTCTAATTTTCCTAATGTTTTAAAACCTACAATCACTAAATTTCCTTATAATTTAGAAACATGTTAGAAAATTTGAATGCTTTTACGCTAAAATTTCAGCTAACTGTTTTACTGAAATGTAATGTCCCTATTCTTGATTTCACAGTCGGATGAGACAATGGGCGAGATAGGGAGTTACATTTCGCTTATGTGTTTTACGTTCGCTATATTTCCTCGTTCCCTCCTTTTGGAAAATATCTACAAAATGTACACAGAAGTAACAGTAATTTGATTCCTGTTTTGGTATGTTTAAAAAAAATTCAGCTCAAAGAATTAATCGGTAAAAATAATAAACGTAATAAAACCATCGTACACTCGATTTAGTACGTCTTAAAATATAAACTGTTCTTATGAAATGGTGTACATGCCATTTCAATTTAATAATATCCTTGAAATCACAAAATAAAAAATAAAATGTAATATAAAATTTTAATTTTTTTCAGTCGTGATGCATAAAAGTATTGTTTGTAACATTCATCGGTTGCTTTTGTACGTGTGTTGAGTGTGGTTTTTTGAGTGTACATTTAGTGTATAAAATATTGTGTGTACACTAAATATATATATATTCTGTGTATGTATATAGTTCTTGTTACATTTTACGATGTTAATATAACACCAAGTTTGTGTTGGTGTAAATATTTACGATGGCATCACAAGAGGCTGACAAAATGCGAGACGTTTTCAAAAGAGAGGAACAATGAATCGTTTTGGGTGTTTAAAACTCTTTAAAAATACCCCAATAAATCAGACAGTAACATTATTAATGAGAGTTGTGAAATTACAGGAATAAGCCGGGTAACGTTTTACAGAGTCAAGATACAATCTAAAGAAGGTCTAAAGAATCTTGTTGGCACACCAAAAAAAGCCAGGAAAGGAGTCGGCCATGGACCACGACCCTATAGTCCGGAGTCTAGTCAGTTTCTCAGTAACAGCAGGAGTGGACCACGGCCCAATAGCTCGGAGTCTAGTCAGTCTGTCAGTAACAACAGGGGTGGACCACGGCCCAATAACTCGGAGTGTAGTAAGTCTGTCAGTAACAACAGGAGTGGACCACGGCCCAATAGCCCGGAGTCTAGTCAGTCTGCCAGTAAAAACTGTAGTGGACCACGGCCCAATAGCTCGGAGTCTAGTCAGTCTGTCAGTAACAACAGGAGTGGACCACGGCCCAATAGTCCGGAGTCTAGTCAGTCTGTCAGTAACAACAGGAGTGGACCACGGCCCTATAGTCCGGAGTCTAGTCAGTTTCTCAGTAACAACAGGAGTGGACCACGGCCCAATAGCCCGGAGTCTAGTCAGTCCGTCAGTAACAACAGGGGTGGACCACGGCCCAATAGTCCGGAGTCTAGTCAGTCTGTCAGTAACAACAGGAGTGGACCACGGCCTTACAGTCCGGAGTCTAGTCAGTTTCTCAGTTACAACAGGAGTGGACCACGGCCCAATAGCTCGGAGTCTAGTCAGTCTGTCAGTAACAACAGGAGTGGACCACGGCCCAATAGCTCAGAGTCTAGTCAGTTTGTCAGTAACAACAGGAGTGGACCACGGCCCAATAGCTCGGAGTCTAGTCAGTCTGTCAGTAACAACAGGGGTGGACCACCGCCCAAAAGCTCGGAGCCTAGTAAGTCTGTCAGTAACAACAGGAGTGGACCACGGCCCAATAGCCCGGAGTATAGTCAGTCTTCCAGTAACAACAGTAGTGGACCACGGCCCAATAGCTCGGAGTCTAGTCAGTCTGTCAGTAACAACAGGAGTGGACCACGGCCTAATAGACCGGAGTCTAGTCAGTCTGTCAGTAACAACAGGGGTGGACCACGGCCCAATAACTCGGAGTCTAGTAAGTCTGTCAGTAACAACAGGAGTGGACCACGGCCCAATAGCCCGGAGTCTAGTCAGTCTGCCAGTAAAAACTGTAGTGGACCACGGCCCAATAGCTCGGATTCTAGTCAGTCTGTCAGTAACAACAGGAGTGGACCACGGCCCAATAGTCTGGAGTCTAGTCAGTCTGTCAGTAACAACAGGAGTGGACCACGGCCCTATAGTCCGGAGTCTAGTCAGTTTCTCAGTAACAACAGGAGTGGACCACGGCCCAATAGCCCGGAGTCTAGTCAGTCTGTCAGTAACAACAGGGGTGGACCACGGCCCAATAGTCCGGAGTCTAGTCAGTCTGTCAGTAACAACAGGAGTGGACCACTGCCTTACAGTCCGGAGTCTAGTCAGTTTCTCAGTTACAACAGGAGTGGACCACGGCCCAATAGCTCGGAGTCTAGTCAGTCTGTCAGTAACAACAGGAGTGGACCACGGCCCAATAGCTCAGAGTCTAGTCAGTTTGTCAGTAACAACAGGAGTGGACCACGGCCCAATAGCTTGGAGTCTAGTCAGTCTGTCAGTAACAACAGGGGTGGACCACCGCCCAATAGCTCGGAGTCTAGTAAGTCTGTCAGTAACAACAGGAGTGGACCACGGCCCAATAGCCCGGAGTATAGTCAGTCTTCCAGTAACAACAGTAGTGGACCACGGCGCAATAGCTCGGAGTCTAGTCAGTCTGTCAGTAACAACAGGAGTGGACCACGGCCTAATAGACCGGAGTCTAGTCAGTCTGTCAGTAACAACAGGAGTGGACCACGGCCCTATAGTCCGGAGTCTAGTCAGTTTCTCAGTAACAACTGGAGTGGACCACGGCACAATAGCCCGGAGTCTAGTCAGTTTGTCAGTAACAACAGGAGTGGACCACGGCCCAATAATCCGGAGTCTAGTCAGTCTGTCAGTAACAAGAGGATTGGACCACGGCCCAATAGCTCGGAGTCTAGTCAGTCTGTCAGTAACAACAGGAGTGGACCACGGCCCAATAGCCCTGAGTCTAGTCAGTCTGTCAGTAACAACAGGAGTGGACCACGGCCCAATAGCCCTGAGTCTAGTCAGTTTGTCAGAAACAACAAGATTGGCCCATGGCCCAATAGCTCGGGTATTACTTTTATGACTTAGATCAATGTATTACACGTAAAGCTACATAGTAACATTCTATACTAAACTACATACACAGTTTTGTGTTGCAAGGCAATACTCTACGGGAAAATAAGCTTCCGTTCATAATTTTCTGCTGCGTTTACGTATATACGTAACAGTTTCAAAACTAAATTCTTTATTTTTAACTTTAAAATTTTTTTTCTTTATTTTAAAAAGACGACTTTTTGGTGAATTTCCTTATCGTTCCTTAAGTCTTTGTTTTTCCATTTCTTTTTATCATTACGTTGCTAAAGCGTCAACTACGACAATGGTATCTGCTAACAGTGCTGTTTCTAAACCTTTCTGCCTTTTTATACAGTGTAATCACAAAAAGAAATCATTATGCTGTCAAAAGCTGTTAATCATTTGAGCTTTTCTGGAAATTTATTATAAATATTCAACTGACTAAATATGAAATATGTGCTGAATAAGCTTCATTTAATCTTAAGTTTCAGTACTATCAGATCTCCTCAGACAACCATATGCATTTCTGGTCTAGGCGGACTGAAGTAAAAACAAGTTAGTATTAAGGGTGTTAAAAATTATTATAAAAATTATTTATTCATTTTATTACTTTCCTACAGCCTTATTTTGTCTATAATCGCCAGCTATATCATATAATTATGAAACATACGAAATAAATGTAAAATGTATTCTACACGTCACAGATTACACATTCGAAATCGTGTACAAGGCACATGTGTAAGGAACTGAAGCATACACTTTAATACACTAAATTCAAAATTTTAAAACGCACTATTTAGGAATAACTGTAGTAAGCCTATCAATACGAGTTTATATGGCTTTACGAACGCGTGAGTTTCTTATTCAACAAGACTCACACAAACGATCTCAAGTTGGCAGAGAGTATTTGATTGTTACTCACTGAAGACGGTCGCATCACATTCCAATGACAATTACACTGCTACCTTACATTCTAAACACACAATACGTTGGCGTGGGTGTGTGCGGGAGAGGGTTCGTATGTCACTATAAGTAAACACATTTTGTACATTCTAATTACAACTATTTTACTTGAGCCTATTGTAATTGGGTTTTGTGATCTTATCTCCAACTTTGTAGGTATGGGGAGCATTTAACTAAAAAGAAATTAATTAAAAAGTACTCATTCATAATATCACATCAGGAAGACTAGGGGATTTAAAAGTGGCTGATAATCAATTAGCTAACTCCGATCAAAGAAGAAATTTGATTATTTAAAATCTAAAACACTATATATAACGTCGATAAACAAAGATTTCATACGAGGTAGATGTCTACGTTTAACAACGGAGGGTAGGCAATTTATGATTTGCAAAGGTATAAAGATTTACACACTTAAAAAATTTAGTTTACGAATCTAGCTATCTCGCTGTTCATATTTTCCCAATGATATTCTTTTCGAATGCGATGTATCGTTTTATTTATTCCCATATGTGCTCCAATGGTAGAGGAGTGGTAGTATTCCATCAGCATAGGTTTAATAATATCAGGGGCAACTATTCTCAAGGATTTTCCATTAGCTATTCTATAACATAATACTCTCTTACTCAATATATATTTTTCTGACTTATTTCCTTCATCTAGCTGTTCTATTATTGTCTTTAGATGCAGGTCTTGTTGTTGATACTGAGCTATATTAGTAAATGCACGGGGGAATTCAGTAATTAACGAATTAATAATTTTTTTTTCTACTCTGCTTACTTTCGGATGTTTTATTAGGCGGCTGGAACATACGGGACAGTGTATCGGCAACTACATTTTGGGTACCCCGAATATGTTGTACCTTAAATTTGTAACAATTTAACCTCAATACCCATCTTCCAATACGATCTAACTGTTTCGGGTGATATAATAACCAAGATAAGGCTTGATTATCCGTTTATAACAGGAATTCTTTATGTTCTAAAAAGGGTTTGAATTTCTCAAATGCGAATACTATAGCCAAACGTTCTAATTCGTATGCGGAGTATTTCTTTTCCTGCTCGGTCAGAGTTCGTGAAGCATAACTGATCGGTAATCTAGAATTATCTACTCCCTGATATATTACTGCACCTAGTGCTACACTTGAACTGTCCGTCTGCACTACGAACGGTTTAGTAAAATCAGCTAATTGTAATACTGGGGGTGAGATTATGTTTTCTTTCAGTTTGTCGAATGCAGCTTGGTGTTTTTGGGTCCATTCAAATTTCGCTCCCTTTTTTCTTAATGCGTTCAGCGGTGCTGCTATATCGGCTAGAGGAGGGATATACTTGTGGAAGTAATTTATCATTCCCAAAAATCGGGCTATTCCTTTCGCATCTCGCGGTGGTATAAATTCTCTGATCGCTCGGGCTCGTTCAGGGTCTATGCTTACCTTTCCGTCGGCCCTTACTATGTGACCTAAAAATGAAAATTGTGTAACAGCAAAATTTACTTTACCTGGGTTTACTGTTAATCCGGTTTTCTTTAATCGGGATAGTACTTCACGTAGATGGTTAAGATGTTGGTCCATTGATTCGCTGTAGATAACTATGTCATCTAGGTAGTGATACACGTATTTAAATTTTATATCGTGGAATATTTTCTCTAACAATCGGCTACATACAGAACTTCCTTGGGATATACCGAAGGGTACTCTAGTAAATTGGTACAGGTTGAATGGGACGGCGAATGCGGTTAAACGTTTTGATTCTTCCGATAGTGGTATTTGATGAAATGCCTGATTTAGGTCCATTATGGTGAAAACGTTTGCTTTTGTAATGTAATGGAAAGCACTGTGGATGTCGGGAAGTGGTATGGACTCGAATTCTATCCTTTTATTTAATTGCCTATAATCCACAACTAGTCTATGTTTATCGTGGCCTTTAGGTACTAAAAACGCAGGTAATGAATAAGGTGAAGTGGAAGGTTCTATGACTTCTTGTTCTAATAATTTATTGATTTGATTTCTCATTATTTCCATTTTTGGTGGCGATAATTTGTATGGGTGTAGACGTATCACTTTATTGTCAATCAAGTTGATCTTGTACTCTATCAGGTTAGTTAATCCTAACTTCGGTGTGAGGACGGTGGAAAATTCTTTTATTAGATTCTGTATTTTCAGTCTATCTTTACTTTCTAGATGAGCTAATTCGGACTCGTGGTGTTCTAAGTGTGTTGCAGCTGTTTCAGTATTTTTACTGTTATTTGTTTCATAATCAAAATTATATTTTCGAGTACGATCGAATCCAAAATAATACTTCTTATCGTGAATGTCAAGAATTATACCTGTTTTACTGATAAAGTCAGCTCCTAATATTAAATCGGGTCCTAATTCATCGCATACCAACATTGGAAAATACCACGTTAAATTTTTAATTTTTAGTTTAATCGTGATGCTGAGTTTTATAATTAAGTTTTGTTTGTTAGCTGTAGCGCATTTGATGTTCACAGTTTGACTGCGTTTAACTAGGTTGTGTTCAGCTAAAGTATCGGCTAGCTGTTGACTGATTAAGCTCCGAGTTGATCCGGAATCTATTAATCCAAGTGTGGATGTAACACCAAGGTCTACTTGTATATATGGTAACTGACACTTATTGAACTTGCATTTTGTAATTGCATTAAATTTATCGATAAACTTCTTAACATAGGGGTCTAATTTTCTTTTATTTTTTTTTGTTTAATTCGTTGCATTTTCGGGTTTTACCTGTTTTCACGATGCTGCGGAAGACACAGTATTTCGGATCTCCCTGGCTTACATGTTTTTTGAATAAGCGGGTGGTTGGTAATGCTGTTTCTGTTTACAGTACTTACTGATGTGTCCAAATTTCCCGCAATTATAACATCTTCTTTCACTACTAGTGGTATCACTGGTATTCTGTTGAGGTCGTGGGTTATCCGATTTACCTTGGTTGTGAAAGGTTGCAGGAATTCGAAATGGTCGTCTTTCACGCTGTGTTCTTGCATCTGTTACCAGCGGTTGTGTTTTATAACGTAGCAGAGTGGCGCATTTTATAACGTACCCTACGTTATAATATCGGGAACCTGTGGTTAATTGGTTCAGGTCAATTACACAGGCTGCCATAGTCTTAACCAACTTCTAATTAAACAAAAAATAAGCATTTAGGAGTATATATTTAATATCGGGTCCTATAATTGAGGAACACTGACAGGGGTTTCTGCAGATTTATTCACTCAGTTTTGTTGTTTTGTACCATGACATCTCTTTATTACATAATAACATTAATTGCTCTACTTAAAGTTCTCAACATATATGGTTCAACAGTTTACAGTTTATAAGATGATTATATATTTTATTCTTTCAGAAGGGCCCTCAAAATAAAGATGTACATCGGTTTAACCTTTCCACGGATCCGGGATTGAATATAGTATGTTAATAATGGTCACCTCCCCATATACTATCTTGAAATTGTGCCATTAGAAGAATGGACTTTATTTACCTTTCAAAACAATAATGCTTTACAGTTTAAACTTTTACTCTTTTACTACAAATTGCTTTATCAGATTACAGACTACATCTTACATGTAATGTCTGTTTTTTAAAAGTCTTAAAGTGTTAGTTAAATTGTCTTTTGTTGGTTATAATTTTAGTATCTCATAACCACGGAAGACAAGCCTCAATGTCACCTGTGGTATCCTGTAATTGATGCAGATTCGGCTCCTCGGTCCTCGGTGTGTTTCCTGAAGGTCTGTCTTTATCTTATTATCCGGTGACGGTGAAGTTCCTGACGTGTGTTAGATCATTCTGGGTCTGGTACTCTCCTCTTACATGACTGGTAGTAATATTTCGTTGTTAGAATAATGAATGCAAAAGTTTGTTTCACTGGTATTCACTTTACATGATTATTTATAAGTTGAATTTCACCTTACGGTCCTAGTAATGTATTAATTACATAATTTTCTTATTTAAGATTTGGTAGAGATGTCATCGGCTCAAAATTTAGTTAATCTTTTCCTAGCTTTCAACATATTTATCTCTGCGTCGCGATCCAACTATTTAACGATACATTTCGGTTAAGAGTGTATATATATATATATATATATATATATATATATATATATACATATAAACTGAGATTATTCACTTGGAAAAACCACAATATTGTCATCGGTGCACATTACCGCTGTGCGCAGCTTACGGCGTGAGCGCTCCATTGCAAGTGGCGTTTGTTTATTGGGGCAGGTAAAGTAACTTCGCGTCGTTTACGCTTCACCATAAAAGTAGTTCCACATTCCGATTAATATCTACCGATTTAATCTTTGACATATTTTATTATACTACGGTATCCTTTACGGAGAGAGAGACTGAATTGATTGATTCAGAATAAGAAATCAACTGAAAATTTGGCCTATTTCTCGAAAGTTTATTGGCTGCTATACTCTCTTTCCCTGCGACTGAAGTTAAGATAAATTTATTATCTGAGAGCGAATTGGAGCTTTTAGAAAAAACTAGTTAATTTTATTACTTTTCTATAGGGTCATAAAAAGTTCTTTATAAAAAACTCATATATTCCATTCTTTAATTTACAAAAAAATACTGCCACTTGATAGGTTTATTTATTTTGCGAATTCTGGTGCAAGTTCATGTCAGAATTTGTATTTTAACCAGAGTTATTTATTTTAAAATGTTTTATATTACTATCCCGTAACATAGTTACATATTCTTGCACTTGCCACATGCATACGCACATTTCGCACCACTTCACAACACTAATTGTTGTTTTTACTGTCTAAAATTTATTTAAAAATAACAAATTGAACATGTCTCTTATTGCCTATTATACAATGTCCAAACTACAGTCTTTACTTATTCAAATTTCATTTCAACATGCTATCATATGCTCAGGGTTACATTACGAATTTATATGTATATTCTACCCATTGCAATATTTACAAAATAGTTAATAACCTCTTTTGTTTTATGTTTCTCTCAAATATAAATTCCTTGAGCCTTTGGACATATAGCTAATTGCTATAAAGAGATCAGAATTATCTCCTCTGACCCGACGACTGAAGCGTATCTCGACTCACACACACCTTATATGCCGGTATTGTGTCGCAGTCGATTCTCCTGCTTTACAATGCATCGTGTTACCTACAATGTCTCCTTTGTTTCAGAATTTTGAAAACAAAAAGTTTAACCTGTAAAAAGTTTTGAAAACAAAATCTGCGTTGTATTCCATAAACACTTTGCGTCAGTGACTGATCAAATAATCCGTTTCCCTGTTCATAAAGATTTACACAGTTGTGTGTCGGCGCATTCGATTCACGTATTTTTACCTGGTTCTGAAAAACCCGCAGTGTTGTATTCTTTCCTTCTTCTTCTTCGTCACGCCTCAGACTGTTTAGTCTGTTCCGGCTCTAAACTGGTCGGACCATCTCTTCTTGGGTCTTTCCAGGTTTCTCTTTCCTTTCGGCTGATACAATAAGGCTACCTTGGAGAATCTGTCACTGCCAATTTGCTAATGTGTTGTTTCCAGCGTTCTCTATACTTAATGATGATTCCATTTACTTCTTCAACTTTCAGTTCCTCTGTTACGTGATTATCTCTTTTTGTATCTATTTTTGTGTACCCAGCTAAGGAACGCAAATATTTAATTCCTGTAGCCGGAATTTTTGATATTTGTCTAGCATACATTGCCCATGTTTCTGAGCCATAAGTAAGGGTAGGAACTGCCATGGATTTGTATAATTTTATTAAGGTCTCTTTCCCTGCCTTGTGTTTTAGAGCACGTCGGAGAGTTCCTGTTATCTGGTTTTTACTAATTTTCCCATTAATATCTTCTTCGTTTTCATATAAAAGCTTACAGCCTTTATAGTTAAATTCTGAGACTTGCTCTATAATTTTACCATCGAAAACAATTTTAGATCTAACTGCCCATGTTCCTTTAAAAGCAATATATTTTGCTTTTTGTCCGATATTTCCATATTAATTTCTTTCAAAATGTCATTTAAGGAGTGGAGCATTCTTTGCCAGTCATCTTCACTTGTGGCCAATAAAATCTTATCATCTTCAAGCATCAGAATCTTAAGCATTTTGCCTGCAACTCTGATTCCTCCATTTACACTTTTAAGCAAAATCCTAACAATTTCCTAAAATGTAATGGAATGCCTCTATTTTCTAAAACTCTCCACAGTATCGACCTTGGTACTTTGTCAACACCTTTGCAATAATCTACGATTAGTAGGTGCGTCTCTAAATTTTGTTCTCTCCTTTTCTCTATAATCTGCTTAACCGTGAAAATATTATCAATGCAGCTTCGTACCTTTCTAAAACCCGATTATTTTTCAAGCAGTATTGCTTTTGTTATGTTATTCAGTCTCCTGCTTATTATTTTTTCATAGATCTTATATGCTGAACAAAGCAAGCTGATCCCTCAGTAATATCCGGGATTGGTTCTGTCTCCTTTCTTAAAATGGATATCATCTTTGCTATTTTCCATTTTTCTGAAATTTTTCCTTGTTCTAACACATGTTATATAATCGTAGCAGTCGTTCATGGAGCTTCCTCGGAGCATATTTTAATAGGTCTATATTTATGTTGTATATCCCAAAAGCTTTGCGGTTTTTATTTCCCTTGAAGCTTAATATTAACTTCCAATTTCAGTTTATCTGTTATAGTCGTCAATGTTTGTTTCCCTTCAGTTTCATCTACGTGTCATAAATCTTTGTAATAATTTTTCTAAACCTCGTCCTCAATTATTTCAATCCTATCTCTGTCCTTCTCTTGAGAGTGTAAGTTCCGAATAAATTTAAACATTCTACCTTGCCGTCCGTATAGGTTATGCTCCATTTCAGCTATGAATTTATTCCAGTGAGTTCTGTTCAGTGTTCTTACATGTTTTCTGGACTTGGCACTCTTTTATTTCTAATCAATTCTTTTCTGATCCGTTCTATTATTGTTAATGAATTTTAAGTAAGCTTCCTTTTCTCTTTCACTAATGTTTCTAACTCAGGATCCCACACCCTTAGACCACGCTTATGTTTTGATATTTTCTTTGCTCCCAACACTTCTCTTGCTACACTACTACATCTTTTACACATTCCCATTCTGTCTCAATCTCAGGATTGTGGTCTACTTGCCTTAAGTAGTAATTTATTCTTCTTTGATACAAATCTTTTATGGAGTCCTCTTCCAAAAGCCGTACTTTGAATTGATCTTCCTTGCTCTGTGTTTTCATTTGCATTCCAGTGCCCATACCATTTTCTTAACAAACTAATCTTACTGATTAGTAGATGGTGATCAGTATGGACGCTACTTCCTTTAAAGACTATTATGTCCAGACCTAGGTTTATCAGTTTTTGATTAATGATAATATAATCAATAATGGAACAGGCACCACTTCCAGTCCAGGTGTATTTGTGTATCTTCTTGTGTTTAAAAAATATGTTGGTGATCCTGAGATTATTAAAGCTTGCAAAATTAAGTAAGCTATTTCCATTGTAATTGAATAGTTGTTCTCCATTATTACCAGAAACGCCGGGCATTGACACAATTCAAATACGAGCGTTTAAGTCACCTACAATAATGACGAAGTCATTTTTTTCTTTCCTTCCTCCGGTGCATAAACTCCCACCACTGTTAGATTCCCTCTTTCTACTGTTAATTTTACTGAAGTTATTTTTTCGCTTATATAGCATGTTATGCCCCTTTTAATTTCTTCATTTATTAAAATGGCCACTCTTGCTTGAGCTCGCGTATTTATGTCGACATCACTGTATAACATTGTATAGTATTTTAATTTTGAACTTCCTTTCTGTTTCTTTTTTGTTGCTGTTAGTGCTGCTATATCCACTTATCTTTCCTTTACTTTTTCTTCCAATTCATCTGTTTTTATATTGTATATCTCTTGTGTTCCAGGTAGCAATATTTATTTTTCTAGATGTTCCGAATGCATTCTTCTTGTCCTTTTTCGTTGCCTAGTCATCATCCTTAATAACCGCCTGGCTATTAATTTATAAATGTAGAGGGAGATTTTCATTATACCTGAAAACAGAGTAATTGTCCCAGGAAACCACACTTTACGCAAATCATCAACACACAATAACAATTTTCCTTAAAATGATTTAAATTGCAAACGCTATCTTGACTATAATCAAGCAAAGGACTATATGTATTTTCCATGTTAACGTTCATTTTAAAAAAACAGTATCCAGAAACTTCAAATGTTTAATTTTGTTGTAAAAATTGTTATGACGACTATAGCAGCAACAATGTTTATCGCTTGAAAGAAATGTTTGGAAAGTTTTTACCATATCTCATTAGTCATTACTAATCTAAAGGCAACATTGTCGGTTCATGTACAATTTCGGACGTACATTTTATTTGGATAAGAATTTGCACTTTATACTGCGTGTTTGCACTTTATGTATTGTAAAGTGCTTAAATTGTATTCAATAAAAACTTTATTTTTTTGTAGTATTCAAGATATTTGCGTGTACTACGGGCTACTTAACTTTGTAGTAAATTTAAATTCATGAGAGGCGCTGAGACTAATAATACCGTACTAAGATTCGACCAAAAATGTCACACTACAACAGTTATTTTAAAAAACTGAACGTACACATTTTTCAAAATAGCTAACGGATACTTTTCATAAAATTATACACAATATAAATTTATCATATTGTTCATATATTTTTATAATTGATCATATAACTCTCCAGTCTTATTATTCTTATTGTTCACCGTACTCAAATTTGAATAATCGTTGAAATTAATCGAGTTACCTTAGCCTAACGATTTTACCAGCAATTACACATGCTTTAAGCTTATCAGGTTAGGACTCTAGTAACTATTATCAATGTTGATTTTACCGACAGTTTGTTTAAGGTGATCTAAATTATAAAAAAGTTAAGCACGCCTGATAAGAGTACTTCTGAAAAGCACTCCTGGTATCGTATGAAAAAACGACAGCTTTAAGAACACCATAATTTAATAGATTATTACTAACACTAAACGAATCGATTCCGGCATTTGCAAAATTTCTAAATTACTGAACATTTTTGACACGGCTGGTGTACTATTTCGCTGAGTAACATATAATTTGGAGGGTCAGACTTTGTTATCAGGTTCTATTTCTGCAAGGTAAGAAGATAAGTTCCTAGTTTTGTTTTCACTGCAGGTAGACTAAGAAGCTCAACCTGCTTCCTGCTGTTTCACTACCTCTAAAAGCTGGGCTGCCTCTGGAACCGAAGATCCTCTTCTTCGTCTTTGTTACCTTTATTCGTTACCGTTACCATGGGAGCTTTGTCACATGCTAGCATCACAAATTCTCCTGGAATCTGCGGTTGGCAGGGATCGATATATGTCTCCGGACAGGACTGCCCTATTTAATAAAGATTTCCTAAGAAGGAGTTTCTATGTCTTTTTTTGTACACAGATGACATGCTAAAGCAAGAACACAAAAACGTAAACAACAAAAGA
Organism: Magicicada septendecula; assembly: GCA_034769895.1. NCBI lineage: Eukaryota > Metazoa > Arthropoda > Insecta > Hemiptera > Cicadidae > Magicicada > Magicicada septendecula. The sequence goes on along the minus strand of CM068369.1, from coordinate 284,632,202 downwards.
TACGCAATGATTACCTTATTAGCCAACGATCTGGTGATAGTAGGCACCAGTAAAGACTCCCTACAAACAGCCACCGTGACTTACATTGAATTGCCAGTGAATATCATCTCATAGTTTCTACAAAAATATACTAAAGCTATGTTACTTTAGGGTTTTGAGATTGTCATTCATAAATTATAAATTCATAATCAACAAATCAAAAATTGAATGCATTCAATTTTGTAGGATATAAAGCCATAAACTAAGGTCATGATACGGTTAATAGGTTTGGAAAATTCAATTATATTATTGTCGTAATATACACATCATTGGAAAATAAATTACAGACAGATGCGATAATAGAACACTACAAAACCATGATCATAATCCCACATCTAATTCATGAAAGTTAAATATGGAATTTAAAAAAAATGAAGACACAAACAACAGAAAAGGCAATTTTAAGAGTTAAGATTGGATACAAAAGACTGAATTAAAATATAGACTGATATAAGGGGGGAATTGCAACCACAAAGCATAAATAAACAAATGAAAGAACAGAGGAACAAAATAACCAAATAATCTGCCATAAAATTGACCTACTCGTATTTCAGAAGAGGTGTTAGATTATAAACCAAAAGACAAAAGACTTTTTCGGTGGCCAACGTAAAGGAGATCCATTGGCAAATACAAGCTTAATAAACTGTAAGCCTAAGGCGTGACGGAAGAATCAGTAAAGGAAGACAAACCCTAAAGATTTTGCCCATTCTATGAGCAAATAGAATTCGCCCATTCTTTAGTGATAAATATTGCTCAATAACCGAACGGAAGTCATGCTTGATGTTAGCAATAATAAATTTCCAACTACGGAAGTCTACTAGTGAGGGTATTACTTTTATGACTTAGATCAATGTATTACACGTAAAGCTACATAGTAACATTCTATACTAAACTACATACACAGTTTTGTGTTGCAAGGCAATACACTACGGGAAAATAAGCTTCCGTTCATATTTTTCTGCTGCGTTTACGTATATACGTAACAGTTTCAAAACTAAATTCTTTATTTTTAACTTTAAAATTCTTTATTCTTTATTTTAAACAGACGACTTTTTGGTGAATTTCCTTATCGTTCCTTAAGTCTTTGTTTTTCCATTTCTTTTTATCATTACGTTGCTAAAGCGTCAACTACGACAATGGTATCTGCTAACAGTGCTGCTTCTAAACCTTTCTGCCTTTTTATACAGTGTAATCACAAAAAGAAATCATTATGCTGTCAAAAGCTGTTAATCATTTGAGCTTTTCTGGAAATTTATTATAAATATTCAACTGACTAAATATGAAATATGTGCTGAATAAGCTTCATTTAATCTTAAGTTTCAGTACTATCAGATCTCCTCAGACAACCATATGCATTTCTGGTCTAGGCGGACTGAAGTAAAAACAAGTTAGTATTAAGGGTGTTAAAAATTATTATAAAAATTATTTATTCATTTTATTACTTTCCTACAGCCTTATTTTGTCTATAATCGCCAGCTATATCATATAATTATGAAACATACGAAATAAATGTAAAATGTATTCTACACGTCACAGATTACACATTCGAAATCATGTACAAGGCACATGTGTAAGGAACTGAAGCATACACTTTAATACACTAAATTCAAAATTTTAAAACGCACTATTTAGGAATAACTGTAGTAAGCCTATCAATACGAGTTTATATGGCTTTACGAACGCGTGAGTTTCTTATTCAACAAAACTCACACAAACGATCTCAAGTTGGCAGAGAGTATTTGATTGTTACTCACTGAAGACGGTCGCATCACATTCCAATGACAATTACACTGCTACCTTACATTCTAAACACACAATACGTTGGCGTGGGTGTGTGCGGGAGAGGGTTCGTATGTCACTATAAGTAAACACATTTTGTACATTCTAATTACAACTATTTTACTTGAGCCTATTGTAATTGGGTTTTGTGATCTTATCTCCAACTTTGTAGATATGGGGAGCATTTAACTAAAAAGAAATTAATTAAAAAGTACTCATTCATAATATCACATCAGGAAGACTAGGGGATTTAAAAGTGGCTGATAATCAATTAGCTAACTCCGATCAAAGAAGAAATTTGATTATTTAAAATCTAAAACACTATATATAACGTCGATAAACAAAGATTTCATACGAGGTAGATGTCTACGTTTAACAACGGAGGGTAGGCAATTTATGATTTGCAAAGGTATAAAGATTTACACACTTAAAAAATTTAGTAAATAGGAAAATCAAGCAAAACACATTAGATATTTACACGCATTGTTCCTATTACACTATGCAACATGATTTTCTATGTTTCTGTAGTCTTAGGTGTTCCTAAAGCATTTTTTGCGCTGATTCCAGATCTGCAATCCGTTCCTTTCTATCACGTACAGTTTTTTTGCAAATCAAATGAACTCATCTTTTATTTACACGTAAGTTTCACAAGGGGAAATTTTATTGTGGGGGAGGGAAAGTTTATTTCGGTAAGAGGGATTAGTTGGCCACACTTGTTACACCCAGCTGGCTGTTAGGCGGGAAACAGTAGTTCATTGTTTACATCCTATAGTGCTGTGAGGTTATATTTGTGCTGTCATATATAGTTTGTGAACTTTCTGTAGAAATGAGTTCCCGGAAGTGTTTGAATAACCCAAACGTGTTCTGTTATATTTGTGGTAGCTACGTAATTGGTAAGCAAAGACAGGACATTAATAGTTTTGTGAGAAACGTGTATTACGCGTACTTCGGCATATGGCTTGGTGATGAAGACAAAAGCTGGGCACCACACAAGGTATGTCGTACATGTGTTGAGGGACTGAGACTGTGGAAAAATGGTGCAAAAAAATCAATGCCTTTTGCAATCCCAATGGTTTGGAGGGAGCCACAAAATCATGTTAACGATTGCTATTTTTGTATGGTTAATATTCAAGGTCATAACGCAAAAAGTAAGAAGGATATACAATATCCGAACATTCCTTCGGCCTTACGACCAGTTACGCATTGTAATTCTCTCCCTATCCCAGTTCCACCTCCCGTTTTTGAAGATGTGCCACTGGCGAGCAGCTCAGAAAATGAAAGCGATAACGCTGATGATTACAACCCGGAAGAAGATTCTGCACCAAAATTATTCAGTCAAAATGAACTTAATGATATTACTCGTGACTTGAACCTGACAGAAGATGCCGCCCAATTCCTTGGGTCAAGATTGAATGCAAAAAATCTTCTACTACCCGGAGTTACGTTCTCTTGGTATAGGTCCAGAGAGAAGGAATTAATGAAATTCTTTAAAGAAGAAGACTCTCTGGTTTATTGTTGTGATATTGAGGGTTTATTGAATTTCTTTAACGTCATTTACAATCCAAGTGAGTTGAGGTTATTTATAGACTCGTCCAAAACTAGCCTCAAAGGTGTACTTTTACACAATGGAAATTTGTTTGGTTCAGTACCCATTGCACATTCAGTTCATCTCAAGGAGACGTATGTAAATCTCAAAGCTCTGCTAAAATACGTGAATTATGAAAAACATTCTTGGACAATTTGTGGGGATTTAAAAGTAGTAGGTTTGTTACTTGGTCAACAATCCGGCTACACAAAAATGCCTTGTTTCATTTGTGAATGGGGTAGTCGAGCCAGAGACAAACATTGGAAGAAGACAGACTGGCCCAAAAGAAAAACCCTCCAACCCGGTTCACAGAACATAATAAATGTACCACTTGTTCAACGAAGCAAGATACTATTACCTCCTCTGCACATCAAACTCGGATTAATGAAACAGTTCACTAAAGCTCTTCCAAAAGATGGTGACTGTTTCCAGTACTTGGTAACAAGATTTCCGAAAGTATCTTATGAGAAACTGAAAGAAGGGATCTTCGTGGGACCGCAGATAAGAAAGTTAATGAAAGACAATTTGTTTGAAAGTACAATGAATCCAGTGGAAGAAAGGGCCTGGGTTTCGTTTAAAGAAGTTGTTGTCAACTTTTTGGGCAACCACAAACATCCAGAGTACAAAACCATGGTTAAAAGAATGTTGCAGAGTTTCATGAAATTAGGATGTAACATGAGTGTAAAGCTTCACTTCCTACACTCACATGTTGACTTTTTCCCTGCGAACCTCGGCGATGTCAGTGAAGAACAAGGCGAACGTTTCCACCAGGATATCAAGGACATGGAAAAGAGATACCAGGGAAGGTGGAATGCCAACATGATGGCCGACTACTGTTTTATGCTAAAAAGAGACGGCACTGGTGAAGGGAGACAATCACGGAAGAGAAGTTACAACCCACGTCAGAAAGATCTTGAAGCAGTGAATTCAGCGAAGAAGAGGAATTAAATTGTCATATATGTGTTGTGTTTTCGTAATAATTATAACATTTTTAAGTGAGTGTATACCATTGTCTACTGCACCGCCATGTGTTGTGATTTTATGCAGGATTAAAACATTAACAATTTTGAAATCCCAATCAAATAATAATAATTTTCCCTGTTCACAAAATTCGATTTTTTAAAACTTCGAAATTGAATTGTATAAAAACCTTACATGATACAGAAAAACTAAAACCAGATTTGAAATCAGCATGAAAATTACTTTTAAAATCACCTTAGAGTCTTAAAACATCGTACCAAAAGTTTTAAAATGTTGCATAGTGTTATTAATAACGGAGGACCAGTACGACAAGATTAACTTAAAGAGTTCCAGAACTGAAAATGTACACGTAGAATAATATGGATGTGGGGCACGTCGTTAGGTAAAGAAGAACAAAAGATGTTGAGGGTATGCGAACCCAAATTCTTGCCGCAAATATTTGGGCGTCATAAAACTAAATTAACCTTTTGGAAGGAGGTCAAATCTGGAATTGGGAAAATTTCTTAATGAACTTATATTATTATTACCATTTTCGGTAATAAAAACACATATCATTACTAGTCGCAACATGAAAACTATGATAGGATAAGCCTAATTTATATTTAATTATTGTAGACTGCAGCTTTTAATAATGATTGTTGGTGACGCTCGAAACGCTTGCTAAGCATGCCTTTGCGTAACATCGAGAAACGCACAGAATAAAAACTAATCTCCTTCCATTTACAGTCTAATGCTTGGTAACGAGATGTTACTGAAGTAAAGTGTTTACTTTAATCCAGTAGGCTGTGCCTTATAGTCTGGGCTATAAAGTTTGACTGAAGGAGACGAGACGGGACTCACAGTACATCGAGTGTAGTGTTTACTGTTTACCTTGACAGCAGACGAACTTATAGGTACCTATGACTTGCTGCTAGAGTGCGGGTACCTTTTAAACTAATTGACTTTTTGATAAATGCGACCACAATACTTTTCCTATTTTAAGTTCAACAGTGAATGAACTTGTAAATTGTCAGTCACTGTATTTGATTTAAAAAAGAAACTGCATAAGTCAATGTCTTGTGAACACACTAATATCTCGGATATTGGTGTGACCAAAAACTGTAAGCGTAATTTTAAAATTTCAGTAAAATTTACAATTCTTTGCGAATAATTTTGTAATTTGTTTACATTAATTCAAAGCATCCATCAATAAATTATCGAATAAAGGTACAGTTACGAGACTCTAAACTATTTAGATTTTTATAAAACCATAGGTCCAGGTAGGTTCTTAGTTAGTATGGTTGAGCTTCAGTCATCATGTTACTGTATTAGAATTTTCACTGAAGTTCTGAATCGTAGGGAGATATTCTCGCTTCCCTATATAATATAATAATTAATTATATTATTATATTAATAATATAGTGTTTTCTTGATGGGAAATACTGTTTAGTTGGTTTATTAAGGTTTTGAATACACATTCATGTTTTAGTTTTTAACTCCCAGTGTTTTTAAAAATCTTTTTTGGCTTTTAACTTTATGTTGAGTTATCAACAATATGCTACGTTACTAATCCTGACTAACTGATTAACCCAATGTCTCTTCTACTATACACCATCTCGCGTATGCCACCTGTAGACCTACGTCTCGTTTTCCATTATATCCATTCAGTGCTCTCCTCATCAATGGACGTGTGCAGGACTGCTGGTTTGAAGGTCCGGATAGACTTCATGTTGCCAACTTCCTCCGCGAGGTGGCACCACAATAGGAAGTACTTTACTTCTTTGCGCCTTAGGTTGGAGGATTGTGCAACTAGTTAGTTATTTTAATCTTTTGAAAATAAACTTGTCCTTGGTTGTGACAAAAAAAAAACAATCTTAAAATAAGTAAATTTCAGATGAATATACATGACGATGGATAAACTTCAGACATGGACATAAAAAAAATGGGAATCTATAGTGTTCGGGAAGACATAAATGATTACCAGCATAGGTAGACAACAAACTTGGGAGGAATGAAAAAGGATAATACTAAACTTGCGGCACAAGTACAAGCCTGTTGAAAAAAAATGATATAAAAACCAGAAAGAAATGGGAAGATGAGTCTTTAAGCCGGAATATGTAATGAGCCTAAAGACTGGAAGCGAAAAACCAGAAGATTAGAAAGTGTTTATTTGCTTCCTATACGTTTCAATACATTTGAACACGCAGTTTTTATACGACTTACAATACAAAAGCACACATGGTAGGCTATGTATGTCTACTAACATAATATGTTAATTGACAAACAATCTGAATGTACGAGCACAGGTGTTCTTTTTGTATTCAAATTATAACAACAAAATCTTTCTCAACAAATTTGCCAATCAGCAAATACCCGCCTAAGGGTCAGTTTTGACGTAATCCAGAAATGTTTATATAGGCACTACCATTTATTTTGTTCTTTAGAAACTTTTAGGATTAAAATACTTTTTTTTTACCCTTAAGGAATGGATTATAATGAAGAATTACATATAAAACGAAACATAATAAGCTGTTATCGAGACAACAGCTTAAATACAAAATGAAGTAAAAATTACTTTTCTTAAAAGACCAACACGGCTACCTCGAGGTAAGTAGCTGAGGTAGGTTGTAGGCTATGTCTACTCCTGAACGTACGCTGAACACAGGAAAACAGCGGCTGATCGGTATATAGGTTAACATTAAACCTATATTAAATGGAAGATTTTTCGTTAACATCCTCCGTTTACTTTTTTGTTAAACAATATACATAGACTGATACAGATATTTAAATACGTAATATCTGTCACCAATATATTTACACATATTGTTAGATTTATAGGTAACACGACAAATGACGATGGTTTACTAATTATAAGTCGTTTCAGTACCTGTCCAGTTATGTACACAATAATGCAACGGAGGCAACACTCTGAGGTACACGAGAGTCGTTACACGTCTTCATACGAGAGTCGTCGTCTCTTCTTCATGTAGTAGACACCTCGCGTGTTGTGGTTACCATATTTCCTCTTAGTTTTCCTGTGTTTCTCCATCAAACTAGCATCTTGTATCCTCTCCAGTTGGTCATCCCATCTTCTGCGGTTCGATTTACACTAACATATTGCTACAAAGAGGAAGTAAATAGTAGGCCTACCGCATCCCTGAGTGCCTACGTGACTCTTGACACGCTGAGGCGGGCGAGGCAGTTACAGTCGTTTGAAGATTATTCTGCGCGCATCAAAGTTGCGTAACATACTGGATTGTCCAAGAATGCCCGTGCCCCTTCTAGAAATTGTTCGACTATTCTACCAGCATCCTGGCCCGCTACGTCACTACAATGAACGGTGGCTAGATATAAATACACCTACTGGATTTCGGAGCGGGCCCAGTTCAGTTACACTTGGCGATTTTACATGTAAGCTGCTACTGGTAATACTATTCAAAGCAGTATAATCTGAAAGTATTGCGGTATTACGTAGAAAACGTAAATAAATATTGCGGGGTGGTAGATAAAACTTCCTTTCTACTCCGTAATGGTCACCTGTTACTCTGATATAATGAAATAGGCTATAGTAAGTATGTGAGCGCGAAAGGTTTACTGACAGAAACTTCTTCAAGCAGAAATTTCGACCGTACATTTCTGCAAATATATCTGTAACATCTGTTAAAGAATACAACCATTGTAAACATAAAATAGTAATAATAATAATAATAATAATAATAATAATAAGAGTACCACATCCTTTGTAAATAATCACCTGTCAGCTTACTCTCTTAACTTTAACTGATACTACTTCTCCGGCATTAGGGGCCTCAATTGTTAGAATGATTAAAATGTTTAAGAACTGCACACTGAGATGCCGTTGCGTTTTTCAGTTTGCCATTGGTGAAAGTAAAAGTACCAGTTTAAATAAAAAATTACCGACTGTTGAGTTTGGCCATTTTCGTGAAAATGTTTAGAAAGAATTACACACGATCTATATAAAAATTTCAATTCAGCATAAGTTTAATATTACTTATTTGTCGGTATCTAGCCTAGTTAGTTTATAGCATAAGAAGGTTTCAAACATAAACTGACTTCAAAATAATAATTGTAATATTTGATTTCTGTTAAACTTAATTCAATTAATGAAGAAATTTGTGTTAGTGGTTGAAATCACAATCAGAATGATCACAGTTGCACACCACTATGTAAAAATTATCCCAATTAGCGCTTTCAAGCTTCACAGCCCATCGTCAGATTGGAATAGACACAAAATAAGTGGAAACAACCCCTTCACCCCTCTCCCCCACCATGCTCACACACAACAAGCTATAATATGAATGACCCTTCCCCACCCCCTAAACCCTGTCACACCATCTGTAGAGTTACATATTTTTTCTAGCAAATTCCTTGTGTTTCAGTGTTGTGTGTGTGTGTGTGTGTGTGTGTGTGTGTGTGTGTGTGTGTGTGTGTGTGTGTGTGTGCATCCTTTTAAACTACCCACTTCCTCTCCACACACGTGGGTCAGTCAACACCCTTATTTTAAAACATCCAAATAGTACTATGCAAAATAATTCTTAATATTATCTAGTTATAATATCTCTGTTAATATATAATATCTCTGTTAGAAGAGGACAGATAGATAATATTAAGAATTATTTTGCATAGTACTATTTGGATGTTTTAAAATAAGGGTGTTGACTGACCCACGTGTGTGGAGAGGAAGTGGGTAGTTTAAAAGGACACACACACACACACACACACACACACACACACACACACACAACACTGAAACACAAGGAATTTGCTAGAAAAAATATGTAACTCTACAGATGGTGTGACAGGGTTTAGGGGGTGGGGAAGGGTCATTCATATTATAGCTTGTTGTGTGTGAGCATGGTGGGGGAGAGGGGTGAAGGGGTTGTTTCCACTTATTTTGTGTCTATTCCAATCTGACGATGGGCTGTGAAGCTTGAAAGCGCTAATTGGGATAATTTTTACATAGTGGTGTGCAACTGTGATCATTCTGATTGTTAATTCAATTAATTCAAATGTAAATTGGATTAGTCCTTTTGTTTTTTATTTAGTGGTGAACCATCACATAATTATTATATAAATAAATAAATAAATATATATATATATATTCAAACACTTTCTGCTACAGTTCGTTTTTTGATGTATATAATATATATTTTGTAATGACTTTACCTCAAGATGTTTTCTCCCTATTTGGAACATGTTTCGGGAAGCCTTGTGTTCCCATCTTCAGCCTTCCGAATGTTGAGCCTTGTGAGGTATTTATGTGTTGGCTGGTTGTTACTTTGGTTTCCTGTTGGTATCTGCTGCTTTAAACTGGTATTATTGTGTGTGATTGTGGTATATATATTAGTATTTTGTGTATTTTCTATGTTGAGTGCTTTCAAAATGGTGTCATGTTTTGTATTGATTTGTATTTGTTCAGGTATTAGTTTGTTTGTGTTTTATGTTTGTATATTTGTACCAAACAAACCACAAAAAGGGACCATAATGAACATTTGGGAAAATTTACAGTTATACAGTTGCTGGTTGTTAGCTGTAATATGAGTTTCCAGGTTAATTGTTCGTCCAAGTGCAGTCCTTTAACTTTTGCAGGTATTTAACTTTTGTTTTCACTGGTACAGATGCATTGCTTGTGATAACTTGTGGACAAGGAACAGGTATCAAATTGAATGTAATTTGGGTGGATTTTTTGGAATTAACTTGGATTTTCTACTGATAACGTCAAACTTGTAATAAATGTAAATGTCTTGAAACTTTATCAGATTCTGTTGCTCGGTTGATGTCAGTTATTAACATCGCAGTGTTGTCTGTAAATGTGGCAATAACAGCATCGTTTGTAACAGGTATATCAGCTGTGTACGTATATAAGGTAAACGAACGGTCCCAAAACACTGCCCTGTTGCATCCCAGATTTTATTAGTTGATGACCGTCTGTGGCGTTATTCATTTTGGGCAGGCGTACTTGATGTTAACTACAGTCCAATAATAAGAATGAATTCAATCAAAGATTTGAGTTTTTGTATTGTAATTGCCTGATTTCTAAAGTGATACTAAGTTTAAGGGAAATCTTTTTTAAGGACTTGTTTTATCACGGACCACACGCTCACGACGATATGATATGACGTTAGTGTGTGGATAACGGACATTTATTAGTGGATTTTTGTAATTTGTTTTGGTAATGGATGTCTTTACGTATTGGATGTCTGAATAACAAAGGAGAATTATTGTAATACTAGTGTGATCGTGTAACATGCAGGGTTGATAAACTTGTGACTATCCATTCCTTTGGTATATAATAATTTATACCACTGTTTTAGATCGCAAGGCACACTAGTTAGTAACAAAATAAAGCATGTACCAAAAGCTTATACAAAAGCATGTACCAATTTATAGATTGACTTTACAATGGATTGTTTGACAAAAGAAATGGATTTTCCAGAAGAAAACGAATCATAGTATGTTACCTAAGTACTTATCAATTTCCTCAGCCTTATTTTCATTTTACTTACACCTTCTTCCTAACACTACCTCTCTCCTATACGCGCTCTTTCTCTATCTGTCTATCTGTTCGTCTTTGTCTCAGTCTCTGTCAATCTCTCTCTATAAGTCTTTTTCTTTCCATTTCATTACTTTTAATTTGCGCACAACGTGTCCCCACGCACACGCGCGCGCGCGCAATTATGGGTCAGTAAACCAAATCACGCACGTGTTGTGAAGTGTCCCACCATTCTTACAACTTAGTACCCGTTGTTACAGTGTGTAACCCCTCGGCTATTACAAAATGTTGACACACTACAATGTAAATGCGCTCTTGTGACGATATAACGGGTCACATTGAGGGAAACTGGGTTTTAGTGAGAGTGCGCAACTTAACCCACCCTTTGCAATTACACAGAAGGGCCGGCAACACTGTCTGTCTGACAGTACAGTAGGTTAATATATTAGGGTAAGTTCTTGGCGCAGTAGTTGAAATAGATATGCAAACTGGCCTAGAGACAGTGTGAGAGAGCGGGTGAGAGAACTATTGAGATACAAAAATTACTTACGCGCTCAGGCCACTCCCTTCTCATACCCCTTTTTTGTGTCTTCATTTTTAGCCAATCTATGTTCCTCAGTATACCAAAATTTTAGTATATCTTCAAAACGATATTAGTTAGTGACACCCTAAGGAAAAAAGAAAGACACCCTACGGAAACGTAAAAATAGTTGCCTTAAAAGGGAACCTGATACTACTCATAACGAGTCTATGACGTTGCTTGTGCTGAATAAAGATATTTGTCATCTGTGCTTCCACAAAACCCAAGAGTCTTGAATTGTTTCTATTTCTGGAGTTGATTCCATTCTTTCCTGTTATGCATTCTAGCCTTCCAGTTTCTGATATACAGTTTCTTACTTCCCTGATCCTTTAACTTAATTATTTGGGCTTCCATACATTAAGCTTGTGGTAAAAAATTTGCTTCTCCGACTGTGTTTCCGCCGTTTGTTCTATGCCTCCATTCAACCTGAGTCTAGTTGTTTTAATAAATTTTATACTATCAGGTTATCCGATGACGGTAGCGCTTGCATTTTGGTGTCTCCACCAAACGCTCCAGTCCGCCAGTCCTTTATAAACTTGTCTTACAACCTTCTCTTACTTATTTACTTTGTGGTAATGTCGTTGCTTTTGAGCCACATATTAACACTGATCTAGTAACTGTTTTCTCGAGTGAGCATTTTAGTCACTTAAAATGACATCTGACTTTAGATTTGTTTATCAGTCAACGGTACATTCTCTTCAGCAGATATAATTTGTCAGTGCTATTTATTTCTGACATAAGATACATAAAATCAAGTATCTGCTCTATGCTGTACATACTCTTGTCTGTCTGAGTAGCTTGCATCTTCTGGCATCTTCGAATTCATTAACAACCAATACGGCTATAAAGTTGGCAAAATGTTCCTTTCTTTGTGATACAATTAAAACCGCCTTGTTGAGAAATATCTTAGGAAAAAGACTAGTGACATTCTAAAAACTAACGACTATACCGATTCTTCTGTAGCCTACTGTTTATAAGCCTGAGCCATGTACAAAATATATCTTAGAGAAATTCAGTTCCGGAGCAAGGTTATTATTATTACATTGGTCTAAATTAAGTATAAATTCTAATATGATCTCTTTTTTAATAAAGAAATATTACATAAATATTTAACCCTATGTTACATTAAGTTATAAAATAATTTTACAATTTCTTAACATAATTCCAAAAAATACTTATTACACTTTAAGTTTTACCTTTATTTATATATTTACTACATTTTGTGCTCTTTATTAATCCTTTCTACAATTTAATTTTAATATTTTAGAAAAATATATTTCTTGAACTTATTTGTTGCCGACTCTATTACTAAAATGATATCTCTTACCTACTTCCTTCTTCCTTTGCCATTGAACTCTCCTTGAAGTCTCATTCACTTCTACTCTACCTCTTTCACACTTTCTCTTTTCCATTCGTTTCTCTATTATTTGGTGACTAGGCATTAAAAAGGTAAGTAGGAGTCAGGATTGGGTCCAAGATTACCATATGTGCGAGAACAAAGTTACTGATACATAGGTCCCATGAGAATTTATTCTGAGGTTTCTCAGGTAGAAGAGACTCTTATTAGAAGAGTCTTTATTTTGATAATATTATATTTATGAGTTTTTAGCAGGACAAGTGTGAAGTTTTCTTTGTGTAACCCTCCCCTATATTTTGGAACTAAATTATAAAGACAGTTGACATTTTCTTTGTTCGGAATTTTTTTTCTCTACTCAAAGGTGAAATAAAAAAGGAATGTTTACTCAAAGGAAGCAAATTTTTTGAAGATACAGTAAATTACAGCAAGACATTAGGCCAAGGCCAGTACCCACGGACGGGACCGGACCTCCCTTTTAGCAGGTCGAAAAAAGTTGACAAATTTTGTTAGTCTCATAATTTTTGGCCTGTTTCATTATTTTTTTCAGCTGTTTACGCTAATAAAGTAGTAGTAGCCCTTTTTCAAATATACAAACTGGTTTATTACACAGCATTAACATATTTGTTTGATATATGAAATATAAGGAAATCAATTCAGTCAATGAGGATCTTGTAAATAATGTTTCAATAACGCGTATTTTAATTGTGTTATTGCCGTTTAATTTAATGAGGCTGATTTCAGGATATTATCACACGCTTTCAGTCACTTGAAAGATAGCAATATTGATAAGTCTCAACTTGTTTTTTCTTTAGTATGAAGCCGACTCGACACCGAAACCCTCCCTTCAGGCCAAATTCTAGATACGCCATTGAAATCAGAACACCTGAAATCGCCTAATCTTTGATTGCAGGAAAAGTAGGTGAAGAAGCAGAGAATAAATTAACACAAACAAAGTTAAGAAAAGTTATTAACAATATTCATTGTAATATCGTAGGTTTGTAATGTTCAATGTGGATAACATTTAATTTTTGGCACGAATTAGACAATACTCAAAGCTTGTGTTAACTAGTTTAGCCAGTTTAACTAGGAGCTACTCCTGGGGGTGGGATGTGACTAGCTTCTGGGGGGGATTAAACTTGCTTCTGAGAGTGGCTGAGACTAGCTTGAAAGTTGGATTCCCTATTTATCTAAGAAAAAATGAAGAATTCAGAATTATTTCTAATAATTATGAAAATAAATTTTATTAATTATTTTTCATCTCAAAATTTTTGAGTAAAGCGACGTAAAGTATATTGCAGATACTTACGTTATTTTTAAAATGTTATATGTTTATCATTACTAAGAAAACTCTAACTTCAGGTATATACTGTAATATCGTAATTTCTTTTAATTCTACAGTTATTTACAAGCATCATTTTGGCACAGGCAACTGGCATAGAAATATGCCTACTATAAGTGATAATGTTCAATTTTCAGTAAAATTTTTAATCATTTTAAGAAGAAAGATTAATTATTTCATTCCAATAATTTATTTATTTATTTTATTTCCTCATTTAGAAACATCTTAGTTAATTTTTAAAGAAAAGTTTGATGTTAATTATTAACAAAGTTTTTCATGAATTTCTGTTGATAACTTTATTATGATTCTAAAATACCTGATATATGTCCAATCATAGGCCTATATGATATTGAGTAATGCCCGGTCAGTACTGCAGTGCAGAAAGAATTCCGAGACCGGAGGAGTGTGCTGGGTTTCGCCATCTCTAGATGACGAACATAGGCTACCGTAATTTTTGTTCAATATTGATTCCAATTACTTGTTTTAACTTTGTCTTTTATATAATTTTACAGCTCTTAGTGTATTTCCGTATAATCCGAGTTCGAGGCCTTTGGTCTTATCTAATAAAAATTTTGTGGGCACTACTGTAATTTATAAGTAGTAATCGTTTCATAGTTAACGTTTCCAAATACGGTATTGCTTTAGAACACGGTCTGGAGTATAATTCTGAGGCGTGTCCCAGTTTTTATGTGGTCTATGTTCGTGATACCATTACAATATCTTAAAAATAAATAAAACGATTGCGGATTTTCTATATAACAAAATGAATAGGTGAAATTTGAATAAAAACAGAACGAAAATGGAGCGATAGAGACATTTTTATCTGAAAAGCAATCATCATTATCATTTTCAGCAAGGATTAAGCCAAAAATATTTTTTTCCGGTCCCAAGCTGATAGTCTAGAGCTGGTCACTCCAGCACTTCTTCAGACTCCCTACACCACTCTGTTCATTAGGCTTATAATTCCATAGTTTTTTAAGGATACGGCAGTCATCCATTCGGTTGAGATTTTAGTCTTCCATACGGTTCTAACCATTGTAGCCGATATTGGACAATTCTGTCAATAAAGCAATGAAAACAAAATTGTGAACTTCGATATTTCAGCTTCAAAATAATTTAAGTATGGCGTATGTGAGACAGTCGGATTTAGCATTGTTAAAAAATACTGTTGTTTCAGTATAGTATAAAAATAATAGTATCAGAATTTTGAAAATAATGCACAGAGTCGAATTTTCAAATTAACTGTTATACGTTTGGAAATATCTACAACAGTTCTATGAACAAATATTCCAACTTTATCATGCAAGTGTGTAGCTAATAGGCCCCAAGGTTTCAAGAAATGAATTTATTTTATGACAATCTTACTAATTTTATTAGTACTAATTTTTAATTAAAATAATGTTTACTAGTATGAAAAAGTAGGGAATACGAAAAATATATTTACAAGGGTTGGAGCGTTTAAGCTACACACGGGGCTAAACACACTATTTGCGCCTATAATTATATTTTCTTTTCCCTTTAATTAAACTGTAAACACCGAATGCCGACGTTGTAACGCAAGCCGCGTTTGCTCAGCAGCATCCCATATTCCTTACAAATACATGATTTCTTGACTCCCCAAAAGAAACTGAATATTATACCTTATCAAATTGCTGTTTCTATTATACTGTTACGTCTGTTTGTTTCATCGCCACTTACTTCTAATTATTTCTTGCTGTTCTAAACTTTTTTTTATTAAATCGTCGCCATTCATCGTGAATCAACTGACTCTTCTCCCACTTATTTTCTTATTCCAATTTATTTTCTTATTATTAGAAAATATTCTATTATCTTTAATTAATAAGTTGCGATATCGTTTTTACTGATAATAAGTTCGGACTACTAATGCGGCCAGTTTCTCATTTACTATTATATAATCAAGAATGAATTTAGAACCTCTAACACTCCATGTACATTTATTGTTCTCCCTATTTTTGAAAAAATTATTAGTCTTATTTATTGAAATTGATAAAAGTTCTCAAAATGTTGCCATTTTTATTTATAGTAGACTACTTTCACCTCATGTGCCTATTACACCGGGTATAGTGCCAACTCTGGCGTTTAACTCATCCGCTATGATTAAATTATCTGTTTCAACAGATTTATCAACTTCCTTCTGCAACATGTTATGAAATTTCTCTGTTTCTTCCATATTCCGGTGCATATACTCCAATCACGGTGATATTACCTCTCTTAATTTTAATCCTTACTGATACTTTTCGGTCGCTCTCATAAGTATAGCTCTCTAGCCTGTGTGAGAACCGTGTATCCAACATTATTGCCACTCCACTGCTAACTCTCATATTCATATCAACGCCACAATGTAAAATAACCTATTGTACGTGTTCCTCTCAATTTTTTTTCCATCTCCAACAACACGCAGATATTAACATGCCTCTCATCCAGTTATTTCAGCAATTTACTCTCCTTTCTACCAAGTCCCCTAACATCCCAAGTACCTACTTATACTATTTTCGAAGTAACAAATGCTTTAGCCTTATGATTGCCAAGTCATTTTCCTATATATCAAGCCGGTTTTTCCTCTATTGAAGTATTCGAGTAAACTAAATTTTATATGGAAGGGTTACCAACCCCTCACACAACCCCCAACCTGGAGTACCAGGTGCATTGATTTCAGGGCACACAACCCGTAGACCGGCCGCCTTCTCTACGGGTGATGAGCCCGGTATGCCCATTGCTAATTTTGGTTCACCCTGGCTATTTTATTTCACCGGCACACACCATCCAATGAGGAGCCACCGGTGGGGGTTTGCAATCCCCGCCTCATGAGTAGTAACGCAGAGCAAAAGACCTACGTTGCAATAAGGGTAGCTAAAGCTATCTCTGAGGCACTTTTATTAAAGAAACGAAGTGGTTTTAGAGTTGAACGATTTTCAGTCACAATGTTTTGAGAAAAGACGCGCCATGAATTTACAGACACATGTGGCTTCTGTAAGTTATGAGAAGGCCTTTGATAGACCGTCTAGACGTAGGTTGTAGGATATTTTAATACGTAGAGGCTTTCCACTTCACCTAGAGGAAGATTGTGTCAAAAAGTGGCAATAAATCAAGGTGTCAGACGGGGCTGTAGCCTCTCTCAAAGTTTATTTACGTATATTGACGAAATTTTGCGAGTATAGATGAACGTTGTCCTGCACGTATACGAATCTCGGATAAGGGATCGCTTACCACATTACTATACGCAGATGACAAAATAATTATAGGGAAGAGTGAAAATAAGTTACAGAGGTCTATTTATACCTTGCATACAATCTGTCAGAAATACAACTGTCTGATCTGAAATACTAAGACAAAAACAACAGCCTTCCTAGGAAAGAACGTTGTAAGAGTAAAAATCTTGATAATAGATAATAGCGTTTTAGAGTAGATATCACATTTCAATTATCTGGGATGTGACAACTTATACAGGAAGGACATTGATATCGAGACAAAGTTAAATTAATTTAGTTATACTGTACTGTCGAAAAATAAGACGACAATTGAAGAATAAACTGCAGAGGGTAACATAGCTAAAGTTCTGTAAGGTCGTGGCTACTTCGACTTTAATGTATGGATGTGAAGAATCCTTTAAAAAAAATTGAAAATGCAGTTTGAGTTTGGGAGATCGTCTGCGAAACGATGAACTAAGGAAGGACCTGAAGTTACAGTCGGTTCTGGATAGAATAAAGGATTACAGGCAGAATTGGAAGGCCTATGTGGAACGGATGGTAGATGCTCGTATTCCTAAACAAGCGAGTGAATATAGGCTAATGGAAACGAGAAATCGTGGATGACCATGGAAAAATGGTCAGAGACACTGTGAAGTCGGAACGGACTATAGCCCAAGCCACGTAGTGAAGAAGATGAGGAAGAAGAAGAAGGTTGGGCTACCGCTGAGCTCTATGACTGTTGTTTGTATTTTCAGAAGTCACTAAACTTTTATTTGGGAATTGTTTCCTCATAAACAACACTGGTTTCGGTTAAACGTTTCTCTGCATTTTTAGTTCTTTAAGCGCCTATTGTATGTTGAAAGTTTAAGTTGAATTTTTATACATACATCATAGTAACAACAACAATGTTCACTGTTACATCACATGTTAACTTCTTTTGGGCTTGTTACATAGACTTACGTTTATATAGTTTTTGTAACGTATGTTGCTTTTATAAATAATTGTTTGCTGAATTCAATTTGCATTACAATCTTCCTAGCAAGGATATTAAATATTATTGATGGATTGAAATGTCATGCAGGATGTCCTTGCAGTGAAGTATCTCCATTTCAAACAAGTGCCATAATAAATACATTTTTTAAACTAATAAATTACATATTGTTTTGAAATAGTCAGGCTAATAAAATGTGTCCACCAAGTTACAGTGTTTGAAACTTTCACTCTACCCACTTCATCCTGCTAGACTGAAGTTGCTTGGCGAGCACGTTGGGTTAGTTTTCCAGCCTGTCCCTGTAATTAGCGGTTCGTCGCTTTATCTGTTCTATGACTGAAGTATATCTCGTTGGATTACACTGTTGGATAGATACCATTGGGCGTTTGTTATGGCTTTCATTACTTTGTTCTGGCCACGGTGGATTACTACGAGGTTGAAGTTACTGGTAGTTGCCCACTGCTGTCTGTTACAAGGTATTAATAATTTTAATACTAAAAGAAAGGTGTATTATAAAAACGTGTATGTAGAGACTGCTAGACCTTCATTTTCTCACTACGCAGTAAGTCTGAAATTTCTGTTTATTTCAGACGGCACTTTATACACATTTGACGTACGCTGAACCAAATGTTGCTAAGGAAATTTTCCACGTTGCTCCCAAGAGGGTGGAGGAGACATTACGGTCGTTACATGTTCTTCTTTCATTGCTAAAACCGTTGTACCGGCAATTTGCATCCAAATGATTGTGTTAGCATACAGAAATTGCGCTACGTACTAAACGTTTGCGGACACGAAGAGTTTAATATTTTCTGTGTTTACAGAAGTCCCTACAGTACAGTAACACTTAAATATCGTTTGCGTTTTTATTCAGGCAATTGCAGGCTATATCTTTTTCTGTTTGCATGAGACATCTATTGTTTTCATCTTGCATTGTGGCGGTTGTAGCATGACAGATAATGCCCATAGTTCTGAATGGAAAGAAAGATCATAAAATAAAATAAAAGCAAATTTAAATCCAAGAAAGCAACATTAAAAATTAATTAAGAACCACCGCAAAGTACAATCATAGATTGAAGTAAGAGTTTCATTAAAACAAATTATACAATGAATGATGAGCAATCAAAATAAACCAAAAAGCTAAAAAATATAAAGGAGATACCCAGGTAGGGTAGGAGTAAGTAAGGAAGAAACCACAACAAGACAACACCCACAATAAAAGGGTAGGCTTTTATAAGAAACAAGGAGAATAGGAGTAATTAAGGAAGAAACAAGAACAAGACAACATCCACAAGAAGAAGAAATGCTCTTATAAGAAATAAAAACGAAACCCCAAAAGAAAGTAAAAAATACTCAATGAAAGTATAACAAAAACCCAAATTTAGAAAACCATGTAAAATAAATATAAACAAAAGTGTATAAAGTAGAACTAAAAGTGAACCAATGTGAATTAGCAATATAATAGAAAAAACAAACCTTTATTATCCTCTATAAACAAACTTCTTGATTTTAAAAAGACTATAAAACTAATTAGAAATAAAATCAAAGATAAAAAGGGGACCAGTGCAAGTTTCTATATTATATTAAATAAACTTAATGTGTCAACGTTGGAGTTCATAAACTAATTAAATTGTGCAATTATACAACTCTACAGTTTTTATATTGTGTCAATAAATAATATTTAATTGAGTATTATAATGACAAATAATACAAGTGTTTCTAAATAACTGCCACTCTTTATATACAACATTCATTAGAATGACCGTAATAAAACAAGAGCAGGCCAATAAAAAGTGAAGTGACCAATAAATACCCAAAAACCAAACAAAAACAGCTAAGACTGAAAATAAACTATGTATAAGAAATAGTGTAAATGATGGAAGGACAGATATGTTATTTATAATAAGTTCAAATAGCTCAAGGATAAAATGTCTGAGAGTACAATTCTTTTAATATAAAACTTTTATTATAAAATATTTATTATGTGTTACTAGTGATAATCAAGTTTGAAATGTCTGAATTTAAATACCATTGTTAATTTCAATTATTTGTTATGAATTAATAGAATGAATTCTATACTAAATGTTCTAATTGTTAAAGTAAGGAGATGTTAATTAATATTGTATTAGAATAGAAAGTCAGAAGGGGTATAAACAAGCTGTATTATTAAAAAACTTTGTATGTAAAAAAAGATAAAATCTAGGCCAAATGGTAAATCTAAACAACATTAAAATTGGTGAATTGAGTGCAATAAAATAGTTAAACTGATGAAATTTATATAAGGTAAATCAGACACAGAGTCATATAACTGGAACTATAATTAAGAAAGATATTGTAAAAAGATATTAAGAATTATTGGAAAAATTGCAAATGTAATAACCAAAAATTCAAAGTGGGGAGTCACAAATTAAAGAATAATATTTAAAAAGATAACCAATTAATAAAATTGCAAGAAATTAAGGGTAGATAAATCTTTTATTCCAATCTGACATTAAGTACAATCAGAAATATAACATATAAAATGGCAAACATTTTGAGAAAGACAGGAAGTAAATTTTAAAAACTGACAATTTCAAAATGAAGTAAATATAGCATTTTAGATAAAAAACTTTTTAAAACTATCTTATTTGGTATCAAATCAAGCAGAATGAACTAAAGAAAAAGATTATGTATTTAGTATTTCATAAAATTAAATAATAGCAAAAATATATTCAGTAATATAATGTAATTTTCATACATGTAACGGAAGCTAAACAGATTTAGAACAATGTATTGCTAATATTAAATTGGCTAAGACGGTTTTAGATGACGAAGGAAGTTAGAACAGTTGATTATTAGACTTAGTCGAGCACGTTTGAACGAGAGTTTGGCTAAATAATAACCTAATAGCGAAAACCAGTATGGCGTTCAACCCATAAGCCTAGTCTACTGCGAAAATCGCGAGTTTTGTAAAATTTCATTTAAACATTAAATTCAATGGAACTAACACTTACAAACATTAAAATAACTTAACACAGAACAGAAAACAAGTGAATACATAATTTAAACGATTAAAACCATTAATTCCAAATAACGAAACGAACAGTGCAATTGTCGACCTTATTAACTAAAGTGAAATATAACTTAATCCAACACATTTTATCAAAGTGAACCACAAACACTTAACCAGGACCACTCTACTAACACCAGAAGCAATAATCGCAGCTGCAGAAACGAGAAATCATTGGAACAGCAGCATTTATTTGAAGCAGATTCTTCGAGGTGCATTCGTCAATTACATCTGAACACGGAGCGGCCATCTTTGACTTCCCACAATTCCAAGCGGCACGGCCAGTATATCTTCACGGTTCGAAAAATTTCTTTACTTACTATTATGTATTGAATGATATGTTTGTATTTTAATTAATAAGCTTATATTTTGTAATGTTATACTTTCTATACTATGCCCTTTTCTCTGACTATATATAAAATAACTCTTCAAAGAACCCGAGAATAAATAATTTGTAAAATCTATTGTTTTGCCCTGAGAGAGTCGATTCATCAATCTATATAAAAACGATTACTTTATTATTTGTTAAGAAAATTCCTCGAATATTATAAAATTGAATCCTATTTATTCCTAAATTATAAATAGAATAATATATCATCTTAGTTGAGACACAACTACCAGAATTTAACAACCTTGAAGGAAGATAACCTGCAAATAAGGGAAGTTCACCAATCGATTGTTCCTGGAGACAATCCTATTAACTAATAAAATAATTCTAAATACACCAAAGGATATAATTCGACAAAAGCATTTAATAAGAAGTTCGAAACACCACGAAACATTTTAAAATAATTAATATTAAATTAATTAATTAAAATAAACAAAATTTTACAAACAAAAATTATTTTTATTTATCAACAGTAAACAAGATTAATTTATAAGTTGTTACACGGTTATTTTTTATTTATATTTTTCAACACTTCTTATACTTTCTTGAATCCTATTCATGGCTTGCAATTTCTTTTGTAATGCGTTGTTTGCGCACATTATTATTTCTTTTATATTAAGAAATCTGTCAACGGTGCTCTTAAACTGAGATTGAAGTGTCACATGTTTTTTCATGCTTTGAGTTGCGTGTTTAAGGTCTGTTACTTTGCTACATAAGCTTTAATTTCTAAGTTTTAGCATCTCAAATCTGCGTCAACCCAGCCATCTCACCTAAAATTTTAATATTTACTATCTGTTGTACCTACACAGGCTATTCTTTACTCTAGTGTTAGACTTTCTTTGTTAACCCAAACGTTGCTAATTAGTTGTATTTAAGAAAATGGTAAAACAGTACAGAAATTAACAGAAACACAATGGAAAACGAGAGATGCTATAAGCCAATGCTTATATCATCCCCGGTTCTCTAACGAGCGGAAGATCTACTGATCTCTACGCTAAAAAGATGCCTGACGTTTGGTCGTTGTTAAACCCCCAGAAATCTGAAGTGTTTACAATTTAGCAGCTATTAAGGCAAGACGAAACTCATCTCCAACCGAAATCATAAAGGAGTTTTGAGTTTAACATCGATACATTGTCGAGGAATTTTGTCTCTCCTCTAGCTGATTTCTTTCCTTGCCTTGTCTTCGATGATTTCATGTGGGTTGCGGGTATGGTGTTCCTTCTCTTGACCCCAAGAAAATGATTTAGATGTCCTAGGATTTTCATCAACATTCCTTCTTCATCAACAACAGGTAGTCGCCCACTCATTTTGAGTCCGCACAGCGAAGGCATTACCCGGACATTGATTTAATGAATCGCAGACATTCAATACCTTACATTTTTTATACTCGTATTGCTTTTATTATGTACTTTTATGTAAGTTCCGGGAAACAATCTTTTAGACATAATAATACTCTCATTTTCTCCATTGACTTGCTTGATTATTTCTAACGTATTATGGAATTTTTTGTATTTTTGTATTGAAATAACGTGTATTTTTGTTGTTGTCTAATCCCAACTATTCTCGATAGAAGATCCTTTAACACCAGCATGGTTCTGTCCGCGTACATGTCTTCTCAAGATTACGATTAATTCCTTATTCAATCACCTTCCTTACTAATTTCTGACTGAAGTGGTCAGAGGAAAATGAGAAGTGTAGGAGATTGAAGCGCACTGAATAGGGCCCAGCCTACTGCAATATCAGTATAAGGGCAGAAGTTGGAAACAACCTCCTGTGTCATTATCCAATATTTAGCTACTCTGAGACAGCTAGATTCACGCACGCATTCACTGATTACTTTAAAGAAAAAATAGAGGTTTACTGTTTTGTTACATTTGTTTGTTTGTTTAGGGAACTTGTAAGTAGCACATTACGCTTTGCGTTGAACTCTCTAGAAGCATTCGCGGTCCGTGCCTTATCACCCATTGCCTGGACTCCTTTCTGACAAGCTGAAATTCATTTTCCAACCTCCTTAACTGTTAAACATCCCTTGGTTTGTTTTCGCTTTAAGGTAAGGTGGTTGCCAATTAGGAGGTGGATGAAGGTGGTGTTTGACGAAGGTACTACAGTTCTGCCATCTCTTCAGACATCCTGATATTTTAATATAATATTCATTAAAATATTTAGACTCAGGTCAAACAGGCACGTAGAAAAAAGGAAGGAATGACACCGGCAAGGCAAATGCTGATGGATAATAGATTCAAAGGAAGTCGAGGAATTAGGTTGAGGATCATGTGGAGGAGGATCTGGGAAGATTGAATATCAGAAATTGGAAACTAGAACGATGCACTGAAACAGGCTGAAACCCGTAAAGGGTTGTGAAGCAGCGGATGATGATATCTTTGTTGGCATACAAAAAGTTAGACACTCAAAATCAGAAGTATCAGATTCACTGTTTAAGACAGAACTTTATTAAGTTTCCATTGCGTGTCTTCCTTTCCTCATTACGGGCGAATAACATATATTGTTCTCAAGGAATATTACAGTCAAAAAAAATAACAGCTTGCGTATTGCGTGAAACATCGATTGACTTTAAATATTCCTACTGGCCAGTGAGAAGACACAGTCAAAGAAATGTGAGGAGGAGCAGACATGACGGCACAAGTAATGTTAGTGTCTCAAGAGCGCTCGTCCCGCTCCCTCACACTCCCTCCGACTCTCTCTCTCTCTCTCTCTCTCTCCCTAAGCCAGTTTGGATGTCTAATTCAAGTACTGCGCCAAAAACTTTCCGCATTGTGGAAAGTGAATGTTACCCTAATGTAATAACCTAATGTACTATTACACGGACATTGTTGCTGACCCTTCTGTGTAATTATAAGGGTATGTTAGGCGCACGTACTCTCTCACACGCTCACTAAAAGCCAGTTTCCCTCAACGTAACCTGTTATCTTGTCACAAGAGCGTAGTTACATTATACTGTGTTTGTGTAAAGGTCTAACAGCATTACGTAATAGTCAACGGGTTACATACACTGTAACAACGGCAACGGGTAATGAGGTGTAAGAGTGTTCAGACACTTTACCTCACAAGTTTGTTTACTCACAAATACACGAGCGTGCGTGTATGGATGCAGCTTATGCGCAAATGGAGGAATGGAAAACACTAAAAATAGTAAAATAGGGAGATAAAGCCAGGCAGAGAGAGAGAGAGAGAGAGAGAGAGAGAGAGAGAGAGAGAGAGAGAGAGAGAGAGAGAGAGAGAGAGAGAGAGAGAGAGAGAGAGGGAGAGAGAGAGAGAGAGAGGAGAGTGTGTGAGAGAGAGAGAGAGGAAGGAGAGTGAAGAGGGGTAGTATGAGTATGAAGGTGTGCGTAAAATGGAGGTAAGGGCGAGATAATTAGTTGATTACTGAACTACTAGATAATTTCCTTTTTTAACCAACTTTTATAAGTGAATTGAAAATTAAATACATAAATGCCACTTATTTCACTCCATTATGTTAATGACTTTCTCTAAATTAAAGACAGCATGTATAAAGTAAGCTGTAGTAAACCAGTAGCCTATGCTTACTTGACGAGAGCGTATCGCTTCAGTTTTAGTCTGAGCCCCCATTGCATTTGTTAGTACGTTTACGTGAATGGTACAATATAGGTCAAACTCTATTAACTGTCGCTGATGAGTCCAGAAGTATTTCTTATAATTAATATACTCTATATAAACTTAAGAACACTTTCGTTAGTTTAGTGATGATTCGTTGGACGTGGCTGGTTGTCTACGTCATTTTGTGCAGTAGCATGTACGTACATAGGGCCTACTCTGTTTCAGGAATAACAGGAGGCAATTGATCATTAGAATAATGAAGTTATAATGTTTAAATTTGGAAGAAAGCATTAAATTTAATATAAATAGATTAATTCATAGCAACTGTGGAAAGAAATCATTATTATAAAGAAAATACAAGTTCAAATAAAAGGAGTTACTAGTGATGAGTCATCCAAAACCAGTCTCATAACCAAAGGTTTTCAAGGTATAACCCAGGAAGGTAAAAAGTAAATAACAAAGCAGTACTGAATATGACCAAACCCACAACGAGGAAGAATAAATAGAAGAGAAACCCTAAAATAAGCCAAGATCAAACAATACAGGTGGGGTATTTCTGAAATAAAGAAGAAGATGGAGAAGATCCCAAGAAACCTGATGGCAACAAGAAGAAGATGGAGAAGATACCATTCCCAGAAGGCAGGAGAAAAGAAGACTGAAGAAAGAAGAAGAGGGCAGCATCCTGAAGAAGATGTCATGCTCTTATAAAAGACACCCAAATCCCTATATCCCCAAAATAAATATCTAAAAATAAAAGTATAACGAAATAAAAAACACATGTATATAAATTTAAGAGAGAGGAGTGTATAAAGTAAAAGTTTCCTGTGAACTAAGATGAAACAATAATATAGTACCCATGGAACAAATCTCCATTGAAAAAACGCTAACCAATTTATTATGTTAATAAGACTATACGACCATTTAGCATTAACATAATATATAAGTGCAAAGTGAACCAGTGATAGTTTTGGGTATTATAAAAAATGAACCTTGTGTTTCATTCTTGGCAATCACAAACATTGGATGCAATGAAATATGCATTTTTCAATGACTTAAAATATGTACTGTGACAATATGTTGTTCATAAGACATGAATCTGTTTAAAATAACATTTTGTTTTACATGAAAAAAGAAAAACAGAGTTCATAATACCTTTTGAACAATTAATACTATTTATTTGTTAATGACAGGGTACAATTCCCCAAAGACAATGTAAAAGACGGTATAAAAACTGTAGAATCCTACTTATAATAATAGTTAGAAATAAGAATATAAATATAAGGTTTTTTATGTATATAGTACAAGAATGTTTAAAAATGTATTAGATATAAGGCCATTTGTTTGGGTCTGAAACAACTAACATCAGAACTATAAAAATAGTTACCACTTGTAAATAGTAGAGAGTAATTAAGATGTTAGTTAGTAAAAAACCTTTTTTGTAAGCCATATTTCCATGTTTAGAAATAAGGATTGTGTTGCAAAATGTCTGACTTGAAGACAACCATTTATTTAAAAAAAAAAATATTCTTTATTTGTTTTAACTATTGTTTGTATTGTAACCAATACTAATTGTTTTTGTGTAATTTAAAAACATGTTTAATTTATAATACTATTTGTAAAAGTCAGAGAGGGTATCACACATCATATATTGTTTGTAAATTATTTTGTAAGAAAAATTGTTAAAAAATCATAGGCCAAAAGAATGGAAACCAAACTTCATCAAAACAGAGAAATTGCTCAATTAAATGCAAATAAACAAAAGGGGTTTAGACAAAATAAACTTGAGATCATGCCATATAATTGCACATACCATTTAGAGAGATTTTAATAAATTATATTCAGAATTATGAATACAAATGAAAATGACTAAACTCAGAAATTTAGACATGGGAGTCATATATTTCAGAATAATGTTTCAGAATACAACTAATTCAATTAATTACCAGAAAATAAGGGAATAGGAACCTTTTAATACAATATAGGATTATTAATATTAAATATAACTGATAAAATGGCTGAATTTATATAATGACAGGAAGTAAATTTTAATGTTTTGACCTTTCAGAGTATACCTAACTGAAAGTGAAATTACTATTTTTTGGACAGAAAACACTATAAAATGGCATTATTTAATCTGAAAATAACCAGAATGAACTGAAAGATTAATTTAAATCAAATCTTGTGAATAAAATTGACAAATAACCAAAGTTTAGGCATTCATATAGTGAAAATGTAAAAGTGTTCACAGGATGTGAAAAATATTTGAACAATGTTAAGGATAATATTATATGGGCTAAGAGTTTAATTGAAACTGAAGGAAACAGTTAGTTAATTATTGGTTGTTGAACGGTTAACATGACATACGTTTGATAACGTGGATAACCTAACCTATAATCGTCATACAAAGCGAGTGTATAGTGAGTTATTGTGAAATCGCGAGTGACTTGTAAAATACTTCTGAAACTATCATATTATAACAGAAACGATCAAGTAACACTCCATAACACAGAACAATATAAATCTACTCCGAAAAACACCATAAAACACTAGAAAACTGTATAATACATTAAACCAAATTAGTGACGGAATCGGAGAAAGTGTTTGAACTAATAATTATACGGATACACTAAATACAACTCAGAAACAGTACACCAATCACTACACAACATTTAACAAGAGATTTGCAGAAACAAGAACACAAATATTGCCAGAAAATACATTATTTGGAACACGGCAGGAACGAGCAACTTTTTGATCGACTTGACGGCAGCCATCTTTCTTTGACAATTCCAGTGCCTCCTCTTTGTTCAGCACAGCTGTTTGGTGAAAACAATTATTATATTTACAATTTATTATTCAATGTCTGTGTTTATTAATAACTATTAATTTGATTGTAACGTTATACTTTTTAAATATTAGCCCGATTTCTCTGACTTTGGTAATAACTGGCTGTTTAAAGAACCCTATATAATTTTTATATCATATACTTGTAACTTTTTTCGATATCCTGAGAATCGATACTAATCGATAAGAGTCAATATTGCTATTAATTAATAAAAAACATTAATACTTTTCAATACTTAATAGTTCTTTATTTCTTCAATAATACTAATTACCAATAATATAATTCTAATTGATAATCTACAAGGACTTTACCACCCGTAAGTGAAGATAACCTAAAAAATAAAAAGGTAAACAAGTATCGATTGGTTTACAGACAGTCTTATGAGTGGTGATAGATTATTTAAAATATACTAAAACTTTAATAAAAATTTTCAGAAGAGCATTACACTGTTTAAAACTTCACAGCCCTATATTAATTAATTGATCCTAATTAATTAATTAATAAAATTAAAAATTTTTCTTAATTATTTTTTTTTATAAACATAATTTTTTTTTTTTAAATTTCCTTCAAAACAATAAATTTTGTTTTGAAACTTTCGGCGAAGCTGAACAGATATATTCCTTCATCAACTTTACGCTATTCGACCGATCTTGCTACCATTGGGACTCGACCAGCTGGGAAACTTAAGGAAGTGTTTCAGGCCAGTAAGACGTCGAGAGCCACACCAATTAAACACCAATTAAACATATTACATTGGACTTGATTACATCGGAGTCTAACTCATACATCACAATCTATTATCCTCAACACACATCAATTATTTTATTATATTATTACAAATTGGCGCCCAACGTGGGGCTTTAATTAGCGATTGGCCTTCCAACCAATACATTCTGCCCAATCACTAGTTGGAGCTAGGCAACAGCTACAAAGCCAGAGAATTTCAAGGGAAAATGCAACGACGTGCGACATCTAAGAAACGGGCGGCGGAGGCCGAAAAAGAAGTCGATATGGACAACAAAGAGGCAACGCCAGTAGAGTTGGAAGAGGTATTACAATCGGTGTTGTCCAAACAAACAGAGCAACCATAGGAACAACCGGAGATACCCACACAGACAGGGGAAGTCAATGTCCGGAAAGAACAATTAAAAAAACCCGCACAATTAGAGAATGCGGCAATACAAGAGATGCTCAGAATGATGATGGAAGAAATCAAATCCAGTAAGAATAAAATGGACGAAAACAGTGAGGGGTTGAAAGAAGAATTGAGTGGGATGAACAAGAACATGGAAGAATGGAAGGAAGACTTGAGTAAGGAAAGGAAAGAAGATAGCCAGTCTTTGAAAGAAGAAATCAAATCCAGCAAGGAAGAAACAAATAAGAAGTTAGAAGAATTGAAGGAAGACAACCAGTCCCTGACGAAGAAGATGGAAGAGAAGATAGAAGAATTGAAGAAGGATAATCAATCCACAAAAGAAGAGTTGACTGGGATGAACAAGAACATGGAAGAATTGAAGGAAGACAACCAATCGTTCAAGGAAGAATTCAAGGCGACTAAAGAAGAGTTGATTAATAAAATTGAAAATACCAATCAGAAAATAGATGAAACCAGGAAGAAGATAGAGAAGAACAACCGACAATTGAAGGAAGAGTTGAAAGAAGATAACAGGAAGTTGGAAGAGAAGATGGGGGAGAAATTGGAAGAATTGAGAGAGGACAATCAAATTCTAAGAGAAGAGTTAAGGGAGGTAAATCAGGAGAATTTGGACAAACTGGACGAAAGAATGGAATTGTTGCGAGAAGAACTGAATAAGGAGATCAATGTTAACAAGAAAGCGATGAATAAGAAGATGGAAGAAGAAAACATAATGGTCAATCGACAGATTCGAGAGATTGATGGAAAGTGCAACCAGACCGAAAAGGAGGTGAATGAGTTTAAAGAAGTGGTGAACATCAAGTTCACAAATATCGAAGAACATAGTCGTAGGAAAGTAGAAGAACAGAGAAAGGAAAATCAAGAAGAATTCGGAAAAGTACGCGAACAAGTCACAGAACGATGTAACGATATACAAGAGACCGTGGCCAGTATCACCGGTCAGGTGCGACAAAGCCGAGAGGAGATGGAAGCAATAAGGAACAGACCGAATCATTTCACCGGATTGTCTGTCAACGAAAGCCGAGAGTGGCTCAACTTCCGGCAATACAAACGCAAGCCGATGGAGTTCCTGGCTAGGGTAGAAGAATATTTGACCAAGCATAAAATTACTCAGTGGAGCCATAGCAGGGAGATATTCGACGAGTCTTTCCGAGACATAACAGATAATTGGTGGATGGCCAACCGGAGTGAAATATCCGACTACCAACAGTTCCGGAAAATGTTTAAGACAAAATACTGGTCTGAGACCACCCAGAACTTGATCCGTGACAATATTTGTAATGGAAGATACAGGTCACAGTTAGGTAGCAGTATGACGGCATATTTCTTGGGGAAGGTGTGTATGGCAAAACACCTTGAGCCAGCAATCCCAGAAGAATGTTTAGTGAATAAGATATCTTATCACTATGATGAGGACATTATCAGGGCCCGGAGAGGTAGTCAGATCAAGACGATCCAGGGAATGACCGAGTTATTGGAGGGATACGAGAACGAAGAGTATTATCGGCAGAGCAGAAAGAGAAATGAGAGACCAGAAGCAAGGCCGACTACCTACCCCAATAACGGCAATAACCATACAAATAACCGGAACCAGCCCAGTAATTACGACGGCCCTAACAACCAGCCGCGTAATAACCAGTTTAACGGAAATTTTAACGGCGTGAGGAATAACAACCCCTACCCAAATAATAGAAACCACTTTTATCAACAAAATAATAATGTTCCATACAGTCAGAGAAATCCATATCCCAACAATAATGGTGACAGACCTTACCCACCTAACCGAAATTACTATAATAATAATATTAGTAATAATAATAATAGCAATAGTAATAACCGAGTGTCACGCCCTAGGGTAAATTTTATAAGAGCAGAAGATCGCGGACCCAGGAGATATTATCAACCGAGGAGGAGCAGCTTCCACGGCGCCGACCGAAGATGGAGGAGTGCGGAACGAGACGGCCCAAGATACGAACAGGAAAGACGAAGTACCAGCCTGGAAGATCTTGGCAGACGACAGAACAGGGCTTTAAACATCAACCAGAGTACAGAACGTCAGGAAACAAACCAGAGTTTCCCGAACGATGCCTCGGTCAATAATAATATAAACAATGACCAGAATACTTTAAACGAGAGGAGGCAGTAATCAACAACGATGACCCGTTACTGCTTATACCTCCTGGGTTAGAAAAGGATGATTTGCAACAAGCAAACAATGATAAAAATTTCACTATTATCAGTAACCATTATTTGAAAGACATACGAACTGAACTTTTGGAAGAGAACGAGAAGAGTCTCAGCAACAGTAATAATGAGATAATTTATATAACAGCGGAGGTGGAAGGAGTTCCCGCTAAAATAATGATAGACACAGGAGCTAATATTTCAATAATAAACTCCAATGAGTTGGAGAGAATACAGAGTACATGTGGTAAAACTTTGCCAATGTTACCAGTCAACAACATTGTATTGGTAGGTGCAACTGGTCGCCAGAATAAAACCATTAGGAAGCAAGTTTCCTTAAGTGTCGTTAGCCGTGATATAGCTTTAGACATGGAATTTTTAATCGCCACCGGATTACCATTTGACATCTTAGTCGGTTGCGATATTCTTCGTAGATATTCAGCGGTAATCGATCTCAATTTAAATAAAGTATCACTTTTCCCAGACGGAGTAACATGGACCGCAGATCTGGTAGGAAGCACAACTATACTTCCCAGCCCAATACATCAACACCTTCGGAAAATTAATATTATAAGAAACAGCCCTCTTTCTAAACCCATAATATACAATAATGGAGGAGAGGATTTATGGTCAGTTAAGATCCAAGAAATACGGAATTTCCAGTGCGGAAGCGATAACGAGAAAATACCAACATATCTGGCTGATCGTCTAATCGCTATATATGAGAAATACAAGGCGGTGTTTTCTGATGAACCAGGGAAGGTAAAAAACTACCAGTGCCAACTTCGTTTTAAAGAAAACGTAGAGTTTAACCGGAGGTCATATCCAATAGCGCAGTCGCTCAAAGAAGCCGTGAGAACAGAGATAAACAAGATGATAGATAATGACATAATTGAGATTAGTCAATCACCTTACACTAGTCCAATTATTGCTGTTCCGAAGAAAGACGGACAAGTCAGGCTCTGTTTAGATGGGCGTGAGTTGAACAAGACAATTGTGAATGACAGAACTTCCCCCGGTGAAATAGAAGAAATCTTAAAGCGTTTTCATGGTACTAGATTTATTAGCACCTGGGATACGGTCTGTGGTTATTGGCAGGTGGAGCTGCATCCACAAAGCCGCCAATACGTAGCGTTCATTTTCGAAAGGCGCAATTACCAGTTCAAGAGACTGCCTTTCGGACTTGTCAATTCTGTCGCCATATTTGTGGCATGCATGGACCAGATTTTGGGACCAGAAGCGCTCCAATTTACCACCGTCTATGTTGACGATTTACTAATCACATCCGGAACCTGGGAGGAGCACTGTTACAGAGTGGAGATTGTACTAAACAAACTAGCGCAGAACAACATAACATTGAAGTTGGAGAAATCCAAGTTCATAGCGCGCGAGGTACAATTCTTAGGCTTCAACCTAGACGACAGAGGTATTACCCCATCAGCAGAGAAAGTGGAGGCAATTCAGAGGTTCCCGCAACCAAGAAACAGGAAACAATTGCAATCTTTCCTCGGACTCTGTAACTATTACAGGAAGTTTCAGAGCCGATATTCCGAGTTGACAGCCAAGTTTCAACCACAGTTATCTGCCAAAAACAAATGGACTTGGGGTGAAGATCAAGATATTACTTTCCAATTGATAAAAGAGAAGTTTCTGGAGAGTGTGATACTTCGTCACCCAGATTTTAAGAAACCGTTCTTTCTAAACTGTGACGCTAGCGATCTAAGCTTAGGAACGACACTATACCAGGAAGATGAGGAGGGACAACATCTGGTAATAAGCTTCGCTAGTCGCACACTGAACCAGTGCGAAAAGAACTATAGTGTGACAGAAAAGGAATTGTTGAGCGTGGTGTTCGCATGCAGCAAGTTCCGAACGTACATTCTCGGATATCAAGTCACGGTACGAACTGATCATAAATCCATCTCGTTCCTTCGTAGGTGCAAATTGAGTCACGGCCGATTGGCTAGGTGGGTACTCGCCCTACAAGAATATGACCTGAAATGGGAATACATTCCAGGAAAGAAGAACGTGGTAGCGGATGTGTTGTCACGTATAAATCTGGAAGATCAGACTTTCGAGGGAGAGAAGGAGAGCTTAGTAAAAATTTATAACATAATCACGACCAGAGCCAATTTACAAGCTTTGTTAATAAACATCCGAATCCATCAGCAGTCTGATCCTAAGCTAAAAAACATTGTGAGTCGTTTGGAAGCCAATGATAAAACCATTTCAAAATATTACCACCTTAACAAGGGAATTTTATTCATAAAAACCGCCCTAGACGATGAAACATGGAAGGTGATAATCCCACACCAAATCGAAAAGGAGGTCATCATCGATTACCATGTCAGGTATGGTCACATGGGAGCGTTAAAAGTGATACAAGCTCTAGAGGAAAATTGTAAGATCAAGAATATCAACCGCAAGGTGAGAACATACATCAAGTCCTGTAAGATCTGCCAATGTGCAAAAGTAAACAATGAGAAGACAGAGGGTATCATGATACCGATAACTTCCAACGCAAAACTGGAAAAAGTGTTTTTGGATATCTGCGGGCCATTTCCCCGTAGTGGTGGTCGACACAGATATAAATACTTCGTAATCATAATGGATCACTACACCAAGTATATAAAGCTATATCCGGTTAATCGGGCAACAACAGCAAAGGTTTTGGCGGTGGTTATTGATTTGTATATCCCAGAGATCGGTAGACCATCTTCTATTATTACCGACCATGGTACACAGTTTAAGGGGAGGAGATGGCGAGACACTTTATTAGCACTTGGGATCAAAACGTATAAGACATCAGTCTACCACCCAAGTAGCAATCCGGCTGAGAGAGTACTAAGAGAAGTGGGTAGGATATTCCGCACGTACTGTCACAACCAACAGAAAAAGTGGCAAGAGTACCTAGCAGCGACAGAAACATTCCTAAATTATGCCCACCATCCAGCTATAGGAATTCCACCATACTCAGCCATGTATGAGAAGCCGACTCCCCGAGACATTGAACAAATCATTGAATTTCCAACGAACAACAATAGGAAATTCAACCAGTTGAAGTTTTACAATAAGGTAGCAGAAGATCAGGAAAAACGGAAAGCCAAATACCAGAAGGCAATAGGGAGATTTGTAACATATAAAGAGGGTGAAAAAGTCCTCCTAAAAAATAGAGCTGCCTAGCACCTTAGAAAGCATAACCAAAAAACTACTATTACTATACACTGGCCCATATGTTGTGGTAAATGATAAGCATAACAATACATATGAGTTGAAGGAAATCGTTTCAGGAAAAATCAAAGGAGTGTACAATCAAGCTTCTATGAAGAAATATTATGAAGAACGAGTTGTGAGATTTAGAATTTTTATTTTAAAAAATTCAAAACTAATGTAAGTACATCTTACAACCTAATATTTTGAAAAGAACACTCTGGAGAATTATAAGAAAAAGGAATTTAGAATTTTTATTTTAAAAATTCGGAAATAATGTAAGTACATCTTACAACCTAATATTTTGAGAAGAACATTCTGGAGAATTAAAAGAAAAAGAATTTTTAATAATTTTTAAAAAATTTAAAAATAATGTAAGTACATCTTACAACCTAATATTTTGAGAACATTCTGGAGAATTAAGAAGAAAGGAATTTTGAATATTTATAAAATTTAAAATTGAGTAAGTACATCTTACTACAACCTGATAATTTAGAACAAAACTTTATGGAAGAAAGAGAAAGAGAGAGAATTTTGAACTTAATTTAAAAAATTTAAAATTAAGCAAGCACAGCTTACTACCACTGAATTATGAGAAAAACATTTTGGAAGAATTAAGAAGAAAGGAATTTTGAAGTTAATATACAAAAAATTTAAAAATAAAGTAAGACCAACTTACTATAACTAAGTTTGTGAGAAAACTTTATGGTAAATAATTAAGAAGAATTTGATTTTGGAAAAATAAAAAAAACATTCAGAAATAATAGTAAGATAACAGTACTATAAACAATTCTGAATGAAACAATTCTGGGAATAAATGAATTAAACAGAATTTGAATGTTGATAGAACGTCAGAACTTTGAGACAAGATAAGATCAACATATTACAAGGATTTATGAGAAATATTTTTCTTTTAAATAAAAAGAATAGTTTGAATTTTATATTAAAACTAACCAAGTTCCCAAAAATAATTATGGGTCAATTATAATTGAATTGAGAAGAAAATAAAGTGATTAATTCAGAAAAAAGAATTAATTTTAATCCAGAATAAATGCTAGACATTCACAATAGCATTTGAAGGAGTAGAGAAGAATAACAAGAAAGAGTGTAATATGCCAGAGAAGGAAAAAATTTGGAAGCAAAGAGACTAATTACCTATGAAACGATAATGAAAACAGTTAATTAAGAGCAAAGAAGAACAACTCATACCAAACAGATGGAGAAGATGATTTTGAACCAATGATAATAATAAGACCTATATGAAATGCAAAGAGGAGAAATACCACATGAAATATAATATAAATGAATTAATGTTAATGAATGCGAAGGCAGATTAATAACTTTCTAAGAGAAAGGAAAGAACCAAAATGTTTAAATAAAATGATCAATATAACAACCTGTATATCTAATGTAAAGGTACAATGTTAAAAAATTAAATATAATATATTAAGACCATTCAAATAATGAATACGAAAGACTATTTATAAAGACCTTGCTAATACTATGAATAACCAGAAGAAAGTATAAAGAGAATTCAGATGGAGAAGAAAGAGAGTTACACTGTAAACAGTAAACAGAATTATTAAAAGAAAGGTTTTCAACCATAATTAAATTAAATATATCAGACAAGTTAAGAGTTTTGAAAAAATATATATGTAATGAGTATAATAATGATTATGAAGATTTATTAAGATAGAAAATGTGAGATAATCTGAGAGACTACGAAGTGGAGAATCCAAAGATATTTTTATTAGTCGAAAATGAGACTACTTTTTATTTATTTATTCGATGACTGACTGAAGATAATTCCAGCAGCATTATGTTTTTGAGCAGGGATGGATATGCCTCTGTAATCAATTTATAGAAGTGGTGTATGGCCAGCAGAGAAGTAGCGTACAGTGCCCCTCTGATCTGCCCCAGCCCACGTGATAGGGAATGTTAGGGAATTAATATCCCAAGGATACAACACGAAGTTGATATAGAAAGAAAGTGTATTACAATTATAATATATCTCAGAAGACACTAACTATCCGAAAAGGATCAGTAGTAAGACAAGTAACCATATATATAAAATTAATAAAACTCTAATATAAAAAAGTCGATATAAAAATGGAGAAGAAAATGAATTATAAGAAATGATGAAATTATCATAAGAAATTACTTCATCCATAAACATGTCTGAAATAATTACTTCTGGAGGAGAGCAATCTGTAGCGTGACAGATATAAGCATAATATTGAATGGCAATTGATCATTAGAATAATGAAGTTATAATGTTTAAATTTGGAAGAAAGCATTAAATTTAATATAAATAGATTAATTCATAGCAACTGTGGAAAGAAATCATTATTATAAAGAAAATACAAGTTCAAATAAAAGGAGTTACTAGTGATGAGTCATCCAAAACCAGTCTCATAACCAAAGGTTTTCAAGGTATAACCCAGGAAGGTAAAAAGTAAATAACAAAGCAGTACTGAATATGACCAAACCCACAACGAGGAAGAATAAATAGAAGAGAAACCCTAAAATAAGCCAAGATCAAACAATACAGGTGGGGTATTTCTGAAATAAAGAAGAAGATGGAGAAGATCCCAAGAAACCTGATGGCAACAAGAAGAAGATGGAGAAGATACCATTCCCAGAAGGCAGGAGAAAAGAAGACTGAAGAAAGAAGAAGAGGGCAGCATCCTGAAGAAGATGTCATGCTCTTATAAAAGACACCCAAATCCCTATATCCCCAAAATAAATATCTAAAAATAAAAGTATAACGAAATAAAAAACACATGTATATAAATTTAAGAGAGAGGAGTGTATAAAGTAAAAGTTTCCTGTGAACTAAGATGAAACAATAATATAGTACCCATGGAACAAATC
Source organism: Magicicada septendecula (assembly GCA_034769895.1). Lineage (NCBI taxonomy): Eukaryota > Metazoa > Arthropoda > Insecta > Hemiptera > Cicadidae > Magicicada > Magicicada septendecula. The sequence continues at coordinate 284,594,570 of CM068369.1, read as the reverse complement.
TCCATTGAAAAAACGCTAACCAATTTATTATGTTAATAAGACTATACGACCATTTAGCATTAACATAATATATAAGTGCAAAGTGAACCAGTGATAGTTTTGGGTATTATAAAAAATGAACCTTGTGTTTCATTCTTGGCAATCACAAACATTGGATGCAATGAAATATGCATTTTTCAATGACTTAAAATATGTACTGTGACAATATGTTGTTCATAAGACATGAATCTGTTTAAAATAACATTTTGTTTTACATGAAAAAAGAAAAACAGAGTTCATAATACCTTTTGAACAATTAATACTATTTATTTGTTAATGACAGGGTACAATTCCCCAAAGACAATGTAAAGGACGGTATAAAAACTGTAGAATCCTACTTATAATAATAGTTAGAAATAAGAATATAAATATAAGGTTTTTTATGTATATAGTACAAGAATGTTTAAAAATGTATTAGATATAAGGCCATTTGTTTGGGTCTGAAACAACTAACATCAGAACTATAAAAATAGTTACCACTTGTAAATAGTAGAGAGTAATTAAGATGTTAGTTAGTAAAAAACCTTTTTTGTAAGCCATATTTCCATGTTTAGAAATAAGGATTGTGTTGCAAAATGTCTGACTTGAAGACAACCATTTATTTAAAAAAAAAAATATTCTTTATTTGTTTTAACTATTGTTTGTATTGTAACCAATACTAATTGTTTTTGTGTAATTTAAAAACATGTTTAATTTATAATACTATTTGTAAAAGTCAGAGAGGGTATCACACATCATATATTGTTTGTAAATTATTTTGTAAGAAAAATTGTTAAAAAATCATAGGCCAAAAGAATGGAAACCAAACTTCATCAAAACAGAGAAATTGCTCAATTAAATGCAAATAAACAAAAGGGGTTTAGACAAAATAAACTTGAGATCATGCCATATAATTGCACATACCATTTAGAGAGATTTTAATAAATTATATTCAGAATTATGAATACAAATGAAAATGACTAAACTCAGAAATTTAGACATGGGAGTCATATATTTCAGAATAATGTTTCAGAATACAACTAATTCAATTAATTACCAGAAAATAAGGGAATAGGAACCTTTTAATACAATATAGGATTATTAATATTAAATATAACTGATAAAATGGCTGAATTTATATAATGACAGGAAGTAAATTTTAATGTTTTGACCTTTCAGAGTATACCTAACTGAAAGTGAAATTACTATTTTTTGGACAGAAAACACTATAAAATGGCATTATTTAATCTGAAAATAACCAGAATGAACTGAAAGATTAATTTAAATCAAATCTAGTGAATAAAATTGACAAATAACCAAAGTTTAGGCATTCATATAGTGAAAATGTAAAAGTGTTCACAGGATGTGAAAAATATTTGAACAATGTTAAGGATAATATTATATGGGCTAAGAGTTTAATTGAAACTGAAGGAAACAGTTAGTTAATTATTGGTTGTTGAACGGTTAACATGACATACGTTTGATAACGTGGATAACCTAACCTATAATCGTCATACAAAGCGAGTGTATAGTGAGTTATTGTGAAATCGCGAGTGACTTGTAAAATACTTCTGAAACTATCATATTATAACAGAAACGATCAAGTAACACTCCATAACACAGAACAATATAAATCTACTCCGAAAAACACCATAAAACACTAGAAAACTGTATAATACATTAAACCAAATTAGTGACGGAATCGGAGAAAGTGTTTGAACTAATAATTATACGGATACACTAAATACAACTCAGAAACAGTACACCAATCACTACACAACATTTAACAAGAGATTTGCAGAAACAAGAACACAAATATTGCCAGAAAATACATTATTTGGAACACGGCAGGAACGAGCAACTTTTTGATCGACTTGACGGCAGCCATCTTTCTTTGACAATTCCAGTGCCTCCTCTTTGTTCAGCACAGCTGTTTGGTGAAAACAATTATTATATTTACAATTTATTATTCAATGTCTGTGTTTATTAATAACTATTAATTTGATTGTAACGTTATACTTTTTAAATATTAGCCCGATTTCTCTGACTTTGGTAATAACTGGCTGTTTAAAGAACCCTATATAATTTTTATATCTTATACTTGTAACTTTTTTCGATATCCTGAGAATCGATACTAATCGATAAGAGTCAATATTGCTATTAATTAATAAAAAACATTAATACTTTTCAATACTTAATAGTTCTTTATTTCTTCAATAATACTAATTACCAATAATATAATTCTAATTGATAATCTACAAGGACTTTACCACCCGTAAGTGAAGATAACCTAAAAAATAAAAAGGTAAACAAGTATCGATTGGTTTACAGACAGTCTTATGAGTGGTGATAGATTATTTAAAATATACTAAAACTTTAATAAAAATTTTCAGAAGAGCATTACACTGTTTAAAACTTCACAGCCCTATATTAATTAATTGATCCTAATTAATTAATTAATAAAATTAAAAATTTTTCTTAATTATTTTTTTTTATAAACATAACTTTTTTTTTTTAAATTTCCTTCAAAACAATAAATTTTGTTTTGAAACTTTCGGCGAAGCTGAACAGATATATTCCTTCATCAACTTTACGCTATTCGACCGATCTTGCTACCATTGGGACTCGACCAGCTGGGAAACTTAAGGAAGTGTTTCAGGCCAGTAAGACGTCGAGAGCCACACCAATTAAACACCAATTAAACATATTACATTGGACTTGATTACATCGGAGTCTAACTCATACATCACAATCTATTATCCTCAACACACATCAATTATTTTATTATATTATTACAAATTGGCGCCCAACGTGGGGCTTTAATTAGCGATTGGCCTTCCAACCAATACATTCTGCCCAATCACTAGTTGGAGCTAGGCAACAGCTACAAAGCCAGAGAATTTCAAGGGAAAATGCAACGACGTGCGACATCTAAGAAACGGGCGGCGGAGGCCGAAAAAGAAGTCGATATGGACAACAAAGAGGCAACGCCAGTAGAGTTGGAAGAGGTATTACAATCGGTGTTGTCCAAACAAACAGAGCAACCATAGGAACAACCGGAGATACCCACACAGACAGGGGAAGTCAATGTCCGGAAAGAACAATTAAAAAAACCCGCACAATTAGAGAATGCGGCAATACAAGAGATGCTCAGAATGATGATGGAAGAAATCAAATCCAGTAAGAATAAAATGGACGAAAACAGTGAGGGGTTGAAAGAAGAATTGAGTGGGATGAACAAGAACATGGAAGAATGGAAGGAAGACTTGAGTAAGGAAAGGAAAGAAGATAGCCAGTCTTTGAAAGAAGAAATCAAATATGTTACAGATATATTCCTTCATCAACTTTACGCTATTCGACCGATCTTGCTACCATTGGGACTCGACCAGCTGGGAAACTTAAGGAAGTGTTTCAGGCCAGTAAGACGTCGAGAGCCACACCAATTAAACACCAATTAAACATATTACATTGGACTTGATTACATCGGAGTCTAACTCATACATCACAATCTATTATCCTCAACACACATCAATTATTTTATTATATTATTACAATATACATGTATCTATATGTGTGTGCGTGTGTGTATAGTAGCCTCGCTGAATGTGTTTCCAGGCGGCATCAAAGAACAGTTAAATAGCCCAATTAGCGAAGGCACGCCCTGCTGCTGACAGCTGTGAACAAAGCTAGCCGCTTTTGAAACATCTCCGATGATGCCAAACGTATTTTGAACTTGAATGAAATGTGGACCAGTCTTTGCGAGACATCGGAAGTGCCCGCTTGTCTGAATTTCGAGTCCGTTGCCAAAGAAACCACTGCTTTAGGAATTATTAATTTGTTACTTTCTTACAGCACATAGTATTTTACATAGTATATTTACATTTAAATATCACAGTAATACTGCTTTACTTTATTTATAGTTGTAATTTTCGGTTCCGTGTTTGTGTTTCGTGTTGTTCCGTGTTCACGTGTTTAAAATGTGGAGACCTTGGGAGAGAGAACAACCATATCCTCAGCACGCTGATAATGAAGAAGGGAGTCATCGTCATAGTGATAGTGAAGAAATCGTTGTTGATTGTTTCTAGAGGTCCCGTGACCCCCAAGAAGCCAGGTAACAAAAGAGCGCGTTTTAATAAAATTGATAATTTTGTTTGCGACATTATCCGCCAGGAAATTTACAATTTTTACAAGAAAGGACAGCCATCCACAATTTCCGAACTACTCCAGCATCTTCAGAACATTTCAAGTTTTCCTTATAAAGAAACAATGCTAAGATCCCTTGTGAAGAAACTCGGCTTTCGATTTCGGACACTTAATAAGAGGCGTGTTATAATGGAGTCAGCAAGAATTGTGTCTTGGAGATACAAATACCTCCATAGACTACACCAACTGCGTTCACAGGGTTATGATGTTGTGTATCCAGACGAAACTTGGTTTGACACACATGACACCGTGAAGAAGGGATGGGATGATGGAACATGTGGCTGCGCTATTAACGTCCCTGTATCTAGAGGGAAGCGCATCATGGTGCTACATGCTGGTGGAGCTGAGGGGTGGGCTCCTAATTGTCTTTATTTGTCTGCCAAAAATATTTCAGATGCTAAAGCTGACAGCCACGATGAGATGAATGCTACAGTTTTTGAGAATTGGTTTAAAAATTCGTTACTGCAAAATCTTTTAAAAGACAGGAAGTATGTCATAGTTTTAGACAATGCGAGTTACCATTCTAGATAGCTTATCAAAATCCCAACTAAACCGTCAAACAAGTCCGAAATTATTGAATTTATGAAGAAATTTGATTTACCAGTACCGGACCCAGTCCCCATTAAATTAATCTTGCTCGAAAGAATAAAAGCGGCGAATATAAACAAAAGGTACGCAGTTGATGAGATGGCTTGAAAGGCAGGTCATGAAGTGTTACGACTTCCCGCTTATTATTGCATATTAAATCCAATCGAATTAGTCTGGGCACGGTTAAAGTCTAACGTCAGGAAGAGCAACATAACTCCTCAGTTAAGTGCAAGTGTCTGTGAAGCCTAAGGAACTGTACTGAGAACATAGATGCCGAATACTGAAGGAAATGTGTGGAAAAAACTATGAAGGTAGAAGGGGGGTATTATGCAGACCTGTGGGAAGAAGAAGACCGCCTCATCATTCATGTTGCAGACGACAGTGATGATGACTCAGACCGCGACTCCAAGTAAACGGTGAGTAGTTTACTCCCAGGCTATGTATTAATTATTTGCGATTTTGTCTTGTTTTACTCAGGTTTATTAATTTCTGATATTATTATTATTATTATAGCATTCCTTCTGATATTGCAGGGATTTGCTTATCCCAAAGCTTTGTGATAGTTTAATAATGAAAATCATTTTGAAAGTTATGTCGAAAAGGTATAGACCTATATTTTGTCGGTTTTGTTGTATTTTTATTCTTTATAGATAATGTAAACGTCAGGTTTACTTACTTAAAACTGAAACTTCTGAAAAGTCCTGAGTTGTATTATTATTATTATTACTACATGAATTAATCATTCGTATAATAATAATAACATTGAAGAGGAGAATCATTTCACGCTAAGTTTCACTATAGGTGGGAAAAGAACTTAGCAACATTGTCAGCTTGTTTTGGGTGACACTAGGGGCAAGACCATCTGGTTTCCTTTGAGTGAGAATCAAAGCGTTCCGCCTGGAAACGCTTTGAGCGCGGCTACTATACGCGCGTGTGTATGTATGTATGTATTTAATAATAATAATGGCTCCCATGTATACCACCGCAGTAGCTTAGGAGTAAAGCGGGGTAGGCTGCCATATATGAGCCGTACGACATACAAGGAAGGCAGTGTGGCCAGCACTACGCTTCACCCGCTCATTATTATCCCCAGGATGTTATCCCAGGTACTCATTTTCAACAGGCTGAGTGGACCTGGGGGCTGAAAAACGCACCTTGATTTTATGGTGCGGGCCCGGGAATCGAACCCGGGACCTCTAGATTAGTAGCCAGGTGATTTTAAATGCCTAATTTGGATAATAAAGAAGCAGGAAAAACTTTTATATGCTATAGCCTAAGACTTCATCTGGCAGAAGCCTTGTATATATAGTATATTATAGTTTCATGTTTGGTACTAAAACAAAACTTTGATTTATTGAAATTATCGATTCCATACTCTGCTTCTTATTCTAAATTTACAATTATACATGAAATGGACCCTATGTTTCAAAGTTTCCTATTATAAGCAAGCTAATTCTTATCGTATCGAAGTAAAACAAAAGATTGCAGATGACAAAATATGCTATGAGGTGTGTACGTAAAAATTAGTTTTCTTAGAGAGTTTTTACTATCAACAATGTACTTTAACTACGATTTATACGTAACTTACGGGAGCCTCATGTGTTGCGTATAGACATCTCAGAAACAAAGACGCTTCCCAACCAAATGCAAGCACATTGTATTTTCTGTCAGTACATAAACAAGCATTAGTGTAGCCTTCATTTTGTTTGTAATAGACCTACTCTCACAATTGGAAAATTATTAAACAAGATATTTTGTGCTGTTTTAAGACACATGATGCAACTAAATGCTGGTACCACTGTGACCCCCTTTTTTTTTTTTTTTTTTTTAAAGGTTACTCGATATTTAAGACTAGGCTGAAGGCCTAGAAGGAAGCATAAAGTGTGCTGGGTCCAGTGAGACGGGACTCGCAATTAAAACTCTCTATTAACAAGTAATATAACAATCTTTATTATTTCATATATATCATAAATTCATAAATATTTCAATATCACAATATTATTTCATATATATCATAAATTCATAAATATTTCAATATCACAAATCCCAAATATTTCAATATTATAAACCTATAAATATCATTCATTATTTCAAAATACAACCTTGGGGGACGATAATAAATAATTCACAAAGACTGTACATATAAATCACGAATACAATTATAAGTTTAAACACCTTGTGGACAGCCTGTATATTTTTATCAAGGCACAATTTATAACTTTCATTTAATGAAGAAATTTGTGTTAGTGGTTGAAATCACAATCAGAATGATCAATATTGCACACCACTATATAAATCGGAATAATTTTTATATAGTGGTGTGCAATATTGATAATTCTGATTATAACTTTCAAATACCTGCAACAGCCTAGATATCCAAATACAATATGTATATAAATTTAGAATGCTTGTAAACAGCATGTATAATTTCATAAAAGTACAATTTATAAATTCAAAATAATCTGGCTTGGCCATAATAACAAGAAAATACAAATTACAAAATTTAAAATGCCAGCTAACAGCCTGTATAGTTTTATGAAAAGTACACCTTATAAATTTAAAATAATCTGGATTGGCCATAGTAACAAGAAAATACAAATTACAAAATTTAAAATGCCAGCTAACAGCCTGTATAGTTTTATGAAAAGTACACCTTATAAATTTAAAATAATCTGAATTGGCCATAATAACAAGAAAATACAAATTACAAAACTTAAAATGCCAGCTAACAGCCTGTATAGTTTTATGAAAAGTACACCTTATAAATTTAAAATAATCTGGATTGGCCCGGCCGCTGACATGTTCCACACAGCATCCGGAAAGCAATTAACCATAAAAAAAACTTGTTGGAAAAAACCCCCAAAGCCAGACAGGGTAGTAGAAAACTGGACAAAAGTCAGACCCGACATAATGTAACATGTCCGGGAGCTTGCATGGATTTGCACCGACAGGTGACTACCCCTGATTCTATGATTTTAAAATGTAACCCGACCTGATTGCAGAATAAAGAAAACCCCCAACCCTATTATGAAATGAATAAAATAATTAATTAGCAAAAGATCCAAGATTATACTAGATGCTAGACCAGCCGTTCCAGATTGCCATGTTAGAAACTGTACCCACCTATATAACTAAAATACCAGTCCCCCACAAACGTCTACAAACCCCTTCAGTATCAATGTAAAAAAGTAGCATAAAAATTAATGACCGCCGGACACATCCCGGCGAACGGGCCTACAATTGGTCTCGAGAGTAATTACATTATCATCGCAATGTTACAGATAGTTTGCAACCAAAATTATGTCCAGCTGGACACGAGCACAATTAAAACGGTATTAAGATGTAGAAAGTCAATTCAAGTAGAACTGAGTTTTCTGTGGATGTTAAATGTACGATACAAGTTGTTTTCTGTAGAGGCAAAATTTATGAAAGTATTGGTTTAATGTCACCTCGTTTTGTCCAGAAGATTTTCAGGAGGTCCGTGCCTGCTGGACGGTCAGTCGGTCTTGCTGAATGGGTGCTTACAGTTGCATGCTCGGTTATTTCTCCTCCGGCGGCGAGAAACGAAAGTCTATGTGTGTTCAGGACATGATGGAAGCTGGAATTACCAACATGCTGGGATCAAGTCTCCGTCTGCATCGGGAACCCTAAGCATTAATAATAATTAATTTGCTGACAAACCACTTATTCCCGAACATAACGCACACATGCACCACTGCCTAAGTTTGTATGGACAAAATCGAACAGGCATCAAACGCCTGCCACCCCTGACCAATTCAACTATGTTCATTTTAATTAGACGTAACATTTCCTCTTTTGTATTTTACATTACGAACTCACACACAAGACCTTAAATCAATTTATAATGGTTCAATCTATAAATCACGCCTACATGCGTATGCAAATTAACACACAACAACCTGTTCTACGTTATATAATGGCCACGTGCTCACACAGTCAATTCATCATCGTTCCCCAGAATTACATAATTTGTACACCCCTTTTGCCATGGGCAATTACTATTTACTAAATACATAAGTATAAGGCTGTTTCAGCTGTTAAATAAATCGAAATACCTGACAATGAACATAAACTAGACTCACGCACACGAGGCAGGCATGCTTCAAATATTTTCCGTTTACATCTACGCAAATAATGCTCAAATACATTTTTTTTTCCAAGGAATCAATAACATATATTTTTAATTTACATACCGGAGGTCTGTACGCGTCTACATCGCCATGATAGAATAGAAATACATGAATTCAACAAAACTCTGTCCACCGTAGGAGCGGCTGCTTACGATGTGAAGGACACAGGTCGACTGAAAAAACTTGCACTCTGCAGACCCAAATTGCCTGCAACAGATGGCGTCTGCCACCGCAATTGCCGCTTCCGCTAACAGATGGCGCAGGCATACAGAAACGCAGAAACCCGATGCGGCTGACAACGTGAAATAATAACTTCGTCCTTATATTAATAAATTCTATTTTTATATAGAAGCCCGGTTTCCAAACCGCGGCACACCACTGTTTGCTAACATATAATTATATCAGTTATTTTCTCTATGTTAGCAGTCTTCATAACAACTTTGTCAAATGTTGTTGCTTCCCTGCTATATACACTTTTTCCTCGAACGAGGCCTTTCGGTATCGCAACAATTATCAAGTTCTTCCTACAACTTGTAGGAATATATATAATTATAAAAATTATTCTTTTTGTTTTTTTACATGTATTTTTTATTTTTTGTGAAATGTTTAAACTTTTGTCAAATCATTTAACTTTTGTTCACTTTACATAACACAGTAAAACTTCGTGACAATTAGCAGCAGACACGATGTTAATGATGCGGCCCGTGGGACCAAAAAATGTTAAGTGTCCGGTCCGCGTGGACCGGTAAATGTTTTGTTGAAGAATGTTGAGTGTGAAATTTTCTATACTTAAAGTTGATTCGCCAGGATGCAGAAATGATGAAGCGAGTGGACTGTAATTAATTCATTTATTTAATGTTCACAAGTACATTAGAAATTGTTAGGTACCATTTTGAGTGATAGATTGGCTAATAAGCATATTATGGATACAATTCGTATCAAATTTAAATTAAGTTAATAAACGGGCCTAATGGGCCATAAGTGAAGTTTTGGCCTAAGGCCTACATTGATTGTCGCGACAAGAAGAAAATGTGACAGTGAGGCTGCGGGCGCGAGCCGACCGCCGCTTACTAGCGTCTGTGACGAACTGTGCGGAGCACCGACATGAATGATCAGATTACCATAAAAATTAAAGCGCAGATTAGCCAACCTATAAAGTAAAAATTACCACGCTACTGTACATAAGCTGCCCGTCAAAAATCAGTAGATTTTTTACTACATTTTAGTAAATTACTATACATTTTGGTAACTTAGTTTATAACATACGGTGTTCTTAATAATGAAAGTTAATTTCAAGGCTGCATTGAACCTTGAGTTGTAATATTAGATAACAGCTGTACGTTAATGGTTTAGCGATAAGCATGAATAAAGATAAGCTTTAAAGATAAGCGTTTGGTAAGCCAAGGTTGGCGAGCAAACTAATTTCATGCATGAATAAAAATGTATGCGTTGGCAAAGTATTGCCGTCATATGTTGTATGTGTACAATATCGAACGTTATGAAACATGAAAAATACATAATTAGACAATGTTTAATAATGTATGATCGGAAGCTCATCACATGATGGCCCGATAGTTTGTAACCCTATGCAAGTCATAGATGGTTACCGTGAAATAGTTGAGGCCAGTAGACCTGTACAGAGTATTGCTTACATGAACAAAATTGCCACAAATTATACATGTTTAAACGTAAATCTAGCATGGCGTCATGTATTGAACAAGTCATGCTATACCTGAAGTTTCAGGAACTTACAATATGTTGTTGTGTGAGAACAAGCTATAGATAGCAGACTGATTGCAAGCACATATGTGATGACATGTATGTCATAATTTAAGCAGAAATTATAATTGTGCAATGCATAATCACAAAATACAAATACAATATAACAATACAATATAAAATAAATCTAGGCGTGGCATGGTTACATACAGCAGGCGCAAAAACAATATGTTTTACATAAACGCAAGTTATAATAAATATAATAAACAACAATTTAGTTAATTACAATACGAATAATCGCAATGGCATAAGTAACAAATATGACACTGTGATCACAAATGTAATACATCAGTTGAACAATTGAAAAAGACATTCATAGAACTATAGATCACACGCTGTGTAAAAAATGCATGCATGGTTGCGTAACTGCAAGGCATGCGAATATTATGTAACAAATTTTTATAAAACAATACCACCGAAAAGATGACACATACCCAATACATCAAAATATAAATGTGTAGGACATAGTATGCCACACAAAATATTACCATACAAATACAACATAGCAATATACCACCATAAATCTATGATGAGTATAGAAACACGCAATGGCGCAAATTGTTATGAAAATGTTGTGATAATACATCACAATTAAGTTGACCAAGTGGTCATAATAAAGTAATAAGCCAATGGGTGAGTACAATAGCATTGTGCTATATGATCATAATAATCTTGTGTCAAATCTCGTCCCGCGCTGGCAACAGACATAACTTATGTACTGGTCTCCGCAAAACACCAGTAGGTGTGCGAATGTCTACGACTCGAATTAAGTTATCTGGGCCGGGAAATGTGGCGGTAATTACACTAAATTTCCAGGCTAATGGAGGTAGATTATCCTCAATAAGTAAAACTAGGTCCCCAATGGAAACATTATCCTTAGCGAATTTCCATTTGTGACGCTGTTGTAACTGGTGTAAATAGTCGCGAAACCACGCCTTCCAAATGCCTTGGACAAACTTCTGTAGAAGTTGCCAACGCCCAAGACGAGAGATAGGAATATGAGATAAGTCTGGGTCCGGTATCGCCTTTAATGGTGCGCAAATCAAAAAATGGCCAGGTGTAAGTGGCACCGGAACATTTACATCCGAAGAGATGGCAAATAAAGGTCGAGAGTTCAGACATGCCTCTATCTGAGACAAAACTGTCGTAAACTCCTCGAAGGTGAGTATAGACTTGCCTACCACGCGGCGCAGATGAAACTTCAAACTCTTTATGCCGCTCTCCCAAAGGCCACCAAAATGAGGTGACGAGGGCGGAATAAATGACCATGAGATCCCCTGAGGGGTCGTGAATGATTTGAGTGACGAGATTGCATCCTTATTATGCCAAAGGTTGTAGAGATCATGTAAAATATTGCGGGCCTTCCTAAAGTTTGTGCCATTATCAGAGTATAACTGACTGGGTATGCCCCTGCGGGACATAAAACGACGTAAGGCAGCTATAAACGCACTGGCTGTAAGGTCGGAAACCAATTCCACGTGAATGGCCCTGGTTGCTAAGCAAATGAACAAAGACATGTATGCCTTAGAGAGAGTTCTGGATTTCTGCCCGCCATGACGAATCATGAAGGGACCACCATAATCAACCGCGCAGAATAGAAACGGCCGTGATGGAGTGACTCTAGGAGATGGTAAAATACCAAGCCTCTGAACCTGCTGTTTGGCACTAAACCTGAGACACTTGACACATTTACGAATGATGCAGCGAATGACTATCCTGGCATTAACAATCCACCAACGATGACGAAGTGAGTGATGCACGAGTTGAGCACCAGCGTGAAGTAGACGAATGTGTTCGCGTTCAATGATGAGGCGAGTAATATGAGCCGATGGATGTAAGACAATAGGATGTTTAGTGTCGTAAGGTAATTGCGACTGCTGTAATCGCCCGCCTACGCGTATCACTCCAGAATCATCAAGAAACGGGTCGAGAGAAGCCAACTTACTCCTAATAGGAACAGAAGATCCATTACGAAGACAATTAATTTCGGCTGCGAAGTGGATCGACTGAGATTGTTTTATGAAGAAATTAAGAGCATGATGAATTTCGACAGGGGTAAGATCGCCCATAAATTTGTCAGCACTGGAGAGTCTAATATTTTTGATGAACCGAAAACAGTAAGCGTATACGCGCGTTAGACGATGCAACGAGGAAACGTCCTTAGAAAGGTCGATAGCCAGGGTAGACATTAGAGAGAGATTATGGGTTTGTTTCTCTTCCGCAGTGACTTCAGAAAACTACGGATTAGAAGGTAAAAAGGGTGGAAAAAGATTGGACTCGGAAGATTGAGACAAACAAGTGGGACCGTGCCACCAAAGCGAACAATCGCGCAAAACGTCAGGGAGACACCCCCTGGAGATAATATCAGCAGGATTGTGTCTAGAATTGATGTGATGCCAAGTATAGGTTTGCGTAAGACGCTGAATTTCAGCAACACGATTAGCGACGTATGTTTTCCACCTCGCTGACTGGGCATGAATCCAGTAAAGAGACACCATAGAGTCAGAATACAAATGAACACTATTAATGAACGAATAAAGCGCAGGAACGACCTTAAATACGAGTCGCGATAACAACAAGCAAGCGCAGAGTTCGATGCGAGGTAATGACACCTGTCGTAAGGGAGCTACGCGAGATTTAGAACACAGGAGATGACAAGAGGCCGATGAATCTTGATAAATGACTGATATAAATACAACACCCAAACCCCCTTTCAGAGGCATCCGAAGAACCATGTAATTCAACTGTACTTGCCTCAAGCTTACAATGAATAGAACGTGGGACCACAATTTTGCTAATCAGACCCAATTTGTCGCACAAAGAATGCCAATCCAAACGTGATTGGCCGGAGATCGGTTCATCCCAACCAAGCTTGCAAAGCCAGAGTTGCTGCATAAACTGTTTGTACAAAAAGACAACGGGACCGATCAGTCCAAGAGGATCGTATATGCCTGCAATAATCGAAAGAATTCTCCTCTTGGAGATGCTTGATTCAACGGGGAATGATTTAATGTCAAACAGAAATGAATCGGCAGTGTTATTCCAGAGAATGCCCAGGGTACGCACATTGTCCTGTTTGTTTAAGGGGAGTGATAAATTGTCATGACTTGCGACCACTCTGGGTTCATTAGATGCCCATTTATGCAATGTGAGACCGTATTGACTCAATGACGCACCTAAATCAGATTTCAACTTGATCAGATCAGAGATGGTGTCAGCACCGGTAAGCAGATCGTCGACATAGAAATCATTCGTTATAGCTAACGCCGCATCAGGAAAGAAAGCTTGATGGTCCCTACCAATTTGAATAAGACAGCGAGTGGCCAAAAACGAAGCACTAGCCGTGCCGTAGGTTATCGTTCGCAATGCAAAGTGTTTAAATTGTTCGAGAGGAGAGTCACGCCACAGAATACGTTGATAGTGACAATCCCTTTCAGCTACGCGAATTTGTCGATACATCTTCTCGATGTCGGCGATGAGAACATATTTATGCATGCGGAAACGTAAAAGAATAGAAAAAAGGTCTTGTTGAACATTCGGGCCTACCAACAATATGTCATTGAGAGAAAGGCCATTGGTAGTTTTGGACGAACCATCAAAAACTACGCGCAGTTTTGTGGTCAAGCTAGACTGCTTAAACACGGCATGGCGTGGCAGATAGTAAGTATTTGACACTCCTGAATTGATAGCGCAATTATCGATAAGCGTCATGTGTCCAAGATCCTTATATTCGTTAATAAAATCTGCGTAATCTCGCGCGAGCTTAGCATCACGCCTGAATCGACGCTCTAAATTCAAAAATCTTGCTTCAACATTGGTGTAAGATTCCCCAACTGGAGATGATCGGGCTTAAATGGAAGTGAAACCACGAACCTACCCTCATGGTTGCGATGAGTAGAGCGCACGAAATGGACTTCACAAGCTGACTCATTATCAGGTGTGTTGTCAAGGAAAAGTTTCTGCTTCCCAAAATCTTTCGAGAGACTGCAGAATTTGACTGTCTTGTTCCTAGCTAGGAACGAAACAGTAGGACCCTTGTTGCGGCAGTGTTTGGGCAGATTGCCAGCCAAAATGTAGCCTAGCTTTGTTTCCTGAATGATGGGAAAATGAGGGCCGCGTACGTATTTTTTAGCTAAAATTAAATCCAGGTAAAATTGCGCCCCTAAGAGTATGTCGATTTCCGATGATATATTAAAATTTGGGTCAGCCAGAAAAATTTGTCCGGAATGTGGAATTGATTTATGTCAAACGATTGTGCCGGCAGATTGTGGGTTAATGCAGATAAGATAGCACATTTTGCCTCGAAGCTAAATCTCTGATAACGATAAATAATGCGTATAGACGCGAGATTAGTGGCGTAACACGCTGTATTATTTATACCCGTAATTGGTATGTTGGATTTAGTAAAATTAAGCCGTAATTTCCTTGCAAATGATTTGGTGCAAAAATTTATTTGTGACCCGGCGTCTAAAAGAACTCTTGACCTTTGTCTGTTGTCAGCCTGGTCAATGACAAATACAATTGCTGTTGATAAAAGAATATTGTTCGTGGATTGTAATTTAAGTGAGCAATAATTACTACTACTGGCAGAGATTGAGTTCGGCACATTGTTCACGTGCAACAATATGTGGTGTCGTTTTGAAGAGATCTTACATACCTGCTTATTCTTACAATTAGATACAAATGATCTGATCTAAGACAATTGGTACAACATTTGTGACTTGATACAAATTGTCCCCGCTCAGCGGTGCTTAATGCACGAAATTTATCACATATGTAAAGCGGATGATTAGATTTACAACACAAACATGAACAAACACAACAGAAACATGAATGCTTGACGCTGAGTGATAACTCTTAAATGTAGTACTGCCAGCAGCGTTTCTTGATTTATATTTATCAGATTTATTGTTGAGTCTTAAACTCGGCTTGTTGAGTTGCTGTCCGGCATCGATAGGCAGTGTATTTTCTAACAGCTGTCTACGTGAGTTTAAAAAATGAGTGAAATCTTGAAAGTTAGGAAAATTATCAGGGTCTATAGACTCCTTTCATAGTTTAAAAGTAGTAGGGTCGAGTTTAGTTGATAATAATTGTACAGTAATAAATTCAAATGAATTCACTGACAGTTGCATTGCCGCCAGTGAATTAACGGAAGACGTTATCGTGTTTGTGAATTCTGCCAATCTTTGGACAGAGTCTTTAATTGTCGACTTGACTTGAAGTAAATTTTGAACATAGTATTTTGCTAGTATGAACTTGTTGTCATACCTTGCGGACAGCAAACTCAACGCTATTAAGTAATTTTCCTTACAAATAGGTAGTGATTTAATTAAATCTAAAGGTTCATTTTTTAAAGAAGAATGTAAATAATGTAACTTCTGCACTGGCGTTAAATCGGATCTTGTATGCACCAAGTCCGTAAAAATTGAATGAAAATGCTGCCATTCCAATATGTTGCCTGTGAAGCAGGGCAAACTTATTGGTTTTAATTGCATGTGGGTCGATAATACGGGAGGTACAGTCTGAATATTAAATGTATCAATCAATTGCAAAATATTTGCTTCCGTCGAATATAGCATTTCTTCGACCTCAACTCGGTCTTCTTGAGCAGCGCTTATGTCTTTACAAATAAGTTCGATTTCAGATTGTACCTCGTCGTACTTCGATGCCAAGCTTTTCTAACTTTCAAGTCTTACTGTTAAAAAGTGTTTTGTATTGGAATTTATATCAAAGTTACTGACAGCTGATTGTATGCGCACTATTGCGGACTTTAAGACGCCTCTCTTTCTGGTTAACACTTTGAGGCCTTCTTCAGCCATTGCACGCACCTTGATATGATGTTATTGAGGTGATACCTTGTAGGCGATGTCCTGAAGCGTCGACGCCGTGGAGAAGATGGCAAACACAGCTCCGAGAGATGACAGCCTTGTTTGACGTACTGAAGCTAGCAGGCTCTTGCGATGATGTTGTCAGGAGGCTCAAAGGCGACGAGCGAAATGCCGATGGAATCACGCCACGGTCGTATCAGCGGATATGCTGATTCGCCCGTGATGGCCAAAAATAGGGGCAGAAAAATAATAATTGTGAATAATAAATCCGGAAATCCAGGTCCGGAGCGACCAAAAAATGTTAATGATGCGGCCCGTGGGACCAAAAAATGTTAAGTGTCCGGTCCGCGTGGACCGGAAAATGTTTTGTTGAAGAATGTTGAGTGTGAAATGTAGTATACTTAAAGTTGATTCGCCAGGATGCAGAAATGATGAAGCGAGTGGACTGTAATTAGTTCATTTATTTAATGTTCACAAGTACATTAGAAATTGTTAGGTACCATTTTGAGTGATAGAATGGCTAATAAGCATATTATGGATACAATTCGTTTCAAATTTAAATTAAGTTAATGAACGGGCCTAATGGGCCATAAGTGAAGTTTTGGCCTAAGGCCTACATAGATTGTCGCGACAAGAAGAAAATATGACAGTGAGGCTGCGGGCGCGAGCCGACCGCCGCTTACTAGCGTCTGTGACGAACTGTGCGGAGCACCGACATGAATGATCAGATTACCGTAAAAATTAAAGCGCAGATTAGCCAACCTATAAAGTAAAAATTACCGCGCTACTGTACACACGATTTCGACAATTAAATGTCTCCCAGACATTCTCGTGCCGAGCGAGAGGAGCCGAAGAGTAACAACAATTCACTCTACTGGACGGCAACTGTAAATATTTCATGTTGTTTGCCAAGTTTATTAGCAAGCGTTATACTGTAATAAGTTTCTAGATTTCACCAATTTTAATTATTTTGTGGAAACGACAAGATTCACGGGGATCGGGAGTTGGGGACGCGAAACAAAGAACCCGTGGATGACGGTACGGTATAACAAAGAGGCAGCTAATACGCAGTGGACCACGTGTAGTATTGACAAAAATGCATCCTGCGATAGTATCTAGTGACAAAATATAAGTAATATTTGCAACATTTAGTAACGTTTTACTTCCATGTTCCTTAAGCAAATGGAAGTATGGTGATGTAAAAAAAAAATCGTGGTCGAGATTATTGCAGATTCTAATTGTGCTACACTCAAAACATGAAAAAAAGTCATTTTTCGAAACGCGCGCGCGTGTGTGTAGATTTTTTCTATGGCAAACGATAACAGCCGCAAAATCGAACAGAATCAAATAATTATTTGCATACAGCCCTGAATTGTAGAGTTCTCAGGACATATTGCTTTTGGTGAAGATCGTTTAAGAGAA
The DNA here is from genome assembly GCA_034769895.1 of Magicicada septendecula. Classification (NCBI taxonomy): domain Eukaryota; kingdom Metazoa; phylum Arthropoda; class Insecta; order Hemiptera; family Cicadidae; genus Magicicada; species Magicicada septendecula. The sequence continues at coordinate 284,576,581 of CM068369.1, read as the reverse complement.
AGAGGTAGTCCTGAATTGTAGAGTACTCAAGACCTATTGTTTTTGGTGAAGATCGGTTAAGGGAAAGGGGTAGTTTACCGGCAACTTTTTTTTAATGAAGGGTAATTTTTTCTATGGCAAACGATAACAGCCGCAAATTCAAACAGAATCAAATAATGTTTTGCATACAACCCTGATTGAAGAGTTCTCAAGACCTATTGTTTTTGGTGAAGATCGGTTACGGGAAAGGGGTAGTTTACCGGCAAAGTTTTATGTTTTAACAATGGTATTTTATATGGCAAACGATAACAGCCGCAAATTCAAAGAGAATCAAGTAATTATTTGCATACAGCCCTAAATTGTATAGTTCTCAGGAACTATTGGTTTTTGTGGAAGATCGGTTAAGGGAAATGGGTAGTTTACCTGCAACGTTTTATGTTTTAAAAGGGTATTTTCTATGGCAAACGATAACAGCCGCAAAATCAAACAGAATCAAATAATTATTTGCAAACAGTCCTGATTTGTAGAGTACTCAAGACCTATTGTTTTTGGTGAAGATCGGTTAATGGAAAGGGGTAGTTTACAAGCAACGTTTTTTTATCAAGGGTAATTTTATTTCGATGTTCCTTAAGGAAATGGATGTATGGTGATGGCAAAAAAAAATCGTGTTCGAGATTATTGCAGATTCTGATTGTACAACACTCAGAACATGAAAAAATGTCATTTTTCGAAAAGTGTCTGTGTGTCTATCTGTCTGTGTGTCTGTCTGTAGATTTTTTTCTATGGCAAACGATAACAGCCGCAAATTCAAACAGAATCAAATAATGTTTTGCATACAACCCTGATTGAAGAGTTCTCAAGACCTATTGTTTTTGGTGAAGATCGGTTACGGGAAAGGGGTAGTTTACCGGCAAAGTTTTATGTTTTAACAATGGTATTTTATATGGCAAACGATAACAGCCGCAAATTCAAACAGAATCAAGTGATTATTTGCATACAGCCCTAAATTGTAGAGTTCTCAAGACCTATTGATTTTGTCGAAGATCGGTTAAGGGAAAGGGGTAGTTTACAGTCAACGTTTTAGGTTTTAACAAGGGTATTTCCTATGGCAAACGATATAGGCCGCAAATTCAAACATAATCAAATAATTTTTGTATACAACTCTGAATTGTTGAGTGCTCAAGACCTATTATTTTTGATGAAGATCGGTTAAGAGAAAGGGGTAGTTTACCGGCAACGTTTTTTGTTTTAACAGGGGTATTATATATGGCAAACGATAAGAGCCGCATTTTCAAACAGAATCAAATAATTATTTGCATACTGCACTCAATTGTAGGGTTCTCAATGTCTTTAGATTTTGGTGAAGATCGGTTATGGGAAAGGGGTAGTTTACCGGCAACATTTTATGTTATACCAACGGTAATTTTTTTAAATGACGAACGATAACAGCCGCAAATTCAAACAGAATCAAGTGATTATTTGCATACAGCCCTAAATTGTAGAGTTCTCAAGACCTATCAATTTTGTCGAAGATCGGTTAAGGGAAAGGGGTAGTTTACCGGCAACGTTTTATGTTTTAACAAGGGTATTTCTTATGGCAAACGATATAGGCCGCAAGTTCAAACAGAATAAAATACGTTTTTGCATACATTCCTGAATTGTAAAGTACTGAAGGCTTATTGATTTTGGTGAAGATCGGTTAAGGGAAACGGGTAGTTTACCGGCCACCTTTAATGTTTCTATGACGAACAAGAGTAATTGTTTCTATGACGAACGATAACTGCCGCACATTCAAACAGAATCAATTAATATTTTGCATGCGTCCCTGAATTGTAGAGTATTCAAGATCTATTGATTTTGGTGAAGATCAGTTAAGAGAAAGGGGTACTTTACCAGCAACGTTTTATGTGATAACAAGGTTAATTTTTTCTATGAAGAACGATAACTGCCGTAAATTCAAACATAATCAAATAAGTTTTGCATACGTCCCTAAATTTTAAAGAACTCAAGGCCTCTTGATTTTGGAGAAGATCGGTTAAGGGAAAGGGGTAGTTTACCAGCAACATTTTATGTTGTAACAAGAGCACGTTTTTCATGACGAACGGTAACTTCCGTAAATTCAAACAGAATCAAATACATATATGCCTGAGTTGTAGAAGACTCAAGGCCTATTGATTTTGGTGAAGATCGGCAACGGGGAAATGGTAGTTTACCTGAAACATTTTTTGTTGTAACAAGAGTAAAGTACTTAATTATGATAAATACAGTATCCTGATAAGAAGATGTTAATAATCCACTGTAGAAACGTAGATGAAATATCTATAAATGACGAGGCTAGTTGACCGGGGTGGGGGTAATTTTCTATTAATGAAAATTATAGTTGTAATGGGAGGGGAGAATTTTTATATGTGTACTACGTTATCGGCAACAAAGAAGTAGTTTTTTGTTAAAATTCCTTCCTGGGCTGTTTGGCCGTAGCCCAATGTTTTCTGCAAAACCAGACGTTTCGGCAGTGCCGTCGACTGCCATCATCAGTGAAAATCGAGTGCGATACGTTAGTGACCACAGTACTGTGGTTAAGGCTGAAGCAATAAGTGGAAAGATGTAGTTTTTATGGAAACATTTCATTTCGTAAATGATTTTAAATATAAATCTTAGAACATGGAAATCATGTATGGTTCTCCACACCGATATTTTACTTCCATGTTCCATGGAAATGGAAGTATAGTGATGGCAAAAAAAATCGTGTACGAGATTATTGCAGAGTCTGATTGTACTACACTCAAAACATGGAAAACGTCGTTTTTCGAAAAGTGTCTGTGTGTGTGTCTGCCTGTCTATCTGTCTATAGATTTTTTTCTATGGCAAACGATAACAGCCGCAATTTCAAACAGAATCAAATAATGTTTTGCATACAGCCCTGATTTGTACAGTACTCACGACCTATTCTTTTTGGTGAAGATCGGTTGAGGGAAAGGGGTAGTTTACCGGCAACGGTTTTTTTTATCAAGGGTAATTTTTTTCTATGCTAAACGATAACAGCCGCAAATTCAAACAGAATCAAATAGTAATTAAATATTACCTGAATAGTCCGTCTTGTGGTTCACTTGTTTTATATTAAAAACACAACGCGTTTCGGAACTAAAGTTCCATCCTCAGGTTATTTTCCTCGTTAGAGGTCGTCACAACATTAAAACACAAAACACAAAAAACATAAACATTTAAAACACATATATAAAACAAACATAAGCGCGCGAAAATAACGGTGCACACCGTGAGGAAGCTATAACGACACTGCCGTCTCCAGTCAACAATTCACTGTCTTATCTGTGACGCAAGTCTCAGACGTTCTGAGACTTGTAAAGCCGTATCGTATAGCGCGTTCGAATGGAAATTCAAATGATCGTTTAATAAATGTTTAGGATATAATTTATGTGCCTTATAAATTTCGAATTCCTCAGCGGAATCCATATAACGGCCTTTTTTACAAACATGTAAAGGTGCAAGATGTGTAGCCAGGTTTGTGTAATATGGTTACTATCCATTAAATTTTGGCCAAAATTAGATTTTGTTTGACCTAGATCTTTTTTAGGTACATGTTCTTTAAATCGTTGTAAAAACGATCTCCCCGTCTGGCCTATATAAAAGCATTTACAGTCAATATACTTAATTTTATAGATGCCCGTTTTTTCTTCTCGTGGTCTAATAATTTTAGGGCGAAGCAATTTGTGTATGTTGTCGTTCGTGCGAATGTGACCACCATTTTCATTTTCTTAAGTGTATTGGTGACGATTTGGGGAAGGATAGTGCCATAATCGTTTACTATGATTTTAGTTTAGTTTTATTTTCTTGGCGCTTTTTCTGTTTATTGTGGTGTTTCTTAAGTAACCTGTCTATCAGTGAACTTTTATACCCATTGCGTGTTGCTATATATTTTATAAAGTTCAATTCCCTATGGAAGTCAATGGCTTCCATTGGTATTGTAACTAATCTATGGATAAAACTGTTATATGCAGCCATTTTTTGTGAATTAGGATGGTGGGAGTCTGCATGAATGGTGATATCTGTCGTAGTAGGTTTCCTATAGATTTGATATTTGAAACCGTTATTGACTTTTATAACCGTTAAGTCCAGAAAATTTAATCTACTATTATTTTCAGTTTCGCCCGTGAATTGTATATGTTTATTTATATTATTCAAATATTGTCTCAAATTATCTATCTGTCTTAATGTACCATTGAAAACTATAAAAGTATCGTCCACATAACGAGCATAAAAAATTATTTGCGTGTGTAACTTATTGACGTCAGATAATAAGTATGTGTTCTCATAATGGTTCAGATAAATATCCGATAACAATCCGGACAGGGGCGAGGCCATAGCCAGACCGTATTCTTGGATGAAATATCTGTTATTAAACATAAAATAGTTCTGTTTCAAAATTACTTGCAATAACTCTACACATTCTTTAATTTGTTGAGGACTTAATGTATTTGCGTCAACGAGCTGCTTCTTTAAAATATTAATTGTCTCTTGAACAGGTATGTTTGGGTAAAAGGTTATTAATATTAAAAGACGCAATTTTATAATTGGGTTTCAATTCAATATCTTTCAATTTGTTAATAAGATCAATGTTATTTTGTATAGTGTGATCATTAGCTAATTTTATATTGTTTTTTATTATAGCGGCCAATTTTTTTGCAAATTTTAAATCCTGGCGCGGTGGTGAAATTTACAAGCGGTCTGATCGGTACATCTTTTTTATGTATTTTTGGTAGGCCATTGAATTGAGGTGCACGTGCATTTGTCGGCTTTAACAATCGTCGGGTCGTCGCATCAAGTAATTCAGTACATTTACTAATAGTATTGTTCAAGTTTTTCACAAATCCAGAAGTGGGGTCCGTCATTATCTCCTTTATCTTATTATTTTCAATGAAACTTAAAACCTGATTGATGTATTCATCCTTATACAAAATAACCATAGTATTACCCTTGTCAGCCTTAGTAACGATGGCTTTATTATCTGTCAATTTATGTTGTATTTCTTTTATTAGTTTTATTTCTGTATGGTGTTTATAATTAATCTTGTCATGTCTATAAATGTTGTATTGGTCTTTCAACTTCATATATAATTTCCTGTTTACTATTACACGTGCTTCGTTCTGTATTTTCTGGTTGGGTATCATTTTTATGGCAGTCTCAGCATTAATTATTTCTCGTGTTATCTGGTTCTTATTGTATTGAGGAATGTTATAACTTAATCCCTTATTTAAAATGTTCATCTCGTCGTTATTGAAATCTATTGCTATTAAGTTTGAAACACGGTCATAAAATTTATGTTGGCATTTGATGTTATCATTGGGGTACTGTTTACTTTGAAGACGACAAATTTCCTGTTTTGTTTATCATGTGTATGTTGTAACTTACGTTTGACGTGGTTATCAATAGTTTGCATCACATTATCTACAACAGCTGGATGGATGCTACTGAGCAATTCTAATTGTGTCTAATAAAATCTAAAATTTAAGTTGGATTTCTTGGCGTACAAGCACTTGATTTCTTCTTTAATCCACATTATTTCAGCACGTTCTTTTATTTTTACGGCAGTATTAGATATGTTTTTAATTCCGATATTAGCATATCTTGGAATTACCTTATTGACAAGGCACTTCTTATTGAATTTTATATGTAAGCAAGTCTTTAGTAGTTTGGTCTTAATGTTCAGGTATTTAAGTACGATTGATGCTTGACCAGCTTCTAATTTGAAATACTTCATATTCGTATCCGAACACGCCGGATGTTCATATTCATTTTTGAACACGCCGGGATTATGGTCAAACTTTGTACTTGTTTAAACTTTGTACTGTAATATCCGCATTGCAGTTGCGTGCAGTGACGTCATTTCACTCCCTGCTATCTGCTGCCGGCTTGATTCAAGCTAGCAACAGTCAAAGTTTGTTAGTTATTTGCAGGACTCCGGACGGGCAACTAGCCTCAGTTCGCCAGCCGCGGCTACATTATTTTAAATATTTCTAAAATTTAGCATGATCATCATGCGATAATTACTTAGGCGATCTCAGCCTTTACGCACGATTATGTCTTTCAATATTTAATTCTATCTTACTTATCAGGAATTATGCCGCGCTATACTGCACGCGCCATGCAACTATCTTCTAATAATTTTCAATAAATAATTAACTCTAGAAACATATACAGTCCACTTCGTTATATCATTTCACACCAGCTACCTCAACAACTAGCGTTCTAAGACTAACTTAAGATTACAACGAGAGCGTCTAAGACGCAACATTTTGGTCCACCACGGCCGGATCCGAATCGTGATTCGGACTAAGATTTCAGATGTATTTCATTTAATGGGCCCAAACAACGTTTGGTTCAAGCCCGAATACTTTCAAACTTTAGATTGCTGGCCGTTGCATGACCACATTGTTCTAAAAAAACTTCATACGTGACATTGCAAGGTTCTGCAGAGCATCATATCTGAGACAGCAAGACACTACAAGTCATCATCACTTGTCGCACAGCAGCGAAATTCTAGAACCTCAAAATTAAACGGAGAGCTACAGCTTCTAGCGTCACCCGACCAGCAGATACAAGAGTTGCGCCACCATCTAAGGCCTGCCGAACAGGATCATCAAGGAAGCAGAAGCAACAGGATCGGAGCCATCTTGAACACGCCGGGATTCACAATCCACGTGACTATGAACTTGCATTTCTCATAATTTTTCATTTATAATTTTTTTTTTCAGCAAAGTCAGTAATATTTTAGCACAGATTTAATAACATTTAATATAAAATCTTTAATAATTTTTACATAAACAGAAATTAGTCTCAAGTGGCCATAAACTTCTATTTTTACCTAAATTTTCATTTACGCAGCTGCACTGTAGTACATTCAGAAACTTAAGTGATGTGATAAGGCTATATGTATAATGTCACTTTGAATGATTCATATTTTCAAAATATTTTTGAACTTCCATAACTATTTTTTAAAGAAATTAAGTACCTATTATAATAAGTAATAGATTAAGTTGCATACCGATCACTGGCTCCCGCATCATATCTGGATTTAATAAAGTATTCAAATTACAACAATTGTTCACCTGCTCTATATTTAGCTATCGTTTTCGAATCACATTTTGCATTTCGGTCATGGCTGATGTGAAAGCGTTAATTAAAAAACGGGGCACAATTAAGGCTTCTATATCCCGTGTAAATACCTTCGCTGACAATTTCGATCTGGACATAAGCGATCACCATGCCTTAAATATTAAACTCCGCCATTTGATGTAATTTTCCGCGAAGTATGACGAACTTCAGACCCAAATTGGGGCTGATGATTCCGATTTCACATCAGTAAGTGACAGGGTTCAAACAGAGGATGATCTCTGTAATATTGAGTGCAAGCTACACCATTAGTAGAGCAAGTAGAGGAGGTTAAAAAAACCCATTGGTTCAAGCTGAAGTCACACCAATTAAAACCTCCCCTATACAGTTAGAGACAATTAAATTACCCTGCTTCTCAGGAAACATTATTGATTGGCAGCATTATTATAATATGTTTTTGGAACTAGTACAAGTCAGAAATGACCTGACGGACATTCAGAAACTACACTATTTACACTCTTCATTAAGGGACGAAGCGTTAAATGTAATAAAATCTCTCCCAATCACCCATGATAATTATGCGGTAGCCATTGATCTATTGAGGGCCAGGTATGACAGCAAATTGATTGTCTCAGCCTATCATATAGGGAATGTCTTGGGCATGAAGTCCATTCAGCAGGAGTCCATGGTTGGCATCTCCAAATTCATTGACGAAATCACCGCGAATATAAATGCTTTAAATTCATTGAATTTACCGGTAAATACCTTTGAAATCATTTTCGTGCCGACTGTGGAAGGAGGGCCTATCCGATGAGCGATTTCCTAATTTCAATAATTTTATTAAATTTTTAAACAGTAGAAGGCAATTAATGCAAAACGTCGGTGCCGCGACCAGTTCAGTAAGCAGAATACAAGTTAGCGATAAGACTCCCTATCGCAAAGTTTTTAAACCGGTTGATCTTACTAGGTCAACATTCCATTCTCATATCAGCAACAACATTTGTCAGCTGTGTCGAGGAAGACACTGCCTCTCTGAATGCCCACAATTCGTGCCTATATCTCCCCTTGAACGAAAAAATATTTTAATTAAACATAAACTCTACTTAAATTGCATACGTCCAGGCCATGATCTCACACACTGTCCTTCGAAATTTGCTTGTAGGAGATGTGCTAAACGCCACCACACAATGATCCACATGTCAGGCAATAACCCCTCGGGTAGAGGCAACAATCAATTTTCACTGAAACCGCAAACAAACAAATCTATTTTATTATCCACCGCTGTCTGCATGACAACTGACCATGCCGGTAGGAAGCACCCATTAAGGATTTATTGGACTCAGGATAGCAAGCTAACTTCTGCACCATGAGTTTCGCACGTCGCATGGCTCTAAAGCTAACTAAATCTCAATTACCCATCACCGGTAAAAACCATTCCTTATCTCAAGCTGACTTCAGTACTAGGGTAAGGTTACATTCTGTTATAAGAATTTAAGATTGAACGTACATTGCGCTGTGCTTCCCAGTATCACGAATAATCTTCCTGCGGAATCGTTTGATATCTCATCCCTAAATTTGCAAAAGGGCATATTCCTAGCTGACCCGCAACTGAACTTTTCTTCGCAAATCGACATATTGCTTGGTGCCCAGTATTATTTACAATTAATTGAACCTGTCAAATTCATCCGTAGCCCACATTTTCCCATAATACAGGAGAAAAAATTGGGATTCATTCTCGCGGGTAACTTGCCCTTTAATGTCGACATGACAAAACCTGTCTCATCATTCATAGCATGAGAAGATAATAATGCCATTTCCTCGCAATTAAAGGACTTCTGGCAATTGGAGGACGTTGCTGCTCGTGATCCCTCGGTTGAGGAATCAGAATGCGAAAGTCATTTTGTCGCTAACACTTTCCGCAATAGTAGTGGTAGATTTGTGGAGTCCCATGAGTCATCATCATGGCCCACCAGTGCCTTCCATGCCCATTCACCCTGCACTCATCCCGATCTTGAGCAGGAACAACGTAAGCAGGTCCAAACCTCATTGATTGTCGCTTCATCTACGTCTAGTTATTTTGAAAACTACTCTTCGCTTTCAAAACTCCTTCGTGTATTTTCGTATTGCCGTCGATTCATTCGGAACTCTAGGCTCCCCATAGCTGATAGAGACACTTCCTTTTTAACCTCCCATGAGTTACATGGTACACTTTTGGTTTTAATTCGCCAGTCCCATCAATCGCACTTTAGCATCGAAATCAAGGAGCTCGAGGCACAACGCTGTATCCCTAGTAATAGTAAAATTCTTTCACTTAACCCCTTTCTGGACAATGCGGGGATATTACGCGTTGGCGGACGCCTTCAGCACTCCCAGCTTACCTATCATAGTAAACACCAAATCATACTCCACCCGCATTCTCATCTCAGCAAATTAATCATAGAGGGCGAGCATGTTCGTCTACTATACGCTGGGGTACAATTGACTCAGTACTCTTTACGGCAGAAATATTGGATAATTAATGATAAATCTTATATACGTTCAGTAATACACATATATATCATTTGTTTTTTCGATTCCGTGCTAGGGGTGCAAGCCAATTATTAGGACAATTACCCCCTTCCCGGGTTACGCCTGCTAAGCCATTTTCTCAATCTGCAGTCGACTATGCCGTTCCCGTATTTATACGTCATGGCGGGCAGCGTTCCAAATCGACGTCAAAGGCTTATATTGCTCTATTTATATGCATGGCCACTAAGGCCATTCACCTTAAACTAGTCTCAGATCTTAACTCAGACGCCATCATAGCAGCCTTAAACGGGTTATAGCTCGTAGAGGTATCCCCGATCAGATATTCTCCGACAATTGTACAAATTTTCGTCGTGCTAGTGCATCAATAGAGTCCTGCCTTAACTCACGCCCCTTGTTCGCCTTATCAACTGACTCTAGGGATCCCGAACCTTTAACTCCAGCTCACTTCCTGGTTGGTTCTCCGCTCACTGCACTCCCGGTACCTGACTATTCCAAAGTCAATATTGGTCGTCTGGGCAGATGGCAGCTGTTCTAAAGATTCACCCAATCTATATGGAACAGGTGGTCGAAGGATTATTTGCACCCGTTGCAACAACGCAACAAATGGCGCATCCCGTCAAAAAATTTGGCTCCCGGACAACTCGTCCTTATTTTTGAAGACAATTCCCCCCCCTGCTGTGGAAACGCGGGGTAGTCACTAATGTCTATTCGGGTCAGGATTCAATAGTGCGCGTCGCGGATGTTCGCACCGCAAACGGTATCCTGCGTCGGCCCATTCATAAATTATGTCCACTTCCAGTGGCCTCAGACTAATCGCATGAGCGTTCATGCGACATGTATCAGTGATGTGACCTTTATCGCATTATCGTGCTTCATGCCCGGGACATTCCCCGGGCGATCACATGCTTTACATTGTTATGATTATTATATTATTATTATGTCTATTGTATTATTATGTATCACTATCATGTTATTAGGGATATTTTTGAATTTTTTGGCGATTATTATTCTAATATCATGCATGTAAATTATTATGTCTTTATCATTGTATTATTACCTGTTACATATTATTGAATTTTTTGGGATCATTATCCTATTATAATGTACTGCCAACTATTATGTCTGTCTGATTATTGTATTATTATGCATCATTATCATATTATTGTGTGTTATGTAATTTTTGGTATCATCATTCTACTACTATGTAACGTAAATCATTATGTATTATGTATCCCTACATGAATTTGGTATGTCAATTATATTGTTGTGTACTATTGAATTCTTTGGTGTCATTGCTTCATTGTTATGCATGTCAATAATTATGTTTTTGTTATTGTATTATCATTTGTTATGTATTATTGAATATTGGTGTCATGTAATGTCAATTATTATGTACTATTCACACAATGACTTAAGTTGTAAAATCGCCCGCTTTTGTGCGGCCAGTATGGTCAAACTTTGTACTTGTTTAAACTTTGTACTGTAATATCCGCATTACAGTTGCGTGCAGTGACGTCATTTCTCTCCCCGCTGTCTGCTGCCGGCTTGATTCAAGATAGCAACAGTCAAAGTTTGTTAGTTATTTGCAGGACTCCGGACGGGCAACTAGCCTCAGTTCGCCAGCCGCGGCTATATTATTTTCAATATTTCTAAATTTTAGCATGATCATCATGCCCTAATTGCTTAGGCGATCTCAGCCTTTACGCACGATTATGTCTTTCAATATCTAATTCTATCTTACTTATCAGGCATTATGCCCCGCTATGCTTCACGCGCCATGCAACTATCTTCTAAGAATTTTTAATAAATAATTAACTCTAGAAACATATACAGTCCACTTCCTTATTTCATTTCACACCAGCTACCTCAACAACTAGCGTTCTAAGACTAACTTAAGATTACATCGAGAGCATCTAAGACGCAACATAAGAATCAAATAATGTTTCGCATACAGCCCTCAATTATAGAGTTCTCAAGGCCTATTGTTTTTGGTGAAGATCGGTTAAGGGAAAGGGGTAGTTTACCGGCAACGTTTTTTATCAAGGGTAATTTTTTCTACGGCAAACGATAACAGCCGCAGTTTCAAACAGAATCATATAATGTTTTGGATACAGCCCTCAATTGTAGAGTTCTCAAGATCTGTTGGTTTTGGTGAAGATCGGTTAATGGAAATGGGTAGTTTACCTACATTATATTTCAACAAGGGTAATTTTTCCTATGACGAACGATAACTGCCGTAAATTCAAACAAAATCAACTACTTTTTTGCAAACGTTTTTGAATTATACAGAACTCAAGGTCTATTGATTTTGTTGAAGATCGGTTGAGGGAAAGGGGTAGTTTACCGGCAACGTTTTATGTTTTAACAAGGGTAATTTTTCCTATGACGAACGATAACTGCCGTAAATTCAAAGAGAATCTAATAATGTTTTGCATACAGCCCTGAATTGCAGAGTTCTCAAGACCTGTGGTTTTTGGTGAAGATCGGTTAATGGGAAGGGGCAGTTTACCAGCAACGTTTTATGTTTTAACAAGGGTGTTTTCTATGGCAAACGATAAGAGCCGCAAATTCAAATAGAATCTAATAATTTTTTGCATGAAGCCCTGAATTGTAGAGTACTCAAGACCTGTTGTGTTTTTGTGAAGGTCGGTTAAGGGAAAGGGGTAGTTTACTGGCAACGTTTTTTTATCAAGTGTAATTTTTTTCTATGGCAAACGATTGAGAAACAGGACGACTTCACGCTAGATGACACCATAACATCCACTTCATCATTAAGTGACTCCGAGGACATCCACTGGAAAGACTACCACGATGACAACCCACGTCTAAGAGAGTACAGAAGAATCACGCGGCAGGACATGGACAGATAACATTTAACTAGAGGTGACGCGGAAGCTCGTCTGCCGTGAATAATGTATCTTTTAAAATATAAGTAATTTTAAATGAAAAAGACTTTTAAATGACAATCTCTAAGCGTTAAGCATTACTATGGTGTAACAAGTAATTTCAGAATTCATACGTTGTAACATAACTCTTGTGATGTAACTTTGAAACATCGCTCAACGAAATGAAACCATTCTTCAAATGGCATTTTAAGGAATAATGTAATTGACTAAAGAAGTAGAGTAAATATGAAAATTCATAACTAGTTTAAAGAGACTCGTATCCGAGGTAAATACACTATCTGTATGATCATTTTGAACACAGAAAACCCCTTTACAATTTCTGTGTAAGTAAAGATTTTATTTGTAATGTATTATCAATCATACGTAAATAAAGAGATGTCATCTTTGTTACATACTAAATTGAGTGCATAAATCAGCAAAATTCCCTCCCCTAGTTTCCTTTTATTAGAGTACTTATAATTATTGTTAGTGATGTGTTTACTTTTCAGTTTGTTACAACGTAGGCAGCCTGTATAATTGGCCAGAGTCAATTATCACGGGTTCCCTGGATTATAACGTAGCCGACACGTTATAAAATGCGCCACTCTGCTATGGTGTAGAGAATAATTAATTGTGTACAGAGTGACACATATAAAATGCGCCACTCTGCTTTTATATAAAATGTTAGTGTACGTAGTGTCTCATATAAGATGCGGCACTTTGCAGACCTGTGCACTCAGTTAATATATTCTATGTAAAACAAAAATGCTAAGTAGCATAAAAGAATAATAGTACCATGAAAGACAATATTAATTTACCATTGTAAATTTTGTGTGAGATTACGCACATACTCGTATATGATTTATTTAATATACGTGAAAATAATACAAGCTATTATTGTATTACACCAATTCATGTAGGTACTTGTCAAAATGTTCAGTCTCTAACACGTCTATTTTGCGACAATTCAAGACCTGTAGTTTTCCTGTATATGCCTGCAGAAGTATGTAATTTGTATTTCTATTGCCACGGTGAGTTATATAAACAATTCACTAAATAAAACAAGTTCAATTACGAGTAAATAAATTGTAGGTGAAATTCTACTCCTCTCTAGTAGCAGAATGAGATAAATTAAAATTAGTACGTAAAACTAAATAATAACTAAAACTCAGCTTAATAACGGGCTGTAACTTGTTTAAAACACATATCGTTGCGCATCGCACATACCACCCTCGTTTAAGCAAGCCTGTACAAGTCTGTAAAGGAAGCCGTCAGCTGTTGTTGAATAGAACAATAACATTCTCTCACCCCCGAGTGTGATTCTCCCCTTCTTACGCATACTACTATGCCATTGTTTAAAAAAAAGAAAACTAGTTTGACCCACATTCCAGGGTAACAGCTGATCGTTGAAAGTAAAGTTGACGTCTGTGTGAATTTTTTCTCTCTCTCGGAGATGCTAAGTAATTCTCTTACAACCAATGCAAATGTTTTACTATGAACTAAAGTGTGTATGAAATAATTGTATAGTGTAGTGGAATAAGTATTTGTAGTGATTCATATTCCAGAAATGCTTTAGTTAAGCCTCTCTTTTGTTAGATAAAGTGTTAAACCCCTTACCCCGAAAAAAAACTTTTAAAAAAAGTAAAATTAAATCAAAGTATATAAAAGTGTCCTAAATAAAAAAAATATATAAATAATAAAATTTTTTTAAATAAATAATAAGTCGTTTAAATTAAAAAGCCGAATAATATCTTAAATTAAACTAACGTGTAATAAAAGGTAGTAGTAAAATAAATAAGTAAAAAGAAAATAATAATAAAAGTATATTTGAATAGTGTAAACACCCGGTCGTGGCCTGTTTGAAAAATAATTCCCCAGCTTGCCAGTATGAGACAAACTTGTTCGTTCAGGAGACAATCGTGTTCAGAATTGTAGGAAGCCGCCCCAATTGTTATGAAATCCTGCATTGGTAAACAATAGCCACCACCCCTGTGTATAATACAATGCACATTGTGTAAAGTGTTTGTCCCCTCTGGCATTGTAACAGCTGATCGTTTAATAAGAATAAATGTACCTCTTCGTGAAATACCGCTTGTCTCAGTAGAATAAGCAATTAGAGTTAAGAAAGGATCTAACGTCGAGTATGGGATCGACTTTAGATTACTTTAGTATTATTAAGAGATAGAGATAAGTACGTAACACAGTCACAACGGCGCCGCACTGAAAAGGGTTAAAGAAAGTGCAGAAAACTAACTAATAGAGTTAGAGTATGCAAATGTAATCAGTCGGGCCACGATATTGTGAAGTCGCGGGAACTTAGTAGTAAGAAATAATTCACTCTGTAATCCCCAAGCATACTCCCAGTACCTTACTTTCGAATTCACCTTATTAAAAGTTCCCCCCCATGTCTCTTTTAAGCGGCGGAGTATGTAACGATTTAAATTAAAAAAAAAAAAAAATAATAATAATAATAATATAAAATGGGAAGTTAGTGAAAACCATTAAATCGCACTATTAAACCAAATACCCCTGAACTAACTCATAATTTTAATGAGAATTAAAAAGGGAATTTAACTAAAATAATTACTTAACTAAAATAATTAATTAAAACTGAGAAAGCAAAAGTCACAAATAAAACTGTTAACCTTTATTAAATTTATCATGCTATGACCTGTGTATACCGGATCCAACTTGCATATCGACCCGGCATTAAATAAAAATACCTGTAAACTATAATGTAAATAATTAATAATTCATAGTCACTAGTAGTAGTTGTAATAAATTCTGTAGACAAGCAAAGTCTCGATTGTTTATTTTGTCGAACTGTAAGACTGTATTACTAATTAAAAGTTGGAACTATATTATGGCGGAGTATTCACTCCGCGTCGTTACAATTTTCCTGTTGTAACAATGTAGGACTTATGATGCGACTTTCAAACTGTAAACAGCTCCAAGCGGGGCTCTGCACAAAATGTTTATTTTTCATTTTATTTGGTTGTTAGCTTCCACTAACAGTGTGGAGATCTAGGTATATGTAACTAAGATGTAGTGTGTTTTTAAAACAAAGATGTGAAAGAAGAAAATAAGTGTGTAAGGTGATATCTCCTAAAAAAAAAAAAATATGGTTCAAGTTAAGTTTAATTCCAACATAATGTGAAACGAATATGTAAATTCCAATACTACGGTGCTATTACATATGTGATGTGAATAACTGTGAATAGTGAAGACTAAGACCTCAACTGCATTTACACTACCGCTGAGAAACAGGACGACTTCACGCTAGATGACACCATAACATCCACTTCATCATTAAGTGACTCCGAGGACATCCACTGGAAAGACTACCACGATGACAACCCACGACTAAGAGAGTACAGAAGAATCACGCTGCAGGACATGGACAGATAACATTTAACTAGAGGTGACGCGGAAGCTCGTCTTCCGTGAATAATGTATCTTTTAAAATATAAGTAATTTTAAATGAAAAAGACTTTTAAATGACAATCTCTAAGCGTTAAGCATTACTATGGTGTAACAAGTAATTTCAGAAATCATACGTTGTAACATAACTCTTGTGATGTAACTTTGAAACATCGCTCAACTAAATGAAACCATTCTTCAAATGGTATTTTAAGGAATAATGTAATTGACTAAAGAAGTAGAGTAAATTTGAAAATTCATAACTAGTTTAAAGAGACTCGGATCCGAGGTAAATACATTATCTGTATGATCATTTTGAATACAGAAAACCCCTTTACAATTTCTGTGTAAGTAAAGATTTTATTTGTAATGTATTATCAATCATACGTAAATAAAGAGATGTCATCTTTGTTACATAATAAATAGAGTGCATAAATCAACAAAATTCCCTCCCCTAGTTTCCTTTTATTAGAGTACTTATAATTATTGTTAGTGATGTGTTTTCTTTTCAGTTTGTTACAACGTAGGCAGCCTGTATAATTGGCCAGAGTCAATTATCACGGGTTCCCTGGATTATAACGTAACCGACACGTTATAATATGTCTATTAATTTTTCATCTTATCAAAGAAACAAAAGCAAATTAAGAACAAAATATACTAAAATTTTCTTATAATTAGATTCTTTTCTCTGTCTCGACTACAAGGCACACTGTGTTTACCGAGTGTAGGCTACATACACAAAATTGAACACTGCACGTATGTGTAAAAGGTAGTGTTATCTTAATTTTATAATACCACTGTAACTGGAAACATGTTAAACAAAAATATACTATAACGTTAAGCAACACATTTCACTTGAGTGCTGATGCTATTATTTGTTAACATATAACTTTCAATAATATACTCTATTTTTCTGCATTTTGTTTACTTTTGTTAAACGTTAAAAACAGTTTTCTTGATTTTTTAACGTTTGCTCCCTTTAAATAAAAGAATAAAACTTTCTGACATTCGTCAACTTTCTGCAACAAAAATGATTTGCAAATTAAAAGGTCTGACACGTACCCACATCTACGCAGAATACGGGGTGACAAGAGTGTGACACTTTTAACAGCACAAGTCAACTTTCTGGACGCAGACTTCAAGATTTCTTTTCGTCTTTGAATTATCAAACTCTCCTGTGTGTGGTTATAACCACAATACAAACAATTTAAATATGACTAAAAATATACTGGCTCACCAAATATGGACACAATTTATAAAACAATTGTTGAAAATTGGTATGAAAAATTATTTTTGATAGTTTCACAGTTTTATATTTTAAAACACTGACATAGGTGCTGAACACAGCCAGCACTTTCTTTCATTATTATTTTGTTGATTGCGTTTTTCCTCTCCTATTTTCTTGTTATTTTGTTGAAAACAATTGATGGTACAATTGAGATTATAAAATTTCCTGTTTCCTGAATTCTATGTTGTAGAAGTTTTACAAGTTAACCTACTAGTGTTTCTGTAAAATTTGTCTAGTAGTTTATTTTGTATCAGCGTGAATAATTTTACACTGGAATTAGATTTGAATGCTGTTTCGAGTTCGTTTGTAATTAACACGTTTACAAAACCGAATAATTTTTTTGTTCAAATATACCAAATGTGTCAGGAAATCACTGTTTACAGTTTCCGTCTCAAACAAATAATCATATGTATAATATATCTTACGTGCATAATAATACAATTTAAACATTAAAATTGGCCTCCTGTCAATTTTATTAATAAACGTTATGTTAAATTTCAACAATGAAACCTTTTTTTGGGAATAGTAGCTTTGTAACTTCTTTAAGTATAGCAATCTGCCTATGAAGACAATATTTTTTCAATCTGCTTATGATTTATTTCAACCTTTTTAATATCATAAGCTGCTTATGAATATATAAATAAATCTTATACTGTTAACGTTGTAACCTTGAACTTCATTTCGTTCCACACAATAAACTGACTGGCTAAGCCTTCTGAATGGCTTTTACGTCTAACAATCTATTTAGCATTAAATACGTGGATGGGATAGAGTGGGGTAGGATGGTACACAAATCTTAGAGGGGTAGAAGCAATCGTCGGCATTGTTACAGGAACCTCGTTTTAGAAACTATGTGGATTTCCTGTGTTGAAGTTATTGGCAGTTGCCTACAGGCCTATATTTCTTTAAGTCAATCGAGATTTAGACTGGCTTTGTAGAAGTATATCTTTTTTGTTTGGATAAGCTTCTCTGCACAATATGAATATCGATACTTAGAGAGAAAAGCTTATTACAGTATTATTTAAGAAGAAAGGAAACGGAAAAGGCGTTGGTGAAAAAGGAAATTTCATTACATAGTAACAGCAATTGACTAGGTCATACAAGCTTCACTCAGACACGCTTACCCGCTTTCAGGTTGTAGACTCTCAAGTCTAAGCGCTAAAAATAAAGAAGTTTTGGATTATTTGACAAGGAATTTAAAGGTAAAATTGAAAGTTTGGGGCTTGTAAATGAAAATACAGAAGACTGAATATTTGTGTATTGGAACAGACGAAACAGACATTGTATTAAGGGTGAATTAAGATTTTAATTGTGTGCTAATTAGAGGTGTTTGGAAATTACATTAACAAGGAAAGGGTGAAGGGGAAATATGAGACAAAATTGTGAATGTCAAGGGACCAATACGATGTTAAAACTTTATGAATTGTCAAAATGTATATTGCCAGTATGTGTTGCACAATGTGCGCTTAACAGATTGACACGTGGCACTTTACATAACACGTTTCGTTCGTAAGTTGGCACAGTGAGCATGATCAATACGCGCTTACGTTGACGTAAAGTGGGTGATTAATTAGATTAAACACCATACACTAGGACCTTAGATAATCGCAGTAATGTCGATCAGATGTACCAATACTGTAGCCATCGACAATGCACTGTAGTGCACAATATAGTTAAAAGTGAAAGCAAAGGTAGCAGAGTTAAAATAAAGAATGGAGATAAAGGGGAACACCACTGATGTAAACAAAACTTGTTATAATTTTAACACAAAGAATACAAATTCGTAGCAAGGGAAGAAACGATACATGTTGAAAAGTATAGATATTTGAGAAACATGCTATCATTGCCTCCTTCAACTGTTAACATCGGCAATCAAACAACCGTTAGGAGTCGTAATTAATTTTTACATCCATAATCCATATGGTCATGGCGAAAAAATCGTGTTTGAGATAATGGCTGATTCTGATTGTACTACCCTCAAAACATGCTGAAAAGTCATTTTTCGAAAAGTGTCTGTGTGTGTGTCTATCTATGTGTCTGTGTGTCTTTGTGTAGATTTTTTTCTATGGCAAACGATAACAGCCGGAAATTAAACAGAATCAAATAATTTTTTACATACATCCCTGAATTTTAGAGTACTCAAGGCCTATTGTTTTTGGTGAAGACCGGTTAAGGGAAAGGGGTAGTTTACCTGCAACGTTTTATGTTTTAACAAGAGTAATTTTTTCTATGACCAACAATAACTGCCGCAGATTCAAATAAAATCAAATAATGTTTTGCACACATCCCTGAATTGTAGAGGACTCAAGGCCTGTTGATTTTCGTGAAGATTGGTTAAGAGAAAGGGGTAGTTTACTTCAACATTTTATGTGTTAAAAAGAGTAATTTTTTTATGACGAACGATAACTGCCGTAAATTCGAACAGAATCAAATAATATTTTACATATGTGCCTGAGTTGTAGAGGACTCAAGGCCTATTGATTTTGGTGAAGATCGGTTACGGGGAAAGGGTAGTTTACATGCAACGTTTTATGTTTTAACAAGAGTAAAGTACTTAATTTTGATAAATAAAGTATCCTGATAAGATCGTAATAATCCATTGTAGAAACGTAGATGAAATATCTATGAATGAAGAGGCTAGTTGAATTGGGTGGGGGTAATTTTGTATAAATGAAAATTATAGTTGAAGGGGGAGGGGATATTGTTTTATATGTGTAGGCCTACTACGTTATCGTCAACAAAGAAGTAGTTTGTTGTTAAAATTCCTTCCCGGGCTGTTTGGCCGTAGTCCAATGTTTTCTGCAAAACCGGACGTTTCGGCAGTGCCACCAACTGCCATCATTAGTGAAAATCGAGCGCGATAATGTGAGGTGGTATACGTTAGTGACCATAGTACTGAGGTTTAGGCTGAAGCAATAAGTAGAAAGAAGTAGTTGCTATAGAAATATTTCATTTTGAAAATGATTTTAAATATAAATCTTAGAACATGGAAGTCATGTATGGTTCTCCACACCGATATTTATGTTGCGTCGCGCAAGAGAAGTTACGTTGTTTACATGCTTCAGCACATGATTAAACAACATCTACACCGACGACGGGACGACGGATCAGAGGTAATGAATACTAATTTTGGCAACGGTGATTCCAGGTGGACTAAAATCGGTAAAGTCGTTTTACTGACGCGACAATCTGATTGGTGCACTCAGACAGTGTCGCGACAGTCCCACAATTTGGAGAGCGCATTATTACATCAAACAGTTCCGCCTATCATCATATTGGAATAAGCAGTATTAACAGGGGAGTGGAGGAGCGAAGTGGGAATTAAAAGAGAACTGCTATGGTTAAAGAAGATTCTAGTAACAAGAAGCATTGAGTGTGCAGCAGTACATTTGGAAATGGAAATGAAAAAGTCACTGGTAAAATGTTGGCTGTGTGTGTGGGGGACGTCCTCTTATTCGAGTGTGAAACGTGGGAGTAGACATAAATTGTGAGAGAAAGTGAAATGGGTTATAATTGTTTGATGAGATATGAGCGAAGACAAATGAAGAGCATAAAATGGTCTGAGGAAGAGAAATGAGGAATGTCTTTACAGAATGAAAGAAAATTTAACACTTTTAGATAGGGCCTACAGTGACGAAAAGGAGGGAAGGCTGGGTAAGTATAGTATAAGTTGGAAAAATGAGTATTAAAACTCTTCTTGAGGTCATGGTGAAACATACTATGCGAAGAGTAAGCAAGAGATTAACAATGATATACAATATCAAGAGACAGTATAATGATATACAATATACATATAAGAGAAATAAAGATCAAGCCTGGGACAGAAATGAAATCATTGGAGACAGCAAAGGTGTGAGGAATCTGCCTATTGGCAGAATATCAGATGGTGATAGTATAGAGGTAGAGAAGTTCAATACTAATATCTCAATTTTTAAGATTTTACGATTTCAAAACGTGCTGCTTTAACTGCTGCCATCTTTGTTCTTCTAGAAGCATTCTTTCAGAAGCCGACTAGTTAAATGTTTTACCCGTTATAATACAATATAATAATTTTACTGAAGTTCCCCATTAAAATTATTATGTCCCAACAGAACTGATTTGGCTATTACGTTCAATTCCTCTTGGTAGCTTAGGAAGAATTTTTTCGTGACGGGTGTTAGTGTCCAGTATTCTCCCCTAGTGGAGTTAGTAGCCAGATATTTCCCACAAAAGTTTACTACTGATAAGCGATGACACATGCATTTCCAGTTATAGTGTATTTTATATGTTATAGGCCTACACTATACATGGGTAGACGTTCGGTCTTACAGGGTAGACGTACCCCATTGTCCGCTAACTCAACTAGGAGGTGTTGTTATCCTTAGTAATCCAGTTGGTTCCGCCACTGATCACGTCTTGTCGGTTGTACCTTCAGTTATTACAGTACACAGAAATGTTCAAAGAATCATACTCTATCTGTCATGAACTATTTCCCATTACGCGTTATTGCACACTTATCAGGATTATTGCACAGTTATTTCACAGTTACTGCACGTTATTGCACAGTTATCAGAATTATTACAATCGTTAGAGTTTACTATACAACGTTTCGTCTACTAAAAATCTGTATCGACTTCAGAGGTAAGTGAAACTAATATATTAAACTCAAACCAAGGCTAACCGATACTCACACACTAGCAATTGTAAACCGGCAAAAGAATAGACCACCACCAGCCTATAAAGTTAAACACAAGTATACAAATACTGTATGAAAAGAATAACCGCTATTTACCTTGTAAGTACGCTGGACAGAACCGGGAAATTTAACCACACTGACGCACATTCACAAAATGAAGACCGTTAGAAGCAAGTAACACCCTGTCTAAATACCCAAATAATTCATTAACACCATACTTAGCCCCATCCACCACTACGTACATACTTCTTTAAATTTCTTATCCGTATCCTATACACCTTTAATAGGTTGACTGATACGATTATTATTAATGGCCATAAAAGGTGCCTCTATGATTCTGCGTTTAGGCCTATTAGTATAATTTTTCCGCCAACGATGTCTACTTGATCCCACAGAATTTTTATGTTGCACATTCCATACATGTTCAGCTAAGTATAAATATGTTAGGCTTCCCTTCATTAATGTATTACCTACGTTCTACCCGACAAAACCTCTAAAGAACTTGTAGTTTTACAGGAAAATTTAATCCACATTCACACGAAAGGTTGTATATAACATTTTTACACTCTAAGTTTGGTTCTTTGGGCGCGGTATTGCACAGAACGTTTCCTAATATTTTAAAGGTGTGGAACGCAGTACGCAGTTCGTATTTCGTTGCGATCCTCAGGCTTTTTCCGAAGTGCCCCGAACATATGAAGTAGTTATCCCTACCTATCACATCCTCGATGTTATTATCGTGAGCGACCTTTATCATAAAGTGTTATTAATATATATCTGACGATAGCAATTCTTCGAAACGTTGTTAGTGTAAGTCGCGATTCTTCTTTTAATGTAGTTTCTTATTTAATAGATGTGTTTAACTTTGTAGGTTGATGGTAGCTAGGCCTAATTCTTTTGACGATTCACGTTTGTTAGTGAATTAATCTCGGGTAAGCCCAAGTTTGTATTTATCGTATTAATTTAACTTGCACCCGAAGACGACTAAAGATTTTTTAGTGGCCGAAAAAGTTGTGTGGGAACCTCTAATAATGGTAATGGTTCAACCTAATCCTTCTGATAATATTTGCGTACCATCGAAAGTTAGGATTAAATACTACACAAGTTATACTCATTGTAACAATTTTGTTTTAAGTAAAATAAGCGAAACTTTAAGCTCAGTTATCTTCACCCCAGACTCCTTCCGGAGACGTGACAAACGTCATGTTTCACAAGATCTGGCACTCACTGCATGGCATGATAACAGCAGTTATGCAATCTTCACATAAACGTTTCTTCAGGCCAGCACAGCTTGTAGTATTTTTTAGAAATGTAACAAAGTACTTTCTTTTTGAAAGAGAAAAGCATATCTTATGTAGCGCTCTTAATTATGACATATTTTACTCAACGGCTTTAAAGTGTGTGGTTGTATTTCACTTTTTTATAAAACTACCACTCTGCTACACGGTATATTACTGGTGTATAATTTTCCTACTCTTTTGTTAAAAAACATTAATTAAACGGGAAACTAATTACTCTGGTAATTATATCACTGGCATATATCACTAGTATATAAAATATAATTAAACAGTACTGTCATAGTTTAACGTAAAGTTATTTTGGACATTATGTGTCACATAAAACAGCTAATAATTTTCTATCCACTCTCTACTGCTGATAACACTATCCGTGGCAATAGTTTATTAACACCCATGCGTCTCTTTATTATAGGTTAATCGTTGCTTTTATAATGGACCGTGTATAAACTAGTAACATTTTTATTAACTTCAATCGGTTATTTAAACTATGCTGAACTCCACCGATATTGCTACGGATACGGCACTATTCAGCAGTTCAAATCATCGGTTAATGGAATTAATTTTTAATTATGATAGAATAAACGATTTATAACACTAGATTTGTTAGTGGATGGAGACTTATCTGGTCACTGATATTCATATTCAAATTGTCAAATTAAGGCGATGAATTTTGTTATCGCGATATCAAATAAATATTACGTATTGAAATTATAAAATGTTCTACTGAGGCTGATTTTTGTACTTCTGAGTGGAAAAATACATCAAAAAACAAAAAAATATGATTTACTCTTGTATTTTAGAAAGTATAATCACCTACGGTTATGAAATTTGAGAGATAAATCAAAGAAACGCCTGAAAATTCCAACCAGTGGAAATCGACTTCTGGAAAATGAACGTGTGGGATGAAACCAGGTCCTAGTTTATTATAAATGAGGACATCTGGAAATATCTTTAGGTTGACAAGACAATTTTGAACACCATAACTAGAATGCGCCTGCAATGGTACAGCCACGTGAAACGGATGATTAATGATCGTTGGCCGAAAAAGCTGCTAGATTGGATTTCATCTAGACTACGGAAACGGGGTAAACCCAGGATATCGTGCAAAGAAAACCTATTCCATTAAATGGGAAAAAAGACTTGCACCGTGGTTATGGGTACAACAGAAGCCTCTGATTTGCAGGGTACGAGAACGGATGGATGGCATTCAAATAAACAGTGTATATTCCACATATTTAATAAGTGTAGGATCACATGGCATTGTAATAATGCCGTAGTGTTTAGTCATTATTGCAGCTAGTGAATTACACACACACACACGCGCGCGCGCGCGCGCACAAATATATATTCCAACTATATATATATATATATATCAACGTTACTTTTAGACACTTACTTTTACACATATGCTCTTACTCATTTGTGCGCACTTACCCACGTCTCGGAGGTATACTCTGCTTCTGCAGTATTTACCTTGATGTTCCCCGGCTGGATCGCAGGCTTTGGTCGTTGATTGAGTGTGGATAAGCACGTGAATATCGTTATGTAAGTTTAATACAAGTAAAGAGTACAGAGGATTTAGTACTGGTTGTGAAATTAGTACGACTGTTTTAATAAAATCATATTCATTTGATTTATTCTTTAAAAATTCAAATTCATATTATTAATTGTTTTGTGTGGGTTAATTATTATTTGAACCCTTATATTCAATCTGAATATAATGCAATTATAACGTGTTTAAATCTTATTACTTATATTTCTGAGACATAATATACACATACATAAATCATATAGGACCTGAAATATTACACAGACATATAATATATAACACATATAATTATTATAAAAACGTGATTAATACGTATAAAATTTAATATTCATCTTGTCTTTGCAAGTGTGGTTTTTTAATATATACCACTTAATAAAAACTTTTAATTAATTAAATATTTATTAAAATATTAATAGAGAACATTTATTACTTTAATTGATTATATTATTTAATGTCTCAATTAATTAACAATCTTCTAATTACGTAACTCTCATATTTGAATTTACTTATCTAATCAACTACAACAATGTAATAAAAATATGGTTCTTCCTTGACCATTTATTTATGAGATTACTACAGTTATATTCTCTATTATCAATTATACTTTGAACATTTATTGATTCATTAAGCAAATTTAAAAATATATTAATGTTTTTTGTAAACTTGTATATGGAAACTAGAGCTTTTTTCGATAGACCTCAGGGCCATTTATAATATTAAATAAATATCTGACTTCACCTGCATTTTTCTGCAACCATTTAACTTTGTCGTTACCGTCATCTGGACTCTCGAGTTTGATGATCCTCTTCGGTATCACCTTCTCTGTCTCTGCGTCATTGAACTTCCTCGCTCCGTCTCCTGGATGCTGAGTTCTGACGTGGACCTCTGGTCGTGATGATGTACGGCTGGATGTAGCTACATGTGGCTGTCCCTGCGTCCTCTCGTCTTCTTGTTCTAGTTCCTCTCCTCTTCTTATCTTGTCCCTCGTAGATGTCTAGAAGTTCTATGTAGACTTCTCGAATTTCATCGTAGTTACAACTCTCGTAGATTCGTTAGTATAGTCTTTTTAAAATCACTAGTGTTCATTAATACTTGCACCGACGTAATGCCGGTTACATCGCACTTCACGTTATTGAATACTGTTTAAAAACCTTACATGATTTTGTAAAATTCGCGGTTGCGAGATGCGTGGATCTTACGTGTCTAAGTGAGTTCGTCTGTGAAAGAGTGTGTCGCTCGCTGGGGTTTTATACTGCTGCCGTCGTTGAAATTCCTGTTTGAAACTGTTTTGACAACATTCAACAGGTCGGGGCGTCGACTTAATTGTTACATTCAACCTACGCGTCTTTCTATGAAGCGCACACTTTTTTATAAATATTATTTCACCAATCGTTCGGTATAATATTAAACTTTGTTTATGCAAATTATGAATGTTAAGGTGTGTGAATTATGGCAGTTATGTCAAAATTGCACCGGTGGCTGAACGGTTCCCACGATTAATGACCATTTAACGCCAAACTGAAGCGCCAGGCGTCAGCTATGTTTTTACTTATACGTCGCTGATTCGTGTCACTTCTGGTTCTCGTTCGGTACTTAAAAAACTGTGTAAAATCTTCCACCCTCGTTTGTATAATTCAACCTGTCTGTCGTTTACACATGTACACATACACACACAAGCAGACTGATACACAAGCGGTGGCAGGTCGCTCTGACGTCACCTCTGCCGGTCAGCGCGTGTCAATTTCTCCCCTTCGCTACGTTTAAAACTAACTAAGCTATTTGATTCCATATGCAGGCAGTATTGGATTTATTTAAAATTAAATACTACGTATATTTCTTACATTATTTCTTACACCTAACGTATATTTATTACATTATTTTTCTTATTTACATTTTATATATCTCATACGTGCTTTCGTATACTTATGCTAAACGTATCGTTGCAATATATATATATATATATATATATATATATATTGTAACGATTCATAATAGCTTCCTATCAGAGCGTTATATGAAAGCTATAGACAGTACGATTGTAATGCCGTAAGCTAGAGAGAGAGAGAGCGTATAATCGCAGCCATCTCACTCTAACCACGTCACCGCTACAGTAGAATCCAGTCCAAACAGGTAATTTTACTCAAAGCGAATTATCAGTTCAACCTGCGATAACTTCAAAAGTTGTAAATATACGGCAATTCTGAAAACAGCATTGTATTCAGCAAGAAAAGCTTTATAAGTAGCCGCAAGCTCAGTTAATATAATTAACAAATAAAGAAGTTATACGGATGACGCACGCCAACAGGAATAACGAGAGAATTATGCTACGTAGGAATAAGGTGTTTTCACACACACACAGATAAAGACCTAGGCAACAATATTCTGTGGTCAGATCTTCGGAAACACATTTGCAAATACCTATAATCAATCGATTTGCAAATACAGGAAGTACGATTTTGACAAGAATTTCTCTGCCGTTTGGAACCTGTCACCGAGTGTTTGACCGACTTGTTCGAGATTGTCGAAACTGGAAAAACGCATGATTTATTTGTACAACCAATCAGCAGCCCGTATTTAAAACAGACGCCAGCTCAAATCGAGGGGTAGCATCACTCTTCGTTCGGTACTTAAACACACTAGACGTGTATAATTCACCTACAGACATTTTTAAATTACAGAACAGTGCCAATTCAGTTCTAAATCGAGAAGTAGTCCGCAGTGTAGATGAATTAACAACATTCAATAACACTTGCTGCGTAAAACAACCGTTAATTAATTAGTTAGTTAATTAATTAATCAATCAGCCGTGAAGGATGAAGGCTACAGCATCTGTAATTGCCAGGGCATCTTCCACAACATTGATCAATCTATTCTTCTGTGCAACACCATCGAAAGGAGGACCTCTACAGATTCCTATCTTCGGTCAACGCATCAAACAGTAAGAAATAGATTCATTGATCAATGACATTAGCGCTAAACAAAATAATAAAACAATAAACAATTTTAAAAAGACACTAAGAAAAGCACACATTTTATTGTAGCTATAAGATTAGCTCTAATATAGTATAAGAGTGTTGAATAGAAAGTAGTGTGTAGTATTGGACGTGCAAATTATTGCAGACCTGTTCTTTAGCACTGGTTTGGGAAATAGAAATCTCTTAATCAAACCAGATAAGAGCTATAGATCGTTTGAGCGTCTTAATCATTACTTTCCACACTCACTCAATAATTATAAGGTTAGAGTAGAATTAAGTCCTACCATTAACAATTTAAAGTTTAAAAATCATTGATTAAACATTAAATATAATAATCAAGAAAATCTTAAAGTGTTATTTGTAACGATTCCCCTTGAAAACCACAATCACTGAACGAATCCTGAGAAAGAGTGTCTCCATGCGCTGAGCCAAGCTGAAACCGTGTCATTTGTATCTGGGATTTGTTCTGGCGCCCAGGTAAAGTAAAATCACGGGTAAGTAACTTTTTATCTAACATCACAAATATTAGATAATTGTGTTAGACGAAAGGGAGCGTTGTAATATATATACACATATACATATTTGTCCAGGGCGGTAGGTTTGTAAATAATTAGTGTAGGAAGAACACGATGAAGAGTTTTAAACAATTTTGTGCGATAAAGTGCAGGCTGTGGCCTGTCGAAAGTGTACACCTTCCCCGAGAGTAATTACAGCGTTTGTGTGTTTGCGTGTATATGCCAGTTCCGACATGCAAAGTTCTGTGAGGGGAGAAACGTACGATATGTTGGTTTCTCATTAATCAGGGTTTAACAGGATTATAATAAACTAACGAATACGTTTTTTACCTGTTACCAAATACAGCACAATTCTAAAGCAACATTAGATTAAGGACATTTAAACGCATACGGAGATGCAAAATTATTGGAGAAAAGTGCATAATAAAGACTATATAAATTAATGTTAATTACTATCGTAATTAACTAGTAATTAAAAATTGAGTTATATGTATGTGACCAGTGAAATATTACGAAGAAAATGAAATCACGCGCATTACGGTAAAATTTACGTGATCGCGAAAATGGACTAAAAAGTGATAAGTAATGTAACCGCTACTGCCGTTACATTCAATATTTAAAACTAGACACATGGTCTAGACGGAAGCATAAAATGGCTGGAGCCCATAGTGACAGGACTTGCAATAATACGCTTGCTTCAACAGTAACGATCCCTTTTATTAGTGTTTTATAATTATCAGTTTACATTACGTTTATGACAATGATTCTTGTAATATATATGTATATAAGCATGTAATATATTAAGAATGCAAACTGTAATAATGATTGTACAGGAATAATTCTTGCAGTTATCTTTTGTTATATCTTTACTTTAAAACATAAATGTATATACAATATATATAATATATACTATATAAACATGTATAATATATATATATATATATATATATTGTAACGTGACGGATATAAGCATAATATTGAATGGCAATTGATCATTAGAATAATGAAGTTATAATGTTTAAATTTGGAAGAAAGCATTAAGTTTAATATAAATAGATTAATTCATAGCAACTGTGGAAAGAAATCATTATTATAAAGAAAATACAAGTCCAAATAAAAGGAGTTACTAGTGATGAATCATCCAAGACCAGTCTCATAACCAAAGGTTTTCAAGGTATAACCCAGGAAGGTAAAAAAGTAAATAACAAAGCAGTACTGAATATGACCAAACCCACAATGAGGAAGAATAAATAGAAGAGAAACCCTAAAATAAGCCAAGATCAAACAATACAGGTGGTGTATTTCTGAAATAAAGAAGAAGATGGAGAAGATCCCAAGAAACCTGATGGCATCAAGAAGAAAATGGAGAAGATACCAGTCCCAGAAGGCAGGAGAAAAGAAGACTGATGAAAGAAGAAGAAGGCAGCATCCTGAAGAAGATGTCATGCTCTTATAAAAGACACCCAAATCCCTATATCCCCAAAATAAATATTTAAAAATAAAAGTATAACGAAATGAAAACCACATGTATATAAATTTAAGAGAGAGAAGTGTATAAAGTAAAAGTTGCCTGTGAACTAAGATGAAACAATAATATAGTACCCATGGAACAAATCTCCATTGAAAAAACGCTAACCAATTTATTATGTTAATAAGACTATACGACCATTTAGCATTAACATAATATATAAGTGCAAAGTGAACCAGTGATAGTTTTGGGTATTATAAAAAATGAACCTTGTGTTTCATTCTTGGCAATCACAAACATTGAATGCAATGAAATATGCAATTTTCAATGACTTGAAATGTGTACTGTGACAATATGTTGTTTATAAGACATAAATCTGTTTAAAATAACATTTTGTTTTATATGCAAAAAGAAAAAACAGATTTCATAATACTTTTCGAACAATTCATACTATTTATTTATTAATGACAGGGTACAATTCCCTAAAGACAATGTGTAAAAGACGGTATAAAAACTGTAGAATCCTACTTATAATAATAGTTAGAAATAAGAATATAAATATAAGGTTTTTATGTATATAGTATAAGAATGTTTAAAAATGTTTTAGATATAAGGCCATTTGTTTGGGTCTGATACAACTAACATCAGAACTATAAAAATAGTTACTACTTGTAAATAGTAGAGAGTAAGTAAGATGTTAGTTAGTAAAAAACCTTTTTTGTAAACCATATTTCCATGTTAGAAATAAGGATTTTGTTGTAAAATGTCTGACTTGAAGACAACCATTTATTTAAAAAAAATATTCTTTATTTCATTAACTGTTATTTGTATTGTAACCAATACTAATTGTTATTGTGTAATTTGAAAACATGTTTAATTTATAATACTATATGTAAAAGTCAGAGAGGGTATCACACATCATATATTGTTTGTAAAATATTTTGTAAGAAAAATTGTTAAAAAATCATAGGCCAAAAGAATGGAAACCAAACTTCATCAAAACACAGAAATTGCTCATTTAAATGCAAATAAACAAAAGGGGTTTAGACAAAATAAACTTGAGATCAAGCCATATAATTGCACATACCATTTAGAAAGATTTTAATAAATTATATTCAGAATAATAAATAAAAATGAAAATGACTAAACTCAAGAATTTAGACATGGGAGTCATATATTCCAGAATAATGTTTCAGAATACAACTAATTCAATTAATTACCAGAAAATCAGGGAATATAAACCTTTTAATACAATATAGGATTATTAATATTAAATATAACGGATAAAATGGATGAATTTTATATAATGACAGGAAGTAAATTTTGATGTTTTGACTTTTCAGAGAATAACAAAAATGAAAGTAAAATTACTAATTTTGGACAGAAAACACTATAAAACGGCATTATTTAATCTGAAAATAAGCTGAATGAACTGAAAGATTAATTTAAATAACATCTAGTGAATAAAATTGACAAATAACCAAAGTTTAGGCAATTATATAGTGAAATATTAAAGTGTACACAGGATGTGAAAATATATTTGAACAATGTTAAGGATAATATTATATGGGCTAAGAGTTTAATTGAAACTGAAGGAAACAGTTACTTGATTATTGGTATTCGAACGATTAACATGACGAGAGTTTTGTGACGATCTAACCTATCTTATAACGGTAAAGTTGAGCGGTGAAGAGTACGTTTTTGTGAAATCGAGAGTGATTTATAAAATCCTTCCAGAACATATACATTGTGACAAAAACAATCAATAAACACTAATTAACACTAAACAATACATATCTACTCCGAAAAACACCACAAAACACCAGAAAACTGTATAATACATTAACCAAATTAGTGTCGGAATTGGGAAAAGTGTTTTGACTTATAATTACACGGATATACTAAATACAACCCAGAAACATTACACCAGTCACTACACAACATTTAACAAGAGATTTGCAGACACCAGAACAGGAATACTGCCAGAAAATACGTTATTTGGAACGCAGCAGGAACGAGCGACATTTTGATCAACTTGACGGCAGCCATCTTTCTTTGACAATCCCAATGCCTCTCCGTCTACATATCAGCTGTTGGTGAAAACAATTATATTATTTTCAAATTATTATTCAATGTCTGTATTTAGTAATAATTATTAATTTGTTGTAACGTTATACTTTTTAAATATTGGCCCGATTTCTCTGACTTTGATAATAATTGGCTGTTTAAAGAACCCTGTATGATTTTTATATAATATAATTTATAACTTTTTCGATATCCTGAGAATCGATATTATAATCGATAAGAGTCAATATTGCTATTAATTAATAAAACATTAATATTCTTCAACACTAAATAGTTCTTTATTTCATAAATATTACTAATTATCACTAATATAATTCTAATTAATAATCTATCAGGACTTTACCACCTATAAGTGACGATAACCTAAAAAATAAAAAGGTAAACAAGTATCGATTGGTTTGAAGACAATCTTATGAGTGGTGATAGTTTATTTAAAATATACCAAAACTTTAATAAAAATTTTCAGAAGAGCATTACACTTTTTAAAACTTCACAGCCCTATATTAATTAATTGATTATAATTTAATAATTTAATAAATTATAATTTTTTTAATTTTCTTCAAAACAATAATTTTTGTTTTGAAACTTTCGGTGAAGCTGAACATATATTTCTTCATCAACGTTACGCTACTCGACCGGTCTTGCTACCATAGAGACTCGACCAGCTGGGAAACTTAAGGAAGTGTTTCATGCCAGTAAGACGTCGAGAGCCACACCAATTTAAGAACATACAGACTCAATCTAAATCAATCTTCTTATTTTATTACAAATTGGCTAGCCCAAACAGTGGGGCTTGATTACATCGGAGTCTCATACTTCACAATCTCTTATCATCAATAACAACAATATTTATATTTTATTACAAATTGGCGCACAACTTTAGGGGCTTTAATTAGCGATTGGAAGGCCAATACATTCTGCCCAATCACTAGTTGGAGCTAGGCAACAGCTACAAAGCCAGAGAATTTCAAGGGAAAATGCAACGACGTGCAACATCTAAGAAACGGGCGGCGGAGGCCGAGAAAGAAATAGAAGTTGACATGGACAACAAGGAGGCGACGCCAGTAGAGGCGGAAGAGGTATTACCACCGGTGTTGTCCAAACAAGCTGAACAACCGGAGATACCTACACAAACAGTGGAAATCAATGTGCCGGAGAAGGAAACAGAGAACATGACAACACAACAAATGTTCAGGATGATGATGGAACAAATGGAAGGAATGAACAAGAAAATGGAATCCACAAGTAAGGAATTGAAGGAAGACTTGAGTAAGGAAAGGAAAGAAGATAACCAGTCCTTGAAAGAAGAATTAAGTGGGATGAACAAGAACATGGAATGGCTGAAGTAAGACAACCAGTCCCTGGGTAAGAAGATTGATGAAACCAATAAGAAGATGGAAGAGAAGATGGAAGAAAACAGCAAGAAGATGGAAGAGAAGATGGAAGAAAACAGCAAGAAGATGGAAGAGAAAATGGAAGAAAACAGCAAGAAGATGGCAGAAGAGATGGGGAAGAAGTTAGAAGAATTGAAGGAAGACAACCAATCGTTCAAGGAAGAATTCAAGTCGACCAAAGAAGAATTGATTAATAAAATTGAAAATACTAATCAGAAAATCGATGAAACCAGGAAGAAGATAGAGAAGAACAACCGACAATTGAAGGAAGAGTTGAAAGAAGATAACAGGAAGTTGGAAGAGAAGATGGGGGAGAAGCTGGAAGAATTGAGAGAGGACAATCAAATTTTAAGAGAAGAATTAAGAGAGGTCAATCAGGAGAATTTGGACAAACTGGACGAAAGGATGGAATTGTTGCGAGAAGAACTGAATAAAGAAATCAATGTTAACAAAAAAGCGATGAATAAGAAGATGGAAGAAGAAAATATAATGGTCAATCGACAGATTCGAGAGATTGATGGAAAGTGCAACCAGACCGAAAAGGAGGTGCATGAGTTTAAAGAAGTGGTGAACATCAAGTTCACCAATATCGAAGAACATAGTCGTAGGAAGGTAGAAGAACAGAGGAAGGAAAATCAAGAAGAATTCGGAAAAGTACGCAACCAGGTCACAGAACGATGTAATGATATACAAGAGACCATGGCCAATATCACCGGGCAGGTGCGACAAAGCCGAGAGGAGATGGAAGCAATAAGAAACAGACCGACTCATTTTACCGGATTACCCATTAACGAAAGCCGAGAGTGGCTCAACTTCCGGCAATACAAACGCAAGCCGATGGAGTTCCTAGCTAGGGTAGAAGAATATTTGACCAAGCATAAAATTACTCAATGGAGCCATAGCAGGGAGATATTCGACGAGTCTTTCCGAGACATAACAGATAATTTGTGGATGGCCAACCGGAGTGAAATTTCCGGCTGCCAACAGTTCCGGAAAATGTTTAAGACAAAATACTGGTCTGAGACCACCCAGAACTTGATCCGTGACAATATTTGTAATGGAAGATACAGGTCACAATTAGGTAGCAGTATGACGGCATATTTCTTGGGGAAGGTGTGTATGGCAAAACACCTTGAGCCAGCAATCCCAGAAGAATGTTTAGTGAACAAGATATCGTATCACTATGATGAGGACATTATCAGGGCCCGGAGAGGTAGCCAGATCAAGACGATCCAGGGAATGACCGAGTTATTGGAGGGATACGAGAACGAAGAGTATTATCGGCAGAGCAGAAAGAGAAATGAGAGACCAGAAGTAAGGCCGACTACCTACCCCAATAACGGCAATAACCATACCAGTAACCGGAACCAGCCCAATAATTACGACGGCCCCAACAACAAGCCGCGTAATAACCAGTTTAACGGTAATTTTAACGGCGTGAGGAATAACAACCCCTACCCAAATAATAGAAACAATTTTTATCAACAAAATAATAATGTCCCATACAGTCAGAGAAATCCATATCCCAACAATAATGGTGACAGACCTTACCCACCTAACCGAAATTACTATAATAATAATTTTAGTAATAACAATAATAGCAATAGTAATAACCGAGTGTCGCGTCCTAGGGTAAATTTTATAAGAGCAGAAGATCACGGACCCAGGAGATATTATCAACCGAGGAGGAGCAGCTTCCACGTCGCCGACCGAAGATGGAGGAGTGCGGAACGAGACGGCCCAAGACACGAACAGGGAAGACGAAGTACCAGCCTGGAAGATCTTGGCAGACAACCGAACAGGGCGTTAAACATCAACCAGAGTACAGAACGTCAGGAAACAAACCAGAGTTTCCCGAACGATGCCTCGGTCAATAATAACACAAACAATGAACAAAATACTTTAAACGAGAGGAGGCAGTAATCAACAACGATGACCCGTTACTGCTTATACTTCCTGGGTTAGAAAAGGATGATTTGCAACAAGCAAACAATAATAAGAATATCACTATCATAAGTAACCATTATCTGAAAGACATACGAACTGAACTTTTGGAAGAGAACGAGAAGAGTCTCAGCAACAGTAATAATGAGATAATTTATATAACAGCGGAGGTGGAAGGAGTTCCCGCTAAAATAATGATAGACACAGGAGCTAATATTTCAATAATAAACTCCAATGAGTTGGAGAGAATACAGAGTACATGTGGAAAAACTTTGCCAATGTTACCAGTTAACAACATTGTGTTGGTAGGTGCAACTGGCCGCCAGAATAAAACCATTAGGAAGCAAGTTTCCTTAAGTGTCGTTAGCCGTGATATAGCTTTAGACATGGAATTTTTAATCGCCACCGGATTACCATTTGACATCTTAGTCGGTTGCGATATTCTTCGTAGATATTCGGCGGTAATCGATCTTAATTTAAATAAAGTATCACTTTTCCCAGACGGAGTAACAAGGACCGCAGATCTGGTAGGAAGCACAAGTATACTTCCCAGCCCTGTACATCAACAACTTCGTAAAATAAATGTTATTAGAAACAGCCCTCTTTCTAAACCCATAATATACAATCATGGAGGAGAGGATTTATGGTCAGTTAAGATCCAAGAAATACGGAATTTCCAGTGCGGAAGCGATAACAAGAAAATACCAACACATCTGGCTGATCGTCTAATCGCTATATATGAGAAATACAAGGCGGTGTTTTCTGATGAACCAGGGAAGGTAAAAAACTACCAGTGCCAACTTCGTTTTAAAGAAAACGTAGAGTTTAACCGGAGGTCATATCCAATAGCGCAGTCGCTCAAAGAAGCCGTGAGAACAGAGATAAACAAGATGATAGAAAACGACATAATTGAGATTAGTCAATCACCTTACACTAGTCCAATTATTGCTGTTCCGAAGAAAGACTGACAAGTCCGGCTCTGTTTAGATGCGCGTGAGTTGAACAAGACAATTGTGAATGACAGAACCTCTCCCGGTGAAATAGAAGAAATCTTAAAGCGTTTTCATGGTACTAGATTTATTAGCACCTGGGATACGGTCTGTGGTTATTGGCAGGTAGAGCTGCATCCACAAAGCCGCCAGTATTTAGCGTTCATTTTCGAAGGGCGCAATTACCAGTTCAAGAGACTGCCCTTCGGACTTGTCAATTCTGTCGCCATATTTGTGGCATGCATGGACCAGATTTTGGGACCAGAAGCGCTCCAATTTACCACCGTCTATGTTGACGATTTACTAATTACATCCGGAACCTGGGAGGAGCACTGTTACAGAGTGGAATTTGTACTAAACAAACGAGCGCAGAACAACATAACACTGAAGTTGGAGAAATCCAAGTTCATAGCGCGCGAGGTACAATTCTTAGGCTTCAACCTAGACGACCGAGGTATTACCCCATCAGCAGAGAAAGTGGAGGCAATTCAGAGGTTCCCGCAACCAAGAAACAGGAAACAATTGCAATCTTTCCTCGGACTCTGTAACTATTACAGGAAGTTTCAGAGCCGATATTCCGAGTTGACCGCCAAGTTTCAACCACAGTTATCTGCCAAAAACAAATGGACTTGGGGTGAAGATCAAGATATTACTTTCCGCTTGATAAAAGAGAAGTTTCTGGAGAGTGTTATACTTCGCCACCCAGATTTTAAGAAACCGTTCTTTCTAAACTGTGACGCTAGCGACTTAAGCTTAGGAACGACATTATACCAGGAAGATGAGGAGGGACAACATCTGGTAATAAGCTTCGCTAGTCGCACACTAAACCAGTGCGAAAAGAACTACAGTGTGACAGAAAAGGAGTTGTTGAGCGTGGTGTTCGCATGCAGCAAGTTCCGAAAGTACATTCTCGGATATCAAGTCACGGTTCGAACTGATCATAAATCCATCTCGTTCCTTCGTAGGTGCAAGTTGAGTCACGGCCGATTGGCTAGGTGGGTACTCGCCCTACAAGAATATGACCTGAAATGGGAATACATTCCAGGAAAGAAGAACGTGGTAGCGGATGTGTTGTCACGTATAAATCTGGAAGATCAGACTTTCGAGGGAGAGAAGGAGAGCTTAGTAAAAATTTATAACATATTCACGACCAGAGCCGATTTACAAGCTTTGCTAATAAATATTCGAATCCATCAGCAGTCTGATCCTAAGCTGAAAAACATTGTGAGTCGTTTGGAAGCCAATGATGAAACCATTTCTAAATATTACCACCTTAACAAGGGAATTTTATTCATAAAAACCGCCTTGGACGATGAGACATGGAAGGTGATAATCCCACACCAAATCGAAAAGGAGGTCATCATCGATTACCATGTCAGGTATGGTCACATGGGAGCGTTAAAAGTGATACAGGCTCTAGAGGAAAATTGTAAGATCAAGAATATCAACCGCAAGGTGAGAACATACATCAAATCCTGTAAGATCTGCCAATGTGCCAAAATAAACAATGAAAGGACAGAGGGTATCATGATACCAATAACTTCCAACGCAAAACTGGAAAAAGTGTTTTGGATATCTGCGGGCCATTTCCCCATAGCGGTGGTCGACACAGATATAAATACTTGGTAATCATAATGGATCACTACACCAAGTATATAAAGCTATATCCGGTTAATCGGGCAACAACATCAAAGGTTTTGGCGGTGATTATCGATTCGTATATCCCAGAGGTCGGTAGACCATCTTCTATTATTACCGACCACGGTACACAATTTAAGGGGAGGAGATGGCGAGACACTTTATTAGCACTTGGGGTCAAAACGTATAAGACATCAGTCTACCACCCAAGTAGCAATCCGGCTGAGAGAGTACTGAGAGAAGTGGGTAGAATATTGCGCACGTACTGTCACAACCAACAGAAAAAGTGGCAAGAGTACCTAGCAGCGACAGAAACATTCCTAAATTACGCCCACCATCCAGCTATAGGAATTCCACCATACTCAGCCATGTATGAGAAGCCGACTCCCCGAGACATTGAACAAATCATTGAATTTCCAACGAACAACAATAGGAAATTCAACCAGTTGAAGTTTTACAATAAGGTAGCAGAAAATCAGGAAAAACGGCAAGCCAAATACCAAAAGGCAATAGGGCGAATTGTAACATATAAAGAGGGTGAAAAAGTCCTCCTAAAAAATCGAGAGCTACCCAGCACCTTAGAAGGCATAACCAAAAAGTTATTATTACTTTACACTGGCCCATATGTTGTGGTAAATGATGAGCATAACAATACATATGAGTTGAAGGAAATCGTTTCAGGAAAATCAAAGGAGCGTAGAATCAAGCTTCTATGAAGAAATATTATGAAGAATCAGTTGTGAGTTTTAGAATTTTGAATTTATTTTTTAAAAAATTTTAAAATAATGTAAGTACATCTTACAACCTAATATTTTGAGAAGAACATTATGGAGAATTATAAGAAGAAGGAATTTAGAATTTTTTTTTTTGAAAAAATTCTAAAATATGTAAGAACAACTTACAACCTAATAATTTGAAGAAAAAACTTTATGGAAGAAAGAGAAAGAGAGAGAATTTTGTACTTATTATTTATAAAAATTTAAAATTGAGTAAGTACTTCTTACTACAACCTGATAATTTAGAACAAAACTTTATGGAAGAAAGAGAAAGAGAGAGAATTTTGTACTTATTATTTATAAAAATTTAAAATTGAGTAAGTACATCTTACTACAACCTAATAATTTTGGAACAAACTTTATGGAAGAAAGAAAAAGAAAGAATTTTGAATATAACTTATTCTAAAATATGTAAGTACATCTTACTACAACCTGATGATTTTGGAACGAACTTTATGGACGAAAGAAAAAGAAAGACTTTTGAATTGAAATATAATTATAAAAATTTAAAATTGAGTAATTACATCTTACTACAACCTGATAATTTAGAACAAAACTTTATGGAAGAAAGAGAAAGAGAGAGAATTTTGAACTTAATATTAAAAATTTTAAATTAAGTAAGCACAGCTTACTACCACTGAATTATGAGAAAAACATTTTGGAAGAATTAAGAAGAAAGGAATTTTGAATTTAATATACAAAAAATTTAAAAATGAAAGTTTATGAGAAAACTTTATGGTAAATAATTAAGAAGAATTTGAATTTGGAGAAATACCAAAACATTCAGAAATAATAGTAAGATAACAGTACTATAAACAATTCTGAATGAAACAATTCTGGGAATAAATGAATTAAACAGAATTTGAATGTTGATAGAACGTCAGAACTTTGAAACAAGATAAGATCAACATATTACAAGGATTTATGAGAAATATTTTTCAATTAAATAAAAAGAATAGTTCGAATTTTACATTAAAACTAACCAAGTTCCAAAAAATAATTATGTGTCAATTATGATTGAATTGAGAAGAAAATAAAGGGATTAATTCAGAAAAGAGAATTAACGTTAATCCAGAATAAATGCTAGATATTCACAATAGCATTTGAAGGGGTAGAGAAGAATAACAAAGAAGAGTGTAATATGCAAGAGAAGAAAAAATTTGGAAGCAAAGAGACTAATTACCTATGAAACGATAATGAAAACAGTTAATTAAGAGCAAAGAAGAACAACTCATACCAAACATATGGAGAAGATGATTTTGAACCAATGATAATAATAAGACCTATATGAAATGCAAAGAGAAGAAATACCACATGAAATATGATATAAATGAATTAATGTTAATGAATGCGAAGGCGGATTAATAACTTTCTAAGAGAAAGGAAAGAACCAAAATGTTTAAATAAAATGATCAATATAACAACCTGTATATCTAATGTAAAGATACAATGTTAAAAAATTAAATATAATATATTAAGACCATTCAAATAATGAATAAGAAAGACTATATATAAAGACCATACTAATACTATGAGTAACCAGAAGAAAATATAAAGAGAATTCAGATGGAGAAGAAAGAGAGTTACACTGTAAACAGTAACCAGAATTATTAAAAGAAAGGTTTTCAACCATAATTAAATTAAATATATATCAGACAAGTTAAGAGTTTTGAAAAAATATATATGTAATGAGTATAATAATGATTATGAAGATTTATTAAGATAGAAAATGTGAGATAATCTGAGAGACTACGAAGTGGAGAATCCAAAGATGTTTTTATTAGTCGAAAATGAGACTACTTTTTATTTATTTATTCGATGACTGACTGAAGATAATTCCAGCAGCATTATGTTTTTGAGCAGGGATGGATATGCCTCTGTACTCAATTTATAGAAGTGGTGTATGGCCAGCAGAGAAGTAGCGTACAGTGCCCCTCTGATCTGCCCCAGCCCACGTGATAGGGAATGATAGGGAATTAATATCCCAAGGATACAACACGAAGTTGATATAGAAAGAAAATGTATTACAATTATAATATATCTCAGAAGACACTAACTATCCGAAAAGGATCAGTAGTAAGACAAGTAACCATATATATAAAATTAATAAAACTCTAATATAAAAAAAGTCGATATACAAATGGAGAAGAAAATGAATTATAAGAAATGATGAAATTATCATAAGAAATTATTTCATCCATAAACATGTCTGAAATAATTACTTCTGGAGGAGAGCAATCTGTAACGTGACAGATATAAGCATAATATTGAATGGCAATTGATCATTAGAATAATGAAGTTATAATGTTTAAATTTGGAAGAAAGCATTAAGTGTAATATAAATAGATTAATTCATAGCAACTGTGGAAAGAAATCATTATTATAAAGAAAATACAAGTCCAAATAAAAGGAGTTACTAGTGATGAGTCATCGCAGACCAGTCTCATAACCAAAGGTTTTCAAGGTAT
This sequence comes from Magicicada septendecula, assembly GCA_034769895.1. Taxonomy (NCBI): domain Eukaryota; kingdom Metazoa; phylum Arthropoda; class Insecta; order Hemiptera; family Cicadidae; genus Magicicada; species Magicicada septendecula. The sequence goes on along the minus strand of CM068369.1, from coordinate 284,535,581 downwards.
AACCCAGGAAGGTAAAAAAGTAAATAACAAAGCAGTACTGAATATGACCAAACCCACAACGAGGAAGAATAAATAGAAGAGAAACCCTAAAATAAGCCAAGATCAAACAATACAGGTGGTGTATTTCTGAAATAAAGAAGAAGATGGAGAAGATCCCAAGAAACCTGATGGCATCAAGAAGAAAATGGAGAAGATACCAGTCCCAGAAGGCAGGAGAAAAGAAGACTGATGAAAGAAGAAGAAGGCAGCATCCTGAAGAAGATGTCATGCTCTTATAAAAGACACCCAAATCCCTATATCCCCAAAATAAATATTTAAAAATAAAAGTATAACGAAATGAAAACCACATGTATATAAATTTAAGAGAGAGAAGTGAACAAAGTAAAAGTTTCCTGTGAACTAAGATGAAACAATAATATAGTACCCATGGAACAAATCTCCATTGAAAAAACGCTAACCAATTTATTATGTTAATAAGACTATACGACCATTTAGCATTAACATAATATATAAGTGCAAAGTGAACCAGTGATAGTTTTGGGTATTATAAAAAATGAACCTTGTGTTTCATTCTTGGCAATCACAAACATTGAATGCAATGAAATATGCAATTTTCAATGACTTGAAATGTGTACTGTGACAATATGTTGTTTATAAGACATAAATCTGTTTAAAATAACATTTTGTTTTATATGCAAAAAGAAAAAAACAGATTTCATAATACTTTTCGAACAATTCATACTATTTATTTATTAATGACAGGGTACAATTCCCCAAAGACAATGTGTAAAAGACGGTATAAAAACTGTAGAATCCTACTTATAATAATAGTTAGAAATAAGAATATAAATATAAGGTTTTTATGTATATAGTATAAGAATGTTTAAAAATGTTTTAGATATAAGGCCATTTGTTTGGGTCTGATACAACTAACATCAGAACTATAAAAATAGTTACTACTTGTAAATAGTAGAGAGTAAGTAAGATGTTAGTTAGTAAAAAACCTTTTTTGTAAACCATATTTCCATGTTAGAAATAAGGATCTTGTTGTAAAATGTCTGACTTGAAGACAACCATTTATTTAAAAAAAATATTCTTTATTTCATTAACTGTTATTTGTATTGTAACCAATACTAATTGTTATTGTGTAATTTGAAAACATGTTTAATTTATAATACTATATGTAAAAGTCAGAGAGGGTATCACACATCATATATTGTTTGTAAAATATTTTGTAAGAAAAATTGTTAAAAAATCATAGGCCAAAAGAATGGAAACCAAACTTCATCAAAACACAGAAATTGCTCATTTAAATGCAAATAAACAAAAGGGGTTTAGACAAAATAAACTTGAGATCAAGCCATATAATTGCACATACCATTTAGAAAGATTTTAATAAATTATATTCAGAATAATAAATAAAAATGAAAATGACTAAACTCAGGAATTTAGACATGGGAGTCATATATTCCAGAATAATGTTTCAGAATACAACTAATTCAATTAATTACCAGAAAATCAGGGAATATAAACCTTTTAATACAATATAGGATTATTAATATTAAATATAACGGATAAAATGGATGAATTTTATATAATGACAGGAAGTAAATTTTGATGTTTTGACTTTTCAGAGAATAACAAAAATGAAAGTAAAATTACTAATTTTGGACAGAAAACACTATAAAACGGCATTATTTAATCTGAAAATAAGCTGAATGAACTGAAAGATTAATTTAAATAACATCTAGTGAATAAAATTGACAAATAACCAAAGTTTAGGCAATTATATAGTGAAATATTAAAGTGTACACAGGATGTGAAAATATATTTGAACAATGTTAAGGATAATATTATATGGGCTAAGAGTTTAATTGAAACTAAAGGAAACAGTTAGTTGATTATTGGTATTCGAACGACTAACATGACGAGAGTTTTGTGACGATCTAACCTATCTTATAACGGTAAAGTTGAGCGGTGAAGAGTACGTTTTTGTGAAATCGAGAGTGATTTATAAAATCCTTCCAGAACATATACATTGTGACAAAAACAATCAAGAAACACTAATTAACACTAAACAATACATATCTACTCCGAAAAACACCACAAAACACCAGAAAACTGTATAATACATTAACCAAATTAGTGTCGGAATTGGGAAAAGTGTTTTGACTTATAATTACACGGATATACTAAATACAACCCAGAAACATTACACCAGTCACTACACAACATTTAACAAGAGATTTGCAGACACCAGAACAGGAATACTGCCAGAAAATACGTTATTTGGAACGCAGCAGGAACGAGCGACATTTTGATCAACTTGACGGCAGCCATCTTTCTTTGACAATCCCAATGCCTCTCCGTCTACATATCAGCTGTTGGTGAAAACAATTATATTATTTTCAAATTATTATTCAATGTCTGTATTTAGTAATAATTATTAATTTGTTGTAACGTTATACTTTTTAAATATTGGCCCGATTTCTCTGACTTTGATAATAATTGGCTGTTTAAAGAACCCTGTATGATTTTTATATAATATAATTTGTAACTTTTTCGATATCCTGAGAATCGATATTATAATCGATAAGAGTCAATATTGCTATTAATTAATAAAACATTAATATTCTTCAACACTAAATAGTTCTTTATTTCATAAATATTACTAATTATCACTAATATAATTCTAATTAATAATCTATCAGGACTTTACCACCTATAAGTGAAGATAACCTAAAAAATAAAAAGGTAAACAAGTATCGATTGGTTTGAAGACAATCTTATGAGTGGTGATAGTTTATTTAAAATATACCAAAACTTTAATAAAAATTTTCAGAAGAGCATTACACTTTTTAAAACTTTACAGCCCTATATTAATTAATTGATTATAATTAATTAATTAATAAAATTAAAAATTTTTTTTTATTATTTTTTTTATAAACATAATTTTTTTTTTTTAATTTTCTTCAAAACAATAATTTTTGTTTTGAAACTTTCGGTGAAGCTGAACATATATTTCTTCATCAACATTACGCTTCTCGACCGGTCTTGCTACCATAGAGACTCGACCAGCTGGGAAACTTAAGGAAGTGTTTCATGCCAGTAAGACGTCGAGAGCCACACCAATTTAAGAACATACAGACTCAATCTAAATCAATCTTCTTATTTTATTACAAATTGGCTAGCCCAAACAGTGGGGCTTGATTACATCGGAGTCTCATACTTCACAATCTCTTATCATCAATAACAACAATATTTATATTGTATTACAATATATATATATATATATATATATATATAGACTGCACATGTATGGTAATCACCACCAGCAACCATAAGATTCAATACCCAGCATCACGAGTGGATACTCTTAATTAATCTATATTAATGTATTATTAATACATGATAGTCAGTAATGAGTGGACATATTCGGACAAAATATCAGATCATTAAAAGAAGAAAAAAAAATACTGATTATATCAAAACTTTTCTACTAAAACTCATGAATGTAATTAAGAAAATTAATCAACCGTCTGACAAACACGGGCTCCCATACAGTTAACAATACAAATCAACATATATATATTTTTACAGGGCTAGTTCTAACAAGTTGATCAGCTTCATTGCTTAATGCCTTTAACATTCATCGTTTTTCATTTTCTAGAAAATATATGTATATATATTCAATGTGCTGTTATAACAGAAATGAAAGTAATTTTAACACTGTAAATAAGCAGAGAACATAAAAGTGAATGCCCTTTTTAACACAGGCTAAGTGAAACAAAATTATGCATTGATTAGGCTTGTTCTCACACAATTCTGTCAATTATAAATTGAAAATATAGTCCATATATTGAATAAGCATGTCCATGTTTGCTTCGAGCACCAAAAGTGTAGTAATTGTTGAAAATGTATAATCGGAAATTTCCCACCTGTATTTCAACACTGGTTGATGTTACCGCCTGTGATGATGATGACTAGCAAGGTTGTTGGTGTGCTGGAAACTGTGGTTCACTTTCTTTAGGGCGACTGTCCTAACTGTGCTAATCTCCTGGAGCATGTGTGTGTATGTGTGTGTCGGACGGCGTTGGGGAGCTCTCGGTCGACGTCCGTGCCGATGGTGATAGATGGTCAGGTCACCATTTCAGCCTCTCCCTTCCTCCTGGCGGATCAAGGACCCCGAGACACCTTCGATCAGCGACACATAATAAAGAAAGAATGTAGCGGTGGCAGAAATTCCTTCCAAGGCCGACAGACACCAGTACCGAGGAGAGCGAAATTGGAAATGAGGCAGACTCGCGTTTCTCATTTTGCCACGAGGCCTCGGTTTAACGTGCAACGGACTGTTTATCAGCTGACCGGCAGCCTGCATTATTGAATCGCCGCTCACCTATCATTGGCGCCGACAACCACTGCCTCGGTTAGCCTCGGCGCGATTTTTAAATTATGCCGAACATTTCGGCACAGTAATCAAAGAGATGCTACACTTATTAATCAAAGAGAAGACAAAAACGTTATGTAGACACTCAGTGTTTTGTAGTCAGAAATTTTACAATACATACTATTGATACTCGGAGGATTGATAACAAAATAAGGAAATTCAAGATTTCTGTGCCAGGTTTGATCAATCGTTTTGTGCAAATTTTCAAATTCTCGCGCTACAAGTATATAATTTAAACATCATTTTACATAATGTTTATACACATCTTACTGACAATTGTCTAACAGTTTTAGGCCTGTTCGATGCATATTCAGTTTCACATCTAATTATGTCAATTGTGTTTTACTGTATTAGGCGATTTTTCCTGACATCCTTAACTTGTAAGATTAAAGAACATGAATACAGTTTTGTGTAAAGTATAAGGTAAACCGCTCTATCATGGTGAAAATGTTGCAGAAGGCTTTTTACAAGCCTGTTATGCATGATAAAGCTGTTTAAAAACGGTACAAAAGCTTCAGAAACTCTCACGACATCGTTTTTATGTACCATTCTTCAGTTTATGTACCATGTATTTTAATTTCTAAGTAAAATGGTACATAAAGATTACTTTTGAAGCATTTTTACGCCACTTGTGTAAAGCTATTAGTAGAAAATGCCCAGAATCAAGGAAGGAAAAGTTTATGGAAATTGCGTCCCCGATAACCTTCCCATAATATTCACGTCGTTGCTTATTCAAGAATTTCAGACATAATAACATCGTAATGACACACACTCGTCGTATTTGCCAGATATGTCCCAGTGAAACTTTTTCTCTTCCCATTAATAAAAAGTGCCACGAAAGGGAGACTTTTTGCCACTATTGAAGACTTATCAAAACATTTTCTGACAGAGTTGAAGGTTATATTCATATCAAAGAGTAAATTCAAGAAATGTTTCGAAGACCGAACAAAGTGTCGCCATAGACGAGCTATATGTGACGAAGAATATTTTGAAGGAGCAATGTAAATGTTAATGAATAATGGCGTAATTTATACACAAAAATTGCAAGAAGGTTTTGATCAAATCTAGTATTTTACCATCTAGGCTTACATCATTGTCGTTTTTGCATCATTTTCACAAATCAAGTATGGAAAATGAAAACTTCCCGATCAACTGGATGTTGATAACGTTTTTTGACCTCATAGAGCAGTTTGACCTGTATGACCATTATTTTTGTTTTCTGCAGAGATATATAAATATTATATTTTGGACACACTTATTGAGGCCAGTGCACCACCAGTTGGAAGTTATCTTTGTTCAGTTGAATTAATGAATTCACCAGCGAATAGCAACGTACACTTCAATAAATACGCCTCTCACTTCAGTTTATAAAATATTGCTATAACATTATACGGCTATATATAAACGTATGAGTTAAAGCAATGTGGTTACTACACTTGTATAATAAAGTTATCATATGTATTAGGATGGATTACCATACGGCGGCCCGGTGTACACTCTAAAGATAAACATACATTTAAGTTCCCCTCGATTCATACAGTGACTCATTACAAAAATAAAAGGAAGTAATTAAAACAAAACTAATTATACTGTAATATGACATTAGTAATTTGGTTATCGGAATAGTTCATCTGAAACCACAGCACATAAAAATACAGGGTTTAATATTATTTGGGTTCTTTCAGCTTTGGATACGAAAACTTCCCGTTTCTGATTTAATCTTTGGTTTAGCTTATGATGCTGAAAACTAAAACATCATCGAGCGTGTCACTTCACAACAAAGATGGCTAATTTCTAAGTGGTTTCTTAGAAATTATACACATAAAAAGTAACTGTAATAGCAGACTGTTTCTATTAATGTAATTTACGTAAACAGACGTCTCTATAAACGTTAGTGGCTGTCATTGTAGCAAAAACTAAATTAGTTGTACGGTGATTCCTGTTTCATGTAACTGGGTTGTAATAACAATTTTTGTTGTATCTCCTTGCCTTATCTTAGACTGAGTACTTTCAGTTACGGTGAACAAGTGTGAAGACAAGGAAGGAGTCGTCTTTAAAACACGGATCGACGCCATTTAACCCTTTCTGTCTCGGTTCTGATATTGTTATTAGGCCTACCCCACTAAACATTACATTGTTCATGTTTATTGCCTATTATAAAAGACAACAAAATTAGTCTGCGTACTCCAAGTTAAAATATGATCTTAAAATAAATATATATATATATATATTTATATCAATCACTTTCTGCTACAGTCCGTTTCTTGATGTATTTTGTTATCAAAAACCGGAAGGCTGAGGATGGGTACAAGATGGTACCCGAAACATGTTCCTAATAAGAAAAAAAAGGTATATCTTGAGGTAAATTTATTTATAAATATTAAATGTAATATATATATATATAAGCGCATACAAAAAACCAGAAATATATAAATCTAATTTGTCCACACATGCAATAAACACTGGACACGAATTTCCAGACATTACCAACATGACATTAATAAAACACATACCACACAAAGGCACCATAATGAACATTTGGAAAAATTTGCAAATTTAAAAATATAAAACACAAAACAAACTAATACCTGAACAAATAGAAATCAATACAAAACACGACACAATTTTCAAAGCACCCAACATAGAAAATACACAAAATACTAATATATACACCACAATCACACACAATAATACCAATTTAAAGCATCAGAGGCCAACAGTAAACAACAGCAACAGACAACCAACACACAAGTAAGTTTACCTCACACGGTTCAAAATCAGGAAGGCTGAGGATGGGAACACAAAGCTTCCCGAAACGTTCCAAATAAGGAGTAAACATCTTGAAGTAAAGTCTTTATAAATATTAAATATATTTTGTACTTGTTTTGATTGTTCATATTCTTTTTTCACAGTACTAAATTAATATAGAATATAGAACTTTCACTTGTGAAACTTACTGGTTTTTTCTTCCCGTACGCGTTTCGGCGTGATGTGCGCCTTCGTCAGCAGTTTGAGACAGACTGGCCAGTCTTAAACTCGTAACCGTTAAACTCGTAACGGTTTTTATTTGGAAGGTTTAGAGGGGGTGGTGTGTAGAGGAAGGGGATTGGCGCGGGGATCCAAATTATTGTTAGTTTTATGTATAATTGTGTCAAAAAGTGTGTGTGATTTATAGTGTAATTAGTCGTTAAGTATGTTGTTTGGTTGTGTTATGTAGTGTTTGTATATTTCATATTGTTCTGCTGTGTTAGGTTTTCGACTTTTGGGTAAGTAGTGTAATATCTCAAGATTAGTACCTATGTTGGTGTAGCTGTGGTTTTTTGTGTGTATGTGTGTGGCAAACGGGGAATGTATATTGTTGTTGAATAAAGCTTTTAGGTGTTCAGAGTAACGAGATGAAAAAGGTCTTCCCGTCTGGTCTATATAGAAACTATTGCAATCATTACAATTTAATTTGTAAACACTTGTTTTGTTGTATTTGTCTATGTCCGTGTTTGTATCATTGATGTGTTTTTTGATGCTATTGTTTGTTCTGTATGCTATTTTGTACTTCTGTTTACAAAATCAACAACACACAACAAACTAAATACATCACACTCACATACCATAACTTCAACACACACAAAATCGCCAACACATTCAGGAAACACAAGTACAAAATAGCATACAGAACAAACAATACCAACAAAAAATCCAAGGTTAGACAATATCCCAAGGTTGGCTAAATTTGATTAAACGCTTCTAAATCGACATGGCTGTCGTCAAAGTTTATTTTCTACAGTTCGTTTAATCATTGAGTTCTTTTGATTGCGAAAAAATATTAATAAGATGATAATAAAGTACACTACCTTACATCAATGGTACTTATATACTATTAAAGTTAAATACAATTCGTTTTTTAAGTGTTAAAAAGTGTGTGTTAATAATTCGTAATTTGTACATAGGTTATTTTATTTTTACATACAAGTTTAGTTTTTATTATCAATCAATCCTTGAAAGAAATTTAGTTATCAGTTCGGAGTGAGAGTTATTTGTGTTGTGAGAAATGTTAATTAGAATTTGGTTCGTAAATTCGGGTATTTCAGATATACTTAACAAATCTTGTTGAATTCAGGTGAAGAGTCACTTAGTTATTAGTTAGGTTGGGTCGATACGATCATCAATCTTCCATCATTTATATTTTGGATTACATCTGACTTCTTTTTCAAATTATTTGAATAAAATAATTAATTTTGAATATTAAAATCTGGTCTATTATCTCTGTTTGTTTGACTGATTCTTCATTAGACTTCTTGCATCCTCATCTCGTTAAATTTCGAAGTATTTATTATTATTTTAATTGAAAATTGAGTCGAATATGGTTTGGCTTCTGTATCTCTTGAGCGGCAATAATGGACTAATGTTTTATAACGGAATTATATTAAATAACGTTCCGTTGTTATGGCAACTGTCTGTACTCTCATTGGTTGATTACATTTATGTCTATTGTTATAATATTTGAATTTTAATTCAAAATGAATAAATATTTTCTGATGGCTATTGTTGCGGTTTGGAAGCTCTTGAAGAATCGCGAGTTATTCCAAAGACGCTAATAAGGAAGGCTGGATTGTTTGTTAGAAAGAAGTGGACTGTATTTGAGATATTGAACATGCGTTTATTGAATAATTTGGTTTGTTAGTTACGATCGGCACGTGCGGAAGCATTTGAGGCGATAATGCCCGAGATTAATTTTGAATGAAATCGTGGTCCATTGCAGATGGACGCAGGTAGACGATTAAAGTGAAATGTTATAAATGCATGCTGTATAATAGCCAAAAGCCGCGGCTGTAAGAGAAGTGTTTAACGAGAGTTGCGCTCGGAGTCGTGTTATGAACTAAACTAATACTGGCTTGCAGTCGGCTAGGCTGGCCGATTGCAAGGTTTGATAAAAGCGTGACGTCATCCGCGCGTGCCGTGCAATGTTAGTAGGCTGCTTACAACTGACAAAACAGTACAAAGTTTAAACATACTGCCCGCCAAAATCGGGACGATTTTGTACATTAACGGTTAAATTGAACAATATAATAATTAGACTTACATGTCGTAAGCGATACAATAATTGGCGCACTGGCCAGAGAGCAATGACATAATGGACATAATATAAATTCAATTAACAATCACCAAGCATACAATAAATTGATAACACCATAAAAATACAATAATTTCCCCATGATATTGACATAACAACCCCAATGAATTTCATAATGTTTTGACCCTTAGAAAATACAATACATATATAGAATAATTGCCACTATAACTGACACTTGTGGTTCTCAGAATTTGAATCACACAAACATATTAACGATACACAACATTCATAATAATTGATAGTACATATGAGACACAGTCACTATTTCTGTAATAGCTAGCGACACTTAACAATGTTACAATGCTTATGATACAATTGACTTGTATGCTCGCCCCGGGGAATGTCCCGGGCGTGTTCCATGTAATGTGACACGCGCACACCCATGCATACACACACACACACACACACACACACACACCGTAAGGCACGCAAACGACTAGCTTGTTGCCACCGGAAGGGGGCATAATTTGTGGATGGGTCGGCGTAAGATACCTAGCGCGGTGCGTACTTCTGCGACGCGTACTAAGCAATCTTGACCCGGAAAACCATTGGTAATTACCCCACGCTTCCATTCTAGAGGGGGGGAATTGTCATCCAAAATGAGGACAAGTTGTCCGACCTTCAAATTTTTAAATGGGGTGCGCCATTTGTTGCGCTGCTGCAGCTGGTGCAGATAATCCCTAGACACACCCACACACACACACGGACACGCACACACACACACACACACATGTGAATAGAGCGATATATGCCTTGGTCGTGGACTTAGAGCGCTGCCCGCCATGGCGCAAAAACACCGGACCTGCGTAATCCACGGCCGACTGTGAGAATGGCCTTGACGGCGTGACCCTAGAAGAGGGTAATTGACCGAGTAATTGATTCGCGCCTTTAGCCCGGAAACGAAAACAAGTGACACACTTATGTATCACTGAGCGGATATAGGACTTATCGTGTATGATCCAATACTTAAGCCTAAGCGAAGCTTGAGTTGATTGCACTCCAGTGTGCAACAAACGGATGTGTTCGTATTCAATTATTAATCTCGTGAGATGAGAGTGCGGGTGTAAAATTATTTGGTGTTTAGTCTCGTAGCTAAGTGGGGAGAATTGCAAGCGTCCACCCACTCTTAAAATGCCTGATTTATCCAGGAATGGGTTGAGAGCAAGAATTTTACTACTGCGTGGAAGGCACCGGTGTGCCTCAAGTTCCCTAACCTCTACGTCGAAATGCAACTTCTGAGATTGCCGGACAAAAACCAAGAGCGTGTCAGACAATTCTTGAGCCGACAAAAAGGACGTGTCTCTTTCAACCACCGCGAGCCTAGAATTGCGAAGAAATCGACGGCAGTATGCGAAGACGCGAATAAGCCTCGTAAGAGATGAATAGTTTTCAATGTAACTATGTGTTGAGGACGCGACAATTAGTGAGGTTTGAGCCTGCTTGCGACGCTCCTCTTCAATGTCGGGAAAGGTACAGGGAGTATTAATGTCGAACGCGCTGACCGGCCATGAGGCCGCATCACGAGCCAACCAGGAGGGACCATGCCACCATTGAGCATGACAGTGCAGACTACGAGGGAGGCAACCGCGCGATAAAACGTCGGCTTTGTTTTCATATGCTATTTGAGCCAGACAACGCGTAGCAAGGAAGGAGGCACTAGCAGTGCCATATGTAACCGTCCTTAACGCGTAATGTCGCAATTCCTTATGCGGTGCATCACGCCAAACAATGCGTTGCAAATTTGAATCCTTAGGATTAACAATGATCTGGCGATACATCTCTTCAATGTCCGCAATAAGTACGTATCGGTGGGTGCGGAACCGAACCATTATCGAAAACAGATCCTGCTGGATCGTAGGACCGACCATTAAAGTGTCGTTAAGGGACAAATTATTGGTGGTTTTAGCGGATGCGTCAAATACCACGCGCAATTTAGTGGTTAAGCTAGAGTCTTTGAAGACTGCGTGATGGGGCAGATAAAAGATCTCTGACCTGTCAAGCGACAGATCGTATTCATTAAGCGGCGACATGTGGCCAAGTCTTAAGTAGTCATTCATGAACTCACTATAATCCTTATAAAGGGTAGGGTTCTGCTTGAATTTGAATTCTAACGATTGGAATCTTCGTATTGCTCCGCGGAGAGAATCTCCCAAATAAGATTTACCAGATCTGCGGGGCAGGGCTACCACGAATCTCCCGTCGCGATTGCGGCTAGTGTTTTTCACGAAATGCCTTTCACACGGTGAGTCCTCAGATCGGGTTTCGCGACTAGAGATTTCCTCCAACTTCCAAAATTCCTTTAGTTGCGAGGAAACCTGATTATCATCCTTACAGACCATAAATGAAGAAACCGTTCTAGTCATGTCGACGTTGAATGGTAAGTCACCGGCCAAAATAAATCCTAACTTGGTTTCCTGAATTATAGGAAAGTGTGGTCCGCGCGTATATTTCACAGGTTCAATTAATTGTAGAAAATATTGAGCGCCGATTAATATATCGACTTGCGATGAGCAATGTAGGTGAGGATCCGCCAGGAATATGCGCTTGGGTAAATTTAAAGAGGTAAGATTGAATGACTCCGCCGGTAAATTATTAGTTATACTGGGTAATACGGCACAATGTACGTTTAACGTGAAGGGTTTATAGCGTGAATGTAGCCTTACATTAGTGCTGAATTCAGCCTGGGAAAGCGAGTTGTTTATACCCGTGATGGGCAATTGCGATTTAACTAATTGGAGGCCCAACCTGCGGGCGAAATCCATTGTGCAAAAGTTCGCTTGAGAACCGGAATCCAGTAATATCCTAACGGGAAATTTTTTGCCGACCTTATTGTATGTCATACAGACGGCGGTAGATAACAATACCGATTTATTGGTCTGTGATTTCAGTGAGCACTGGTTGTTAACAGAAGTTACGTCCCTGTTGGGGACATGAATCATGGTGTGGTGACCCCTAGAACATTTTTTACACGAAAATTTGGAGGGACATTTTGAACCCTCATGTCCCGAACGGAGACAGTTTAAGCAAAGTTTGTTTTTTAGTAACGCATTTTTTCTATCAGGGATAGACAGCGATATAAATTGTGGGCAATCGCTAAGTCTATGTTCACCGTTACATAGCCTGCATAAATTATTTCTAATATGTGAGTGGAATGCGCCCTTTGGATTGCTTATCTGTTTAACTGCCTTGCGATAAGGAGACTTATCGCTTTTGTTCAACCTGCTCGTTGGGCTAGTCGCGTTATCGATATTTTGCAGTAGTTTCCTACGTGAATTTAAAAAATTTATAAAATTATTAAAATCAGGGAGTTTATGCTCCGATAAACTCTCTTTCCACAAACGTAAAGTATAACTGTCAAGTTTTTTGGCTAGATAATTTACGACAATAATTTCAAACGTGTTGACTGGCAGTTTGAGATTATTTAAAGCGTTTATATTTCCAGAGATTTGATCAATAAATTGCGATATGCTACCTTGGGATTCCTGCTGGACTAATGGTACGTCTAGGACATTCCACACGTGGTGAGCGGAGACAATCAGCTTACTATCATATCTATTCCTCAACAGATCGATAGCCACCGCGTAATTCTCATGTGTTATGGGTAATGATTTTATTACGTTAAGCGCCTCGCCATGTAATGACGAGTGTAAATAATGAAGCTTCTGTATATCTGTCAGGTCTGTTCTGACATGAATTAGTTCCATAAAAATATGGTAATAATGTTGCCATTCCACAATACTACCCTCGAACCGTGGTAATTTTATTGGTTCCAATTGAATGGGGGTTGTTTTAGGCTGTTTACCATCAGTATTAATTAGTGGTTTTTGGTTCAAGTGCTCAGATTGCTCCAACAAGTGTTGCAATTTACATTCTATAGCACAGAGATCGTCCTCCGTTTGCACTCTATCACTTGTTGACGCAACGTCTGCTTCCTCAGCCTCGATTTGTGACTGTATCTCGTCATATTTGGTGGATAATTCCATCAAATGACGCAGTTTTATTTTGAGCGCATGAGGATCGCTGTTTAACAAATCAAAATTATCCGCGAAGGTATTTATTCGGGATATTGAGGCCTTAATTGTACCTCGTTTTTTTATCAGAGCCCTTACATCGGCCATTATTACAGTTTGAGATAAAAAATGGAAAGATATTTAGAAACAATTGAGCATCGAGCATGTGAACCACAAACTTAATTTTGAATGAGTTTCAATACGTTTGGTAGCTAGCGATCGTTGGTTTGAACATAAACTTACTCTCTCTAACTAATCAAACTCGTTGGCAGTTAAATTATTGAAATTATAAATCTAAATGATTACAAAGTATAGCTTTATCTTTAAAGTTCTGACTGATAATGAGCTGCCAAACATCTATTAATTTATATTGTGTAATAAGTTAATTGTTTATATAAATATGTCAAAAATACACACTGGGTGAAATATTATTAAAAATAAATCAAATATAGGTAAAGTTTATAGTCACGTGGCCGTCGATCCATTCGTGATGAAGCTGGCTTCGATCCCGTTTGGAGCTGCTACACCTCCTGTCTCTGCCGGTTAGCCGTTGCCTCATGTTGTACCCTCCATCATTTAAAGCTGTGGAATCTCGAAAATGTTGTCCTGTTTCGTCCCGTCGTCTCTGGTCTACTGCTTGGCTGAATCTTGTCGAGCTGACTGCGACGTGCTTCACGATAATGGTGTCGCTCAGGACGAAAATGATGCCCGTCTGTCGTGATTAACTTCAGATTGGTTTTTCCAGAAATGATGTATATAAATAAATGTTGTCGCCTGTGTACTCAGGTATGAGAAATCTGTGCCGTTGGGACCAAAAATGATGTAGTTTGTTTTGGCCTGAAAATGTGAAATCCGGCCCGGAGGACCAAAAATGTTGCGGTTTGGAAGCTCTTGAAGAATCGCGAGTTATTCCAAAGACGCTAATAAGGAAGGCTGGATTGTTTGTTAGAAAGAAGTGGACTGTATTTGAGATATTGAACATGCGTTTATTGAATAATTTGGTTTGTTAGTTACGATCGGCACGTGCGGAAGCATTTGAGGCGATAATGCCCGAGATTAATTTTGAATGAAATCGTGGTCCATTGCAGATGGACGCAGGTAGACGATTAAAGTGAAATGTTATAAATGCATGCTGTATAATAGCCAAAAGCCGCGGCTGTAAGAGAAGTGTTTAACGAGAGTTGCGCTCGGAGTCGTGCTATGAACTAAACTAATACTGGCTTGCAGTCGGCTAGGCTGGCCGATTGCAAGGTTTGATAAAAGCGTGACGTCATCCGCGCGTGCCGTGCAATGTTAGTAGGCTGCTTACAACTGACAAAACAGTACAAAGTTTAAACAGCTATTATTCTTCTGTCTTCTTATCTACGTATTAGATATTATCACAACTGTTTATATTTTCTTTCAAAGATAATTTTGACATCCCACAAAGCTGGGTTTCTTCATGTATTAAAGTTTTGGCAAAAATGTTAATATTATGTTATTACATTTCTTTCTTATTTTATGTTTTTAATCTAACTCTGACATCTTAATATGGTTCACTAATTGTACTTAATGAGTTACATGCCCTTAATTTTTTAATACAATAGTTAATTTCTTACAATTTGTCTATTTTGGATTTCTACAGTTAGGCATTTTATAGGCCTAAGTAGTAATTGGCTATATCTTCTTATTTTACACAAATTAAAGACTATTTTTCATTTACATATGTTTTGCTTGGTGTTACTTATGACTTGTTTACATTTTGAATTAATTTGGGCTGTTTTACAATAATTGAATGTTCTCATTACTTTATCAAAGTCATTGCTTGTCTGTTATTCTCTTATTTCTTTTTCTGTCTTTACTCTAATGATTATTATTATGTTTGTAAAATTTTATCTCCTTACTCATATCTATTGCCATTTATTATAACTTGTGTATCATTTAATATTAATTATAAAACATAACACAAAAATTAGGTTTATGGTCTGTTTACTTTTCAGCCATATTCCTTCTTATAAACTTAACCTCTTTTAATTGAACAAATAACTATCTTGGTGAATAACATTATAACACCATTTATTCTATATTGCTAATCATCCCTTTGAACATTTTTATTAACATAGGATGTTTTATTTATTTTGCACTCATATTATTTAGTTTATTCTTATTTAACACCATTAGATTGGTTGTCTATCCATCTTTTAACACTTACTATATATTTTTACTATTTAAACATTGTAACAATAACATCCTTAATATCATTATGGGATTTTTATCCTGATTACAACTGTATTACTAATCTGCTATAAATTCTAATTATAATAACAATATTCTGGTTATTCTTATTTTTTTGGTACCTTTCACCCTTAACTATAGTGTTAATCACTGGTTTTGGTGTCTTTACCTATATGTTGTGTTTTATATTTATTTTGGGTTACACTTGCACTTTGTACCTTTTTTACTGTACTTTAGTGTTAATAGTGGTTATTCCCTAATATTGATTTCTTTTACTCACTTCTAACACTTACACGGTTAATCACTTTCACTTCCTACCTATCTCCCAGTTCTGGGTTCTTTATTGTTTCATACACAATTGGTAGTTAGTCTGTTAACAATTTTATGTTTTGATTTACTTATCATCATAGAGTTATTACTAACATATAATATCTATTATTCTGGTTAGTGTACTTTAACTGAGATTATTATATTTAATTTTAATACTTGTTATCAGACATTTGTTATTTGTTTGTGTCTTTTTCATCATTATTTGAGTTTACACCTTCTCATTTTATTTTCTTTATTGGGTCAATCACTTGGGTTGGGTCATAGTCATTTTATTTTCATTAGTTTAATATAGTTAATTCATTATAATTTTTTCTCTGGTATTGGGGCGGCTTTTTGTGTTGTAACAACATTTATACACATAAACAACTAAAACGCAATACACTACTTGCAGAAGAAACCATATTGAATAATATCACAATATTATATAATTTCTGCAAGAAACTTTGAGTTACGTATATATCGAAAATTATATATATATATATATATATATATATATATATGTATGTATATATATTATAACAACACAAACTACACTATATAAATATGTATAATTTAATTTGTGTAGCCCCAAGTTCAGGGCCAATTTATATAACATAACAAATTATATAATGTATTGAATTCATGGGTGTAATCGTACTAAGATGATACGTTATTTAAGTTTGAAATTGTTCCATTATTTATTGTTTATTAAACCAAATTTTTCATTTCGCATATAGAAATACTCCTCATTATTATACAGTTTGTACAACTCCATCGTACACAACTTATAGCTAACAATTTACATACACAGGTTATACATAAATCTTATTATCTAATTTTAATTAATTGAATATTCATTTTGCTCTCGGCTTACTCATTGTGTGATCATCTTTTTGCAATTTCTGATTAATTTATTTAATAATGAAATTACTTGTATTCCAATTTCTTTAATATTAATTAGTTTTAAAACTTTCTACTGCTTATGCAGTCTCCTTTATCAACCAAGACTTTATTAATTACGTTAACTCAAAAAATCAAATATTTCTCTTATCATTTATGTTACTCTTAATTACTAAATTTTATACAAGATATATTATTCTAAATTTTACTCTGATTTTACATTTATGTACAATTAGTTATTCTAATACAGTTATTTATTTTAGTTATTTAGAATGTCTTGCATTCTTACTTTAATTAGTGTCTTTCAAATATCTGTACTTACATTGTTTTTTCATTACCTCGTTTGACGTGGTTAATCATCCGTACGTCCTCCTTTGGTCCTCAGTCTGCGTACTCCGTGTCCTCTTGGTCCTCTGGTCGGATTCTACTGCATGTAGGGTTTACGAGTCGTCACGCCTCACATCATATGCTGCGGGTGTGTCCATGGACCTCCTCGTATGTGCTCTGCTGCTCTGATTGGACTTTAGTTTGTCCTGTGGCTCTTACTATAAATTTAAATTAGCGTCGTCGACTGACATAGCCTCTTGTGGCAACGGTTGAATCGAGAAGAAGAAACTTTACTAGCGCGACCTGGTATTTATAGTCAGGTCGTGCAAAAACTCATGTCTGAACAATTTATAACTTGTCAGATTTTGTTGAAGCGTCACTTCCCCCACACTGGTTCAATTCATTATTTTCATCTATCTTCGCGAATTACGAAGTTTGTTTCACATCACTCGATGCTCAATCGATCACTAATTTTTATATGTTTACTATACGTAAATTACACTTCATTATTGTAATTACAAAAAGAGCTATTCACTTTTTACGTATAGTAATTGCACTTTTCGTCATTTCGGCACGGTCTTTTAACCCTTTATTCACCTTTAATTTCTATAAACTTTGGTGTCTTTTGTTTTACCCTATCGTACATATTTTCCTTATAATTAAAGTAAAATATAAAACTATTCTACTTGAAAAGGGTTGGTTACATTTCAGGAACGGAGAGGCTTCACACACACACACACACACACACACACACACACAAATACGCGTGTACACAACGCTAGCGACAGGTGCGTCGGGAATGCTTGTCCATGCATGAATTCTGCGCTCCCTATTTTTAACTACGATACAGCTTATGCAATCTGAATCATGTTTAGTAATTCATATTTATTTATTTTTATTATTTATTTCATTTATTTTTTGCAAAGCACAGTACCGTTAATGGTTGTACCGTTGCAATATATATAGCAATGTGACAGACATTCACACCATATGTGAATGCATGAAGCATAATTATGACCTGCCATATTAGATGTCCGGGGCAATTGGGATGTGATTGACATAAAAAGTATTGTTTATAAATAATTAAGAATAATACCATAAATTAGTTATAAGACAATATAAAGAAAGACTATGAAACTGTAGTATGGTGCTTGAGCGAAGTGTTGTGTTGTGCGCGTATCAGGAGGTGTGAACAGTGTTGTAATTAGCCAGTTGGTAAACACCCAACAAGTTGTGCATGTCGACGTACGTATGAGTTACAATTTATTGCAATTACGAAATATTAAAAGGTCAATTTAATTGATTCATATGTAAGTGAAAACTTATGTTCTAGAAGAATCGGGAAAACGGAGGTCCAGTCTTAAGCACGTGGCATTTCCAGAATATTCTTAATATTCAACATTTCCAGAATATTTAACATGTGTTGTATAGGAAATACGTCTATGCGCAGGCCGACCGTGACGTCACCTTATAACGATGCAGTTTCAGTTTAGGAAGAGAGGGGAGTCTTCATGTAGCACTCGTCGAGAGCGGTTGCAGAGAGAGTTCCTTGCATAGTCCAACACCCATTCCAGGCAGTCCTTGGGGCCCGTAGACGTCGAGGGAGCAGCGAGTTCCGGGAGGAAGGTTAAGCCCGGAGTACGAGATTTTCTGCTACCGTTGCTGAACTCCGATTGCTGTCCGAGGCGACTGAGGCGGACACCGAGACATGGAGCGATTCCTGGATGCGGCGGCTGAAGCGTAGGACACAGACGACGGATCGCTGGAGACCGGAAACGAGATATTCGACCGGGGTAACCAGGAAGACGTCAATTCAGGAAACCAATTTTAAGAACTAATTTGTTTTAAAATAATAAAAAACTTTCAAAGGAAAATTTTGAACTTTTCAATTAGTATCATTTTAAAAGAAAAATTTTGAACTTTTCAATTAATATCTTTGTATTAAATTTAAAAAAAACACACATTTTTATGCAATCATCATGTTGGTAAAAGGACAATAAATGTACTAAATCACTAATTGAGCATTATTTCTGCAAGTTTGGTCAGCTAACTACCTGTTACGTTGCAAATATATAATATTTTGTACATCTCACCTGTACGATTACACTGGTCAAAATATTTAATTTTTTGTTTCTTAAATGAAAGTGAATAACTGATTTCCTAGTATTTTTAGCACTGATTTTAAATATTTTGACAGTTTTTCTTCCTGTCGGGAATACTTTTTTTAGTAATAAACCTTTTTTTATTTGAAAAAGTATTACGTGACGGTAATATAAGAATAGGTTGCATGCACTTTGTTCTTAAATAAAAGCTACTTTTTTTGTATTTCCTGCTGTAATTTGCTACGGGTAGATCCCACTTGAACAAAATTTTTCATTAAACCAAGCCTAATGTATAGTGGCGGATGATAAACGTTTTAGGTTTTACTAGTGCTTGGCTTAGAACATCCTTCTATCCTATAGTTAGTGCCCTCTCTTTTTGACCACAGCTTTATTATGTAATGATTCTTCCTATCCTTGCTGTCCCATTTAAACAAGAAACAACAGAATTTAGTTGTACATAACTCGTAATTCTGATGCCTCAAAGATCCCGTTGATCGCTTTAGTACCGAGCGTACTGCTCAACTGAAATCCTTGCGTACTCCAGTTTTCAGCTCGTGTGGGGCCGATAGTGTTTGTTCGACCCGAACACGGAAAGTCCAGTCCGTGAGAAAGCTAGAGATAAATAAGAACAGGTTGTCTATGAACCGCCAGTCGGGTGGTTTTTCCAAGATGCTGTATCCGCGTGTTTTATCGATTGATTTCTCTAAATCGAAGAATAGAGCAGCAATGTGTTTTCCTTCGATGAAACTGCGTTATCCAGATTTAGCAGTTGATCACTAGTCGAATGATGCTTCCCGTTCTTTTCTTCCGTAAAGGATTCGGCGTGAACGGAGGTCGCCCCGGTCAATCATTGTTGGAAGAAAGGTTGTGAGATGCCGCCAAGTCGATTTCGTTGCCGCGGACCCGCCGGTACGGACACACCCCACCTACTTGAAAGGCTCGAACTGAAGGGACGATCACTGATGGGAATAGCAAATGACTCAAGCCTGCCTTGTCGCCGACTGAATCAAGACTGGTAGGCCTACATCGCCGGACTAGATCGTGTCATCTAGAAAATGGTCTGCCTGGAAATATAATACATTGATACCACTGTGGTTCTCATTGATAGTGTTAAATCTTTGCTGGGAATCTTGGTGACAGCGTTCTTCACCGAGGGATTGCAAAAGATGGTGCAACGATGTAATAATCACCTATGTATGGGTGATGAATATGAGGAAAACTAATATAGATATCTATGTAACTTTTGCATATAACAATATATTTTTCTATATTTTAATGTTTTTACCTGCAAATTTTAGAAAAACCTTTGCAGAATAACAGCAATTTCTGTGATCGTAAGAGATCTGATGACATGTGATGACGACAAAACGAAAGAGACTAGAAAATAATATGAGGATGAAAGAGCAGGGAGGGATTTGTTGCCGCTTATCGGAGCCACTTGTTCTTGGTACGGCGCCTCATGTAGGCCTTCTTACATGTTGCAACATACGGTTACTTCTACTTCCATACACCTACAAAGTATTTATTAACATTGCTGATTATAAAGTATTATAGTATTATATAATATTCAATATAACGTGTATTCGTGTTAGTGCATATTTATTAATTTGCACAAATATATGGTGACTTGAGCTAATACGGACCAGAATAAACTTTGGTGAAAGCTATTTCACCGAACAACAAACTACAGGAATTTTATCTATCAACCAATTAAGGTAATTATTGAAACGTGTTCAGTTTTACACTTACCATATTTCGTTCTTCTATTACTCTGTATTTATCTAACGTTCTTCATTATTTAAGATAGATGAAGATTATAATCTTTGAAGTTACACATGGTACAGAGTACAGTGCAGTCTCACTGTATCACTGTGTTGTTCGTATCAAACTAATGTCACTGTGACTGTAGATAGCACACGGAATACACTGCAAATATGTCGACCGGTAATGACGTGGCCGCGCTGACCAAGCAATATTCGGTATTAGTCACAGGAAAATGAACACAAAAATCCTGAAACAATACTTGTTATAAACAGCGGCACTTCTGTGTTTAACCTATACTACTTAATGTGTACCATAAGTAACCTTCTTTACACTCGTCTTTATTAAAAGTTTATTACCAATCAAAAAATACATCCTTTAAGCTAAACTGCTGATTAATGTACACAAATAAGAAATGTACAACTAGATGGCGAAAGGGATGTTCCATCCAGTGACGTCACCTCGTGGTCCTCAAAGGTCGGATGGCCAAAGTTCCTCAAACTTCTGTCGATTGCAGGCTTAGAAGTGGCATGATCAGAGGTTTACGATGCTGTCGAGTACTATGTTCATGAATAAGTTCACGGACGTATGGAATATGGAAGTCTGTGTGCAAACTGTGTTGGACGCATACCATGGGGCTTCCAGGATACCTAGTAGAGTTTTCCATTGGCATCGTTGTATGATTGCTATGTTAACTTTGGTGGCGCAGCCTCAAACCTGGATTCCGTAAGTCCATGTGGGCTTAAGGACAGATTTATAGACAAGTACATTTTGTCTGTAGATAGATAAGACTTTCTGCCTATCAGCTAGTTAATTTTCTTAGGTCTTAAATCTAGTTGTTTTCTTTCTTGTTTGATATGGTGTTTTCAGGTCATTCTAGAGTCCAAATGAAGGCCTAACCACTTGACTGCTGTTTGTTGCGGTATTTCAAAGTGGTTGAGATGACCTGTGGGGAAGTTGCCTATAAGGTGTGTGCCGGTATTTGCCGGCCGTTGAATATTCGAGAGAAATTAATTGTAAAATATATCGCCGGTTATTCGGAACGACCCTTGCCCGCTACGAAGTGTACGTGAGTGGGTACGGTTGCGCGCGCAACTCGTAGTAAGTGGACGGTTTGCTCTGCCGGCGAAGGCAGTCCAGTTTATCGCCCCGCTATGAATACATCGGCTCTCTCTCTCTCTCTCTCCGAACAATTACGGCGTAGTTTGTCTGCTACTCCATGGCTTGCTGAAACTTAAGCGACTCCCGGTAAGAATTGCATTATTTTATGTGTTTAAAGGTAATTCATATTAAATGGATAATTAATAACAAGCTGTATGCAACCGTATAAAAGATCTAATTATGTGAGTGCGACCCGGCAGTTTTTATATTCAAAGAAAACTCATTGTTCAGTAATTTGCTTAATGTTCAGTATATAGCACATGTTCCGTTTATTATTACTATAATAGTGTGAGAGGTATTGTAATTGTCATTGTCAGGATAAAGGTGTAGAATGTTAAAGATTAATGGCTAAAAGTTAGTGCGTAGTCAGGTGTCCATTCATGCAGCAGACTGTCGGGGAGCTCTTTAATTAACTTTACCGTAGAGAATTATTTGTGAGAACTTCCATAGCGGAAATATTATCAATGTTAAAACTTTATTAATACCGTGAGTGCCTTGAAGTTAAATTGTTGGTCAAATAATGATTATTGGTCACCACGTGGCGCCTTACCTGTTAATGTCTGTCGAAGCATGTAGACATGGTACTAATGACTTTTACATTACGCCACTTTTGATATAGTCTTTTCTTTATTAAAATTTATTTATTCCATGGCTGACTTTCCATCCTTTTAGCAGGTTGCAAAGACTTTATTAATGAAACTTGTGCATTTATTGAGAGTTGGTTGATGGCCCGTTCTGAGGTTAATTACCTGAACTTGGGTGTACATTTTTGGTGAACATTTCTCTAATTTATATGAATTAACAGGGTTCTTGATTAAGACGGAGATTTGGCTTGCTGATTGCCGTACAACTGCATTAGTCATGGACCATTAGAGAAGATCCTGTCCGGAGAGGGAGCTGGTGACCGATTCACGATGTAGCACTTAAGTCAGCTGTATTAAGGTGATATGCACTCTTTTATTTTCCTTTTGGGGCCGGGCCGGCAGTGCGCCTGTTTTACAGTAAATATCATTTAAATCCATGTGACCACGTGCCCAGACTGTCTGCTATAAATGGGAGCAGCTGATCATCATGAGTGAATTTCAGAAACACTTTTAATAACTGAATTACCTAACACTATGTGCATTGCTTGTAATTGTGTGCTGCACTGGGGGAGCGTGCCAGAGATTTTTGTTCACTTAGATAATTTACAGTTTGCACATAATTATTATATTACTCTACACAAAATTATGGAACATGTTATGGACTCTGTTCCGGCTGGAACAGAAATAAGTAAATATTGAATTCACATTGGGTTTAACATTTAAGGGCTGGGGTTTTCTTTTGTTTTCTTTTGGGCCGTTTTCTGGGGTTTAAAAAAGGGACTTAGTTTTTGTCTGATACATGTTTCTGCAGCCTGAGGCAGGTTAGATGCCTGTCAAATTTTGTCAACCACATGCTGGCGCGCTCCCACAGCGGCTAGGGCACAACCGTTTTACTGTACTTTCATTTCAATTATATTTACATAGCCATTCGGGGTTAATAGAAAATAATTGTTTTTTTCCTGGGCATATACTCAATGATTTTGTACCTTACAATGGGCTATACTGATTGTTTTTCTTAACTTGCAAAACACATATTGATTAACTTTGCACTTGTAGTATCTGCTGATTAATTTTCTTGTAACTATAGAACATATACTCATTAATTTTTTGCAAAACATATATTGTTTAAATTGTTTGATATTTGTAAAGACTTGACTGATTAATTTTCCGACTGCTAAAGTATATACTGATCTATTAAATCCTTCGGAATTTGTGAAGCAGATTAACTGTCTAGAATTGTATAACAACTGTTTAAAATCAGGTGATGTAGTTTCCGTAAATTTTATTTAATGCTGTGAAAGGAACTTAAGGTTCATACGCTCATGATGGGTCATTGATCAAGGGAATGCTATACATATGGGCGGTCCGGTCTTACTTATGCGTTATGAGTAATTATCATCCTTTTTGGGGTTTTGGTTTTATGTAATTCTACAGAAATGGGTTGCTGATGGGCGAACATTTTATTACTGCTGGGTTCTGGGTATGGTAGTAACACTGCCTGCAAGGCGGGTGCATTCCAGGGGCATTCGTGTTAGAATTAATGTTTAATTGAGAGTCTATGTGCCTTATGTTTCAGTGTGTCTTGTTATGTTTTGTCTGTGTCTAGCTAGTCACTATGTGGGGAGAATTTTATATTATATATGTTTACTGAATATTATACACACTTGTAAGATATACACGTGTTGTCGTTAACGCTGTTGAAACAGGGCTTAATTTATTTGTGATATTTATGATTCATGGGGGGGGATAACTATGTGATAGAGTTTGCCTACATGTATTAATTCTTGGCATACAATAAAAACCGTTATTGTTATATTACAGCTGAGTTTCATTGCAAGTCCCGTCATACTGGACCCGGCACAATTTTTGCTTCTCTAGGCTCCGGCCTAGTCCTAATTGACTTGTGGCTTCTCTTTCAAAAAAAAAAATATTAAAATAAAAGAAGTTGTTTTATACTCTTAAAAATACATAAAAGGAAAGAGGGGTCACAGGTGAATGTAATGTGTGTCGACATGGACTCATTGGCCTTGATTATCCATATTCGTAGCCATTGTCCAGTGAGACTGAGGTGCCATTTAAAAATTTTAAAGAATGTAATAAGGTGCATATCAGATAAGAGCGCACACGTTTCACTTTCGAACGGTTCTGTAAATCGATAGGTTCTGTTTTTCATTTTACGTTTAACCTTTTACGTTTTTAATTTAAAACAATTGACAAGCGATGGGTATTAAAATAAATTGATATTTACAGCGAGCATCACATACTAAATAATATACAAAGAAAGTTTTAAAGATAAAATTCTGCCAAATAGATAGTAGTAGTGGGTAGGCCATATTATTTCGCAACACACCTCTGTTTTAAATGTATATGAAGCATTATTTAGCAGGAAAGCCATTAGAAGACCTCAGATTTATTTTGTGAAAAGTCTCATAAATAACATTAATGTGTAACAAAAATGCTATGAAATAAATAAACTCGGTTACAATTAAATCAGAACTTTATCTTTCCGTTTCTACAGATTTTTATCTAAAACTATAAGTGGTTTCATAAAATAAATGATCTGGCCAAAGTTTAAAACAAATAATAAAAAAGTAATCGGTAATTAATTAATAAAACTTTATGTCACGCTTCAAGCTTAATTGGCTCAACTTACAATTGAACAAGAAGCATGTTGAGACATGCACGAAGGTTTATATGGTTTGTTAAGGTTAATTCTTCAGTATCAGAGGTAGAGGTAGGGATGCCGGTTGTACGTTTACAGGGTGATGTAAGAATAATATCATTAATGGCAGCTTACAGGGCAACACAAAGAGCGTCGGTAAATCCTTCAAGGGATGTCGCTTCAAAGCATATCTTGCATGCATTATCTAACGCACATAAAAGAAGAGTCTTAAGGTAGTTTGCCGTGTGAAACAAGATTTTCTTTCTCTTTGATGAACAGCTGCTTACGATAACGCCTAGCAACATCTTTGCTAATTTTAGACATTAGTGGAATCACACGGGCTGCGTAAATTGTATTTTATGGCTTGTAAAAACATACATACGATTTATATAAGTGTTCAGGTCTTTTTTCAAAATTGTATACAAACGCTTATCGTTAAGCACTTGAGCGCTTACAATTTTCTTTAAGAAGTCTCTCTCTCCGTTTATCTGTTTATCGGCCTGTCTGTCTACCTGTATAGTGTCTGTCTATCTGTCTGTCTGTCTGTCTCTCTCTCTCTCTCTCTCTCTCTCTCTCTCTCTCTCTCTCTCTCTCTCTCTCTCTCTCTCTCACTCTCTCTGTCTCCCTCTCCCTCTCTTTAATTAGTTTACTTTAATTAGGGTAGCAGCGTCAATTTACTATTGTTAGAAGCTGATTTTTACAGTTACTCTGTTTTTTGTAACTCCTTTCATAAAATTCAGCTCGTCTTTCAAATCAAAAGAGTTCTTTCAAATATATTATCCATTCTGAATATTTTCAATAACTCGTCATTATACCTGTTTTTCATAAGTTTATACTGATCTCTCATTGCTTATTTTTTATTATGTTTGCATTCTGTGTAGAATTTATTTTAGCATACAGCTCAAGCACATGTTTCAGAAACAAGATGTGCTTCAAGATGTACTTCTAGGTATAAAGATTTACAATACATATCTGTCTTGTGTTAGTGTTCTTTTTTGAGGAAGGGGGTTACAATGTAGATATTACTTGAGCAATATAGTCGATTTTAAACACAACTCAATCCTACCGTGTGCAGCGCTCGTGCTGTTTCAGCTTCTGTCAAATTTTCTCTACTTATTTTTACGATAATAACCTACGTTTCCGTTAATTCTGAACTTTTTCTTAATCTGATTCCTTGGAGCATATTACTTAAGTGACATTATAGAGTGTGTGAGTTTAAATAATACCTCAGGTCTCAGACTCCAGGCTATAGTCTTGTAGCCTCGCGTCTTTAAAGCTATTCACACTTAAAGTTTGCTATTAAGTGGGTAAATGTGTTTATTTAACTTTCCATTAAGTATATTTGTTAAATATCTCAACAATGTTTCATAAATATGTTTATGAAAACTAGGTTAAATATGTTTCATAAAAAATCGTAAACAATATCTTACAGATGGAATGTAAATAAATAAATATATGTATACACACACACTCGCGCGTGCATATATATTTCAAAATTACAAATTTATAAGTATATGATTATTGGAAGAGTACTCAACGCAACTATCAAATAACTTACCAGCTAGGTAAGTTATTCTGTACCAGCTTTTTGGGATTTCTGTTTTCGTTACGTCAAGTCCCTTTTTGTTGCACAATAAATTTAATGTGAGAAGAAAAAAGAAAAGCTTTTGTGGCGAGGAATAAATGTTAATAAAACACTGAGTTTTAACTTTAAATATTTAAGAAGAAATCTGTATTAAAAATTTCCCTTTTAATAGAAACTGTTTTACACGAAAGCTGTTTAACACGAAGTTGTAGTATATATATCACATAAATAATATGAAAACAAAAATAAAAACAGATATGAAAATGTTAATAACAAACATAAAACGCATATATAAAAACAATTATAGGCTACAATTTTTAAATTGTTTTAAAAACAATTATAAAATTGTTTTAATTACTTGGGTGTCTGACATTACAATATTAAAACTCAATTCATTAATTTCAATGTTGCAAATCTGATATCAATAAAATATTTATTTTAAAAATGGAAACGTTATTTGTAGTATTTCAATCAAACAATAATATTTACTTTATGATAAACATTAATTATTGTGCACCCATTTTAACTAACTAGAAAAATTACTCGAAAACAGATCTTACAAGCATCTATTATAGATGTTGAATGCTTTAATTATATTCTCTCTCTCTCTCTCTCCTATGGCGCTACAGCCCAAGTCGGGCCCTGGCCTCCACCAATCTCCGCCTCCAATCCACTCTATCCACTGCAACCCTCCTCCAGTTTCTTATCCCCATGTCTCTCGCGTCCTCTGCAACGCCATCTTCCCACCTCTTCCTCGGTCTACCTCTAGGTCTCTATATTAATTATTTAAATTTTTGTAATTACACTATGTACAATTATTTATTTATTCTTTTACTTATACCACGATTATACTTGTTTACTGTATTTGTTTATAAACAAAAATGGTTAATTTTTCACCTGTTTTTTACTGTTGCGTTACCGTTGTGTGTGTGTGTGTGTGTGTGTGTGTGTGTGTGTGTGTGTGTGTGTGTGTGTGTGTGTGTGTGTGTGAGTGTGTGTGCTTCTTGATGATGACTATGATGATGATTTTCCTGGTGCTGGAGTCTGTTGTCGGTTGTCCGTTGAATAGAGTGTCCCCTGTCTTAGAATGTTTGGCGTCTGTCCTATGTCGCTGAGCAATCGGACATAGTGTCCCATAAACAAATTATTAGAGTCTGTTCCCTCGTTCAGTATCATAAGAGGTTATATACCGAAGGGACGCCGACAGGTCAGAACAGGACCTGAATGCTTACCAAACTACCACAAACTTGTCAGATTTTGTTCAGGCTTGTACTGCTCGTCGGTTTTTACACATCACTTTTTTCGTATTTTCCCACTCATCCTGTTTGTTCATGTGCGAACTAATAGAAGCTTGAGATTCGTGAGTTTTTTGTCTTTATTTCGGTATTAATTAATTTCTCATCACATATTAATTAACTGGGTAATGCATAAATTTGTTTCTAGTTTGGTTATACGTTTACACTTTACCTTCAAATTGTATCTACACATGCGTCATTTTCCACGTCTCAAAATGAAATCATTCGCTTTGCTGTAAGTATCGTCAGCGTTCGAATTTTTATCAAATAAATATATTTAATTAATTGTATTTTCTGCCTGTTTGGACTGGCACAAGTTAACTACACTGTACAAAAGACTATTTCTCTCTCTCCCGATCAGGTGATGCAACACACACACACACACACACACACACACAGGTACGACAGAAACAAATTTAGTATAATCTTTTAGGCGTTAAGATTATACTAAATTATTTGTTTAAGAATTAACCACACACACGCAGTTGCCACGCCTCGGTAATCAAGTAACTCATTGTTCACAAAAAATAAAAACAGGTTAAGAATTGTCCGTTCCTGTATGCACAATTTTAAAACTATGTACAACTGTTTTTATTTATTTTATATGTACAAATTATGCTGGGCGAATATGCAAATATGTATGGTTGCATATAGTCCCCAGGTAGTTTTAAATAAAATTTGAATATCATTCAAATTTTATTTACATCTTTCCATACGTAATTATAATGCACATTACAATAGGTTTCAATAACAGGCTTCTTATAAAAGTTGATAGTTATTCGTAGATAATAAACATTACCATGGTAGGTTACAATCTTGCCCCTTTTCTTCTGACATATTGTTCTATGTATTACATCCTCCTGCCACATTGTTATGTGTTGCAGTAGCTTTTGTCGGTATCGTTTCTTCCTGTTTCTCTAACCTGCTGTTCATATTAGTGTTGCTGCTATCCGCCCTTAACTGCATTTGGAGGGTCAGTTGTATTAATGAGATGTAAACGCTTCGTTTCTCTCTCGCTCACCGCTCCGAATCTGTCTCTTCTCCTGTCCCACCATAAATTTCTCTATTGGAAATATTTAATTAATATAGATTATTAAACTTTCACTTGTGAAACTTACTTTGTTTCCTCCCGAAAGCGAAGGCGCGCATCACGACGAAACGCGTACGGTAGGAAACAAAGTAAGTTTCACAAGTGAAAGTTTAATAATCTATATTAATTTAGTGCTGTGAAAAAAGAAGATGAACTGTCAAAACAACTGGAAATATTTTCTCAACGATAAGGCATGATATTTGCCAACCTCCCTTTGTTTCTCTTGATTATAAATAATAAACGTTTGTGCTCCTATTCTTCTATGCAGAACATATGGGCCATCTGTAAAACGTTTTGGCAGTGTTATCTATCCTCTTCTCTACTGGATTACTTCTTATTAATACCAGGTCTCCAATCTTAAGCTCCGTTAACTTGTGAGTACCACTGAATCTCTCTATCCTCTTTACACCTTTATCTTTTAATCCGTCTCTAATTTCTAATTCCTGGCTCAGAGGTATAGGTAGATTTTGATTTTCCGGTTTCTGAATGAAGTTCTTCCAAAATCTTTCTGGTTTCTGGTCCTTCTCCAGTTCAATCGGTGGATAGCCAGTAGCTTCATTATAATTTTCATTCATAGCTTTTTGAAAGAACGGTGAGTATTTTGCCCATTTGTTGTGCTGATGATGGCAATATATACGCATAACCCAACTCTTTATTAACTCGTTCGGTATGATTACTCTGAGGATGCCTAATTGACGTGAGTATGGGTTTATCCCAAGCTGCGTTAATGTTTCAGGCCACAGCCTATTCTGGAACTGTTTGCCCTGATCTGTAATTATTTTCAGATAATTACGAATAGCTATTGGGACTTGTGAGAGAGTGTCATTGATTCGCGCACTGAGGTCATCTGCAGAGGGTAATCACGCCACAGTTATTCAGGCTGAGAGTACCAATGATTGCTGGCAACTTAAAAATTTATTATTTGTGTATTATATAAAAAGAAAGTACTCGTGGTTTGGGTGTTTTCTCAAACAGCGAGCTAAGTAAAATGAAATGGCCAATACCATTTATGGCCAACAATTCACGACGCCTAATGTATCGCCATAACATAGCTGATGACCATAGTCTTCTTTCCGTCCACGGTCGCAGTCAGATTGATGTCAGACGCCATTAGAATTTACGCGATACGAGTAGAATATTCCAGAAAGTAATATGCCAAATCTTATCATCTCAATTGATTTTTTTATCTCCATCCATAGAGTCGCGTTGTTGACACTACTGTATCACTCGTATGCTTGTATGACTTCATAAAATGTGATAAGCTGAATGCTAATTGCGGCAACATTGACTCCACGTGGACAAGACATCCTTCTGTCATTTTATTAACGGGACAATCTGATTGGTGTACACAGACAGCGTTACTGTTTTAAGAACAAATTATCACATAAAAGCGCTGAGCACGTAAACGTTCTGAGCGCGAGACCTATACACACGCCTATATACTGTATTATTGTCGTTTGTGGTATTATGTTATTATGCTCCATTTAATAAACGTTACTCAATAGATTTTCTCTCTCTCTTCCTTCCTCTCCCTCTTCTCTGACTTACATCTGGTAAACAGTAGTTTATCCTTACATTCCTACATGTTGTAACACTATACGTCGTTCATGTACGTTCATTGCTTGACGAATATATTTAGTCGAATATATTTATGAAGTGGCAGTTGATTAAAAGATAGTGTTACCACTTTACGTTACCAAGCTGTTGTGTAGTTTTGTCAGGACAGTATACTAGCTGTCTCATTCGTGTTTTATTTTACACCGAGAATGATGTTTGCTGTTAAAGTAAAGAAAATAATAAATCCGATTAGATGGCAGGTGGCCTGCACAATAAATTGCAAAATAATATTTGGCCGACAATGACGTGAGCGACACCGAGCGCATAATATCCGGCCGCCGGATTGTTGACAGGCCTCTGGCCACAAAACAAAACCCATTGTGAATTTATTGTGTCAGCCAGCAGAGTCAGTGTTTCTTCAGTACTGAATTATTGGGGGTAAAAATATTGAACAAAATTCGCAACAATGGTCTGTATCGTTAGATAGCTTTTAAAATAAAAAAGAAAGTTTTATAGAATAGCAGAAAAAAGTAAATAAACGAATATAGTAAAGGTAAATAGATTTTTCAGTGAAACAATTCGGAACAAGCTGAAATTTGGTACAAATGTCTGGGTTAGGCGTAGAAACAACCCAGCAAAACTCAATTAAAATCAATTGGTGGCCATCTTGAAAATCTATTTCCGGTATATGTTTTTCAGCATATTTTTGTTTTTTCTGCAAAAACCATTCAAGATAAAATAAAATTGTACTGAACCTTTTTTGTAGAGCATATAATTTCCTATGTAAACTGAAACAATTATATTTGTGGGCCATAGACTTTACGGCTGGGAAGTCCGCCATCTTGAAAAATATATTTCTGGTTTCGTGTTTTCCAGTATATCCTTGTGTTTTTCTGAAATCTATATATTAATACGTGAAGAGAAAACTTTGTACCCCTTTTTAAGCATATTGCGCGCACGGAGGAGTGTGAGATTTGGCATAGTTAACGTTTATATGGAGAAGGAGTGCAGAAAGCTAAAATTTATATATAATATGTGTTACAAATACATTAAATAAAATAAAATAAAACATTCATTTGCACTTGAAAATTTATTTAAACTTTTTCAAACAATGGTAATTGTTAAAAATAAAATAATTTTGTTGCCAGGCAACAATAGCCTGTGGAGTGTATGTCAAGGCAAAAAAGCGTTTATTTTATATTTTGTATATTAGATATCTGTGTTTTATATATTAATGTGCAGTTGAAAGTGAAATAGAGCTTGCTTAATATATACCTGCTGCAAAAGGAAAATTTTGTAGCAGCAAATTGAATTGACTTACTCTCGCCTAATTATTATTGGTGGTTTCAAAAAAGTGAGTACATTTTATTATTTTTAAATTAAACCCTGTCTAATCTTAGTTTAAGTAATTTCATTACATGTTTTATTTTACATTCAGATATTCGCACCTACTTCCATTGTGCCTCGACATAGAACATTGACGGGTCGGAGTGAGAGACAAAGAAGAAGGAATATATATTCGCGTGAAAGTCAAAATGTTAATAGACCAAATGCAAATTTAAATAGTGTAAATAGTATACAAAATGATGAAATTATTTTGAGGGATACATTTAAATGCGCACTGAATGTCATTCCAAGAAATTTTAATACTTTTGATGATTGTGGATTAATGCCGTTACAATGCAGGTTTTGCAATGCAAAACGTTTCGAATCTGAGGTCACTTTAGGTGAAAGGACTGCATTCACTTCATGTTGTCATAAGGGTAAAGCAATATTACCGGCCTTAAGTCAAAATGAATACTTTAAATCATTGTATGATGGACTTACTTCAAATGAACCTTCAATAAAAAGAAAGTCAAAAAATTATTTTGAAAACATTCGTAAATACAATTCATCATTTGCTATGGTTAGCTCAGAAGCTAAAATTTCGGATACAGTTATGCGTGTACTGTATCATTTTAAAATACATGATGTTTTTTATCACAGATCAGGTCCAATGACTGCTGGATATGGTCACTCACCATGTTATGCGCAATTATATTTTTATGATGTTGACACTGCTGTCAATTATAGATTACGTAAACACTATAATCAAACATACAATAACAATATAATGCGCGAAATCTCTCTTGAATTGGAACGCATTAATCCTTTCGTTCGGTCATTCATTGCAATGAAAGATCATTGTCAGAGAGTTGAAAATCAAAATAAAGAAATTTGTATGCTCATTAAAGTAAATCGTGATTTAGATCTACGCCGTTATAATGATGCAGTTCAAACTGATGTAGCAGTAATATTTAGTACAGTTGGTGGTGAGCCACCCTTTGAACGAAATATGGTTTCGTTTTCAAAAGTTAATTGTACCATTAAAAATATCTCTGTTTTGGATTCATCATTGGACCCTTTAGCGTATCCATTACATTTTCCAAATGGTGATACTGGGTGGCATATAAATATTTCTCATACTGTACCAACTACATCTAATTCAAGAGCGCCCAGAAATAAATTAACCATGCTTCAGTATGCAGCCTTTCGACTTGCAATTAGAGAAGATTTTAGCATGTTGCACCATTCACAAAAATTATTTCTGCAGTGGATAGTTGATATGTATGTGAGAATAGATGGCACAAGGTTACATTTCATTCGACAAAATCAAACAAGTCTTAGGTCTGAAGTTTACAACAATTTAACAGATTATTTAGAATTGAACCCCAATGCCAATAATGTTGGACGTAGAGTAATTTTACCATCTTCATTCAATGGATCTCCAAGAAATATGTATCAGAATTATTTAGATGCAATGTCAATTGTAAAACATTTCGGAAAGCCTTCTTGTTTATTACAATGACTTGCAATCCAAGTTGGCCTGAAATAGTTAGCAATATTGGTGTAGGTGAGTCACCTAATTTTCGACCTGATATTGTTGTGCGTGTATTCAAGTCCAAACTGAAAGCATTAATTGAGGGCCTTACACTAAAAAAAATCTTCGGTAAATTTGAAGCACTCATTTATACAATTGAGTTTCAAAAGAGAGGATTGCCTCATGCTTACATTTTACTCTCTTTAAATGAGCAAGATAAAATTGTTAACGCTACCGATATTGATAAAGTTTTATCTGCGGAGATTCCTAACATTCAAACACATCCTACATTATATGAATATGTTGTAAAACACATGATGCATGGTCCATGGGGTGTACTTAATCAAAATTCTGTATGTATGAGAGATGGAAAATGCACAAAAGATTATCCAAAACGATTTAATGAATATACATGTGAATCATTAAATGGATATCCATTATACAGAAGGCGTGATAATGGTATTAATGCTGAAGTTCGCGGTAGTTGCCTCGACAATCGTTATGTTTTACCATACAATCCGTATTTACTTGCCAAATTTAATTGCCATATAAATGTTGAAGTATGCACTACAGTTAAAAGTGTTAAATACATTTATAAATACGTGTATAAAGGCTATGACAGTGCATCTGTTGAATTAGGTTCAGAGAGAAATAAACCAGGTCAAAAAATACAAATTGATGAAGTTAAAAATTTTTTAAATGGCCGTTATGTCGGATCAACTGAAGCTGTATGGCGCATCTATGAATTACCAATGCATTTTCAATCACATGTCATCGTTAGACTTGACATTCATTTACCGCGTAGACAGAATGTTTACTTTCGAGAAGGGCAAGAACGTCAAGGAATTGAAAATGCAAGACAAACAAAATTATTAGCATTTTTTGAATTGAATCGATCAGATCCATCAGAGCATGAATATATGTATATTGAAATTCCTTTGCATTATGTGTGGGAAGATTCCCGAAAAAAATGGAAGAAGAGAAGGCGTGGAGGTGATAAAATCATTACACGCATATATGTAGTATCACCAAAAGACATCGAACTTTTCCATTTACGATTGCTTTTATTACATGTCTGTGGTCCAAAATCATTTGAGGATGTTAGAACATACAATGGAATTATACACACTTATTTTGTTGAAGCGTGCCATGCTCGCGGCATTGCTTCAAATGATAATGAATGGCGCGAATGTTTAAATGAAGCAAAAGAATTACATTCACCAAAACAAATGCGAAATTTATTTGGTTACATTTGTGCATTAAATGTGCCAGCCAATGCATTGGCGTTATGGAATGAATTTAAAGTATATCTTAGTGAAGATATTTTGAGAGATTACAACGAAGAAGTATCCTTTAATACAGCTCTGTTAGAAATTGAAGATATTTTGAATGTTCATAATTTGTCATGTCAAGAACTTGGTTTACCAGTTCCCACGTATTCGCAGAGAACAGACGAAGCAAATGCTATTGATACAGTAGAACAAGAGTTTCTGTTTTCTGAGCATTATGAAACTGCAAATAATGAACAGCGTAATCTAATTGATCGTGTGATTCGTGAAGTTTTGCATCCTGATACTGGATCTAATGTTTTTTGTTTAACCGCTCATGCAGGTTGTGGAAAAACATTCACACAAACAGCAATGATTCACAAATTAAATTCGCCTAATCTTAGTTGCTTGCAACAGCGTTCAGTGGCATAGCTTCAACTCTATTACTTAGAGGTAGAACTTTACACAATGTGTTTAAATTGCCTATACCCATTTTGGAAAATTCTGTAGCGAATATTACAGCAAATAGTAGCTATGGACGTTACATAAATTCATTATCATTGATAATTATTGATGAAATTTCTATGTGCCCACTGAAAGTGTTGGAAATCATAGATAAATTATTGCAGGATCTATGCGATGAAAATGATAAACATAAACCATTTGGAGGGAAAACGATACTTCTGTGCGGTGATTTTCGGTAAATCTTACCAGTTGTCCCACATGGATCACGTGCAACTTTAATTGAAAATTGTGTCACGAGTTGGCATAAATTTGTTTATTTTCATAAAGTAACGTTTACTCAAAATATGAGAGCCTTACCAAGTGAAATAGAATTTGTCGAATTCTTGAAAAAAATTGGTAATGATGAAGCCCCACAATTCCCTCAGTTTGGTGAAAATATTATTGAAATACCTCAGCAATTAATAGGAGATGAAAATAATATTATTAATGAGGTGAATAGAAATATTTCCAAAAACATACTCTCAGATAACATATTGAAGTCAGTTATTTTAGCACCTAAAAATGATGATTGTATTTTTATTAATACTGATATACTTAATCGAATACCAGGTGAACAGAAAACATATCATAGCTACGATAAAATAATTTGTGATGATGACAATGAAATCAATAACTATCTAGTAGAGTTTTTGAATTCTTTGACTATTAGTGGTTTGCCACCACATAAGTTAGTATTGAAAGTTAATTGCATCGTTTTACTGATCAGAAATTTAAATACAAAGGAAGCATTAGTCAATGGAACAAGAATGCGCATTAAGTGTATGCATCGTAATGCTATTGATTGCGAAGTTTTAACTGGAACCGCACGCAATAAGAGAATTTTGATTCCACGTATAAATTTAACATATTCCGGTACTGTTTTACCATTTAACTTTCAAAGAACTCAATTTCCAATTATACCTGCATTTGCGATGACAATAAATAAGTCTCAAGGACAAACTTCGAAAAATTTGGAATTTTATTGAGGCAGCCAGTTTTTACACATGGTCAATTGTACGTCGCAGCAAGTAGAGTTCGATCATTCGATGGTTTGAGATTTTATATTTCCGAATATAATGGCCAAGGGCATTTAGCAAATGATGAAAGAGTTTTTACAAAAAACATCGTTTACACAGAAGTTCTGAATCATTAAATTCACTTTCAAACTATTTTAAGTTCAATGGACAACATTTATTTTTTTAACCGCCCGGTTTTTTTGATTTAATGAAAAAATACGAGGCACGTATTTTTTATTTCATTTTTATTTTGTATTAATTTTTTATTTAAATTTTATATAATTCGAAAAAGATAGGCAAAATAACTGTGTAGCCTTGGCGAAACCTGGTCAGTATGGCAATAAAAAAACCCAAGGAAATGTCAAAAAACGCGTTATTGCTTTTTAAATATGGCTTAGCCAAGCTAAACCTCATTTTTCCTATCTTTCATATTTTTCAAATAACTCGAAAATTGATGCATAGAAACAAAAATTAAAAAATTATATAAGCTTTGTAGCAGATAATCTTCAAACTGTTTTCGAATTTTGTACCTTACCAAAAATGAAATGTAATCCACTGGAATTGAAAACAATGTATCTTATACTTCTATGAATGTCAAGTCTCATTTTTATTTGCGTTTATTTGATTCAATAATAACATGAAAAAATTAAAACTGACAATGAATTATATCAAAAAATAAATACGAATACAAGCTGTAATTTTGTTTTTTTCAACTGTTACTAACATTAAATTTTAAATTTCATAGGTATTGCAGGGAATTAAGGCAAACAACACACGCTTATGACGTATTTGTACACGCTCGCAGCTGACGTAATAGAACAAAATTCAAAAAATTATATGCAATGATTATAGAGGTATACTCTTTGACAAAAGAACCTCAATAACGTTTAAACTTAAAAATTTAATGAATTACGGTCGAATTTTTACCACTGGGCGACCACTAGTACCATTCAAGATACGATAACATTGGACTAGACCTTTTTTGTAGAGCATGAAAGTTTCTATCAAACTGTAATTTATTGTGTCTGTGGGCCAATGACTATTATTATTAAACTAGTAAACCTTTGCGGTTCAATGCGCCGCAATAAATCACCATTGGGTCTGCTAGACTTTAAGTTTTGAAAATAAACTGGACACCTTAAATTACTGTTTCACATAATCAAAGAAGACATTTTTTAAGCTATATGGTGAGGAAAAAATTGAATGGTTAAAACAAAAATAAAGAAATTAAACATACAAATGATTATAATATAGCCTATTAGGGGTTTAAGCTTAAAGAATAAATTAACAAAAATGTAGATATTCAATACATTTATTGGTGTCAAGTACAAACATTTAGTAGTTTAAATGAAATAATACGTGACAATGTTTTAAAATAAGTCAAAATGTATATAATAAGTTATTGGCTAAAAAAATATATATAAAGTCAAAACAAAATTGTTCTTGTTACTATTGATGTCCTCGGCCGATCAAAGTGGGAAGTCATTTCAATGGCCGACAACCCTTCATCATCCTTGGTGTAATCCTTTGCTGTTGCATCCTCAGGTTGGTTCAAATCTTCATCATAATCTTCATCAAGGTTTTCTTCTTCCTCTTCTGCCACAGGCTGTGGTGAGTTTTGGCTGTGCTCCCCTTACAATGAGAGTATGCTAAGGTGCACCTTAAACCTGCTTTCACGCAGCCACATCATGAGTGGCAAACTTTAATACATCTGCACACAACCAACTTTAAAAGGTTTTCAGTTGCGGCAGGCTTTAAGGTGGTAACTGGAACTAAGGAATTCCCATGCTGTTTCTGCCATTCCCACTTTTCATGATCCGAAACATTTCCGTACCACAGCTGCACTTGGTGAAAGATTCGTAATATATGTTGATGGGCAGCTTCAGTTGTCGGTGGAAAACTTGCCAAGTTCACTTCATGTTTTCCTTTTGACACCAACTGACAGAATTTATTGTATCCGTACTTGTTTAAAGAAGTTTCTTTATCCTTTGCTCCGTAAATGCGCAGCAGACATTTTCTCCGACAGCTTGCAAGACTTCAGGATGTGCTGACGTGTCATTGAAAACTGACAACATACCTCTAATTCTAGTGTCAGATTGGACTAATTTGAAAATTTTTTTTTCCTTGTTTAAATAACGACGAAGTTGTGTCACAGCCACTTAATGCATGCAGGAACAGTAGTTGGTCTTGGTAGTTGTCTTTGAAGTCTTGCTGGTTGTCTTTTGAGTGGAATAACACATCGGGAATTTTGCCCCTTCCAGGTTTCAAAAAGTAGACAGAATTGGGTTAGGATGTAAGAGCAGTCATCAGAATCAACAAATCCACATATTCTCCCACTACGACGACAGGCTTGGTGGTGTTGCTTTGTCACTCTACTATGGCTGTTTGGACGATGAGTGTGTCTGCATCATCATTGGCCTGGATAACAGTAACGCCTTCATCTTCAAGTTTCTTGGTTTTATTAGTCAAATTCGACAAAAATTTGCTTTGTTCGACAGCTGAGTTCATACTTTTTTCAAAGAGAATGTCAGGGCAGTAGATTTTTAAAGAACGTTTCTGTCTTTCCATGTTTCTAGTTAGAACCGAAATAGAATTATAACCATCAAACACGACTATCGCATCATGACCATAGTGCTTTACTACATAATTGCTGTACGGTTTGTATATACACTCGTAAGTCGTTTGAGAAGGCCAGACCACTGTGTGTAGAAGATGGTCCCTATCAACTACATACTTTCAATTCTGTAGATGGAAATCCGAAATCGGTCTGAAAATAGAGTAAAGAGCAGATTTGCGGATCTTCCTCATACCGCTTTCATCAAACAATGACAATGGAACTGGCGATAACTCATATTCAAAATATGAACATATTTCATTTTTTCTTTCACAGTTCTAATCATTCTTTGATACAGGACGGTAGACGTCAAAGGTAACACAGTATCGTTTACTCGAGAGTGTGCGTTGACTGCAGAGAGTGGCAAAACTCTCGGTTTACGCTTGAATTTGACATAATGAAAGTTGTTTCCTGCATTTATTTTGACAAGATCTGTGCCAACTTCCTCACTGCGATGACAGTTGATGCTTTCATCCCCAATAATACCTGCTGCTAGGGACATAACGTAATGATTTCTGGGAACCAGTGATTGGTGACCTTTAAGCCAATTTTCGAAAATCTCCAAATCTTTTACATCACGTTTGACAGAAGAGTGGCATGCAGAAGAATGTTGGTCACTCCCAGTTTACTCATGACTGACGAAGACTTCTAATTGAGAGCACATTTAAACACACACTGCCATTTCCAGTACCCATTGTGCTAAAGTGGATAGCGATATTCCTCTGCCATAGGTCAACCCCCTTGAAGTCTTCATAGATCTCATTAGAGTCTGTTCTATAGTCATATCTGACCATATACCTGCACAAGCCTTTATTGATCTACGTACTGAGGGGTATTCCTTTTCAACGAATTCTTCATATTCAAATAGAGTCAATTTGTCTTCGAGCTCAACCATTTCCTGCAAATATAAGTGCGCTGCTTTTGGATAATGTAAATGTCCAGCAGCATGAAACAAAGGGAGCATGTGCCGCACACATTGAAGATGCAGATTCCAGTCGCATATACGCTCAGCTGGGATGAATAGTCGAACCAAGGATATCATTTTATAATATTGAATCCAGAGCTTGGATGTAGCACCATTTCCCTCGAGACGTTCCAGTTCCTTATTGAACTCTACAGTCATTGTATTTAATTCCGAGCTGTTGATTTCCTCATTGGTAGGTGGATAAGTTTCTAACCTAGCAAAAATCTTGTCTTTTACTTCTTCACATAGCCTACCTCAGGTTACAGGCTCATCTCATTTAGTACTAACATTCCTAGAGCAGTTTGGGTTAAAAGGTGAGCTCTTAAGGAGCGTGCATATTTATG
Source organism: Magicicada septendecula (assembly GCA_034769895.1). Classification (NCBI taxonomy): domain Eukaryota; kingdom Metazoa; phylum Arthropoda; class Insecta; order Hemiptera; family Cicadidae; genus Magicicada; species Magicicada septendecula. The sequence goes on along the minus strand of CM068369.1, from coordinate 284,494,879 downwards.
TCCTGACATTATGTGTTCTGTTGTGTTAAGTGCATAAACCGTTTGCCACAACTCTTTAAGTCTGCTACCATCCATCACGTAGCCAACCACTCCTAAAAATGACATAGTAAGTGAAAACCACCAAGTCGAAGAACTATATTAGGCAAGTGAGTGTCCCCTTGTTGACTGTGAACAAGATCTTGGGCTCGCATGTACAAAGCTTGATTAAAAGTCAGAATCGTCGTGTTTTTCTGTAGCCTACGATATTCATTGGCAGCAAAATGGAGTTCTGTGTTGATTCCGTCATTGCTATCTGCCTTCAAGTTGATGAAGAGTAGAAAAAGAATTTTGGCTGTCTCTTTGTTTTCAGACTGAAAAAGTATCTGCATGAATACTGACTAGTTCGGAATGTTCTGCATCCTTAAAAATCGACCTGTCATCCAAGTTAACTCGGCAGGAGTAGTGTAATACTCCTTGACCGTAAGTGAACGCATTTTTTCATGATCCTTGGTGATGACTTTTTGAAGACCGAACCCTTCCTTCCTGTAAAATGGTTTTGTTGGGATTTCGGCACGAGACTGAATTTCTTTGGCTGATGATAAACGTGTTAATTTTGTTATTGGACTTGTTGTTGGTACACTCTTTGATGGGGATGGCACACTCTTTGGCACGCTCCCATTTATGTGAAATTTCATGATCTACAAAGAAGGTCCAGTGCAATTTTATCCTATCATGAACGGTTTTTGCACAACAAACAAAAATATGCTGAAAAAACCTGCAGGGGATATATTTCTCAAGGCGGCGGCCGTTCCCAGCCATAGAGTCTAAGCGCCACAGAAAAGTTTTTTATTTTTCAAATAAGAGGAAATTTTATGCTCTACAAAAAGGTTCAGTACAATTTTATTCTATCTTGAATGGTTTTTGCACAAGAAACAAAAACATGCTGAAAAACACATACGGGAAATAGATTTTTTTAAATGGCGACCGTTTCCGGCCATTGATTTTAATTGAGTTTTGCTGGCTTATTTCTAGGCCTAACCCAAACACGTGTACCAAATTTCAGCTTGTTCCGAATTATTTCCACTGATCGCCCATTTTTCGTCTAATTTGCTTGTACTAGTAGGTATGGGTTTTAGAGTGTAGATTTTTTCCATTATTTCGAAAAATTATGTATATATAATTTTCTTAACAATATTTTTTACCGTCATTATTTAAAAATAGTTTTCCTGAAAATTTCTTTAAATCCATACTACAGATTCTAAATAAAATTATTACCCACAAAATAAAAAATGTAGGTCTCTAAGTATAATACAAATTGAGTTAGACCTGATGTTGTGACTGAAAACACGGTGAAATCAAAATTTAGGAAATCAAGGAAAACTAAAAATGTACATGTTGCTTAGTAACAGATTCTTTATTGAAAAGTAAAATCATGTCTCCAATTGTTTTATTTACAATTTAAATAAAAATTCTCCTGCCCCATGCATTATTTCTTCTTTTTCTTTGAGTTCTTCGTCGCGTTTCAAAGCTAAGAACTCATTTTCCTTCGATATTCTTTGAACCTCTTTGTCGACTTCGTCTTGGAATGGCTTACTCTTCTTTTATGCATCCTGAACATTATTTTTCTACTGTATCTTCCAGTTATCAGACCTGCTTCTCTTATACGTGTTGTCATAATGGAATTCCCAAAATTGTATTCTCCAGCAGCATCTGCAACAGCATATTCGACCGTTCTTTTCGAAACGTTACGGATTTTCGTGCACTCTACCCATATCAGCCCATATCATACCATTTAGGCTCTCGTTTGCATTTTATGTGAGGCCTTTTGAGGATCTTTCAAGAAGTTCTTAAGAAGCTAATCTTTGATAAAAAGGAGCAATATGCTTCAGAACTAGCTCCGATATCGGGGTTTTGACTTGGGTCTTGTAAGAGCTAGAGGTTTCGCCTTTAGCCACAGAGCGATTAAAAAAGCACCAGCTCTCTACCCCTTTAGGGCACATGAAATGCCTTGGTCTGTCATCAGTTTACACATAGTGGTGCAGAGCAGCCAGTATGTCACTTTTATTTGATCAACGTTATTTACATTTCTCAGTATATTATTATGATAGTATTTCGTAAGTTTTACTATCGTGCTATTCTTCAGTCTTCCATGTTGCTTCCCACCTAAAGTAATTTTTGTAGCTCTGTGCCGAAGTATTTAAGCTTAAATTATTCGGCGTACGTCGCGGCTACAGTGCCGTCTGTATAACGGGTTCAAGGGTTGCTTGTGCAGCCACGGCTTCACTGTATCGTTTAACCTTGACCGTGACGTGGCGATAATTGTGTGTGTACGTAATCAAGCATGCCGCGCCATTCAGCTGATTTGTGAATTTTCTGTTCGCGTGGGATCGCAGGTATCGACATTCGCCCTCATTTCTTCTTTTGCATTCAAACGGGACACTGGTCTGGCGGCGTTATGAATTAAGATTCATCTTTTGAACTGAGTTCGTGATCATTTAAAGAGCTTCAGGTGAGCCAAAGTGTTGCTTTAATATTAATTAACTAAGCGCTTGCGGGGGTATTATATTATGATATATGTACGTCTTTTTTATGTGTGTGTTGCGTCTGGGATGGTTAAGAGCACGTTGCCGACTTGCCTTGGCTTGCATGAAAATTAAATAGAACTTGCCGTTAGAACTATATTCCAATGTAAAGTAATAAAGATTTAAGGTTAAAAATAATTTAATTCTAAAAGTGGATAATTTAAAGAGAAATTGTGAGGAGTAATATTTATATTGACACTTAATTTTCGGAATGGAATTGTGACAGTCAGTGTGTCTGTGATCTGTGCTTACCGGGGCGTGAAAGAATTGTGTGAGGGTATTTTTCCTGACGGCTACTTACAAATAAAATGTTTTCCAGGGTTCCCGCCTAGCCGAGAGGGAAAAGGGGACAACGAAGATGGGGACAGAACATCGGTCGTCATCTGCAGACTATCGCAGCACCACCCCAATGCCGTCAGACCTCGAGAAATCCCCACACTGCCAGCCCAAAATGACTGCCCTAAGGAAGAAATGAAGCACAGGATTTCGGAGACACCAGTGGTTACACCCCAGTCAACATCAGCGCGCATTCTGGGTAACAACAAATCGTCTAAGCACAGGTGGGACCTTTCCTATATTTTAATCCACAAAACACAAAAAGAAACAGCAACCTATTGCAGTTAAAACATGAAATGAAAGACATCTTCACAACCGTAATTTTAGATGTTCAATGACCAACTGTCTATTATAGCATGTCCGGTGGACTTATAGTGACTAGTGTAATTAAAGAGTTAAAGAATCTACCTGTTGAAGAATGTCAATTACTATGCTATATTTTATAGCACACCATTTGCCTTTGTCGTGATTAGTGACCTAGCATAATTTAAAACTGGTAGTTGGGCAGTTTAATTAACTGTTTCTTATGAAGATAAAATGCCATTAACAACTTGTACTTAACGCATTGATAATAACTATGGAGTAGTTCCTTCCTAAATCTTCTTGTGGGTACAGGTCCTTATTAGGGGGGCTGTTACAGAATTGAGCCAGAATAATTCTTGTAGTATGACACCTTAAATTTTTTCTTAAGCGGGCAACTGGTGTGTGTAAGGCATGGTGATAGTATTAAGATATATATATCTATATATATACATGTATTAATCCTGTGATGCATAATTTATTTTAAAAGGAAAAGAGAAATATTTTATTTGGCAAGTATAAAACGGCATATTACATGTTCTTGTTAGGCATGATGTATCATAAATATCTTGTTGATTCATCCTCTTCGTTCACTTTTATAATAATATAATAATAGTAGTAATATGATGTAGCATTGTTTGAGCGTCAGTTTAATTCATAAAGTTTCTGTAGATTCAACCTTTAGTAATTATTTATTAGAACTTATTTAGAAAAGTCATTTGAATAAAGGTTAATACTTAGTGATGTCAGCTTATGTGAAGGCAATGCACTTAAAGGTGTTTGAATAATTTGTTGTTGATTAATTATATTCAAAATTAATTCTTTGTTAATACTGCCAATTGTTATTCAATATTGGAGAGATGCACGTTTATTAATGATAGTGGAAAATATAGCCGTGCATATTGTAATAAAGGTGTTATTATTATAACAAGAGTACACAGTAAAAGCTGTTATCGTTTGCAAGTGTTTTATTGCAAGTCCTGTCACGATGGGCTCAACTCAATTTTTCTTCCGTCTAGACCGCAGGTCTAGTTTTAATAATTAAGTAACGACCCCTGAGAAAAAAAAAGAAAAAAAAACTTAACACAAATTTTATAAAAAATTCAGGGGGACGTTTCAATGGTAGATCAGAGCGTGGTTTAGATCAATGGGCTGAAATGTGACAGGGCTTGCAAGTAATTTGGAGTAATTTGGGCAGTTCAGATAGATTCTGGGGCAGTAAGGGAGAGTCCAATAATATATATATATATATATATATATATCTGTTGAGGTTTAAGCAAGGAAATTAATTTAAAGGAAGGTTTTATTGGTGTTGTTCCTGTTAATTGTTTTATAAAATGTTAATGTTGTTGTGTGTATATGAATCTTATGTATGTAAACCGGACGCAACATGTATATAGTTGTGTAACTATGGGAAGGTCACACACGCATTTACACGATTGTTTGAGTAGCTTGGTTTCCTTGTGGGGTTTTGAGTACGTTTAGTGCATCAACATTTTTTTTTACCTGGCCCAACGCTGTCAGACCTTGTTGAATTTGGTCGGGACCTGTTAAGCCGTGTCGTATTGACCTGCATGGTTGTAGGATAACCGATATGATTTTACTGTCTGCACTTAGACAGGGATTGTTCACATGTTTCCACATTACGGAATTATCCGGGTCACAATATATATATATATATTAATTTGGCAGAATGCGGCCACGGTCGGGCCATGCATACTACTTGTGTACGGTCATTTTTAAAAGTGCGGATTATTTGTGAATTGTTCATCATGAATGTTGCTTCCGCAACACGTGTATGTATATTTAATAGATGGTATTATGCTAGCGTTTGGTATTGTGTGGTGTTATTTATGTATGTACATTTGGTACTAAGGTTGTCGTTTGTTTTCTTGTGTTGGAGAGATTGCTCTGTCTTTCGTTTTCCCCTTCCCCTCGCGCTTCGTTAGGGAACCCTGAAGCCACTTGAGAACCCTGAAGCCACTTGATGCGACTCAAGTTTTTCCTCTTCTTTTGTTGTGATGTCGTGTTGAATTTTTGTCTGTTTCGTGTTGGTTATGTAAATTTTGGGGGTGATAATTCAGCAGCCTGAATTGAATAATCTGTTTGCAATGTATCATATGGAGCGTCGGTCGATGAAAAGTTAGTTGGGAAGGCAGTAGGGAAAGGATGACTATGTTTTTTGTTACCGCCCTGTTCGCGAGAGTGGGTATTCAAATGAAACTATGCACGGGAGAGATATTTTAAAAACTGAATATACACAAGATTATAAAATTAGATTCAATACATAGTGAGGCGAATGAGGTATGCCAATCCGAAAGATAACCTTTGGCCAGCTGATAGCCGCAGCTGTAACAGTATTTCAAGCCTTGCTGCCTGCTTATCTGATAGATTGTACATCGTTATATGTTATAATTGCGCGCCCGGCTTCTAAATTCAAAGACCAGTTTATTTGTTTTCTGTCTGACCAGCTGTTCGAGTGATATAAAATGTAGGTCAGTTTTTCAATGTGGATTAGTGTTTGGCCCGTACCATGCCGCATTCCGGGTTGATGTCCCCAGGGTTGTTTGGGCGTCGGTTGTATGGTTGAGTGTAGGCTGTCCGCAGAGAAGTTACCCCCCTCCTCCTTAGGTAGAGAGATAACTATTATAAAGTGGAGATTGGGAGATTGATGTTCGCGTGCCCTCAAGCGGTCTTCTCGGCCTTGCTAATCGGGTCCGTCCGCCCTAGTGTAGGGATGTGGGCCAGTCATGTGTCAAGGATTGATAATGCCTTGTTTTGCTGCACATGGCTGGTCGGTCCACGAGCTGGACGGTTGTAGAAATGGTACTCACATATCAAGGTCAGTAGCACCTTGTTGGCCTTCGGGCATGAATATGTGAGTAGCAAGAGAGGTAGGGGGTGGTCACCAGAGAAGGTGACGTCTTGGGGCGGTCCCGTGGGGTTTGGCATGGCAGAGAGGGCTCGCGTGGGGATGGTCGCAGTGTGGTTGAGATTTTCAGTCCTGGGAGGGTGGGACAGAGAAAGTTCCTGGTTGTAATGAGAGATTTCGGGTCTCAGTTGTTGATTGTAGGAGGCCTTAGGAGGTCAGAACTCAGGGAGCTCCCGAACTTGTCTTTCTTCTTTTCTCCTCCTGTCTCTTGTCGCTGTATGTTGACCCTGATCAAGGCAGCATGCAGTTCCCACACATTTGCACAGATACACCCACATGCACACAGGCATACACACTACAGTTCTCACTTCTTCTTCCTTCGTTTTCACCCTGAGCCTCTGTCTTCCTAAGAGCGATATTTTCCTGAGGTTACCCAAGGGAGCTCGAGTCCTGAGAATTACCCTGGGCGGTCATGTGAACCGCGAATGAGTGGATCTTTTGGGGCAACCAGGTTTCCCTTTTGGGGTGAGGGTGTGCCGAAGTATTTAAGCTTAATTTATTCGGCGTACGTCGCGGCTACAGTGCCGTCTGTATAACGGGTTCAAGGGTTGCTTGTGCAGCCACGGCTTCACTGTATCGTTTAACCTTGACCGTGACGTGGCGATAATTGTGTGTGTACGTAATCAAGCATGCCGCGCCATTCAGCTGATTTGTGAATTTTCTGTTCGCGTGGGATCGCAGGTATCGACATTCGCCCTCATTTCTTCTTTTGCATTCAAACGGGACACTGGTCTGGCGGCGTTATGAATTAAGATTCATCTTTTGAACTGAGTTCGTGATCATTTAAAGAGCTTCAGGTGAGCCAAAGTGTTGCTTTAATATTAATTAACTAAGCGCTTGCGGGGGTATTATATTATGATATATGTACGTCTTTTTTATGTGTGTGTTGCGTCTGGGATGGTTAAGAGCACGTTGCCGACTTGCCTTGGCTTGCATGACAATTAAATAGAACTTGCCGTTAGAACTATATTCCAATGTAAAGTAATAAAGATTTAAGGTTAAAAATAATTTAATTCTAAAAGTGGATAATTTAAAGAGAAATTGTGAGGAGTAATATTTATATTGACACTTAATTTTCGGAATGGAATTGTGACAGTCAGTGTGTCTGTGATCTGTGCTTACCGGGGCGTGAAAGAATTGTGTGAGGGTATTTTTCCTGACGGCTACTTACAAATAAAACGTTTTCCAGGGTTCCCGCCTAGCCGAGAGGGAAAAGGGGACAACGAAGATGGGGACAGAACATCGGTCGTCATCTGCAGACTATCGCAGCACCACCCCAATGCCGTCAGACCTCGAGAAATCCCCACACTGCCAGCCCAAAATGACTGCCCTAAGGAAGAAATGAAGCACAGGATTTCGGAGACACCAGTGGTTACACCCCAGCCAACATCAGCGCGCATTCTGGGTAACAACAAATCGTCTAAGCACAGGTGGGACCTTTCCTATATTTTAATCCACAAAACACAAAAAGAAACAGCAACCTATTGCAGTTAAAACATGAAATGAAAGACATCTTCACAACCGTAATTTTAGATGTTCAATGACCAACTGTTTATTGTAGCATGTCCGGTGGACTTACAGTGACTAGTGTAATTAAAGAGTTAAAGAATCTACCTGTTGAAGAATGTCAATTACTATGCTATATTTTATAGCACACCATTTGCCTTTGTCGTGATTAGTGACCTAGCATAATTTAAAACTGGTAGTTGGGCAGTTTAATTAACTGTTTCTTATGAAGACAAAAAGGCCATTAACAACTTGTACTTAACGCATTGATAATAACTATGGAGTAGTTCCTTCCTAAATCTTCTTGTGGGTACAGGTCCTTATTAGGGGGGCTGTTACAGAATTGAGCCAGAATAATTCTTGTAGTATGACACCTTAAATTTTTTCTTAAGCGGGCAACTGGTGTGTGTAAGGCATGGTGATAGTATTAAGATATATATATCTATATATATACATGTATTAATCCTGTGATGCATAATTTATTTTAAAAGGAAAAGAGAAATATTTTATTTGGCAAGTATAAAACGGCATATTACATGTTCTTGTTAGGCATGATGTATCATAAATATCTTGTTGATTCATCCTCTTCGTTCACTTTTATAATAATATAATAATAGTAGTAATATGATGTAGCATTGTTTGAGCGTCAGTTTAATTCATAAAGTTTCTGTAGATTCAACCTTTAGTAATTATTTATTAGAACTTATTTAGAAAAGTCATTTGAATAAAGGTTAATACTTAGTGATGTCAGCTTATGTGAAGGCAATGCACTTAAAGGTGTTTGAATAATTTGTTGTTGATTAATTATATTCAAAATTAATTCTTTGTTAATACTGCCAATTGTTATTCAATATTGGAGAGATGCACGTTTATTAATGATAGTGGAAAATATAGCCGTGCATATTGTAATAAAGGTGTTATTATTATAACAAGAGTACACAGTAAAAGCTGTTATCGTTTGCAAGTGTTTTATTGCAAGTCCTGTCACGATGGGCTCAACTCAATTTTTCTTCCGTCTAGACCGCAGGTCTAGTTTTAATAATTAAGTAACGACCCCTGAGAAAAAAAAAGAAAAAAAAACTTAACACAAATTTTATAAAAAATTCAGGGGGACGTTTCAATGGTAGATCAGAGCGTGGTTTAGATCAATGGGCTGAAATGTGACAGGGCTTGCAAGTAATTTGGAGTAATTTGGGCAGTTCAGATAGATTCTGGGGCAGTAAGGGAGAGTCCAATAATATATATATATATATATATATATCTGTTGAGGTTTAAGCAAGGAAATTAATTTAAAGGAAGGTTTTATTGGTGTTGTTCCTGTTAATTGTTTTATAAAATGTTAATGTTGTTGTGTGTATATGAATCTTATGTATGTAAACCGGACGCAACATGTATATAGTTGTGTAACTATGGGAAGGTCACACACGCATTTACACGATTGTTTGAGTAGCTTGGTTTCCTTGTGGGGTTTTGAGTACGTTTAGTGCATCAACATTTTTTTTTACCTGGCCCAACGCTGTCAGACCTTGTTGAATTTGGTCGGGACCTGTTAAGCCGTGTCGTATTGACCTGCATGGTTGTAGGATAACCGATATGATTTTACTGTCTGCACTTAGACAGGGATTGTTCACATGTTTCCACATTACGGAATTATCCGGGTCACAATATATATATATATATTAATTTGGCAGAATGCGGCCACGGTCGGGCCATGCATACTACTTGTGTACGGTCATTTTTAAAAGTGCGGATTATTTGTGAATTGTTCATCATGAATGTTGCTTCCGCAACACGTGTATGTATATTTAATAGATGGTATTATGCTAGCGTTTGGTATTGTGTGGTGTTATTTATGTATGTACATTTGGTACTAAGGTTGTCGTTTGTTTTCTTGTGTTGGAGAGATTGCTCTGTCTTTCGTTTTCCCCTTCCCCTCGCGCTTCGTTAGGGAACCCTGAAGCCACTTGAGAACCCTGAAGCCACTTGATGCGACTCAAGTTTTTCCTCTTCTTTTGTTGTGATGTCGTGTTGAATTTTTGTCTGTTTCGTGTTGGTTATGTAAATTTTGGGGGTGATAATTCAGCAGCCTGAATTGAATAATCTGTTTGCAATGTATCATATGGAGCGTCGGTCGATGAAAAGTTAGTTGGGAAGGCAGTAGGGAAAGGATGACTATGTTTTTTGTTACCGCCCTGTTCGCGAGAGTGGGTATTCAAATGAAACTATGCACGGGAGAGATATTTTAAAAACTGAATATACACAAGATTATAAAATTAGATTCAATACATAGTGAGGCGAATGAGGTATGCCAATCCGAAAGATAACCTTTGGCCAGCTGATAGCCGCAGCTGTAACAGTATTTCAAGCCTTGCTGCCTGCTTATCTGATAGATTGTACATCGTTATATGTTATAATTGCGCGCCCGGCTTCTAAATTCAAAGACCAGTTTATTTGTTTTCTGTCTGACCAGCTGTTCGAGTGATATAAAATGTAGGTCAGTTTTTCAATGTGGATTAGTGTTTGGCCCGTACCATGCCGCATTCCGGGTTGATGTCCCCAGGGTTGTTTGGGCGTCGGTTGTATGGTTGAGTGTAGGCTGTCCGCAGAGAAGTTACCCCCCTCCTCCTTAGGTAGAGAGATAACTATTATAAAGTGGAGATTGGGAGATTGATGTTCGCGTGCCCTCAAGCGGTCTTCTCGGCCTTGCTAATCGGGTCCGTCCGCCCTAGTGTAGGGATGTGGGCCAGTCATGTGTCAAGGATTGATAATGCCTTGTTTTGCTGCACATGGCTGGTCGGTCCACGAGCTGGACGGTTGTAGAAATGGTACTCACATATCAAGGTCAGTAGCACCTTGTTGGCCTTCGGGCATGAATATGTGAGTAGCAAGAGAGGTAGGGGGTGGTCACCAGAGAAGGTGACGTCTTGGGGCGGTCCCGTGGGGTTTGGCATGGCAGAGAGGGCTCGCGTGGGGATGGTCGCAGTGTGGTTGAGATTTTCAGTCCTGGGAGGGTGGGACAGAGAAAGTTCCTGGTTGTAATGAGAGATTTCGGGTCTCAGTTGTTGATTGTAGGAGGCCTTAGGAGGTCAGAACTCAGGGAGCTCCCGAACTTGTCTTTCTTCTTTTCTCCTCCTGTCTCTTGTCGCTGTATGTTGACCCTGATCAAGGCAGCATGCAGTTCCCACACATTTGCACAGATACACCCACATGCACACAGGCATACACACTACAGTTCTCACTTCTTCTTCCTTCGTTTTCACCCTGAGCCTCTGTCTTCCTAAGAGCGATATTTTCCTGAGGTTACCCAAGGGAGCTCGAGTCCTGAGAATTACCCTGGGCGGTCATGTGAACCGCGAATGAGTGGATCTTTTGGGGCAACCAGGTTTCCCTTTTGGGGTGAGGGTGTGCCGAAGTATTTAAGCTTAATTTATTCGGCGTACGTCGCGGCTACAGTGCCGTCTGTATAACGGGTTCAAGGGTTGCTTGTGCAGCCACGGCTTCACTGTATCGTTTAACCTTGACCGTGACGTGGCGATAATTGTGTGTGTACGTAATCAAGCATGCCGCGCCATTCAGCTGATTTGTGAATTTTCTGTTCGCGTGGGATCGCAGGTATCGACATTCGCCCTCATTTCTTCTTTTGCATTCAAACGGGACACTGGTCTGGCGGCGTTATGAATTAAGATTCATCTTTTGAACTGAGTTCGTGATCATTTAAAGAGCTTCAGGTGAGCCAAAGTGTTGCTTTAATATTAATTAACTAAGCGCTTGCGGGGGTATTATATTATGATATATGTACGTCTTTTTTATGTGTGTGTTGCGTCTGGGATGGTTAAGAGCACGTTGCCGACTTGCCTTGGCTTGCATGACAATTAAATAGAACTTGCCGTTAGAACTATATTCCAATGTAAAGTAATAAAGATTTAAGGTTAAAAATAATTTAATTCTAAAAGTGGATAATTTAAAGAGAAATTGTGAGGAGTAATATTTATATTGACACTTAATTTTCGGAATGGAATTGTGACAGTCAGTGTGTCTGTGATCTGTGCTTACCGGGGCGTGAAAGAATTGTGTGAGGGTATTTTTCCTGACGGCTACTTACAAATAAAACGTTTTCCAGGGTTCCCGCCTAGCCGAGAGGGAAAAGGGGACAACGAAGATGGGGACAGAACATCGGTCGTCATCTGCAGACTATCGCAGCACCACCCCAATGCCGTCAGACCTCGAGAAATCCCCACACTGCCAGCCCAAAATGACTGCCCTAAGGAAGAAATGAAGCACAGGATTTCGGAGACACCAGTGGTTACACCCCAGCCAACATCAGCGCGCATTCTGGGTAACAACAAATCGTCTAAGCACAGGTGGGACCTTTCCTATATTTTAATCCACAAAACACAAAAAGAAACAGCAACCTATTGCAGTTAAAACATGAAATGAAAGACATCTTCACAACCGTAATTTTAGATGTTCAATGACCAACTGTTTATTGTAGCATGTCCGGTGGACTTACAGTGACTAGTGTAATTAAAGAGTTAAAGAATCTACCTGTTGAAGAATGTCAATTACTATGCTATATTTTATAGCACACCATTTGCCTTTGTCGTGATTAGTGACCTAGCATAATTTAAAACTGGTAGTTGGGCAGTTTAATTAACTGTTTCTTATGAAGACAAAAAGGCCATTAACAACTTGTACTTAACGCATTGATAATAACTATGGAGTAGTTCCTTCCTAAATCTTCTTGTGGGTACAGGTCCTTATTAGGGGGGCTGTTACAGAATTGAGCCAGAATAATTCTTGTAGTATGACACCTTAAATTTTTTCTTAAGCGGGCAACTGGTGTGTGTAAGGCATGGTGATAGTATTAAGATATATATATCTATATATATTGTAGCATGACAGATAATCCACACCAATACATTACTCAATGATCATTTATAAAGCTCTAATATATGGAATATCCAGATGAGAAATAATTAAAATGCACTATTTAATAATATATTCACAAGAAAGTTTAAATAAAGAAAAATTCTGCAAATAATATAATATAATACAAATTTAAAAACCCAGAAGACTAAAAATACTAATAACAAAATTACCCAGGTAAGATCGAAGCAGGCAATTAATATACCCCGTCAAAGAAACCAGACCAGAAAAAACAATAAAGAAGAAAAGAAGAAAGAAGAATAATTAGAACTACTATTACTGAAGAAAGAAGAAAGAAGAACTAATTAAAACTACTATTACTGAAGAAGGAAGAAAGAAGAACTAACTATAACTACTACTACAGAAGAAGGAAGAAAGAAGAACAATCAAAGCTACTGAAGACAGAAGAAACAAAACTAATCAAAACTCAAAGAAGAAAGAAGAATAATCCCAAACTAAATCTAAAGAAGAAAGAAGAACTAATTAAAACTACTATTACTGAAGAAGGAAGAAAGAAGAACTAACTATAACTACTACTACAGAAGAAGGAAGAAAGAAGAACAATCAAAGCTACTGAAGACAGAAGAAACAAAACTAATCAAAACTCAAAGAAGAAAGAAGAAGAATCCCAAACTAAAACTAAGGAAGAAAGAAGAATAATTAAAAATACTATTACTGAAGAAGGAAGTAAGAAGAACTAACTATAACTACTACTACAGAAGAAGGAAGAAAGAAGAACAATCAAAGCTACTGAAGAAAGAAGAAAGAAGAAGAATTAGAACTACTATTACTGAAGAAAGAAGAAAGAAGAACTAATTAAAACTACTATTACTGAAGAAGAAAGAAAGAAGAACTAACTATAACTACTACTACAGAAGAAGGAAGAAAGAAGAACAATCAAAGCTACTGAAGACAGAAGAAACAAAACTAATCAAAACTCAAAGAAGAAAGAAGAATAATCCCAAACTAAATCTAAGGAAGAAAGAAGAACTAATTAAAACTACTATTACTGATGAAGGAAGAAAGAAGAACTAACTATAACTACTACTACAGAAGAAGGAAGAAAGAAGAACAATCAAAGCTACTGAAGACAGAAGAAACAAAACTAATCAAAACTCAAAGAAGAAAGAAGAATAATCCCAAACTAAATCTAAGGAAGAAAGAAGAACTAATTAAAACTACTATTACTGAAGAAGGAAGAAAGAGGAACTAACTATAACTACTACTACAGAAGAAGGAAGAAAGAAGAACAATCAAAGCTACTGAAGACAGAAGAAACAAAACTAATCAAAACTCAAAGAAGAAAGAAGAATAATCCCAAACTAAATCTAAGGAAGAAAGAAGAACTAATTAAAACTACTATTACTGAAGAAGGAAGAAAAAGAACTAACTATAACTACTACTACAGAAGAAGGAAGAAAGAAGAACAATCAAAGCTACTGAAGAAAGAAGAATAATTAGTACTACTATTACTGAAGAAAGAAGAAAGAAGAACTAATTAAAACTACTATTACTGAAGAAGGAAGAAAGAAGAACTAACTATAACTACTACTACAGAAGAAGGAAGAAAGAAGAACAATCAAAGCTACTGAAGACAGAAGAAACAAAACTAATCAAAACTCAAAGAAGAAAGAAGAATAATCGCAAACTAAATCTAAGGAAGAAAGAAGAACTAATTAAAACTACTATTACTGAAGAAGGAAGACAGAAGAACTAACTATAACTACTACTACAGAAGAAGGAAGAAAGAAGAACAATCAAAGCTACTGAAGACAGAAGAAACAAAACTAATCAAAACTCAAAGAAGAAAGAAGAATAATCCCAAACTAAATCTAAGGAAGAAGGAAGAACTAATTAAAACTACTACTACTGAAGACAGAAGAAAGAAGAACAATCAAAGCTACTGAAGAAGGAAAAAAGAAGAAAAATTAAGACGATCCATATAAAACAAAAACCCCATAGGGAAAGAACCCCCAAAAAACCCCAAAATCAATGAATGCCCAAAGAGAAAGTATAACACCCTAAAAAACCATATCACTGTAAAACTGACAAAAACTAAAAGTGTTAGTAGTATTAAATATTAGTGCATTCAAAAAGTTATTATTTAGTTTGTATAGACAAGTCTTCACAGGTCCCCCATGGTTGAATATTTCATATTAAAAGCTAGAAAAAGACTAGTAAATATATTGATAATTCACCATAGACAAGTGCAAGTGATCAAATTATAAATAATAAACTTTAAAAGGGTACATGAGTACATGAGGGTACATAATAACAAACTTTAAGTTTTGTGAACAGTGCCTACTTTGATAATGAAGTAGTAATATTACTAGAATAACCACGATACCATTTCATTTATAATTACAACCGACTAACTCGATTTGTTCCTAAAATTTAAGAACAGGTTACCCAAAAACATTTTCCAGAAAATTAAAATTTTTTTTAAATTTTAAATTTTATTTTTTCAAATTGCTACAACAGCAATATACACAGATTTTATTTGTAACTACGAAGACTAGGAACATTACCAAATTGACGTTTCCGGATCGGAACGTCAGAAAACTACACACATACTTACACAAATTATTTTATTACACAATTCCAATCATTATTGTGAATTATTGCAAATTTGACGAACCCAACTTGTGGGGCTTGATTACATCAGAGTCTATTACTACCACCATTCAGAGATTTATTACATAATTGGCGCCCAACGTGGGGCTGTAATTAGGGGTTGAAATTACTGTAATTACTTACCCAATTCCTAATTCAGCTTGGCAGCGGTTAGCCAGCCAGAGAAAAGGGAACAACGACAAGCAAAATGGCAGAACTAACACAAGAAGATGATACGAGAACGGAGAGGATAATGGAATTGTTCCAGCGTATAATGAAAAACATGGATGCCACGGATAAGGAAGAATGGAGAAACCAAATAGAAAAGGTCAATAAGAAACTAGATGATCAGAATAAGAAACTGGACGAGGACATTAAGAAAATGGACGAGGACAGATTAAGAAGAGAAGAAGAGGAGAGGACCAAAGAAATAAAATATGATAGCAAACCAGAACCAGAAGAAGTACCAAATGATATAAGGCAGGAACAAGTAATGGTAGTACCTGAAATTGAAACTAACCGAAACAAGGAAAATATTAAACAAAGGAAAAGGAGAATGTATCTAAGAAATGTAATGAAAACAAAGGAAGAAATGGAAATGATGAACCATGGTTTATTTGATGATGATAATATCTCTATTACCAACCATGAAGAAATCTTGAGTTCCAGGAATAATGGAAGTAGATTAAGGGTAATCTCAGAGATGGTTTACCAGCAGACAGTAGTTTACCACTGGGAAGGGACCAGAGGTAAACTGAGTAAAACATGGAGACTAGATCAGTTTCAGCGCAGGACTGGACAGTGTATTCCAGAAAGATGGAAGTATGACATTTTACCAGACTGTGATGACGGCACAGATGAATCACCAGAATGTGTTCCATTAGAGTACCATCCAGGACAGTTCCAGTGTACAGGTACACTAAAATGTATTCCTTCAGGGTGGATGTGTGATGATGAACCAGATTATGGGGCTTCAGATAAGCAAATGATTAATCATTCAGATGAAGATCCTCACAGATATTTTTCATGCAATACAACATATGGACCAGAGACGTACCGGTGTATAAAACACTATGATAGAGGGAGCCGAATAAGCTTAGCAGCCAACAAAGGAATAGCAGCTAGGAAAATGAAATACAAGACAAAGGCCAGAGATGTCACTAGTACCGGAACGATGATGAAGACTATGGTCATCCGGACAAGGAGAGCAAATGAAGTGACAGACTACGGTTAAGTCCAATACCATACACCTCCACAAAAAGGGACTGATGTTATGATAACCGGCAACGGCAAAAAACTATGTCAAAGAAAAAGAAATTATGAGCAATTGTCCAACCTAATAAAAATCTTCAACCTGGGTATTTAAAAGAAAAATAATTATAAGAAGTACATTTGAAATAAAGAAAAAAGAGAGCTAATACCATATTTAGGGTAATAATATGATATGTTAACCATATTCATGAAAAGATATTATGAGTAATTGAATGTATGGAAGAAAGATTACCACTAAATTCAAAAATGAAGTAATGACTACTTACTGCCTACCATTTAGGAAACAATTTATGAATCAAAGAGAAAATGAATTTTGAATTAAATCATCAAAATTCAAAAACCCAAGTAAAAACAATTTACTACCTTATTTTGAAAACAACTTTTAGAAATGAACAAGGAGAAAAAGAATTTGGATAAAACATTACAAACAATTATATATGGGACCAATTCTGAAAAAACGTTCCAGAATAAAGAAATGGCAATACAAACCACTGATACAATTTAAACGAATAAACTTATTGTGAAGTAAAATTAATGAGAATTTTATGTCAAATAAACAGAGATATTAAACATATTGAATTAATAATAAAGGAGTGCATTTGGATAAAAAGCAAGAGCAAAATAAAATTTTGATTAAGAAAGAGAAAACCATATATAAATAAATCCATAAGAAAAAGATGATCATATAATCAATGTCAATTATTAAAAAGACAATTAAAAGAGTAATTGAAAAAACATAATACTATTGGAACGATTCACAAGAATTAAGAAAGGAACAAAAATATAATACAAAATATATGCTACCAATGACCAGAAGGAGATTGTGATAACAGTCAAAAAATGACAGAGAATTAAAAACTTTACACTGAATAATAAGTGATGATTATATTATACCAGCTTCCAATCACAAGGAAAAATAAAATGCCAACAGAGCTAACCATTGAGAAAAATAACTGAGATAGAGATTCACTAAGATAGAAATATAAATAGATCTGTTCGTATACGAAGTGAAATATCCAAAGATATTTAATTTTTTTTTATAGTCATAAGGTGGACAATTCTTATATAATTTTTATAAATGACTGTCTGAGATAAGTCCAGCAGTATTATTATGTATTGGCCAGAGATGATTTACCTCTGTAATCAATAAATGACGTAGCATGGCCAGCAGAGTGTGAAGCCTACAGAGCCCCTCTGGACACTGCCCCAGCTAACGTGTTAGGGAATTTTAGGGAATAAATATCCCAAGGATAAAGAAACGAATTAAGAAGAAAATGGAAAAATAAAAAATAACGAACCTCAGATGACTATTACTATCAGTAAGAATCCAGTTAATAATGAGATATAAATAAGCTCAAAAATATAGGAGAAAAAAATTTTAGAAATGTGAAGGAAGTAAAGAAATATAATTTATAATATAATGTCATAAGCAATTACTTCAGACAAACTAAGTATGATCTGAACTAATCACTTCTGGAAGAGAGCAATCTGTAGCATGACAGATAATCCACACCAATACATTACTCAATGATCATTAATAAAGCTCTAATATATGGAATATCCAGATGAGAATTAATTAAAATGCACTATTTAATAATATATTCACAAGAAAGGTTAAATAAAGAAAAATTCTGCAAATAATATAATATAATACAAATTTAAAAACCCAGAAGACTAAAAATAATAATAACAAAATTACCCAGGTAAGATCGAAGCAGGCAATTAATATACCCCGTCAAAGAAACCAGACCAGAAAAAACAAAGCTACTGAAGACAGAAGAAAGAAGAATAATTAGAACTACTATTACTGAAGAAAGAAGAAAGAAGAACTAATTAAAACTACTATTACTGAAGAAGGAAGAAAGAAGAACTAACTATAACTACTACTACAGAAGAAGGAAGAAAGAAGAACAATCAAAGCTACTGAAGACAGAAGAAACAAAACTAATCAAAACTCAAAGAAGAAAGAAGAATAATCCCAAACTAAATCTAAGGAAGAAGGCAGAACTAATTAAAACTACTACTACAGAAGAAGGAAGAAAGAAGAACTAATTAAAACTACTATTACTGAAGAAGGAAGAAAGAAGAACTAACTATAACTACTACTACAGAAGAAGGAAGAAAGAAGAACAATCAAAGCTACTGAAGACAGAAGAAAAAAAACTAATCAAAACTCAAAGAAGAAAGAAGAATAATCCCAAACTAAATCTAAGGAAGAAAGAAGAATAATTAAAACTACTATTATTGAAGAAGGAAGAAAGAAGAACTAACTATAACTACTACTACAGAAGAAGGAAGAAAGAAGAACAATCAAAGCTACTGAAGAAAGAAGAAAGAAGAATAATTAGAACTACTATTACTGAAGAAAGAAGAAAGAAGAACTAATTAAAACTACTATTACTGAAGAAGGAAGAAAGAAGAACTAACTATAACTACTACTACAGAAGAAGGAAGGAAGAAGAACAATCAAAGCTACTGAAGAAGGAAAAAAGAAGAAAAATTAAGACGATCCATATAAAACAAAAACCCCATAGGGAAAGAACCCCCAAAAAACCCCAAAATCAATGAATGCCCAAAGAGAAAGTATAACACCCTAAAAAACCATATCACTGTAAAACTGACAAAAACTAAAATTTTAGTAGTATTAAATATTAGTGCATTCAAAAAGTTATTATTTAGTTTGTATAGACAAGTCTTCACAGTTCCCCCATGGTTGAATATTTCATATTAAAAGCTAGAAAAAGACTAGTAAATATATTGATAATTCACCATAGACAAGTGCAAGTGATCAAATTATAAATAATAAACTTTAAATTGGTACATGAGTTGCAGTACATAATAACAAACTTTAAGTTTTGTGAACAGTGCCTACTTTGATAATGAAGTAGTAATATTACTAGAATAACCACGATACCATTTCATTTATAATTACAACCGACTAACTCGATTTGTTCCTAAAATTTAAGAACAAGTTACCCAAAAACGTTTTCCAGAAAATTAAAATTTTTTTTAAATTTTAAATTTTATTTTTTCAAATTGCTACAACAGCAATATACACAGATTTTATTTGTAACTACGAAGACTAGGAACATTACCAAATTGACGTTTCCGGAGCGGAACGTCAGAAAACTACACACATACTTACACAAATTATTTTATTACACAATTCAAATCATTATTGTGAATTATTGCAAATTTGACGAACCCAACTTGTGGGGCTTGATTACATCAGAGTCTATTACTACCACCATTCAGAGATTTATTACAATATACATGTATTAATCCTGTGATGCATAATTTATTTTAAAAGGAAAAGAGAAATATTTTATTTGGCAAGTATAAAACGGCATATTACATGTTCTTGTTAGGCATGATGTATCATAAATATCTTGTTGATTCATCCTCTTCGTTCACTTTTATAATAATATAAAATATAATAATAGTAGTAATATGATGTAGCATTGTTTGAGGGTCAGTTTAATTCATAAAGTTTCTGTAGATTCAACCTTTAGTAATTATTTATTAGAACTTATTTAGAAAAGTCATTTGAATAAAGGTTAATACTTAGTGATGTCAGCTTATGTGAAGGCAATGCACTTAAAGGTGTTTGAATAATTTGTTGTTGATTAATTATATTCAAAATTAATTCTTTGTTAATACTGCCAATTGTTATTCAATATTGGAGAGATGCACGTTTATTAATGACAGTGGAAAATATAGCCGTGCATATTGTAATAAAGGTGTTATTATTATAACAAGAGAACACTAATAAAAGCTGTTATCGTTTGCAAGTGTTTTATTGCAAGTCCTGTCACGATGGGCTCAACTCAATTTTTCTTCCGTCTAGACCGCAGGTCTAGTTTTAATAATTAAGTAACGACCCCTGAGAAAAAAAAAGAAAAAAAACTTAACAAAAATTTTATAAAAAATTCAGGGGGACGTTTCAATGGTAGATCAGAGCGTGGTTTAGATCAATGGGCTGAAATGTGACAGGGCTTGCAAGTAATTTGGAGTAATTTGGGCAGTTCAGATAGATTCTGGGGCAGTAAGGGAGAGTCAAATAATATATATATATATATATATATCTGTTGAGGTTTAAGCAAGGAAATTAATTTAAAGGAAGGTTTTATTGGTGTTGTTCCTGTTAATTGTTTTATAAAATGTTAATGTTGTTGTGTGTATATGAATCTTATGTATGTAAACCGGACGCAACATGTATATAGTTGTGTAACTATGGGAAGGTCACACACGCATTTACACGATTGTTTGAGTAGCTTGGTTTCCTTGTGGGGTTTTGAGTACGTTTAGTGCATCAACATTTTTTTTTACCTGGCCCAACGCTGTCAGACCTTGTTGAATTTGAATACACGACAGAACGTACCAGTGACAAAACGTACCACCCGACAAAACGTACCGTCTAACCGGCCGGCTACCTGCGACGGGTCTGCTAATTACATCAGAATATTTTGGATGCGACAAAACGTACTCCGCAACTTGTTCGTTCACTTATTGTGTATCTAATAGTCAGTTAAGTGCTGTTAGTCAGTAACAAGTGTAAACAATTTATTTATATAAAAATTATATAAATGTAAACTTCGAGTCCCTCACGGTTCTGATTCTCATCACACTTTATCCAGGCTTTGGACTGGCAAAATCATTTTGGCGTGTTTAAAATCAGCTGTGGTTAAGCTCTCGTCATTTTTGGATTTTTTAAATTTTTTTATTATTTTTGTTTTGTTTTTATGATTTTTTTGTATTTTTAAGTTTCATTCGAAGTTCTGCGAATATGAAAGAGCTCTCAAGCAGGATCTTAGGTTTCCATTTGCTTCATAACGCTTCATTATTCTTTCAAGTCGTCCGTCATACTTGATGTACTCTTTCCTTCTTTTTGAACCTTCAATGTTCAGTTCGTACTTCATAAAAGCGCAGTTGGTCTTCTCTCCTTCTCCTTTTAAACACATCACCACGTCTTTTATTCAAGGGTTTGGCCTTTCTAAGAGCGTGTGCAAACGGTTGTTCCACCCTTTGACAGAATTTGTTGTCCGATGACGCCTTTGGTAACAGCTCCACAATTTTATTGGAAACTCCGGGTTCTCCAACCAATTTTCAACAAAGTAATCAAAAAACAGACTTAGCTTGGGAGACTCTGGGGCTTTGGAGTGAGTCTCGATCCAGCCGTCCTGCACTTCCTCTGGTTTTAAGAAAGCCAGTGCTGCACACATGCGGATATGGAGTTGGATATCCTCATTTTCACGGTACTCAGTTGAGAGTCCTAGTTCTTGTACTTTGCGCCAAAGGCATTTTTTCATATGAAAAAAGCATCCTCTTATATGTGCTGAAGGCAGTACTTCTCGAATAGCAGACACAGCCGCCATTTCGAAATCCACGTTCACTGTTTCTGGATTCCACTCTGGAACAGCTTTACGGATCAATTGAAACAATCGAATGTAGGTTTCCTTCTTCTTGTTGGAGAATAGGGCAAAAATCTGCATGAATACTGTATATCTGTGTAAACTGTTTACTAGAGCACATAAATGTACCATCTTAGAAAAAGTTTTTGAAGCATTTTAAACTGTCTTCGCCTTTTTCACCGCTAAAAACTATAATTCTATCTTCTTCGCCATCATCGGCCAGCAGAAAAGAAGTTCCGTCGAACATTTTCAGAGTTTCTTCATCGAGAACCACTTCTTTGCAGTTGCTCGGCTTTTGGGTGTTGCCTTGCGCCTTACATCTCTGCCGCTGTAAGGTTCTTCTGATAGACTGTTCACGCGGCATTTCAGCAACAAAGTTATACCCTGTAAAAAATAGAATTAGAATACCCCTTATAAATAGAATACCCCTTTAGAAATAGAAAGTTATACTCCTTAGAATTAGAATAGAAACAATAAATTATCAATTTGTAAACTTTAATAACACTTACCTCTATCGACGAGATAGCTCAAAGTGTCTGTGTGAATTTTAGTTAGTGGTGTTTCTTCTTCCCGCACCCTCTTCTTGGCGCTTTGCGTGCGTTTAATAACTTCTAACTGAGCATCGTTCGGAGGTCCACACACATGATTGGCTAAAGGCCCACTGACAACTTCACCTCCTTTTGATTTCATAATTACACAACACTTTTTACTTTGTTGCCTTTGACAAATCGAAGTTATCGTATCGTCCTTCCCCTGCCGTTTCTTCCTATAACTATACCCCTCGAAGTGCAAACACAACCCGCCTTTATTAGTCGTAGTCAGCTCCATTCCAAAAAACGTTAAACCCTGCACAGTGTGAATGTTATGGTAGTAATAAGGTTACTTCGCTGCCGTCCGTGCCCCATGCCAAACTTGACAAACACAGGTCAACGACTCGAGGGGTATTTACCAGTTACGCGGAAGCCGTTTGAATTTGACAAACACAGGTAACAGGTACGTTTTGTCGCGGTGTAAATTATTTAGGGATTACAAGGAGACACTTCGCAGATAGATATCGACCTAAGTGGTACGTTATGTCGTGAAAAGTCAAGTGGTACGTTTTGTCGCTGGTACGTTCTGTCGGGACACCGTTGAATTTGGTCGGGACCTGTTAAGCCGCATCGTATTGACCTGCATGGTTGAAGGATAACCGATATGATTTTACTGTCTGCACTTAGACAGGGATTGTTCACCTGTTTCCACATTACGGAATTATCCGGGTCAGAATATATATATATATATATTAATTTGGCAGAATGCGGCCACGGTCGGGCCATGCATACTACTTGTGTACGGTCATTTTTAAAAGTGCGGATTATTTGTGAATTGTTCATCATGAATGTTGCTTCCGCAACACGTGTATGTATATTTAATAGATGGTATTATGCTAGCGTTTGGTATTGTGTGGTGTTATTTATGTATGTATATTTGGTACTAAGGTTGTCGTTTGTTTTCTTGTGTTAGAGAGATTGCTCTGTCTTTCGTTTTCCCCTTCCCCTCGCTCTTCGTTAGGGAACCCTGAAGCCACTTGAGAACCCTAAAGCCACTTGATGCGACTCAAGTTTTTCCTCTTCTTTTGTTGTGATGTCGTGTTGAATTGTTGTCTGTTTCGTGTTGGTTATGTAAATTTTGGGGGTGATAATTCAGCAGCCTGAATTGAATAATCTGTTTGCAATGTATCATATGGAGCGTCGGTCGATGAAAAGTTAGTTGGGAAGGCAGTAGGGAAAGGATGACTATGTTTTTTGTTACCGCCCTGTTCGCGAGAGTGGGTATTCAAATGAAACTATGCACGGGAGAGATATTTTAAAAACTGAATATACACAAGATTATAAAATTAGATTCAATACATAGTGAGGCGAATGAGGTATGCCAATCCGAAAGATAACCTTTGGCCAGCTGATAGCCGCAGCTGTAACAGTATTTCAAGCCTTGCTGCCTGCTTATCTGATAGATTGTACATCGTTATATGTTATAATTGCGCGCCCGGCTTCTAAATTCAAAGACCAGTTTATTTGTTTTCTGTCTGACCAGCTGTTCGAGTGATATAAAATGTAGGTCAGTTTTTCAATGTGGATTAGTGTTTGGCCCGTACCATGCCGCATTCCGGGTTGATGTCCCCAGGGTTGTTTGGGCGTCGGTTGTATGGTTGAGTGTAGGCTGTCCGCAGAGAAGTTACCCCCCTCCTCCTTAGGTAGAGAGATAACTATTATAAAGTGGAGATTGGGAGATTGATGTTCGCGTGCCCTCAAGCGGTCTTCTCAGCCTTGCTAATCGGGTCCGTCCGCCCTAGTGTAGGGATGTGGGCCAGTCATGTGTCAAGGATTGATAATGCCTTGTTTTGCTGCACATGGCTGGTCGGTCCACGAGCTGGACGGTTGTAGAAATGGTACTCACATATCAAGGTCAGTAGCACCTTGTTGGCCTTCGGGCATGAATATGTGAGTAGCAAGAGAGGTAGGGGGTGGTCACCAGAGAAGGTGACGTCTTGGGGCGGTCCCGTGGGGTTTGGCATGGCAGAGAGGGCTCGCGTGGGGATGGTCGCAGTGTGGTTGAGATTTTCAGTCCTGGGAGGGTGGGACAGAGAAAGTTCCTGGTTGTAATGAGAGATTTCGGGTCTCAGTTGTTGATTGTAGGAGGCCTTAGGAGGTCAGAACTCAGGGAGCTCCCGAACTTGTCTTTCTTCTTTTCTCCTCCTGTCTCTTGTCGCTGTATGCTGACCCTGATCAAGGCAGCATGCAGTTCCCACACATTTGCACAGATACACCCACATGCACACAGGCATACACACTACAGTTCTCAATTCTTCTTCCTTCGTTTTCACCCTGAGCCTCTGTCTTCCTAAGAGCGATATTTTCCTGAGGTTACCCAAGGAAGCTCGAGTCCTGAGAATTACCCTGGGCGGTCATGTGAACCGCGAATGAGTGGATCTTTTGGGGCAACCAGGTTGCCCTTTTGGGGTGAGGGTGTGCCGAAGTATTTAAGCTTAAATTATTCGGCGTACGTCGCGGCTACAGTGCCGTCTGTATAACGGGTTCAAGGGTTGCTTGTGCAGCCACGGCTTCACTGTATCGTTTAACCTTGACCGTGACGTGGCGATAATTGTGTGTGTACGTAATCAAGCATGCCGCGCCATTCAGCTGATTTGTGAATTTTCTGTTCGCGTGGGATCGCAGGTATCGACATTCGCCCTCATTTCTTCTTTTGCATTCAAACGGGACACTGGTCTGGCGGCGTTATGAATTAAGATTCATCTTTTGAACTGAGTTCGTGATCATTTAAAGAGCTTCAGGTGAGCCAAAGTGTTGCTTTAATATTAATTAACTAAGCGCTTGCGGGGGTATTATATTATGATATATGTACGTCTTTTTTATGTGTGTGTTGCGTCTGGGATGGTTAAGAGCACGTTGCCGACTTGCCTTGGCTTGCATGAAAATTAAATAGAACTTGCCGTTAGAACTATATTCCAATGTAAAGTAATAAAGATTTAAGGTTAAAAATAATTTAATTCTAAAAGTGGATAATTTAAAGAGAAATTGTGAGGAGTAATATTTATATTGACACTTAATTTTCGGAATGGAATTGTGACAGTCAGTGTGTCTGTGATCTGTGCTTACCGGGGCGTGAAAGAATTGTGTGAGGGTATTTTTCCTGACGGCTACTTACAAATAAAATGTTTTCCAGGGTTCCCGCCTAGCCGAGAGGGAAAAGGGGACAACGAAGATGGGGACAGAACATCGGTCGTCATCTGCAGACTATCGCAGCACCACCCCAATGCCGTCAGACCTCGAGAAATCCCCACACTGCCAGCCCAAAATGACTGCCCTAAGGAAGAAATGAAGCACAGGATTTCGGAGACACCAGTGGTTACACCCCAGTCAACATCAGCGCGCATTCTGGGTAACAACAAATCGTCTAAGCACAGGTGGGACCTTTCCTATATTTTTATCCACAAAACACAAAAAGAAACAGCAACCTATTGCAGTTAAAACATGAAATGAAAGACATCTTCACAACCGTAATTTTAGATGTTCAATGACCAACTGTCTATTATAGCATGTCCGGTGGACTTATAGTGACTAGTGTAATTAAAGAGTTAAAGAATCTACCTGTTGAAGAATGTCAATTACTATGCTATATTTTATAGCACACCATTTGCCTTTGTCGTGATTAGTGACCTAGCATAATTTAAAACTGGTAGTTGGGCAGTTTAATTAACTGTTTCTTATGAAGACAAAAAGGCCATTAACAACTTGTACTTAACGCATTGATAATAACTATGGAGTAGTTCCTTCCTAAATCTTCTTGTGGGTACAGGTCCTTATTAGGGGGGCTGTTACAGAATTGAGCCAGAATAATTCTTGTAGTATGACACCTTAAATTTTTTCTTAAGCGGGCAACTGGTGTGTGTAAGGCATGGTGATAGTATTAAGATATATATATCTATATATATTGTAGCATGACAGATAATCCACACCAATACATTACTCAATGATCATTTATAAAGCTCTAATATATGGAATATCCAGATGAGAAATAATTAAAATGCACTATTTAATAATATATTCACAAGAAAGTTTAAATAAAGAAAAATTCTGCAAATAATATAATATAATACAAATTTAAAAACCCAGAAGACTAAAAATACTAATAACAAAATTACCCAGGTAAGATCGAAGCAGGCAATTAATATACCCCGTCAAAGAAACCAGACCAGAAAAAACAATAAAGAAGAAAAGAAGAAAGAAGAATAATTAGAACTACTATTACTGAAGAAAGAAGAAAGAAGAACTAATTAAAACTACTATTACTGAAGAAGGAAGAAAGAAGAACTAACTATAACTACTACTACAGAAGAAGGAAGAAAGAAGAACAATCAAAGCTACTGAAGACAGAAGAAACAAAACTAATCAAAACTCAAAGAAGAAAGAAGAATAATCCCAAACTAAATCTAAAGAAGAAAGAAGAACTAATTAAAACTACTATTACTGAAGAAGGAAGAAAGAAGAACTAACTATAACTACTACTACAGAAGAAGGAAGAAAGAAGAACAATCAAAGCTACTGAAGACAGAAGAAACAAAACTAATCAAAACTCAAAGAAGAAAGAAGAAGAATCCCAAACTAAAACTAAGGAAGAAAGAAGAATAATTAAAAATACTATTACTGAAGAAGGAAGTAAGAAGAACTAACTATAACTACTACTACAGAAGAAGGAAGAAAGAAGAACAATCAAAGCTACTGAAGAAAGAAGAAAGAAGAAGAATTAGAACTACTATTACTGAAGAAAGAAGAAAGAAGAACTAATTAAAACTACTATTACTGAAGAAGGAAGAAAGAAGAACTAACTATAACTACTACTACAGAAGAAGGAAGAAAGAAGAACAATCAAAGCTACTGAAGACAGAAGAAACAAAACTAATCAAAACTCAAAGAAGAAAGAAGAATAATCCCAAACTAAATCTAAGGAAGAAAGAAGAACTAATTAAAACTACTATTACTGAAGAAGGAAGAAAGAGGAACTAACTATAACTACTACTACAGAAGAAGGAAGAAAGAAGAACAATCAAAGCTACTGAAGACAGAAGAAACAAAACTAATCAAAACTCAAAGAAGAAAGAAGAAGAATCCCAAACTAAATCTAAGGAAGAAAGAAGAACTAATTAAAACTACTATTACTGAAGAAGGAAGAAAAAGAACTAACTATAACTACTACTACAGAAGAAGGAAGAAAGAAGAACAATCAAAGCTACTGAAGAAAGAAGAATAATTAGTACTACTATTACTGAAGAAAGAAGAAAGAAGAACTAATTAAAACTACTATTACTGAAGAAGGAAGAAAGAAGAACTAACTATAACTACTACTACAGAAGAAGGAAGAAAGAAGAACAATCAAAGCTACTGAAGACAGAAGAAACAAAACTAATCAAAACTCAAAGAAGAAAGAAGAATAATCGCAAACTAAATCTAAGGAAGAAAGAAGAACTAATTAAAACTACTATTACTGAAGAAGGAAGACAGAAGAACTAACTATAACTACTACTACAGAAGAAGGAAGAAAGAAGAACAATCAAAGCTACTGAAGACAGAAGAAACAAAACTAATCAAAACTCAAAGAAGAAAGAAGAATAATCCCAAACTAAATCTAAGGAAGAAGGAAGAACTAATTAAAACTACTACTACTGAAGACAGAAGAAAGAAGAACAATCAAAGCTACTGAAGAAGGAAAAAAGAAGAAAAATTAAGACGATCCATATAAAACAAAAACCCCATAGGGAAAGAACCCCCAAAAAACCCCAAAATCAATGAATGCCCAAAGAGAAAGTATAACACCCTAAAAAACCATATCACTGTAAAACTGACAAAAACTAAAAGTGTTAGTAGTATTAAATATTAGTGCATTCAAAAAGTTATTATTTAGTTTGTATAGACAAGTCTTCACAGTTCCCCCATGGTTGAATATTTCATATTAAAAGCTAGAAAAAGACTAGTAAATATATTGATAATTCACCATAGACAAGTGCAAGTGATCAAATTATAAATAATAAACTTTAAAAGGGTACATGAGTACATGAGGGTACATAATAACAAACTTTAAGTTTTGTGAACAGTGCCTACTTTGATAATGAAGTAGTAATATTACTAGAATAACCACGATACCATTTCATTTATAATTACAACCGACTAACTCGATTTGTTCCTAAAATTTAAGAACAGGTTACCCAAAAACATTTTCCAGAAAATTAAAATTTTTTTTAAATTTTAAATTTTATTTTTTCAAATTGCTACAACAGCAATATACACAGATTTTATTTGTAACTACGAAGACTAGGAACATTACCAAATTGACGTTTCCGGATCGGAACGTCAGAAAACTACACACATACTTACACAAATTATTTTATTACACAATTCCAATCATTATTGTGAATTATTGCAAATTTGACGAACCCAACTTGTGGGGCTTGATTACATCAGAGTCTATTACTACCACCATTCAGAGATTTATTACATAATTGGCGCCCAACGTGGGGCTGTAATTAGGGGTTGAAATTACTGTAATTACTTACCCAATTCCTAATTCAGCTTGGCAGCGGTTAGCCAGCCAGAGAAAAGGGAACAACGACAAGCAAAATGGCAGAACTAACACAAGAAGATGATACGAGAACGGAGAGGATAATGGAATTGTTCCAGCGTATAATGAAAAACATGGATGCCACGGATAAGGAAGAATGGAGAAACCAAATAGAAAAGGTCAATAAGAAACTAGATGATCAGAATAAGAAACTGGACGAGGACATTAAGAAAATGGACGAGGACAGATTAAGAAGAGAAGAAGAGGAGAGGACCAAAGAAATAAAATATGATAGCAAACCAGAACCAGAAGAAGTACCAAATGATATAAGGCAGGAACAAGTAATGGTAGTACCTGAAATTGAAACTAACCGAAACAAGGAAAATATTAAACAAAGGAAAAGGAGAATGTATCTAAGAAATGTAATGAAAACAAAGGAAGAAATGGAAATGATGAACCATGGTTTATTTGATGATGATAATATCTCTATTACCAACCATGAAGAAATCTTGAGTTCCAGGAATAATGGAAGTAGATTAAGGGTAATCTCAGAGATGGTTTACCAGCAGACAGTAGTTTACCACTGGGAAGGGACCAGAGGTAAACTGAGTAAAACATGGAGACTAGATCAGTTTCAGCGCAGGACTGGACAGTGTATTCCAGAAAGATGGAAGTATGACATTTTACCAGACTGTGATGACGGCACAGATGAATCACCAGAATGTGTTCCATTAGAGTACCATCCAGGACAGTTCCAGTGTACAGGTACACTAAAATGTATTCCTTCAGGGTGGATGTGTGATGATGAACCAGATTATGGGGCTTCAGATAAGCAAATGATTAATCATTCAGATGAAGATCCTCACAGATATTTTTCATGCAATACAACATATGGACCAGAGACGTACCGGTGTATAAAACACTATGATAGAGGGAGCCGAATAAGCTTAGCAGCCAACAAAGGAATAGCAGCTAGGAAAATGAAATACAAGACAAAGGCCAGAGATGTCACTAGTACCGGAACGATGATGAAGACTATGGTCATCCGGACAAGGAGAGCAAATGAAGTGACAGACTACGGTTAAGTCCAATACCATACACCTCCACAAAAAGGGACTGATGTTATGATAACCGGCAACGGCAAAAAACTATGTCAAAGAAAAAGAAATTATGAGCAATTGTCCAACCTAATAAAAATCTTCAACCTGGGTATTTAAAAGAAAAATAATTATAAGAAGTACATTTGAAATAAAGAAAAAAGAGAGCTAATACCATATTTAGGGTAATAATATGATATGTTAACCATATTCATGAAAAGATATTATGAGTAATTGAATGTATGGAAGAAAGATTACCACTAAATTCAAAAATGAAGTAATGACTACTTACTGCCTACCATTTAGGAAACAATTTATGAATCAAAGAGAAAATGAATTTTGAATTAAATCATCAAAATTCAAAAACCCAAGTAAAAACAATTTACTACCTTATTTTGAAAACAACTTTTAGAAATGAACAAGGAGAAAAAGAATTTGGATAAAACATTACAAACAATTATATATGGGACCAATTCTGAAAAAACGTTCCAGAATAAAGAAATGGCAATACAAACCACTGATACAATTTAAACGAATAAACTTATTGTGAAGTAAAATTAATGAGAATTTTATGTCAAATAAACAGAGATATTAAACATATTGAATTAATAATAAAGGAGTGCATTTGGATAAAAAGCAAGAGCAAAATAAAATTTTGATTAAGAAAGAGAAAACCATATATAAATAAATCCATAAGAAAAAGATGATCATATAATCAATGTCAATTATTAAAAAGACAATTAAAAGAGTAATTGAAAAAACATAATACTATTGGAACGATTCACAAGAATTAAGAAAGGAACAAAAATATAATACAAAATATATGCTACCAATGACCAGAAGGAGATTGTGATAACAGTCAAAAAATGACAGAGAATTAAAAACTTTACACTGAATAATAAGTGATGATTATATTATACCAGCTTCCAATCACAAGGAAAAATAAAATGCCAACAGAGCTAACCATTGAGAAAAATAACTGAGATAGAGATTCACTAAGATAGAAATATAAATAGATCTGTTCGTATACGAAGTGAAATATCCAAAGATATTTAATTTTTTTTTATAGTCATAAGGTGGACAATTCTTATATAATTTTTATAAATGACTGTCTGAGATAAGTCCAGCAGTATTATTATGTATTGGCCAGAGATGATTTACCTCTGTAATCAATAAATGACGTAGCATGGCCAGCAGAGTGTGAAGCCTACAGAGCCCCTCTGGACACTGCCCCAGCTAACGTGTTAGGGAATTTTAGGGAATAAATATCCCAAGGATAAAGAAACGAATTAAGAAGAAAATGGAAAAATAAAAAATAACGAACCTCAGATGACTATTACTATCAGTAAGAATCCAGTTAATAATGAGATATAAATAAGCTCAAAAATATAGGAGAAAAAAATTTTAGAAATGTGAAGGAAGTAAAGAAATATAATTTATAATATAATGTCATAAGCAATTACTTCAGACAAACTAAGTATGATCTGAACTAATCACTTCTGGAAGAGAGCAATCTGTAGCATGACAGATAATCCACACCAATACATTACTCAATGATCATTAATAAAGCTCTAATATATGGAATATCCAGATGAGAATTAATTAAAATGCACTATTTAATAATATATTCACAAGAAAGGTTAAATAAAGAAAAATTCTGCAAATAATATAATATAATACAAATTTAAAAACCCAGAAGACTAAAAATAATAATAACAAAATTACCCAGGTAAGATCGAAGCAGGCAATTAATATACCCCGTCAAAGAAACCAGACCAGAAAAAACAAAGCTACTGAAGACAGAAGAAAGAAGAATAATTAGAACTACTATTATTGAAGAAAGAAGAAAGAAGAACTAATTAAAACTACTATTACTGAAGAAGGAAGAAAGAAGAACTAACTATAACTACTACTACAGAAGAAGGAAGAAAGAAGAACAATCAAAGCTACTGAAGACAGAAGAAACAAAACTAATCAAAACTCAAAGAAGAAAGAAGAATAATCCCAAACTAAATCTAAGGAAGAAGGCAGAACTAATTAAAACTACTACTACAGAAGAAGGAAGAAAGAAGAACTAATTAAAACTACTATTACTGAAGAAGGAAGAAAGAAGAACTAACTATAACTACTACTACAGAAGAAGGAAGAAAGAAGAACAATCAAAGCTACTGAAGACAGAAGAAAAAAAACTAATCAAAACTCAAAGAAGAAAGAAGAATAATCCCAAACTAAATCTAAGGAAGAAAGAAGAATAATTAAAACTACTATTATTGAAGAAGGAAGAAAGAAGAACTAACTATAACTACTACTACAGAAGAAGGAAGAAAGAAGAACAATCAAAGCTACTGAAGAAAGAAGAAAGAAGAATAATTAGAACTACTATTACTGAAGAAAGAAGAAAGAAGAACTAATTAAAACTACTATTACTGAAGAAGGAAGAAAGAAGAACTAACTATAACTACTACTACAGAAGAAGGAAGGAAGAAGAACAATCAAAGCTACTGAAGAAGGAAAAAAGAAGAAAAATTAAGACGATCCATATAAAACAAAAACCCCATAGGGAAAGAACCCCCAAAATACCCCAAAATCAATGAATGCCCAAAGAGAAAGTATAACACCCTAAAAAACCATATCACTGTAAAACTGACAAAAACTAAAAGTTTTAGTAGTATTAAATATTAGTGCATTCAAAAAGTTATTATTTAGTTTGTATAGACAAGTCTTCACAGTTCCCCCATGGTTGAATATTTCATATTAAAAGCTAGAAAAAGACTAGTAAATATATTGATAATTCACCATAGACAAGTGCAAGTGATCAAATTATAAATAATAAACTTTGAAAGGGTACATGAGTTGCAGTACATAATAACAAACTTTAAGTTTTGTGAACAGTGCCTACTTTGATAATGAAGTAGTAATATTACTAGAATAACCACGATACCATTTCATTTATAATTACAACCGACTAACTCGATTTGTTCCTAAAATTTAAGAACAAGTTACCCAAAAATGTTTTCCAGAAAATTAAAATTTTTTTTAAATTTTAAATTTTATTTTTTCAAATTGCTACAACAGCAATATACACAGATTTTATTTGTAACTACGAAGACTAGGAACATTACCAAATTGACGTTTCCGGAGCGGAACGTCAGAAAACTACACACATACTTACACAAATTATTTTATTACACAATTCAAATCATTATTGTGAATTATTGCAAATTTGACGAACCCAACTTGTGGGGCTTGATTACATCAGAGTCTATTACTACCACCATTCAGAGATTTATTACAATATACATGTATTAATCCTGTGATGCATAATTTATTTTAAAAGGAAAAGAGAAATATTTTATTTGGCAAGTATAAAACGGCATATTACATGTTCTTGTTAGGCATGATGTATCATAAATATCTTGTTGATTCATCCTCTTCGTTCACTTTTATAATAATATAAAATATAATAATAGTAGTAATATGATGTAGCATTGTTTGAGGGTCAGTTTAATTCATAAAGTTTCTGTAGATTCAACCTTTAGTAATTATTTATTAGAACTTATTTAGAAAAGTCATTTGAATAAAGGTTAATACTTAGTGATGTCAGCTTATGTGAAGGCAATGCACTTAAAGGTGTTTGAATAATTTGTTGTTGATTAATTATATTCAAAATTAATTCTTTGTTAATACTGCCAATTGTTATTCAATATTGGAGAGATGCACGTTTATTAATGATAGTGGAAAATATAGCCGTGCATATTGTAATAAAGGTGTTATTATTATAACAAGAGAACACTAATAAAAGCTGTTATCGTTTGCAAGTGTTTTATTGCAAGTCCTGTCACGATGGGCTCAACTCAATTTTTCTTCCGTCTAGACCGCAGGTCTAGTTTTAATAATTAAGTAACGACCCCTGAGAAAAAAAAAGAAAAAAAACTTAACAAAAATTTTATAAAAAATTCAGGGGGACGTTTCAATGGTAGATCAGAGCGTGGTTTAGATCAATGGGCTGAAATGTGACAGGGCTTGCAAGTAATTTGGAGTAATTTGGGCAGTTCAGATAGATTCTGGGGCAGTAAGGGAGAGTCAAATAATATATATATATATATATATATCTGTTGAGGTTTAAGCAAGGAAATTAATTTAAAGGAAGGTTTTATTGGTGTTGTTCCTGTTAATTGTTTTATAAAATGTTAATGTTGTTGTGTGTATATGAATCTTATGTATGTAAACCGGACGCAACATGTATATAGTTGTGTAACTATGGGAAGGTCACACACGCATTTACACGATTGTTTGAGTAGCTTGGTTTCCTTGTGGGGTTTTGAGTACGTTTAGTGCATCAACATTTTTTTTTACCTGGCCCAACGCTGTCAGACCTTGTTGAATTTGAATACACGACAGAACGTACCAGTGACAAAACGTACCACCCGACAAAACGTACCGTCTAACCGGCCGGCTACCTGCGACGGGTCTGCTAATTACATCAGAATATTTTGGATGCGACAAAACGTACTCCGCAACTTGTTCGTTCACTTATTGTGTATCTAATAGTCAGTTAAGTGCTGTTAGTCAGTAACAAGTGTAAACAATTTATTTATATAAAAATTATATAAATGTAAACTTCGAGTCCCTCACGGTTCTGATTCTCATCACACTTTATCCAGGCTTTGGACTGGCAAAATCATTTTGGCGTGTTTAAAATCAGCTGTGGTTAAGCTCTCGTCATTTTTGGATTTTTTAAATTTTTTTATTATTTTTGTTTTGTTTTTATGATTTTTTTGTATTTTTAAGTTTCATTCGAAGTTCTGCGAATATGAAAGAGCTCTCAAGCAGGATCTTAGGTTTCCATTTGCTTCATACCGCTTCATTATTCTTTCAAGTCGTCCGTCATACTTGATGTACTCTTTCCTTCTTTTTGAACCTTCAATGTTCAGTTCGTACTTCATAAAAGCGCAGTTGGTCTTCTCTCCTTCTCCTTTTAAACACATCACCACGTCTTTTATTCAAGGGTTTGGCCTTTCTAAGAGCGTGTGCAAACGGTTGTTCCACCCTTTGACAGAATTTGTTGTCCGATGACGCCTTTGGTAACAGCTCCACAATTTTATTGGAAACTCCGGGTTCTCCAACCAATTTTCAACAAAGTAATCAAAAAACAGACTTAGCTTGGGAGACTCTGGGGCTTTGGAGTGAGTCTCGATACAGCCGTCCTGCACTTCCTCTGGTTTTAAGAAAGCCAGTGCTGCACACATGCGGATATGGAGTCGGATATCCTCATTTTCACGGTACTCAGTTGAGAGTCCTAGTTCTTGTACTTTGCGCCAAAGGCATTTTTTCATATGAAAAAAGCATCCTCTTATATGTGCTGAAGGCAGTACTTCTCGAATAGCAGACACAGCCGCCATTTCGAAATCCACGTTCACTGTTTCTGGATTCCACTCTGGAACAGCTTTACGGATCAATTGAAACAATCGAATGTAGGTTTCCTTCTTCTTGTTGGAGAATAGGGCAAAAATCTGCATGAATACTGTATATCTGTGTAAACTGTTTACTAGAGCACATAAATGTACCATCTTAGAAAAAGTTTTTGAAGCATTTTAAACTGTCTTTGCCTTTTTCACCGCTAAAAACTATAATTCTATCTTCTTCGCCATCATCGGCCAGCAGAAAAGAAGTTCCGTCGAACATTTTCAGAGTTTCTTCATCGAGAACCACTTCTTTGCAGTTGCTCGGCTTTTGGGTGTTGCCTTGCGCCTTACATCTCTGCCGCTGTAAGGTTCTTCTGATAGACTGTTCACGCGGCATTTCAGCAACAAAGTTATACCCTGTAAAAAATAGAATTAGAATACCCCTTATAAATAGAATACCCCTTTAGAAATAGAAAGTTATACTCCTTAGAATTAGAATAGAAACAATAAATTATCAATTTGTAAACTTTAATAACACTTACCTCTATCGACGAGATAGCTCAAAGTGTCTGTGTGAATTTTAGTTAGTGGTGTTTCTTCTTCCCGCACCCTCTTCTTGGCGCTTTGCGTGCGTTTAATAACATCTAACTGAGCATCGTTCGGAGGTCCACACACATGATTGGCTAAAGGCCCACTGACAACTTCACCTCCTCTTGATTTCATAATTACACAACACTTTTTACTTTGTTGCCTTTGACAAATCGAAGTTATCGTATCGTCCTTCCCCTGCCGTTTCTTCCTATAACTATACCCCTCGAAGTGCAAACACAACCCGCCTTTATTAGTCGTAGTCAGCTCCATTCCAAAAAACGTTAAACCCTGCACAGTGTGAATGTTATGGTAGTAATAAGGTTACTTCGCTGCCGTCCGTGCCCCATGCCAAACTTGACAAACACAGGTCAACGACTCGAGGGGTATTTACCAGTTACGCGGAAGCCGTTTGAATTTGACAAACACAGGTAACAGGTACGTTTTGTCGCGGTGTAAATTATTTAGGGATTACAAGGAGACACTTCGCAGATAGATATCGACCTAAGTGGTACGTTATGTCGTGAAAAGTCAAGTGGTACGTTTTGTCGCTGGTACGTTCTGTCGGGACACCGTTGAATTTGGTCGGGACCTGTTAAGCCGCGTCGTATTGACCTGCATGGTTGAAGGATAACCGATATGATTTTACTGTCTGCACTTAGACAGGGATTGTTCACCTGTTTCCACATTACGGAATTATCCGGGTCAGAATATATATATATATATATATATTAATTTGGCAGAATGCGGCCACGGTCGGGCCATGCATACTACTTGTGTACGGTCATTTTTAAAAGTGCGGATTATTTGTGAATTGTTCATCATGAATGTTGCTTCCGCAACACGTGTATGTATATTTAATAGATGGTATTATGCTAGCGTTTGGTATTGTGTGGTGTTATTTATGTATGTATATTTGGTACTAAGGTTGTCGTTTGTTTTCTTGTGTTAGAGAGATTGCTCTGTCTTTCGTTTTCCCCTTCCCCTCGCGCTTCGTTAGGGAACCCTGAAGCCACTTGAGAACCCTAAAGCCACTTGATGCGACTCAAGTTTTTCCTCTTCTTTTGTTGTGATGTCGTGTTGAATTGTTGTCTGTTTCGTGTTGGTTATGTAAATTTTGGGGGTGATAATTCAGCAGCCTGAATTGAATAATCTGTTTGCAATGTATCATATGGAGCGTCGGTCGATGAAAAGTTAGTTGGGAAGGCAGTAGGGAAAGGATGACTATGTTTTTTGTTACCGCCCTGTTCGCGAGAGTGGGTATTCAAATGAAACTATGCACGGGAGAGATATTTTAAAAACTGAATATACACAAGATTATAAAATTAGATTCAATACATAGTGAGGCGAATGAGGTATGCCAATCCGAAAGATAACCTTTGGCCAGCTGATAGCCGCAGCTGTAACAGTATTTCAAGCCTTGCTGCCTGCTTATCTGATAGATTGTACATCGTTATATGTTATAATTGCGCGCCCGGCTTCTAAATTCAAAGACCAGTTTATTTGTTTTCTGTCTGACCAGCTGTTCGAGTGATATAAAATGTAGGTCAGTTTTTCAATGTGGATTAGTGTTTGGCCCGTACCATGCCGCATTCCGGGTTGATGTCCCCAGGGTTGTTTGGGCGTCGGTTGTATGGTTGAGTGTAGGCTGTCCGCAGAGAAGTTACCCCCCTCCTCCTTAGGTAGAGAGATAACTATTATAAAGTGGAGATTGGGAGATTGATGTTCGCGTGCCCTCAAGCGGTCTTCTCAGCCTTGCTAATCGGGTCCGTCCGCCCTAGTGTAGGGATGTGGGCCAGTCATGTGTCAAGGATTGATAATGCCTTGTTTTGCTGCACATGGCTGGTCGGTCCACGAGCTGGACGGTTGTAGAAATGGTACTCACATATCAAGGTCAGTAGCACCTTGTTGGCCTTCGGGCATGAATATGTGAGTAGCAAGAGAGGTAGGGGGTGGTCACCAGAGAAGGTGACGTCTTGGGGCAGTCCCGTGGGGTTTGGCATGGCAGAGAGGGCTCGCGTGGGGATGGTCGCAGTGTGGTTGAGATTTTCAGTCCTGGGAGGGTGGGACAGAGAAAGTTCCTGGTTGTAATGAGAGATTTCGGGTCTCAGTTGTTGATTGTAGGAGGCCTTAGGAGGTCAGAACTCAGGGAGCTCCCGAACTTGTCTTTCTTCTTTTCTCCTCCTGTCTCTTGTCGCTGTATGCTGACCCTGATCAAGGCAGCATGCAGTTCCCACACATTTGCACAGATACACCCACATGCACACAGGCATACACACTACAGTTCTCAATTCTTCTTCCTTCGTTTTCACCCTGAGCCTCTGTCTTCCTAAGAGCGATATTTTCCTGAGGTTACCCAAGGAAGCTCGAGTCCTGAGAATTACCCTGGGCGGTCATGTGAACCGCGAATGAGTGGATCTTTTGGGGCAACCAGGTTGCCCTTTTGGGGTGAGGGTGTGCCGAAGTATTTAAGCTTAAATTATTCGGCGTACGTCGCGGCTACAGTGCCGTCTGTATAACGGGTTCAAGGGTTGCTTGTGCAGCCACGGCTTCACTGTATCGTTTAACCTTGACCGTGACGTGGCGATAATTGTGTGTGTACGTAATCAAGCATGCCGCGCCATTCAGCTGATTTGTGAATTTTCTGTTCGCGTGGGATCGCAGGTATCGACATTCGCCCTCATTTCTTCTTTTGCATTCAAACGGGACACTGGTCTGGCGGCGTTATGAATTAAGATTCATCTTTTGAACTGAGTTCGTGATCATTTAAAGAGCTTCAGGTGAGCCAAAGTGTTGCTTTAATATTAATTAACTAAGCGCTTGCGGGGGTATTATATTATGATATATGTACGTCTTTTTTATGTGTGTGTTGCGTCTGGGATGGTTAAGAGCACGTTGCCGACTTGCCTTGGCTTGCATGAAAATTAAATAGAACTTGCCGTTAGAACTATATTCCAATGTAAAGTAATAAAGATTTAAGGTTAAAAATAATTTAATTCTAAAAGTGGATAATTTAAAGAGAAATTGTGAGGAGTAATATTTATATTGACACTTAATTTTCGGAATGGAATTGTGACAGTCAGTGTGTCTGTGATCTGTGCTTACCGGGGCGTGAAAGAATTGTGTGAGGGTATTTTTCCTGACGGCTACTTACAAATAAAATGTTTTCCAGGGTTCCCGCCTAGCCGAGAGGGAAAAGGGGACAACGAAGATGGGGACAGAACATCGGTCGTCATCTGCAGACTATCGCAGCACCACCCCAATGCCGTCAGACCTCGAGAAATCCCCACACTGCCAGCCCAAAATGACTGCCCTAAGGAAGAAATGAAGCACAGGATTTCGGAGACACCAGTGGTTACACCCCAGTCAACATCAGCGCGCATTCTGGGTAACAACAAATCGTCTAAGCACAGGTGGGACCTTTCCTATATTTTAATCCACAAAACACAAAAAGAAACAGCAACCTATTGCAGTTACAACATGAAATGAAAGACATCTTCACAACCGTAATTTTAGATGTTCAATGACCAACTGTCTATTATAGCATGTCCGGTGGACTTATAGTGACTAGTGTAATTAAAGAGTTAAAGAATCTACCTGTTGAAGAATGTCAATTACTATGCTATATTTTATAGCACACCATTTGCCTTTGTCGTGATTAAGTGACCTAGCATAATTTAAAACTGGTAGTTGGGCAGTTTAATTAACTGTTTCTTATGAAGACAAAAAGGCCATTAACAACTTGTACTTAACGCATTGATAATAACTATGGAGTAGTTCCTTCCTAAATCTTCTTGTGGGTACAGGTCCTTATTAGGGGGGCTGTTACAGAATTGAGCCAGAATAATTCTTGTAGTATGACACCTTAAATTTTTTCTTAAGCGGGCAACTGGTGTGTGTAAGGCATGGTGATAGTATTAAGATATATATATCTATATATATTGTAGCATGACAGATAATCCACACCAATACATTACTCAATGATCATTTATAAAGCTCTAATATATGGAATATCCAGATGAGAAATAATTAAAATGCACTATTTAATAATATATTCACAAGAAAGTTTAAATAAAGAAAAATTCTGCAAATAATATAATATAATACAAATTTAAAAACCCAGAAGACTAAAAATACTAATAACAAAATTACCCAGGTAAGATCGAAGCAGGCAATTAATATACCCCGTCAAAGAAACCAGACCAGAAAAAACAATAAAGAAGAAAAGAAGAAAGAAGAATAATTAGAACTACTATTACTGAAGAAAGAAGAAAGAAGAACTAATTAAAACTACTATTACTGAAGAAGGAAGAAAGAAGAACTAACTATAACTACTACTACAGAAGAAGGAAGAAAGAAGAACAATCAAAGCTACTGAAGACAGAAGAAACAAAACTAATCAAAACTCAAAGAAGAAAGAAGAATAATCCCAAACTAAATCTAAAGAAGAAAGAAGAACTAATTAAAACTACTATTACTGAAGAAGGAAGAAAGAAGAACTAACTATAACTACTACTACAGAAGAAGGAAGAAAGAAGAACAATCAAAGCTACTGAAGACAGAAGAAACAAAACTAATCAAAACTCAAAGAAGAAAGAAGAAGAATCCCAAACTAAAACTAAGGAAGAAAGAAGAGTAATTAAAAATACTATTACTGAAGAAGGAAGTAAGAAGAACTAACTATAACTACTACTACAGAAGAAGGAAGAAAGAAGAACAATCAAAGCTACTGAAGAAAGAAGAAAGAAGAAGAATTAGAACTACTATTACTGAAGAAAGAAGAAAGAAGAACTAATTAAAACTACTATTACTGAAGAAGAAAGAAAGAAGAACTAACTATAACTACTACTACAGAAGAAGGAAGAAAGAAGAACAATCAAAGCTACTGAAGACAGAAGAAACAAAACTAATAAAAACTCAGAGAAGAAAGAAGAATAATCCCAAACTAAATCTAAGGAAGAAAGAAGAACTAATTTAAACTACTATTACTGAAGAAGGAAGAAAGAAGAACTAACTATAACTACTACTACAGAAGAAGGAAGAAAGAAGAACAATCAAAGCTACTGAAGACAGAAGAAACAAAACTAATCAAAACTCAAAGAAGAAAGAAGAATAATCCCAAACTAAATCTAAGGAAGAAAGAAGAACTAATTAAAACTACTATTACTGAAGAAGGAAGAAAGAGGAACTAACTATAACTACTACTACAGAAGAAGGAAGAAAGAAGAACAATCAAAGCTACTGAAGACAGAAGAAACAAAACTAATCAAAACTCAAAGAAGAAAGAAGAATAATCCCAAACTAAATCTAAGGAAGAAAGAAGAACTAATTAAAACTACTATTACTGAAGAAGGAAGAAAAAGAACTAACTATAACTACTACTACAGAAGAAGGAAGAAAGAAGAACAATCAAAGCTACTGAAGAAAGAAGAATAATTAGTACTACTATTACTGAAGAAAGAAGAAAGAAGAACTAATTAAAACTACTATTACTGAAGAAGGAAGAAAGAAGAACTAACTATAACTACTACTACAGAAGAAGGAAGAAAGAAGAACAATCAAAGCTACTGAAGACAGAAGAAACAAAACTAATCAAAACCCAAAGAAGAAAGAAGAATAATCCCAAACTAAATCTAAGGAAGAAAGAAGAACTAATTAAAACTACTATTACTGAAGAAGGAAGACAGAAGAACTAACTATAACTACTACTACAGAAGAAGGAAGAAAGAAGAACAATCAAAGCTACTGAAGACAGAAGAAACAAAACTAATCAAAACTCAAAGAAGAAAGAAGAATAATCCCAAACTAAATCTAAGGAAGAAGGAAGAACTAATTAAAACTACTACTACTGAAGACAGAAGAAAGAAGAACAATCAAAGCTACTGAAGAAGGAAAAGAGAAGAAAAATTAAGACGATCCATATAAAACAAAAACCCCATAGGGAAAGAACCCCCAAAAAACCCCAAAATCAATGAATGCCCAAAGAGAAAGTATAACACCCTAAAAAACCATATCACTGTAAAACTGACAAAAACTAAAAGTGTTAGTAGTATTAAATATTAGTGCATTCAAAAAGTTATTATTTAGTTTGTATAGACAAGTCTTCACAGTTCCCCCATGGTTGAATATTTCATATTAAAAGCTAGAAAAAGACTAGTAAATATATTGATAATTCACCATAGACAAGTGCAAGTGATCAAATTATAAATAATAAACTTTAAAAGGGTACATGAGTACATGAGGGTACATAATAACAAACTTTAAGTTTTGTGAACAGTGCCTACTTTGATAATGAAGTAGTAATATTACTAGAATAACCACGATACCATTTCATTTATAATTACACCGACTAACTCGATTTGTTCCTAAAATTTAAGAACAGGTTACCCAAAAACATTTTCCAGAAAATTAAATTTTTTTTAAATTTTAAATTTTATTTTTTCAAATTGCTACAACAGCAATATACACAGATTTTATTTGTAACTACGAAGACTAGGAACATTACCAAATTGACGTTTCCGGAGCGGAACGTCAGAAAACTACACACATACTTACACAAATTATTTTATTACACAATTCCAATCATTATTGTGAATTATTGCAAATTTGACGAACCCAACTTGTGGGGCTTGATTACATCAGAGTCTATTACTACCACCATTCAGAGATTTATTACATAATTGGCGCCCAACGTGGGGCTGTAATTAGGGGTTGAAATTACTGTAATTACTTACCCAATTCCTAATTCAGCTTGGCAGCGGTTAGCCAGCCAGAGAAAAGGGAACAACGACAAGCAAAATGGCAGAACTAACACAAGAAGATGATACGAGAACGGAGAGGATAATGGAATTGTTCCAGCGTATAATGAAAAACATGGATGCCACGGATAAGGAAGAATGGAGAAACCAAATAGAAAAGGTC
Organism: Magicicada septendecula; assembly: GCA_034769895.1. Classification (NCBI taxonomy): domain Eukaryota; kingdom Metazoa; phylum Arthropoda; class Insecta; order Hemiptera; family Cicadidae; genus Magicicada; species Magicicada septendecula. Next base: position 284,451,898 of record CM068369.1, on the reverse strand, counting down.
AATAAGAAACTAGATGATCAGAATAAGAAACTGGACGAGGACATTAAGAAAATGGACGAGGACAGATTAAGAAGAGAAGAAGAGGAGAGGACCAAAGAAATAAAATATGATAGCAAACCAGAACCAGAAGAAGTACCAAATGATATAAGGCAGGAACAAGTAATGGTAGTACCTGAAATTGAAACTAACCGAAACAAGGAAAATATTAAACAAAGGAAAAGGAGAATGTATCTAAGAAATGTAATGAAAACAAAGGAAGAAATGGAAATGATGAACCATGGTTTATTTGATGACGATAATATCCCTATTACCAACCATGAAGAAATCTTGAGTTCCAGGAATAATGGAAGTAGATTAAGGGTAATCTCAGAGATGGTTTACCAGCAGACAGTAGTTTACCACTGGGAAGGGACCAGAGGTAAACTGAGTAAAACATGGAGACTAGATCAGTTTCAGCGCAGGACTGGACAGTGTATTCCAGAAAGATGGAAGTATGACATTTTACCAGACTGTGATGACGGCACAGATGAATCACCAGAATGTGTTCCATTAGAGTACCATCCAGGACAGTTCCAGTGTACAGGTACACTAAAATGTATTCCTTCAGGGTGGATGTGTGATGATGAACCAGATTATGGGGCTTCAGATAAGCAAATGATTAATCATTCAGATGAAGATCCTCACAGATATTTTTCATGCAATACAACATATGGACCAGAGACGTACCGGTGTATAAAACACTATGATAGAGGGAGCCGAATAAGCTTAGCAGCCAACAAAGGAATAGCAGCTAGGAAAATGAAATACAAGACAAAGGCCAGAGATGTCACTAGTACCGGAACGATGATGAAGACTATGGTCATCCGGACAAGGAGAGCAAATGAAGTGACAGACTACGGTTAAGTCCAATACCATACACCTCCACAAAAAGGGACTGATGTTATGATAACCGGCAACGGCAAAAAACTATGTCAAAGAAAAAGAAATTATGAGCAATTGTCCAACCTAATAAAAATCTTCAACCTGGGTATTTAAAAGAAAAATAATTATAAGAAGTACATTTGAAATAAAGAAAAAAAGAGAGCTAATACCATATTTAGGGTAATAATATGATATGTTAACCATATTCATGAAAAGATATTATGAGTAATTGAATGTATGGAAGAAAGATTACCACTAAATTCAAAAATGAAGTAATGACTACTTACTGCCTACCATTTAGGAAACAATTTATGAATCAAAGAGAAAATGAATTTTGAATTAAATCATCAAAATTCAAAAACCCAAGTAAAAACAATTTACTACCTTATTTTGAAAACAACTTTTAGAAATGAACAAGGAGAAAAAGAATTTGGATAAAACATTACAAACAATTATATATGGGACCAATTCTGAAAAAACGTTCCAGAATAAAGAAATGGCAATACAAACCACTGATACAATTTAAACGAATAAACTTATTGTGAAGTAAAATTAATGAGAATTTTATGTCAAATAAACAGAGATATTAAACATATGGAATTAATAATAAAGGAGTGCATTTGGATAAAAAGCAAGAGCAAAATAAAATTTTGATTAAGAAAGAGAAAACCATATATAAATAAATCCATAAGAAAAAGATGATCATATAATCAATGTCAATTATTAAAAAGACAATTAAAAGAGTAATTGAAAAAACATAATACTATTGGAACGATTCACAAGAATTAAGAAAGGAACAAAAATATAATACAAAATATATGCTACCAATGACCAGAAGGAGATTGTGATAACAGTCAAAAAATGACAGAGAATTAAAAACTTTACACTGAATAATAAGTGATGATTATATTATACCAGCTTCCAATCACAAGGAAAAATAAAATGCCAACAGAGCTAACCATTGAGAAAAATAACTGAGATAGAGATTCACTAAGATAGAAATATAAATAGATCTGTTCGTATACGAAGTGAAATATCCAAAGATATTTAATTTTTTTTTATAGTCATAAGGTGGACAATTCTTATATAATTTTTATAAATGACTGTCTGAGATAAGTCCAGCAGTATTATTATGTATTGGCCAGAGATGATTTACCTCTGTAATCAATAAATGACGTAGCATGGCCAGCAGAGTGTGAAGCCTACAGAGCCCCTCTGGACACTGCCCCAGCTAACGTGTTAGGGAATTTTAGGGAATAAATATCCCAAGGATAAAGAAACGAATTAAGAAGAAAATGGAAAAATAAAAAATAACGAACCTCAGATGACTATTACTATCAGTAAGAATCCAGTTAATAATGAGATATAAATAAGCTCAAAAATATAGGAGAAAAAAATTTTAGAAATGTGAAGGAAGTAAAGAAATATAATTTATAATATAATGTCATAAGCAATTACTTCAGACAAACTAAGTATGATCTGAACTAATCACTTCTGGAAGAGAGCAATCTGTAGCATGACAGATAATCCACACCAATACATTACTCAATGATCATTAATAAAGCTCTAATATATGGAATATCCAGATGAGAATTAATTAAAATGCACTATTTAATAATATATTCACAAGAAAGGTTAAATAAAGAAAAATTCTGCAAATAATATAATATAATACAAATTTAAAAACCCAGAAGACTAAAAATAATAATAACAAAATTACCCAGGTAAGATCGAAGCAGGCAATTAATATACCCCGTCAAAGAAACCAGACCAGAAAAAACAAAGCTACTGAAGACAGAAGAAAGAAGAATAATTAGAACTACTATTACTGAAGAAAGAAGAAAGAAGAACTAATTAAAACTACTATTACTAAAGAAGGAAGAAAGAAGAACTAACTATAACTACTACTACAGAAGAAGGAAGAAAGAAGAACAATCAAAGCTACTGAAGACAGAAGAAACAAAACTAATCAAAACTCAAAGAAGAAAGAAGAATAATCCCAAACTAAATCTAAGGAAGAAGGCAGAACTAATTAAAACTACTACTACAGAAGAAGGAAGAAAGAAGAACTAATTAAAACTACTATTACTGAAGAAGGAAGAAAGAAGAACTAACTATAACTACTACTACAGAAGAAGGAAGAAAGAAGAACAATCAAAGCTACTGAAGACAGAAGAAAAAAAACTAATCAAAACTCAAAGAAGAAAGAAGAATAATCCCAAACTAAATCTAAGGAAGAAAGAAGAATAATTAAAACTACTATTATTGAAGAAGGAAGAAAGAAGAACTAACTATAACTACTACTACAGAAGAAGGAAGAAAGAAGAACAATCAAAGCTACTGAAGAAAGAAGAAAGAAGAATAATTAGAACTACTATTACTGAAGAAAGAAGAAAGAAGAACTAATTAAAACTACTATTACTGAAGAAGGAAGAAAGAAGAACTAACTATAACTACTACTACAGAAGAAGGAAGGAAGAAGAACAATCAAAGCTACTGAAGAAGGAAAAAAGAAGAAAAATTAAGACGATCCATATAAAACAAAAACCCCATAGGGAAAGAACCCCCCAAAAACCCCAAAATCAATGAATGCCCAAAGAGAAAGTATAACACCCTAAAAAACCATATCACTGTAAAACTGACAAAAACTAAAAGTTTTAGTAGTATTAAATATTAGTGCATTCAAAAAGTTATTATTTAGTTTGTATAGACAAGTCTTCACAGTTCCCCCATGGTTGAATATTTCATATTAAAAGCTAGAAAAAGACTAGTAAATATATTGATAATTCACCATAGACAAGTGCAAGTGATCAAATTATAAATAATAAACTTTGAAAGGGTACATGAGTTGCAGTACATAATAACAAACTTTAAGTTTTGTGAACAGTGCCTACTTTGATAATGAAGTAGTAATATTACTAGAATAACCACGATACCATTTCATTTATAATTACAACCGACTAACTCGATTTGTTCCTAAAATTTAAGAACAAGTTACCCAAAAACGTTTTCCAGAAAATTAAAATTTTTTTTAAATTTTAAATTTTATTTTTTCAAATTGCTACAACAGCAATATACACAGATTTTATTTGTAACTACGAAGACTAGGAACATTACCAAATTGACGTTTCCGGAGCGGAACGTCAGAAAACTACACACATACTTACACAAATTATTTTATTACACAATTCAAATCATTATTGTGAATTATTGCAAATTTGACGAACCCAACTTGTGGGGCTTGATTACATCAGAGTCTATTACTACCACCATTCAGAGATTTATTACAATATACATGTATTAATCCTGTGATGCATAATTTATTTTAAAAGGAAAAGAGAAATATTTTATTTGGCAAGTATAAAACGGCATATTACATGTTCTTGTTAGGCATGATGTATCATAAATATCTTGTTGATTCATCCTCTTCGTTCACTTTTATAATAATATAAAATATAATAATAGTAGTAATATGATGTAGCATTGTTTGAGGGTCAGTTTAATTCATAAAGTTTCTGTAGATTCAACCTTTAGTAATTATTTATTAGAACTTATTTAGAAAAGTCATTTGAATAAAGGTTAATACTTAGTGATGTCAGCTTATGTGAAGGCAATGCACTTAAAGGTGTTTGAATAATTTGTTGTTGATTAATTATATTCAAAATTAATTCTTTGTTAATACTGCCAATTGTTATTCAATATTGGAGAGATGCACGTTTATTAATGATAGTGGAAAATATAGCCGTGCATATTGTAATAAAGGTGTTATTATTATAACAAGAGAACACTAATAAAAGCTGTTATCGTTTGCAAGTGTTTTATTGCAAGTCCTGTCACGATGGGCTCAACTCAATTTTTCTTCCGTCTAGACCGCAGGTCTAGTTTTAATAATTAAGTAACGACCCCTGAGAAAAAAAAAGAAAAAACTTAACAAAAATTTTATAAAAAATTCAGGGGGACGTTTCAATGGTAGATCAGAGCGTGGTTTAGATCAATGGGCTGAAATGTGACAGGGCTTGCAAGTAATTTGGAGTAATTTGGGCAGTTCAGATAGATTCTGGGGCAGTAAGGGAGAGTCAAATAATATATATATATATATATATATATCTGTTGAGGTTTAAGCAAGGAAATTAATTTAAAGGAAGGTTTTATTGGTGTTGTTCCTGTTAATTGTTTTATAAAATGTTAATGTTGTTGTGTGTATATGAATCTTATGTATGTAAACCGGACGCAACATGTATATAGTTGTGTAACTATGGGAAGGTCACACACGCATTTACACGATTGTTTGAGTAGCTTGGTTTCCTTGTGGGGTTTTGAGTACGTTTAGTGCATCAACATTTTTTTTTACCTGGCCCAACGCTGTCAGACCTTGTTGAATTTGAATACACGACAGAACGTACCAGTGACAAAACGTACCACCCGACAAAACGTACCGTCTAACCGGCCGGCTACCTGCGACGGGTCTGCTAATTACATCAGAATATTTTGGATGCGACAAAACGTACTCCGCAACTTGTTCGTTCACTTATTGTGTATCTAATAGTCAGTTAAGTGCTGTTAGTCAGTAACAAGTGTAAACAATTTATTTATATAAAAATTATATAAATGTAAACTTCGAGTCCCTCACGGTTCTGATTCTCATCACACTTTATCCAGGCTTTGGACTGGCAAAATCATTTTGGCGTGTTTAAAATCAGCTGTGGTTAAGCTCTCGTCATTTTTGGATTTTTTAAATTTTTTTATTATTTTTGTTTTGTTTTTATGATTTTTTTGTATTTTTAAGTTTCATTCGAAGTTCTGCGAATATGAAAGAGCTCTCAAGCAGGATCTTAGGTTTCCATTTGCTTCATACCGCTTCATTATTCTTTCAAGTCGTCCGTCATACTTGATGTACTCTTTCCTTCTTTTTGAACCTTCAATGTTCAGTTCGTACTTCATAAAAGCGCAGTTGGTCTTCTCTCCTTCTCCTTTTAAACACATCACCACGTCTTTTATTCAAGGGTTTGGCCTTTCTAAGAGCGTGTGCAAACGGTTGTTCCACCCTTTGACAGAATTTGTTGTCCGATGACGCCTTTGGTAACAGCTCCACAATTTTATTGGAAACTCCGGGTTCTCCAACCAATTTTCAACAAAGTAATCAAAAAACAGACTTAGCTTGGGAGACTCTGGGGCTTTGGAGTGAGTCTCGATACAGCCGTCCTGCACTTCCTCTGGTTTTAAGAAAGCCAGTGCTGCACACATGCGGATATGGAGTCGGATATCCTCATTTTCACGGTACTCAGTTGAGAGTCCTAGTTCTTGTACTTTGCGCCAAAGGCATTTTTTCATATGAAAAAAGCATCCTCTTATATGTGCTGAAGGCAGTACTTCTCGAATAGCAGACACAGCCGCCATTTCGAAATCCACGTTCACTGTTTCTGGATTCCACTCTGGAACAGCTTTACGGATCAATTGAAACAATCGAATGTAGGTTTCCTTCTTCTTGTTGGAGAATAGGGCAAAAATCTGCATGAATACTGTATATCTGTGTAAACTGTTTACTAGAGCACATAAATGTACCATCCTAGAAAAAGTTTTTGAAGCATTTTAAACTGTCTTTGCCTTTTTCACCGCTAAAAACTATAATTCTATCTTCTTCGCCATCATCGGCCAGCAGAAAAGAAGTTCCGTCGAACATTTTCAGAGTTTCTTCATCGAGAACCACTTCTTTGCAGTTGCTCGGCTTTTGGGTGTTGCCTTGCGCCTTACATCTCTGCCGCTGTAAGGTTCTTCTGATAGACTGTTCACGCGGCATTTCAGCAACAAAGTTATACCCTGTAAAAAATAGAATTAGAATACCCCTTATAAATAGAATACCCCTTTAGAAATAGAAAGTTATACTCCTTAGAATTAGAATAGAAACAATAAATTATCAATTTGTAAACTTTAATAACACTTACCTCTATCGACGAGATAGCTCAAAGTGTCTGTGTGAATTTTAGTTAGTGGTGTTTCTTCTTCCCGCACCCTCTTCTTGGCGCTTTGCGTGCGTTTAATAACTTCTAACTGAGCATCGTTCGGAGGTCCACACACATGATTGGCTAAAGGCCCACTGACAACTTCACCTCCTCTTGATTTCATAATTACACAACACTTTTTACTTTGTTGCCTTTGACAAATCGAAGTTATCGTATCGTCCTTCCCCTGCCGTTTCTTCCTATAACTATACCCCTCGAAGTGCAAACACAACCCGCCTTTATTAGTCGTAGTCAGCTCCATTCCAAAAAACGTTAAACCCTGCACAGTGTGAATGTTATGGTAGTAATAAGGTTACTTCGCTGCCGTCCGTGCCCCATGCCAAACTTGACAAACACAGGTCAACGACTCGAGGGGTATTTACCAGTTACGCGGAAGCCGTTTGAATTTGACAAACACAGGTAACAGGTACGTTTTGTCGCGGTGTAAATTATTTAGGGATTACAAGGAGACACTTCGCAGATAGATATCGACCTAAGTGGTACGTTATGTCGTGAAAAGTCAAGTGGTACGTTTTGTCGCTGGTACGTTCTGTCGGGACACCGTTGAATTTGGTCGGGACCTGTTAAGCCGCGTCGTATTGACCTGCATGGTTGAAGGATAACCGATATGATTTTACTGTCTGCACTTAGACAGGGATTGTTCACCTGTTTCCACATTACGGAATTATCCGGGTCAGAATATATATATATATATATATTAATTTGGCAGAATGCGGCCACGGTCGGGCCATGCATACTACTTGTGTACGGTCATTTTTAAAAGTGCGGATTATTTGTGAATTGTTCATCATGAATGTTGCTTCCGCAACACGTGTATGTATATTTAATAGATGGTATTATGCTAGCGTTTGGTATTGTGTGGTGTTATTTATGTATGTATATTTGGTACTAAGGTTGTCGTTTGTTTTCTTGTGTTAGAGAGATTGCTCTGTCTTTCGTTTTCCCCTTCCCCTCGCGCTTCGTTAGGGAACCCTGAAGCCACTTGAGAACCCTAAAGCCACTTGATGCGACTCAAGTTTTTCCTCTTCTTTTGTTGTGATGTCGTGTTGAATTGTTGTCTGTTTCGTGTTGGTTATGTAAATTTTGGGGGTGATAATTCAGCAGCCTGAATTGAATAATCTGTTTGCAATGTATCATATGGAGCGTCGGTCGATGAAAAGTTAGTTGGGAAGGCAGTAGGGAAAGGATGACTATGTTTTTTGTTACCGCCCTGTTCGCGAGAGTGGGTATTCAAATGAAACTATGCACGGGAGAGATATTTTAAAAACTGAATATACACAAGATTATAAAATTAGATTCAATACATAGTGAGGCGAATGAGGTATGCCAATCCGAAAGATAACCTTTGGCCAGCTGATAGCCGCAGCTGTAACAGTATTTCAAGCCTTGCTGCCTGCTTATCTGATAGGTTGTACATCGTTATATGTTATAATTGCGCGCCCGGCTTCTAAATTCAAAGACCAGTTTATTTGTTTTCTGTCTGACCAGCTGTTCGAGTGATATAAAATGTAGGTCAGTTTTTCAATGTGGATTAGTGTTTGGCCCGTACCATGCCGCATTCCGGGTTGATGTCCCCAGGGTTGTTTGGGCGTCGGTTGTATGGTTGAGTGTAGGCTGTCCGCAGAGAAGTTACCCCCCTCCTCCTTAGGTAGAGAGATAACTATTATAAAGTGGAGATTGGGAGATTGATGTTCGCGTGCCCTCAAGCGGTCTTCTCAGCCTTGCTAATCGGGTCCGTCCGCCCTAGTGTAGGGATGTGGGCCAGTCATGTGTCAAGGATTGATAATGCCTTGTTTTGCTGCACATGGCTGGTCGGTCCACGAGCTGGACGGTTGTAGAAATGGTACTCACATATCAAGGTCAGTAGCACCTTGTTGGCCTTCGGGCATGAATATGTGAGTAGCAAGAGAGGTAGGGGGTGGTCACCAGAGAAGGTGACGTCTTGGGGCGGTCCCGTGGGGTTTGGCATGGCAGAGAGGGCTCGCGTGGGGATGGTCGCAGTGTGGTTGAGATTTTCAGTCCTGGGAGGGTGGGACAGAGAAAGTTCCTGGTTGTAATGAGAGATTTCGGGTCTCAGTTGTTGATTGTAGGAGGCCTTAGGAGGTCAGAACTCAGGGAGCTCCCGAACTTGTCTTTCTTCTTTTCTCCTCCTGTCTCTTGTCGCTGTATGCTGACCCTGATCAAGGCAGCATGCAGTTCCCACACATTTGCACAGATACACCCACATGCACACAGGCATACACACTACAGTTCTCACTTCTTCTTCCTTCGTTTTCACCCTGAGCCTCTGTCTTCCTAAGAGCGATATTTTCCTGAGGTTACCCAAGGAAGCTCGAGTCCTGAGAATTACCCTGGGCGGTCATGTGAACCGCGAATGAGTGGATCTTTTGGGGCAACCAGGTTGCCCTTTTGGGGTGAGGGTGTGCCGAAGTATTTAAGCTTAAATTATTCGGCGTACGTCGCGGCTACAGTGCCGTCTGTATAACGGGTTCAAGGGTTGCTTGTGCAGCCACGGCTTCACTGTATCGTTTAACCTTGACCGTGACGTGGCGATAATTGTGTGTGTACGTAATCAAGCATGCCGCGCCATTCAGCTGATTTGTGAATTTTCTGTTCGCGTGGGATCGCAGGTATCGACATTCGCCCTCATTTCTTCTTTTGCATTCAAACGGGACACTGGTCTGGCGGCGTTATGAATTAAGATTCATCTTTTGAACTGAGTTCGTGATCATTTAAAGAGCTTCAGGTGAGCCAAAGTGTTGCTTTAATATTAATTAACTAAGCGCTTGCGGGGGTATTATATTATGATATATGTACGTCTTTTTTATGTGTGTGTTGCGTCTGGGATGGTTAAGAGCACGTTGCCGACTTGCCTTGGCTTGCATGAAAATTAAATAGAACTTGCCGTTAGAACTATATTCCAATGTAAAGTAATAAAGATTTAAGGTTAAAAATAATTTAATTCTAAAAGTGGATAATTTAAAGAGAATTTGTGAGGAGTAATATTTATATTGACACTTAATTTTCGGAATGGAATTGTGACAGTCAGTGTGTCTGTGATCTGTGCTTACCGGGGCGTGAAAGAATTGTGTGAGGGTATTTTTCCTGACGGCTACTTACAAATAAAATGTTTTCCAGGGTTCCCGCCTAGCCGAGAGGGAAAAGGGGACAACGAAGATGGGGACAGAACATCGGTCGTCATCTGCAGACTATCGCAGCACCACCCCAATGCCGTCAGACCTCGAGAAATCCCCACACTGCCAGCCCAAAATGACTGCCCTAAGGAAGAAATGAAGCACAGGATTTCGGAGACACCAGTGGTTACACCCCAGTCAACATCAGCGCGCATTCTGGGTAACAACAAATCGTCTAAGCACAGGTGGGACCTTTCCTATATTTTAATCCACAAAACACAAAAAGAAACAGCAACCTATTGCAGTTAAAACATGAAATGAAAGACATCTTCACAACCGTAATTTTAGATGTTCAATGACCAACTGTCTATTATAGCATGTCCGGTGGACTTATAGTGACTAGTGTAATTAAAGAGTTAAAGAATCTACCTGTTGAAGAATGTCAATTACTATGCTATATTTTATAGCACACCATTTGCCTTTGTCGTGATTAGTGACCTAGCATAATTTAAAACTGGTAGTTGGGCAGTTTAATTAACTGTTTCTTATGAAGACAAAAAGGCCATTAACAACTTGTACTTAACGCATTGATAATAACTATGGAGTAGTTCCTTCCTAAATCTTCTTGTGGGTACAGGTCCTTATTAGGGGGGCTGTTACAGAATTGAGCCAGAATAATTCTTGTAGTATGACACCTTAAATTTTTTCTTAAGCGGGCAACTGGTGTGTGTAAGGCATGGTGATAGTATTAAGATATATATATCTATATATATTGTAGCATGACAGATAATCCACACCAATATATTACTCAATGATCATTTATAAAGCTCTAATATATGGAATATCCAGATGAGAAATAATTAAAATGCACTATTTAATAATATATTCACAAGAAAGTTTAAATAAAGAAAAATTCTGCAAATAATATAATATAATACAAATTTAAAAACCCAGAAGACTAAAAATACTAATAACAAAATTACCCAGGTAAGATCGAAGCAGGCAATTAATATATCCCGTCAAAGAAACCAGACCAGAAAAAACAATAAAGAAGAAAAGAAGAAAGAAGAATAATTAGAACTACTATTACTGAAGAAAGAAGAAAGAAGAACTAATTAAAACTACTATTACTGAAGAAGGAAGAAAGAAGAACTAACTATAACTACTACTACAGAAGAAGGAAGAAAGAAGAACAATCAAAGCTACTGAAGACAGAAGAAACAAAACTAATCAAAACTCAAAGAAGAAAGAAGAATAATCCCAAACTAAATCTAAAGAAGAAAGAAGAACTAATTAAAACTACTATTACTGAAGAAGGAAGAAAGAAGAACTAACTATAACTACTACTACAGAAGAAGGAAGAAAGAAGAACAATCAAAGCTACTGAAGACAGAAGAAACAAAACTAATCAAAACTCAAAGAAGAAAGAAGAAGAATCCCAAACTAAAACTAAGGAAGAAAGAAGAATAATTAAAACTACTATTACTGAAGAAGGAAGTAAGAAGAACTAACTATAACTACTACTACAGAAGAAGGAAGAAAGAAGAACAATCAAAGCTACTGAAGAAAGAAGAAAGAAGAAGAATTAGAACTACTATTACTGAAGAAAGAAGAAAGAAGAACTAATTAAAACTACTATTACTGAAGAAGAAAGAAAGAAGAACTAACTATAACTACTACTACAGAAGAAGGAAGAAAGAAGAACAATCAAAGCTACTGAAGACAGAAGAAACAAAACCAATAAAAACTCAAAGAAGAAAGAAGAATAATCCCAAACTAAATCTAAGGAAGAAAGAAGAACTAATTAAAACTACTATTACTGAAGAAGGAAGAAAGAAGAACTAACTATAACTACTACTACAGAAGAAGGAAGAAAGAAGAACAATCAAAGCTACTGAAGACAGAAGAAACAAAACTAATCAAAACTCAAAGAAGAAAGAAGAATAATCCCAAACTAAATCTAAGGAAGAAAGAAGAACTAATTAAAACTACTATTACTGAAGAAGGAAGAAAGAGGAACTAACTATAACTACTACTACAGAAGAAGGAAGAAAGAAGAACAATCAAAGCTACTGAAGACAGAAGAAACAAAACTAATCAAAACTCAAAGAAGAAAGAAGAATAATCCCAAACTAAATCTAAGGAAGAAAGAAGAACTAATTAAAACTACTATTACTGAAGAAGGAAGAAAAAGAACTAACTATAACTACTACTACAGAAGAAGGAAGAAAGAAGAACAATCAAAGCTACTGAAGAAAGAAGAATAATTAGTACTACTATTACTGAAGAAAGAAGAAAGAAGAACTAATTAAAACTACTATTACTGAAGAAGGAAGAAAGAAGAACTAACTATAACTACTACTACAGAAGAAGGAAGAAAGAAGAACAATCAAAGCTACTGAGGACAGAAGAAACAAAACTAATCAAAACTCAAAGAAGAAAGAAGAATAATCCCAAACTAAATCTAAGGAAGAAAGAAGAACTAATTAAAACTACTATTACTGAAGAAGGAAGACAGAAGAACTAACTATAACTACTACTACAGAAGAAGGAAGAAAGAAGAACAATCAAAGCTACTGAAGACAGAAGAAACAAAACTAATCAAAACTCAAAGAAGAAAGAAGAATAATCCCAAACTAAATCTAAGGAAGAAGGAAGAACTAATTAAAACTACTACTACTGAAGACAGAAGAAAGAAGAACAATCAAAGCTACTGAAGAAGGAAAAAAGAAGAAAAATTAAGACGATCCATATAAAACAAAAACCCCATAGGGAAAGAACCCCCAAAAAACCCCAAAATCAATGAATGCCCAAAGAGAAAGTATAACACCCTAAAAAACCATATCACTGTAAAACTGACAAAAACTAAAAGTGTTAGTAGTATTAAATATTAGTGCATTCAAAAAGTTATTATTTAGTTTGTATAGACAAGTCTTCACAGTTCCCCCATGGTTGAATATTTCATATTAAAAGCTAGAAAAAGACTAGTAAATATATTGATAATTCACCATAGACAAGTGCAAGTGATCAAATTATAAATAATAAACTTTAAAAGGGTACATGAGTACATGAGGGTACATAATAACAAACTTTAAGTTTTGTGAACAGTGCCTACTTTGATAATGAAGTAGTAATATTACTAGAATAACCACGATACCATTTCATTTATAATTACAACCGACTAACTCGATTTGTTCCTAAAATTTAAGAACAGGTTACCCAAAAACATTTTCCAGAAAATTAAAATTTTTTTAAATTTTAAATTTTATTTTTTCAAATTGCTACAACAGCAATATACACAGATTTTATTTGTAACTACGAAGACTAGGAACATTACCAAATTGACGTTTCCGGAGCGGAACGTCAGAAAACTACACACATACTTACACAAATTATTTTATTACACAATTCCAATCATTATTGTGAATTATTGCAAATTTGACGAACCCAACTTGTGGGGCTTGATTACATCAGAGTCTATTACTACCACCATTCAGAGATTTATTACATAATTGGCGCCCAACGTGGGGCTGTAATTAGGGGTTGAAATTACTGTAATTACTTACCCAATTCCTAATTCAGCTTGGCAGCGGTTAGCCAGCCAGAGAAAAGGGAACAACGACAAGCAAAATGGCAGAACTAACACAAGAAGAAGATACGAGAACGGAGAGGATAATGGAATTGTTCCAGCGTATAATGAAAAACATGGATGCCACGGATAAGGAAGAATGGAGAAACCAAATAGAAAAGGTCAATAAGAAACTAGATGATCAGAATAAGAAACTGGACGAGGACATTAAGAAAATGGACGAGGACAGATTAAGAAGAGAAGAAGAGGAGAGGACCAAAGAAATAAAATATGATAGCAAACCAGAACCAGAAGAAGTACCAAATGATATAAGGCAGGAACAAGTAATGGTAGTACCTGAAATTGAAACTAACCGAAACAAGGAAAATATTAAACAAAGGAAAAGGAGAATGTATCTAAGAAATGTAATGAAAACAAAGGAAGAAATGGAAATGATGAACCATGGTTTATTTGATGACGATAATATCCCTATTACCAACCATGAAGAAATCTTGAGTTCCAGGAATAATGGAAGTAGATTAAGGGTAATCTCAGAGATGGTTTACCAGCAGACAGTAGTTTACCACTGGGAAGGGACCAGAGGTAAACTGAGTAAAACATGGAGACTAGATCAGTTTCAGCGCAGGACTGGACAGTGTATTCCAGAAAGATGGAAGTATGACATTTTACCAGACTGTGATGACGGCACAGATGAATCACCAGAATGTGTTCCATTAGAGTACCATCCAGGACAGTTCCAGTGTACAGGTACACTAAAATGTATTCCTTCAGGGTGGATGTGTGATGATGAACCAGATTATGGGGCTTCAGATAAGCAAATGATTAATCATTCAGATGAAGATCCTCACAGATATTTTTCATGCAATACAACATATGGACCAGAGACGTACCGGTGTATAAAACACTATGATAGAGGGAGCCGAATAAGCTTAGCAGCCAACAAAGGAATAGCAGCTAGGAAAATGAAATACAAGACAAAGGCCAGAGATGTCACTAGTACCGGAACGATGATGAAGACTATGGTCATCCGGACAAGGAGAGCAAATGAAGTGACAGACTACGGTTAAGTCCAATACCATACACCTCCACAAAAAGGGACTGATGTTATGATAACCGTCAACGGCAAAAAACTATGTCAAAGAAAAAGAAATTATGAGCAATTGTCCAACCTAATAAAAATCTTCAACCTGGGTATTTAAAAGAAAAATAATTATAAGAAGTACATTTGAAATAAAGAAAAAAAGAGAGCTAATACCATATTTAGGGTAATAATATGATATGTTAACCATATTCATGAAAAGATATTATGAGTAATTGAATGTATGGAAGAAAGATTACCACTAAATTCAAAAATGAAGTAATGACTACTTACTGCCTACCATTTAGGAAACAATTTATGAATCAAAGAGAAAATGAATTTTGAATTAAATCATCAAAATTCAAAAACCCAAGTAAAAACAATTTACTACCTTATTTTGAAAACAACTTTTAGAAATGAACAAGGAGAAAAAGAATTTGGATAAAACATTACAAACAATTATATATGGGACCAATTCTGAAAAAACGTTCCAGAATAAAGAAATGGCAATACAAACCACTGATACAATTTAAACGAATAAACTTATTGTGAAGTAAAATTAATGAGAATTTTATGTCAAATAAACAGAGATATTAAACATATGGAATTAATAATAAAGGAGTGCATTTGGATAAAAAGCAAGAGCAAAATAAAATTTTGATTAAGAAAGAGAAAACCATATATAAATAAATCCATAAGAAAAAGATGATCATATAATCAATGTCAATTATTAAAAAGACAATTAAAAGAGTAATTGAAAAAACATAATACTATTGGAACGATTCACAAGAATTAAGAAAGGAACAAAAATATAATACAAAATATATGCTACCAATGACCAGAAGGAGATTGTGATAACAGTCAAAAAATGACAGAGAATTAAAAACTTTACACTGAATAATAAGTGATGATTATATTATACCAGCTTCCAATCACAAGGAAAAATAAAATGCCAACAGAGCTAACCATTGAGAAAAATAACTGAGATAGAGATTCACTAAGATAGAAATATAAATAGATCTGTTCGTATACGAAGTGAAATATCCAAAGATATTTAATTTTTTTTTATAGTCATAAGGTGGACAATTCTTATATAATTTTTATAAATGACTGTCTGAGATAAGTCCAGCAGTATTATTATGTATTGGCCAGAGATGATTTACCTCTGTAATCAATAAATGACGTAGCATGGCCAGCAGAGTGTGAAGCCTACAGAGCCCCTCTGGACACTGCCCCAGCTAACGTGTTAGGGAATTTTAGGGAATAAATATCCCAAGGATAAAGAAACGAATTAAGAAGAAAATGGAAAAATAAAAAATAACGAACCTCAGATGACTATTACTATCAGTAAGAATCCAGTTAATAATGAGATATAAATAAGCTCAAAAATATAGGAGAAAAAAATTTTAGAAATGTGAAGGAAGTAAAGAAATATAATTTATAATATAATGTCATAAGCAATTACTTCAGACAAACTAAGTATGATCTGAACTAATCACTTCTGGAAGAGAGCAATCTGTAGCATGACAGATAATCCACACCAATACATTACTCAATGATCATTAATAAAGCTCTAATATATGGAATATCCAGATGAGAATTAATTAAAATGCACTATTTAATAATATATTCACAAGAAAGGTTAAATAAAGAAAAATTCTGCAAATAATATAATATAATACAAATTTAAAAACCCAGAAGACTAAAAATAATAATAACAAAATTACCCAGGTAAGATCGAAGCAGGCAATTAATATACCCCGTCAAAGAAACCAGACCAGAAAAAACAAAGCTACTGAAGACAGAAGAAAGAAGAATAATTAGAACTACTATTACTGAAGAAAGAAGAAAGAAGAACTAATTAAAACTACTATTACTAAAGAAGGAAGAAAGAAGAACTAACTATAACTACTACTACAGAAGAAGGAAGAAAGAAGAACAATCAAAGCTACTGAAGACAGAAGAAAAAAAACTAATCAAAACTCAAAGAAGAAAGAAGAATAATCCCAAACTAAATCTAAGGAAGAAAGAAGAATAATTAAAACTACTATTATTGAAGAAGGAAGAAAGAAGAACTAACTATAACTACTACTACAGAAGAAGGAAGAAAGAAGAACAATCAAAGCTACTGAAGAAAGAAGAAAGAAGAATAATTAGAACTACTATTACTGAAGAAAGAAGAAAGAAGAACTAATTAAAACTACTATTACTGAAGAAGGAAGAAAGAAGAACTAACTATAACTACTACTACAGAAGAAGGAAGGAAGAAGAACAATCAAAGCTACTGAAGAAGGAAAAAAGAAGAAAAATTAAGACGATCCATATAAAACAAAAACCCCATAGGGAAAGAACCCCCAAAAAACCCCAAAATCAATGAATGCCCAAAGAGAAAGTATAACACCCTAAAAAACCATATCACTGTAAAACTGACAAAAACTAAAAGTTTTAGTAGTATTAAATATTAGTGCATTCAAAAAGTTATTATTTAGTTTGTATAGACAAGTCTTCACAGTTCCCCCATGGTTGAATATTTCATATTAAAAGCTAGAAAAAGACTAGTAAATATATTGATAATTCACCATAGACAAGTGCAAGTGATCAAATTATAAATAATAAACTTTGAAAGGGTACATGAGTTGCAGTACATAATAACAAACTTTAAGTTTTGTGAACAGTGCCTACTTTGATAATGAAGTAGTAATATTACTAGAATAACCACGATACCATTTCATTTATAATTACAACCGACTAACTCGATTTGTTCCTAAAATTTAAGAACAAGTTACCCAAAAACGTTTTCCAGAAAATTAAAATTTTTTTTAAATTTTAAATTTTATTTTTTCAAATTGCTACAACAGCAATATACACAGATTTTATTTGTAACTACGAAGACTAGGAACATTACCAAATTGACGTTTCCGGAGCGGAACGTCAGAAAACTACACACATACTTACACAAATTATTTTATTACACAATTCAAATCATTATTGTGAATTATTGCAAATTTGACGAACCCAACTTGTGGGGCTTGATTACATCAGAGTCTATTACTACCACCATTCAGAGATTTATTACAATATACATGTATTAATCCTGTGATGCATAATTTATTTTAAAAGGAAAAGAGAAATATTTTATTTGGCAAGTATAAAACGGCATATTACATGTTCTTGTTAGGCATGATGTATCATAAATATCTTGTTGATTCATCCTCTTCGTTCACTTTTATAATAATATAAAATATAATAATAGTAGTAATATGATGTAGCATTGTTTGAGGGTCAGTTTAATTCATAAAGTTTCTGTAGATTCAACCTTTAGTAATTATTTATTAGAACTTATTTAGAAAAGTCATTTGAATAAAGGTTAATACTTAGTGATGTCAGCTTATGTGAAGGCAATGCACTTAAAGGTGTTTGAATAATTTGTTGTTGATTAATTATATTCAAAATTAATTCTTTGTTAATACTGCCAATTGTTATTCAATATTGGAGAGATGCACGTTTATTAATGATAGTGGAAAATATAGCCGTGCATATTGTAATAAAGGTGTTATTATTATAACAAGAGAACACTAATAAAAGCTGTTATCGTTTGCAAGTGTTTTATTGCAAGTCCTGTCACGATGGGCTCAACTCAATTTTTCTTCCGTCTAGACCGCAGGTCTAGTTTTAATAATTAAGTAACGACCCCTGAGAAAAAAAAAGAAAAAAACTTAACAAAAATTTTATAAAAAATTCAGGGGGACGTTTCAATGGTAGATCAGAGCGTGGTTTAGATCAATGGGCTGAAATGTGACAGGGCTTGCAAGTAATTTGGAGTAATTTGGGCAGTTCAGATAGATTCTGGGGCAGTAAGGGAGAGTCAAATAATATATATATATATATATATATATATATATATATATATATATATATATATCTGTTGAGGTTTAAGCAAGGAAATTAATTTAAAGGAAGGTTTTATTGGTGTTGTTCCTGTTAATTGTTTTATAAAATGTTAATGTTGTTGTGTGTATATGAATCTTATGTATGTAAACCGGACGCAACATGTATATAGTTGTGTAACTATGGGAAGGTCACACACGCATTTACACGATTGTTTGAGTAGCTTGGTTTCCTTGTGGGGTTTTGAGTACGTTTAGTGCATCAACATTTTTTTTTACCTGGCCCAACGCTGTCAGACCTTGTTGAATTTGAATACACGACAGAACGTACCAGTGACAAAACGTACCACCCGACAAAACGTACCGTCTAACCGGCCGGCTACCTGCGACGGGTCTGCTAATTACATCAGAATATTTTGGATGCGACAAAACGTACTCCGCAACTTGTTCGTTCACTTATTGTGTATCTAATAGTCAGTTAAGTGCTGTTAGTCAGTAACAAGTGTAAACAATTTATTTATATAAAAATTATATAAATGTAAACTTCGAGTCCCTCACGGTTCTGATTCTCATCACACTTTATCCAGGCTTTGGACTGGCAAAATCATTTTGGCGTGTTTAAAATCAGCTGTGGTTAAGCTCTCGTCATTTTTGGATTTTTTAAATTTTTTTATTATTTTTGTTTTGTTTTTATGATTTTTTTGTATTTTTAAGTTTCATTCGAAGTTCTGCGAATATGAAAGAGCTCTCAAGCAGGATCTTAGGTTTCCATTTGCTTCATACCGCTTCATTATTCTTTCAAGTCGTCCGTCATACTTGATGTACTCTTTCCTTCTTTTTGAACCTTCAATGTTCAGTTCGTACTTCATAAAAGCGCAGTTGGTCTTCTCTCCTTCTCCTTTTAAACACATCACCACGTCTTTTATTCAAGGGTTTGGCCTTTCTAAGAGCGTGTGCAAACGGTTGTTCCACCCTTTGACAGAATTTGTTGTCCGATGACGCCTTTGGTAACAGCTCCACAATTTTATTGGAAACTCCGGGTTCTCCAACCAATTTTCAACAAAGTAATCAAAAAACAGACTTAGCTTGGGAGACTCTGGGGCTTTGGAGTGAGTCTCGATCCAGCCATCCTGCACTTCCTCTGGTTTTAAGAAAGCCAGTGCTGCACACATGCGGATATGGAGTCGGATATCCTCATTTTCACGGTACTCAGTTGAGAGTCCTAGTTCTTGTACTTTGCGCCAAAGGCATTTTTTCATATGAAAAAAGCATCCTCTTATATGTGCTGAAGGCAGTACTTCTCGAATAGCAGACACAGCCGCCATTTCGAAATCCACGTTCACTGTTTCTGGATTCCACTCTGGAACAGCTTTACGGATCAATTGAAACAATCGAATGTAGGTTTCCTTCTTCTTGTTGGAGAATAGGGCAAAAATCTGCATGAATACTGTATATCTGTGTAAACTGTTTACTAGAGCACATAAATGTACCATCCTAGAAAAAGTTTTTGAAGCATTTTAAACTGTCTTTGCCTTTTTCACCGCTAAAAACTATAATTCTATCTTCTTCGCCATCATCGGCCAGCAGAAAAGAAGTTCCGTCGAACATTTTCAGAGTTTCTTCATCGAGAACCACTTCTTTGCAGTTGCTCGGCTTTTGGGTGTTGCCTTGCGCCTTACATCTCTGCCGCTGTAAGGTTCTTCTGATAGACTGTTCACGCGGCATTTCAGCAACAAAGTTATACCCTGTAGAAAATAGAATTAGAATACCCCTTATAAATAGAATACCCCTTTAGAAATAGAAAGTTATACTCCTTAGAATTAGAATAGAAACAATAAATTATCAATTTGTAAACTTTAATAACACTTACCTCTATCGACGAGATAGCTCAAAGTGTCTGTGTGAATTTTAGTTAGTGGTGTTTCTTCTTCCCGCACCCTCTTCTTGGCGCTTTGCGTGCGTTTAATAACTTCTAACTGAGCATCGTTCGGAGGTCCACACACATGATTGGCTAAAGGCCCACTGACAACTTCACCTCCTCTTGATTTCATAATTACACAACACTTTTTACTTTGTTGCCTTTGACAAATCGAAGTTATCGTATCGTCCTTCCCCTGCCGTTTCTTCCTATAACTATACCCCTCGAAGTGCAAACACAACCCGCCTTTATTAGTCGTAGTCAGCTCCATTCCAAAAAACGTTAAACCCTGCACAGTGTGAATGTTATGGTAGTAATAAGGTTACTTCGCTGCCGTCCGTGCCCCATGCCAAACTTGACAAACACAGGTCAACGACTCGAGGGGTATTTACCAGTTACGCGGAAGCCGTTTGAATTTGACAAACACAGGTAACAGGTACGTTTTGTCGCGGTGTAAATTATTTAGGGATTACAAGGAGACACTTCGCAGATAGATATCGACCTAAGTGGTACGTTATGTCGTGAAAAGTCAAGTGGTACGTTTTGTCGCTGGTACGTTCTGTCGGGACACCGTTGAATTTGGTCGGGACCTGTTAAGCCGCGTCGTATTGACCTGCATGGTTGAAGGATAACCGATATGATTTTACTGTCTGCACTTAGACAGGGATTGTTCACCTGTTTCCACATTACGGAATTATCCGGGTCACAATATATATATATATTAATTTGGCAGAATGCGGCCACGGTCGGGCCATGCATACTACTTGTGTACGGTCATTTTTAAAAGTGCGGATTATTTGTGAATTGTTCATCATGAATGTTGCTTCCGCAACACGTGTATGTATATTTAATAGATGGTATTATGCTAGCGTTTGGTATTGTGTGGTGTTATTTATGTATGTATATTTGGTACTAAGGTTGTCGTTTGTTTTCTTGTGTTAGAGAGATTGCTCTGTCTTTCGTTTTCCCCTTCCCCTCGCGCTTCGTTAGGGAACCCTGAAGCCACTTGAGAACCCTAAAGCCACTTGATGCGACTCAAGTTTTTCCTCTTCTTTTGTTGTGATGTCGTGTTGAATTGTTGTCTGTTTCGTGTTAGTTATGTAAATTTTGGGGGTGATAATTCAGCAGCCTGAATTGAATAATCTGTTTGCAATGTATCATATGGAGCGTCGGTCGATGAAAAGTTAGTTGGGAAGGCAGTAGGGAAAGGATGACTATGTTTTTTGTTACCGCCCTGTTCGCGAGAGTGGGTATTCAAATGAAACTATGCACGGGAGAGATATTTTAAAAACTGAATATACACAAGATTATAAAATTAGATTCAATACATAGTGAGGCGAATGAGGTATGCCAATCCGAAAGATAACCTTTGGCCAGCTGATAGCCGCAGCTGTAACAGTATTTCAAGCCTTGCTGCCTGCTTATCTGATAGATTGTACATCGTTATATGTTATAATTGCGCGCCCGGCTTCTAAATTCAAAGACCAGTTTATTTGTTTTCTGTCTGACCAGCTGTTCGAGTGATATAAAATGTAGGTCAGTTTTTCAATGTGGATTAGTGTTTGGCCCGTACCATGCCGCATTCCGGGTTGATGTCCCCAGGGTTGTTTGGGCGTCGGTTGTATGGTTGAGTGTAGGCTGTCCGCAGAGAAGTTACCCCCCTCCTCCTTAGGTAGAGAGATAACTATTATAAAGTGGAGATTGGGAGATTGATGTTCGCGTGCCCTCAAGCGGTCTTCTCAGCCTTGCTAATCGGGTCCGTCCGCCCTAGTGTAGGGATGTGGGCCAGTCATGTGTCAAGGATTGATAATGCCTTGTTTTGCTGCACATGGCTGGTCGGTCCACGAGCTGGACGGTTGTAGAAATGGTACTCACATATCAAGGTCAGTAACACCTTGTTGGCCTTCGGGCATGAATATGTGAGTAGCAAGAGAGGTAGGGGGTGGTCACCAGAGAAGGTGACGTCTTGGGGCGGTCCCGTGGGGTTTGGCATGGCAGAGAGGGCTCGCGTGGGGATGGTCGCAGTGTGGTTGAGATTTTCAGTCCTGGGAGGGTGGGACAGAGAAAGTTCCTGGTTGTAATGAGAGATTTCGGGTCTCAGTTGTTGATTGTAGGAGGCCTTAGGAGGTCAGAACTCAGGGAGCTCCCGAACTTGTCTTTCTTCTTTTCTCCTCCTGTCTCTTGTCGCTGTATGCTGACCCTGATCAAGGCAGCATGCAGTTCCCACACGTTTGCACAGATACACCCACATGCACACAGGCATACACACTACAGTTCTCACTTCTTCTTCCTTCGTTTTCACCCTGAGCCTCTGTCTTCCTAAGAGCGATATTTTCCTGAGGTTACCCAAGGAAGCTCGAGTCCTGAGAATTACCCTGGGCGGTCATGTGAACCGCGAATGAGTGGATCTTTTGGGGCAACCAGGTTGCCCTTTTGGGGTGAGGGTGTGCCGAAGTATTTAAGCTTAAATTATTCGGCGTACGTCGCGGCTACAGTGCCGTCTGTATAACGGGTTCAAGGGTTGCTTGTGCAGCCACGGCTTCACTGTATCGTTTAACCTTGACCGTGACGTGGCGATAATTGTGTGTGTACGTAATCAAGCATGCCGCGCCATTCAGCTGATTTGTGAATTTTCTGTTCGCGTGGGATCGCAGGTATCGACATTCGCCCTCATTTCTTCTTTTGCATTCAAACGGGACACTGGTCTGGCGGCGTTATGAATTAAGATTCATCTTTTGAACTGAGTTCGTGATCATTTAAAGAGCTTCAGGTGAGCCAAAGTGTTGCTTTAATATTAATTAACTAAGCGCTTGCGGGGGTATTATATTATGATATATGTACGTCTTTTTTATGTGTGTGTTGCGTCTGGGATGGTTAAGAGCACGTTGCCGACTTGCCTTGGCTTGCATGAAAATTAAATAGAACTTGCCGTTAGAACAATATTCCAATGTAAAGTAATAAAGATTTAAGGTTAAAAATAATTTAATTCTAAAAGTGGATAATTTAAAGAGAAATTGTGAGGAGTAATATTTATATTGACACTTAATTTTCGGAATGGAATTGTGACAGTCAGTGTGTCTGTGATCTGTGCTTACCGGGGCGAGAAAGAATTGTGTGAGGGTATTTTTCCTGACGGCTACTTACAAATAAAATGTTTTCCAGGGTTCCCGCCTAGCCGAGAGGGAAAAGGGGACAACGAAGATGGGGACAGAACATCGGTCGTCATCTGCAGACTATCGCAGCACCACCCCAATGCCGTCAGACCTCGAGAAATTCCCACACTGCCAGCCCAAAATGACTCCCCTAAGGAAGAAATGAAGCACAGGATTTCGGAGACACCAGTGGTTACACCCCAGTCAACATCAGCGCGCATTCTGGGTAACAACAAATCGTCTAAGCACAGGTGGGACCTTTCCTATATTTTAATCTACAAAACACAAAAAGAAACAGCAACCTATTGCAGTTAAAACATGAAATGAAAGACATCTTCACAACCGTAATTTTAGATGTTCAATGACCAACTGTCTATTATAGCATGTCCGGTGGACTTATAGTGACTAGTGTAATTAAAGAGTTAAAGAATCTACCTGTTGAAGAATGTCAATTACTATGCTATATTTTATAGCACACCATTTGCCTTTGTCGTGATTAGTGACCTAGCATAATTTAAAACTGGTAGTTGAGCAGTTTAATTAACTGTTTCTTATGAAGATAAAATGCCATTAACAACTTGTACTTAACGCATTGATAATAACTATGGAGTAGTTCCTTCCTAAACCTTCTTGTGGGTACAGGTCCTTATTAGGGGGGCTGTTACAGAATTGAGCCAGAATAATTCTTGTAGTATGACACCTTAAATTTTTTCTTAAGCGGGCAACTGGTGTGTGTAAGGCATGGTGATAGTATTAAGATGTATATATCTATATATATACATGTATTAATCCTGTGATGCATAATTTATTTTAAAAGGAAAAGAGAAATATTTTATTTGGCAAGTATAAAACGGCATATTACATGTTCTTGTTAGGCATGATGTATCATAAATATCTTGTTGATTCATCCTCTTCGTTCACTTTTATAATAATATAAAATATAATAATAGTAGTAATATGATGTAGCATTGTTTGAGGGTCAGTTTAATTCATAAAGTTTCTGTAGATTCAACCTTTAGTAATTGTTTATTAGAACTTATTTAGAAAAGTCATTTGAATAAAGGTTAATACTTAGTGATGTCAGCTTATGTGAAGGCAATGCACTTAAAGGTGTTTGAATAATTTGTTGTTGATTAATTATATTCAAAATTAATTCTTTGTTAATACTGCCAATTGTTATTCAATATTGGAGAGATGCACGTTTATTAATGATAGTGGAAAATATAGCCGTGCATATTGTAATAAAGGTGTCATTATTATAACAAGAGAACACTAATAAAAGCTGTTATCGTTTGCAAGTGTTTTATTGCAAGTCCTGTCACGATGGGCTCAACTCAATTTTTCTTCCGTCTAGACCGCAGGTCTAGTTTTGATAATTAAGTAACGACCCCTGAGAAAAAAAAAGAAAAAAAAAACTTAACAAAAATTTTATAAAAAATTCAGGGGGACGTTTCAGCTCTGTATTACTTTGCCATTTTTCTCAATCAAGTTCCAAGTCGCTTTGATACATGGTTGACACACTCTTCTTTAGTAAGACTCACTCCATCCCCATATATATTCAAACTCTGTAAATGACCAAACGCTTTTGAATCACCATCCGATAACAATGTAAGATATCGAAACCCGTGATCAAGTGACCTTTTCCAACATCTCTCAGCAGCCTCAACTTCTATTGCAGGTGAGGTTCCTACATAATTTTTGCTGCAGTTATCCTTGTGACCAATGTATTAAATGTCGAACTCCGGAGAATCCTCACCAAGCTCTTTCTTGGTTATAGCGCATTCATGACAATACTTGGATAAGACACAGTAATCTATTACCAAGTCTATAAATATTTCTATCACAACTCCGACACCGTAGTTTGAAATTTGGCCTCTCCTATGCCACGTGCCATCAAAACATACAGAGATGTCAATAATAGGTTTCTCCGCAATACTGGAGTCTAACTCAATATAGGCTTGTCGGACTCGTTCTCTACCCTTCAGTAAGTTCACTTCTAATCATAACTACTAATCATATTACATCGTTAAAAGCCGCATTTCGTGTTTTCAAAACTGTGGACGGTTTTAACATACACTGGGATACAGAAGCTTTGAAAAGTCTAACTTTCTAATGTGTTATAGCCTACATATGATCGTCAGATTACTGAAGTAACGTATTCATTTCTAAGAATATAAATAATTTATATGAGTCAAAAATGTTTAGCTGTTTCTAAACGAAATCGCCTCCTCTGAGCTACAGTGTGATCTGTGACGAGTTCATTAAAATTTGACGACGGCAACAACTGCTTTCCAACATTTAACACACTGTAAGTTTAAAAAGTCGTTACATTACAAACTTAACACATTGCAGATTGCATAGTTGTTATAGGTTTGGACACTATTGTTTTTAAAGTTTTACGGTGTCAGGTAAAAGATTCGGCAAATTGTTTTCATAAAGGCAGTTCACCAAAATCCGTTGGTGAGTCTGCAAAATCCGTTCAACTTTATAGCACATTCAGTTCATTCATGCCTCAGTTCTTAGATGATCAGTTGGAACATGACAAATAGCGCGTGAATTTAAGTTGTTGCAAGAATCTAGAATACGGGCGATTCGCCACGCCGGCAAAGCAGGTAGGAAAACGATTAGTCCCAAGGGAAGATCTTGAGTAAATTTCCACGATCACGCAAGAAGATAACGGAACTTGGACTGCTGGTATGTGTTGTTTGCTTTATACTACCGTTACGTGCCGTTCAAAAGCGTCATAATATGATTTAGTTTTACATATTAAAATAACTCTATCCTGCTAAAACCCATCTTTCGATGTGATTTTACATTTTCACAAACTAAGTAGGCCTATAAGAACAGAATCTGATAGCGCCATCGTAACCGAACCGAAAATCTTCAATAATTAGGGTATTACACTGCGATGCATTTGAAACATCACTGCTGTGTAAATAGTGAAATAATGCTGTGTAAATAAATAATTCGACCGTTTGACATTTGTTTGTGTGTCTACTTGGAGTAAGTCTCAGAATAAGTTTTGAAAGTATAAACCGATTTTCGAAAACTTAGGCATGTCTGTCCGTACTTTTAACCTGGTATGGACTCAAAATCCTATTGTGTTTGAGACCGATCTGCCAAAAAATAAAGGGGCCGGAGGCAAAGATGTATAGTAAGTTTTGCACTATGTTTAAATTTGTGAGGGCGCTTAATTAAAGTATGAACACTGTTAAAATTATTGTTACGTTCTCACTGATCTTCGTATTGTTGTGCCCAGCACATTCCACGTTATGATTTTATATATAATTGTAAATGAGGATTCTACTCATACTCAAACTACTCAATGTATTATTTTATTTTATCTTAAGAATTATTTTAAGGAACAAACTGAGCGATTGTGAGGAAGTGTGCTGACCATTTTTTATCGTGGGACGTGTAGCGAGTTATCAACCACGGCAGCTAAGAATTGTTTACTCGTCAGTGTTCGCGAACAAATTCCGCTTTGGTTCACAAAAATCAATGTCAAATTGTCCCCTCGTGTGACCTTGTGTGATAAGTTTCGAGACACGTGCAGAGTCAAGTTCTGATTGGCTGAATTTTGGGCGTTAACTCATAGAGACTTTTTGCGTCACGCAGGGTATAAAACTGACGAGAGCACTGGGAAGTACACACTCTCTTTTTTTCACTTGTTTACTTTTGGCGTCCTTGCGCACTCTCCGTACATCGTAGATGTGCATCTTCTGTCTACGATGGAGCCACATCACAAGCGTAATTACAACTTTGTTTTGTTTTACTTAGTTCAAACTTAAAGCATTAATCGATTTTGGATAATGAATTATTTATACTCAGAAGTGCTCAGTAGTGTTCTAAATTTGTTAAGGAATATGTATAATTGACATCTTAATCATTTATGCCTAATTTAAAGTGGTAACGTACCAAATTCAGAAATATAGTTAGTAAAGCTTTTATAATGTTTGAATAAAGAATACTGAAACCCCCCTTTATTTTCTAAGTCTTTTTTTGTAATTTTTTTTTTGAATTTTTATTTTATTTAATTTTATTTTTATTAAGTTTTTTTTGTAAAGGGGAGAGACATCATATTTAGAACTAGGTGGAAAACCTAGAGGAAGCAAAAGTGTGCAAGGCCCAATTACAATTACAGACATGTCCCCCCAGGTGAATGACAGGACTTGCAAATGAAAAAGTCTTTTAACCAACAAGCGTATGCTTTATTAAGCCTGCAAAATGTTACATAAAATGACAAGTTCTCGATTGTATAAGCACACAATTAATGGCAGGATTATGTATATATATATATATATATATATATGTATATCAATTAATATTCATAATGTCAAAAAATGTAAGTGAATTTGATATTCACATAATTGCAAAATTCCTGCCTGATTATGTATGAGTCAATGGTAGCAATAATCTCATTCATAAAAGCAATCACCAATCCATAAGTATTGTTGTATAGTTTCAAATAGGCTAGCCTTTTTGTCTTAGTAAGCACATTTATGGTTTTTTGCTTTTTAAATTCATTACATATTCCCCCAGCAAAATATAGTAAAATTACACACACAAGCACATACACAACATGAATAACACAACACCCCTCATATCAGTACTAAATTCCTCATAAACCCATTCCAACTACCGTAAATGAATGCACCATAATATGTATATATGTGTGCAAATATAAATGACAGGGTAATCTGATAATCACAGCTCCTAAGCATAGATTTGCCTTGGTAATTAACACCAGAGAATGTAGGTGACCGCCCCAAGACTCAACATACTAAACGACCCGGACTTTAATCATAAAAGCGCTAAGTATATGTGAGAAAGAAAATAGTTTCTCAACTAAAGCATCAGACAACCCCCGTTACGTGATTAAAACTCTGCCATGACCGGATGACATGAAAGCACAAGATAATTAACTCCCTAATGGTCTTAATTAGATGAAAAGTTAGAACTTACAGCAAACTGCGGATATGTGTGTATGTGTGTAATTTCTTACACATTATAAACATTTATAAGAGATTTCATTAGGTCTACTGCTGTAATGTTCACACATGCAGTAACATAATTGAACATGAGAGTTTATGCTAGAGTATGACGGTTACAACTTCACGAGTGAGCTTCTGGGAGCTTCCATGCATTCACCATGTCGTTGAGAGAAAAATAGATAATAAGAATGTTCCCACCTGGATTGTCCGGTGTACTTAGTCAATATTGGCGCTGATCAGTAACGTGACGGTCGTATCACAAGTCCTGGGGGCAGCATAGCGTTGGAAGAGTGTCCGAACAGTTGTTCTCGACTGACGGCAATCGTGGCTAGAAGATCGTCTCTGCCAGTAGGGTGGACAGTTGTTCGTCACACCCGACACCCATCTCGCCTTTGTTCGAGCACCTGTGACATGTAATAGGTTGTAGAGGGTGTCATAAGAAAAAATACACCACATAGGCCGTCCACATTAAATTCCAACACCAACTTTAAACATCAACAGCGCACACTCGCACATCGCCACTAATTCATATTAATCGGTATTAAGCTCCCCAGCTGTGACTTATTTCGCTTATCTACCAATTATTTTTTTAGTATGTCGTTGAAATATTCAAATTAATTAATTACGTATTTCATAATTATTTATAACACCAAACACAGCTGAGTGCAAGATGCATTAGTATTTTCTTTATTGAAGTCAATTTGACCCACAACATTTACATTCATATTAATTTAATTTTGTAATTGCGTTAACGCCCACATTGAAAACTGCACTACACGCACACACACAAGTATAGTTTATAATAGAAGCTGAAACACAAAAATATATTTGGGGTTAGAATATTTTTAGAACCCGCTAACTTGTACATACCTGGAGCTATACTTTATTTAGCCAACCATAGCGATAGCCGAGGAAGTCCTGAACAGAAGGTTGCCGCCAGTCGAGAGCAGATGACCAGGTTGGAGGATAGAACAGAAATGAGACCGATTCAATGTTTCAGTCTACCCAAGTAAACTCTCGCAGCAGGAATGTACAGAAACAGCTGGACACGCCAACTGAATTGCGTAGTTGCACTACATCTGTGTGCATAACCGGACGACAACAAACTATCGTGGCCGTGTGGCCGTGCGTGACGTCAGCGCCGCTCGTTTTAAAAATACTTATAATACGCTGCCGAACCCAGTACGGCACAATAGTCAGTAATAAAGAATGTTTTTTTTTATATATGATGTTATGTCTTAATGAAAACACTCAATAGAATTATTGTAACGAGAGTATGTCACTTCAATTATTGTTATTTTGTTCATTTGTATTGTCATTATTGTCATTTGTTCATCACGATAAAACTTGTTAACGAACGTAGTTACTCTAATAGATTAAAGAAATATTATTAATCTAAGTAAATGCCTTATTTAATAACGAGCCACTCCCACAGCTATCCTGTCCGCACGACTGGTGCTTTCACTTTGTGAGGCCCCAGTCCCGTGCGTTACAACAGTATGATACAGTGGAAAACAAAATACAGACACCAAAGAAATCGCTAATTACCAGCTTTAATTAATCACAATTAACAATTTTTAATCAACAATTCAAGTTAAATTTGTACACACGGAATAATAAATAGAGTTTCGCACTAAATATAACAGTAATCACTTCCCACAATACTTCGACAGCCACTCGATCCGCGTTAAGGAAATCGCTCACTGTCAACTGACTGACAAAGCCAGCTCCTGTGGCTTTTTATAGGTAGCGCACGTGTTTTAGAATAAACTTTCCAGTCTTACTGTACGCAAGCTTAATACGTATCTCAAGTGTTCTCCAGAGCATTCTCGAACGTAGGTACTTGTGTGCGCCCTTGACCGAGGCTACACCTGCTCGACTTCTGGAGGGACAGGTAGAGGACGCTCTCTGCTGTTCGAGACGGTTCCATCGTTTCAGTTTTTTTACAAATTAAACACAGACAAAGTCACACTAAGTTATATTCATGAAAAAAAGATTATTTCAACTGTGAAGAACATGTTAATACTGCCATTATAAATAAAACATGACGAAAATGGTTTTATTAAATTAGATTCGTCAATAAACAATACATCAAAAGATTAAGATATAGTATATATTACAACTACACTTAAAAAGTATACAAAAATAATACATAAAAAGTTAAGGACATCATACAGATCAGAATTATATAACTTACATAATAACAAAATACGTAGTTTGTGTAATGTGGATATCCCTGTGAGGTATTGATGTATAGAGGCCACTTGAACAATTAACATTTTCAATTTATGCTCGAACTGAATTTCAATTAATGCGTCAACTGTGCAGGTACACAGAAACAAAAAGATTATAATTATTATTTAATAAAAAGGGTACAAAATGAAAACAAAACCTAAAAAACATATAATTAGTTCACACTTTTACAGTAAAGTATCAGTTAAAAAGTTATATTTTTTTAACTAAAGACTACGAGTAAAATTTTCTCGGTTTATTTATATTTCGTGTAAGATTTTGTTTACATATATACACCATTTTTTTTATTATTTGGTCAAGTTTATTACGAGAAATGTAGCATTTTAAAGTGTATTTAAAATGCTGTGGATTTCTTTAAGCGTACACAATTACATAGTTACACAATGTAAAATGTGCTAAATAAAACACAAAATGAAAGAGATCCAACACATCACAGAACAATATAAAAACATAAAATAATTAAAATATTAAAATTAAAACGAACGATACAGTAATAATAACGAATTGCCATAAACCTGTCCTGATCACAAAGGCAGAAAATTACAGCGTCTGCCAAGTCATGGCTAGTAGTAAAATATTATCACAGTAAATAAAATTAAATTAGTGAGAATAACACAGGAAACACAACAGTAAAAATGGCATAAGCTTACAGGAAGGCTATGTCATTTATAAATTTACAATAAATAAATGATCAATAAATGGTAGATAGTCTACGTAAAGAGACTAGACAGTGGATTGTCTCCGTAGACTGTTAAAAATTATTTTGTGTACCGTTCACTTGCAGCCACAACATACTACCTCCCTTGACATGGACCCAGCAACAAACATTTGTTCAGCAATTTTCAGGTTTTCTTAGTCTTTTCTGTACCTTCTGCCACCGGTAATTCTAGGTACTTCAGCAATGGAGTTCATCTTAAATAAACAAAGGTTTCTGTGTTGATGAGCTGCCTTGTAGAAAAAGTGACGTTTAGGTGAGTCTAGTATTTTTTAAAGTGCGAATGAAAAGATTCGCATAGGTTGTTGGTAACTGCGGATATTAAAAAAAACTAAATTTTTATCAGAAATTGGGCAGCGTCATCAATTTAATTACCAATATTTTTGTATGTTTTCTTACTTTCGTTTTCATTACCATATTTCGTTTCTACACAGCTCAAAAGCATTTTTCTACAGACGTAGTTTAATAACAACTTTGGTTCTAATTTTAATTTCGTAATTTAATTTTAATTCTATTAAGTACGTAGCGTAAAAGTGATATTTCATAATCACACATACAAAAAGGAAAACTTTTGTAGTGTCGATGTACTTCTGTTGCATTTTAGATTATACATTTTTGTATCATTATTTTTAAGGAAAAATATTCTTGCTAATTTCTCAAAAGCTTTACTCGTAAAGTCATTTTACACACTTACCATCAAATGCAACATTGTTTGGAAGCCACTGACAATAAGTTGTCTCGTTGACAGGAAGTAACTAATACATTTACCTTTAGTAAAACAATACCGAAGAGACGTTATTAGAAAAAAATTTGTCGTAACATGTTGAGAAATAAGTGTTTCAGGAAAAAAGCGTAAAAAATGGTACGCTTATTGGACAGTGTTCACGTAACGTGTCGGAAAGACTGCCATTTTGCAGCTCGTTCCGATAATATCTAATTACTTGAAAAAACGAGTAAGTAAGCTCGATGCGGTAGAAACTAGAACAAGAGAACCTTTGTTAGTTAAAATTTTGTTTTAAACAATGTGATTATTATAGTAAGACAGAGAGAATTTTTAAATTGGAACCAAGCGTTTTGTATTTCAAAACGTATACTGCTATTAGATATAACGTAATATCCTCCAGATTTGACTTAATGCTTAAATTTTGTAACTGATTAAACAAACGAATACCAATGAGCAAAACAAGTCTGATAAATATTTTGTATAATATCTTCAATAATTTCATAGTTCTATCATAAAATTAGTCTTCGTGTAGGTGAAAGTAGCAAATAGCCTATATTCTATTGCTAATTTTTTGGTAATTAACGTCATTTATTACAGGCCTGTAGATGTACTTTTCTGAATGTCTTCCGGTATTTTTTGAGACAACCAATAAAGCTTCAGTCGAAGGATTCATACAATCAATGAGACTAAGTTGCCTGGATATTGTTTGCTATTCAAGTCCGTTTGCAGGAAAAAAGACGAACCGAAAGCAAAAGTCATGATGGTAAATCCAGAAGTAGATCTCATTAAATTGGATGAGGGCCTACTTTGTAAGACAATCGAGTTGCTCCAACTCCAAACCCCGTATTCCTACTCTTTATCCAGCGCAACAGTCTGGCTGAGACAGACGGACGTTTGTGCGTTTCCACCATGCAGCTCGTTACTGCATGTGGTTAAGCGCAGACTATAGCGATGGTGTAGATTGAACTGGTTAACGTCAGCGTAGAAACGTCTCCTACATGCCGATAAATCATATAGAAGCAAGGTTTAATCGGAACCGTAGTGCCACACACACACACACACACACACAAAGATATAAAGGTAAACACATAGACAGAGACAGTTTATTGAGATAAATAATTATGAAATAAAGAAACGTTAATAAATATATTTACACAATATACGTTTAATCCGGATACACTGGCTGCAGCATCCATACAAAGACACTTTGAATATAATATGGCAGACTTAGGATGATTAATACGCTTACATTGACAGTCTAAGAACGGATAATAGGCTTACACAGTAAATACCAGTGGCTTTGATTGTGATATCATTATTGACAGTTGACAGTGTAACTATCTAGACAATATATTCATCGAATATAGTAAAGTTAACATCACGACTATGGGTTAGAATATATCGATTTCTAATTATATTTGGAAGCGACTAATATAGAATTTTACGATATTCAGTCTCACCTACTCTTTTAATGTTTTTTTAAGTTGTTCGATGTCCCGCTTCTACATAACGCATTTAAGCAAAACGTCGACATTCAGTAAGGAATGAAGCGTAGCGTACATTGACACCAATCCATCCATGTAGGTTAGCGTCGCCTCAGGCTCCTTCGGGAGATGTAATATACTCTGTTTACCGTCTCTGGTATGCGTCACATGTCGCAATGTAATCTATTCAGAAAACCATCCGTCCATCTACAGCCGTATACTGAATATTGAGCAACAGACGCACACACGCACACGCGCGCACGAAGAAACATGTTTGTTACTGCTTGACTTTTTAAAAACAATAACACCCCTCTTATCAAAGCAAGTGTTTTCACGTTTTGAGAGGAAAACAGCAATCTTTGATGTCTTTGGTAAATATATTTATCACTGCACCTTCACTCGAGTGTTTTTGTTTAGGTATAATATGTTTTACTTTATGATTTTTGAATAGCTGGTATCAAGTATTAAAATATATCTGCTTACCTTACATAGATGCTGTTTAGATAAATAATTTAATTTTGTTTCAGCTCTAAGAAAAACAAATTAAAAATCCAAAACTTAGCCTAATTTTGGTGTTTCAGAATAAGTGTCCGCTAACAATGAATCAGACTGTACAACAGTTCTTTCACTAAATAAATGCAAACTGAAAACAAATTCTACACATTTACCGTTCCCATCAAATTATTTTTATTTGTTATTCGAAATCAAATCACACTTTATATGGGGATATTGAACTAATTCTGACAGCCCAGAAAACTAATGAGTGATGGGGTCTGCACGACTTTATTTTCTTCTAAACAAAATTATTTTCTTATATGATTGGAAAATGCGAAATTTGTATAATTGGAAATTACGTTATGCAATAAAGGACGAGACGACTTCCGGAAGACCCGTCCCATAGTCTTCTGTCTTCCTACGGTTAGAGAGCGGGCAATTACTGCTAGTTCCAATTACTTGCTTTTGCTCTTGCCTGAAGCGCAAAACACGGATGACGCTCCTCGGGAAAGGAGGACCCTAAAACTCGGGGAATCACCTGACAAACTCACGTTCAAATCTCGTTGTTTCAACGAGCCTGTTGCTGCTTTCGCTCTGAGTCAGGAACCCATGCTTCCTGGATCACTTTTGTGAAACAAGCGGATGCTGCTTTACATTAGCCAGACACCACGGCCATTTACAGAACGTACTTGGCAGGCGACCAAATTTTGCACACGCAGACTTAGAAGAGAAAATATTCCTGATCACCAGATGCTCATAACGTTAGCGTAGAAAATCATTATTGTAGCGTGTCTACAATTTAAAACCAAATGTCTGAAGAATAAAAGTATTTCCAGACAAGTACTTAGGAGGAACCTGTGTGGAATTTAAATTTTTTTATGTTGTCGGAAAAGAGATTAATTTAAAAATCCGCTAACTTGCTGTCTTTGCTGAACGTTATTTGGTCAAACGTAATCTTTTTTTTCTGTATATAAAACTTGTTATTAAACCTAAAATAGTTCTGATTTACACATTCTTTAACTAATTTAATCAATTGCTTCTTATACCTGTATTCTCCCATATTATTATCGTTTATTAACTTAATAACTTTATTTACTGTGATATTGGTAAACATGTCCTTAACATCCAGTGATATCAATTTTGTATTTTCATTAATTCTTATATTTTCTAATTTTTCTATCAACTTTACATTATTCTCTATGTTGTATTTTGTCCCAAATTCATATTTCTCTTTCAGTACTCTGCTAACTTCCTTTGATAATTTATAAATAGGTGCATTAATAAAATAAACAATCGGTGTAATTGGTTTTCCTTCTTTATGTATCTTAGCCTGACTTTTGAAGTTGGTGCTGGTGGATTACTTCTCAATAAATACTTTTTTTCTTATTTTCTTCTATAAATATTATCTGTTTCATCATTTCATTATCCTTGACTGGTACTTACTTACATAATCATACTTTATTTCTTCTTATGATCCTTCACTTATAAATTCTCCCGTTTTCTTTATGTATTCATCCTTTTTCAGTAGAACCCTTGTATTTCCTTTGTCTGCCTTCGTAACTATAATATAATTCTTTTTTATTTTATTCTTTAGTTTAGTTACAGTTGATTTGATTTTTTGTTCATTTTTTGAATTATACAAATTTTTCTTAAATATTTTATCTAATATATTCCCTACTTTCCACCTTATTCTTTTTTAATCATTTTCATTTCCTAGTTTTTGTATTATGCTTTCACATTCAATAATGTTTTTTTCTTGATTTAATTCTGGTGGCGGCGCGTATTTTAAACCTTTTGCTAACATTTCTTTTTTTCTGTATTGAAAGTTACCTCTGTAAGGTTTATTTATCTTTTTTCATAGTTATTCTTAGAGAGGTGTTCCTTTTTTATTTCGTCCTTTCTTATTAATTTATTTAACTTATCTACCATTTTTTTATTTTTATTTTCCAATTTCTTTTCTACGTACCCCAAACCAAAATTATATAATATTTCTTCTAATTCTACATACGAGTATACTCTTAACAATTCTATATGTCTGTCATATAATTCCCTATTATATTTATTGATTAAGCCGTAAAGTGACCTTATTTCTAATTTTATCCACAACTTCTCGCTTTGTTCTTTTACTTTTTGAGCTACCGCGTTGTTATTTTTAATTTTAACTTGCGCGTATTTTGTAATGACATTATTAGCCAGACATTGTTTATTGAACCATATTTTACTTAAGACCCTCTTCAATTTGACTTTTAACTTAAGATATTTAAAGACTTTACTTACCTTATTGTTGTCGTTTATTACGTCATTGTTGTTGTCAATTACCTGTCGTCGATTGCACATCTTAACAGAAGTTTAATGAAGAAAAATAATAAATAAATAAATTTTCTTTAGTGGTGTGCCTCAGTGATAATTTTGTTTATTAGGTATTGCTTACCATAAGTAATGTTTAATCCTAGTAGAATTAATAATAATATTTATAAGAACTGTATTTTCAATTTGATACGATTAGAAAGGTGTTTTTTTTCTATTTAACTTTGCTGGTTTTGACAATCGAACACAGTACTGTAAGGAGCGGAGACTGTCATACTTTGCGTCAGTATGGTCTACCAAAACGATTTGTTAACTAAACTACATAAACGTCTCCTACCGCACAAAATTCTAATTATGAAAATGACAAAATATAAGAGCATCATCTTCTAGAACTCTGCCACTGCCTACGCTTATATATCGCACATCAGTTATATTATGTTATCTTAAAATGACAGTGCTTTCAACAACATGCCCTAGACGTGTAAAGTGCCTAATATATTTATTATTAGTTCCTTATTATGGTATTACGAGGCCTACAATAATAACATCGTTATATATTTATTTGTATGGAAAATTTTCTGAAGTTTATTAAGTATGGACTGTGAAGAATGGACAATAATTACACATAAACTTTATTTCTATTAATAAACAAGTTGTATAAAATTTATATAAGATTTGCATTTCACCGTATTTGATTTCTTGCTACATTTAGTTGCTAGCGTTCGTTTCGTATTGTATTTTGCTATTATATAGATTAAATTTTTTTTGTATTTTCCTATTTCGTAGCTTTACCAGTTCATCAGTCTAATTTCGTCTTCTCTGAGGCTTTTGTTGAGATTTCGAGGAATTAAATGTTAGGCCTATAACCGAGTGGAGCTCTATATTCACGTTATCAGCAATATTTTATTGGTCTTGTTTGGTCTAGGTTCGTTCCATTGTGTTCTGTTATCGTGATGATAGTGCATTGTTGGATGCGGCTTTTAAAGCTCAATCATATACAGAGAGAAGAATGTGTAAGTAGACTACTACTTTGGACCTGGTAGCATGGCTTTCGCCTGGGACTAGCTCGGCAATAGGGACTAGTTTTCGCTCAACACGGAGCACAGGCACTGCTTTTTCAGACACCCTTACGCCCAAGGAAACTGTGGTGAAGATGATGATGATGATGAAGGAGAAGGAGAAGGAGAAGGAGAAGGAGAAGGAGAAGGAGAAGGAGAAGGAGAAGGAGAAGGAGAAGGAGAAGGAGAAGGAGAAGGAGAAGGAGAAGGAGAAGGAGAAGGAGAAGGAGAAGGAGAAGGAGAAGGAGAAGGAGAAGAAGAAGAAGAAGAAGAAGAAGAAGAAGAAGAAGAAGAAGAAGAAGAAGAAGAAGAAGATGATGATAATGACAATAGCGTTGATGGCGGCGACGGGACGACGACGACGACAACGGCAACTAAATATCGCGTCAGTTCAAAAATGCTTAGACAATTATGTTTTGCATCACGTGACTTAAGTTACTTCAAATTTTAGATATTGATATGTGTCTTACAACATTGATTCCAATGTAGTTACAAATTTGGCCAGTTTTATATTAGTTTATTTAGGTTAATTGCAGTTTGAAGAATGTTACTGGGCTTTGAGAATCAAAACAAGTTCCTTGGGACTGACGCCAGACTTCGCACTATAACTCACACACTAAGACAAGAGCCAACGTACAATCAGGTCAGTGTTGGTGAACTCGCCAATTAAGTAACATCCATATTCTCAGAACGTGAACCACTGCATAGTGATAAATATGCAACACTAAAAAGGCATTTAAAAAATATCACATGAAGTTTCTCAAACAGTAACCAACACACGAAACAATCAGGTAAACAGTTGTAACGTCACAAAACATCCCATAAGTTTTCAAACCATAATAAGAATATGATAACATCAAAATAATTTAAAGTAGTAGAAACCAACTCATATAGAAATGAAGAAGCAAATATAACTAGTGTAATCATCAACCGAAGAAGTAAGATAGTGTGAATTAGCAACTTGCATTCGGGAATTAATATTGACAGAGACAGACAAAATGACTTAAACCATGACCACAACAAACCCCGTAGATTGTAAGAGTGAAGTATAAATAAAAAATAAAAAATGAATGAATAATATTACCAAATATCAATTGAAGATGACAAAATTGAAGTCAACATGTGTCACAATTAAGCTCAGAATAGGGCATAAAAACATAATTATTGTAAAGCTATTAATGCTAGTGAATCAAATGTATTATTATCATTATACAATAGGTATACCAAATGGCTTATAACCAGTATTGAAGTACCGTATATGAAATATGTAACTAACTAATAGTAATTTGCATTGACAAATACACACAGGGTATAGTCCCAAGACACCTAAATCATGAAAATTTAAAATATTAGTAAATGAAAAACAATTATATATAAATGTAAAGGAGGCGAAAAGAAACAATTAATATTAGTTAAAGAATTCTGTAAAATAATTATAAACCATAGCAAATATGGAAAAACCATGTAAGAATTAATTCAGATGAAGAGCATCTAAGATTAGATAATTTGTCAACTAAATGTTATCAAAATGCAACCAAATTGCGTTAATAAGTTGCAGAAATGTTAAGAGTTTATATATCAAAATATATAATTCAATAATAAACCTAAATAAATAGAGTTATATAAGAAGTTATGTGAGACAGAAAGTAGGCCAGTCAGATAGACAACTAATATTAAATTGCTCAGTCGACGATAGAGTCAATTTAAAAGTATTTCTTAATAAAACCGAGTCTTTATTAACAAGCTCATAATGTTCAAACCAGATGATGCTAACAGGAGGAATACTCCAAAAATATTGTATATTATGAAGCAGGTGGTGATTGTAAAGATTAAACAGTATCTATGCTTTAATCAAACACCGATAACAACCTGTTTGATAACCAATTAATGTCAAAAAATTATATAATAGCAACTAAGAAACTGTTAGGCCTAAGCCAAATCTAGTATAAAATGAAAGTTGTTAATATGTTATGTTGTTCTAGAG
Source organism: Magicicada septendecula (assembly GCA_034769895.1). NCBI lineage: Eukaryota > Metazoa > Arthropoda > Insecta > Hemiptera > Cicadidae > Magicicada > Magicicada septendecula. The sequence goes on along the minus strand of CM068369.1, from coordinate 284,412,185 downwards.
CTAATAATTTTATGATATATTGTTGTAAACATCCTTTGTTCATGTTTTAGTAAGGTGTAACATACCTAATTGCAGATTAATAGGTGAAAAATGCGAAATATTGTATGTCATCGCCAGGTAAGCCACCAGACTTGTGTATTTTATTCAATGTTAACCTGTTCAAACCCAGGCTTATTTATATTCAGATTAATCAGTTGATCGCAAACAAAACGATGCTAATCATAAATACAACATTGTAAGTAGCTATGTAAAGTTACATGCAAAAAACCAGAGTAAAATAGGGAATTCTTAAAAGTTCAATCAAGAAGAAGAAGAAGAAATCGTTGACCAAAGCGGAAATTATAATCCTTCCAGAAAATTCGAGAATAGTTGCCAGAACATACTAGAACCATCTCGTACCATCTCGAAGCGTTTTATTGACGGAAATAAATTAATTTAATGTAAATTTGGACCAATCAGATCCCAGCTTTTCAAATATTTCAAATTGAGCGGTACGCCTGCAAAAAAAAAATATAAAAGAAAAAAGAATAGCTCGAACGCTAGAAGAACATCAGTTTTTTCATTCAAACACAGACATAGGCAGTTGAATCGACGATACTTTCAGCGAGAATGTTTTAACGAAGAAGTATAATTTTAAACAGTGCGATTAGTAACGAGTGCAGTATACGACCAAGAACATCAGTTTGATTTTAATTATCATTACGAACAATTTAAATCTACACAGTCAGAACGACAGCTCGGAAGACAAACTAGTGTGTGAACAGTGAATATTTTAAAAAGGCCTGTTTAAATAATTAATAAAAATAAAAGTGAAGTGAGTTATTAGTGCTGTGCGTACCAGTCACTTTTTAAAAGGATATTTGTTTTCCACTAACGAACTGTAAGTCTAGTAAATTTTTTAAAGTAATCTCTGGTATTTTACACATAACTACGCTACATCTCAAACAAATTAATCTTAAATTGTATTAAGAAGAAGGGAGCAATCTTTCTCAGCGTTGAATAGTTGGCGTTCAATTAATTAAAAAATATTGTCAAAAGGTAAATTCAATCCATACGTCTTCAACTCTCAAAGATTGCGAACTTGTAAAGTTGACGTAAGTTTTTATAAGTTTGTACAGCATCATTTTTAATTTATCTTGATAGTTCCAAGGACCACGACTTTGAGATATTTAACTAAATTATAACTAACCGATCAACTGAGCAAAACTAGCCGTTAACGAAAGGGTTTATCTGTTTACTTTATCTTGTAATTTTTTGAATTATAACCATTATTAGTCAGTAAGACGAGTTAATAAATAAAACAAACGTTATTTTAATCAAACATAAAACAGCTTATCATTTTTAGATTATCAGACTAACTTCACTTTAAAGAAGACATTATTTTTATTTTTTTTTTTAATTTAATTAAATTTAAATAAGTTTTTCCTGGACAATCGTTCATGTTGCGCCCACAATTATTTTAGCGAGCGATAAGCTACTACAAGAGATAGTTGTATATACCGTTTGACCGACGTAGACAAAAACAGTTGATCGCGTGTGATGTCACGATACGATTAACTCGCTACAAACAAATAGTAAAACGGATCGACGCGAGCGGTAGTGACAGATTTACTTCTTTATACAGTGTACGTATTTGTTTTGACTCTGTCCCTTAACTCACTGAATACACTGTAGCTACAGGAGGCAGTGGTCTTCACGTGAACGTGTGAAGCATTAAGAAGATATTTCTTAAAAAGCGCAAACTATTTGTTCAAAGCTTTTATTATGTTAACGCAAGTCTATACCGTCTCTCCTAAACGTACAATATGCTTTCCCTTGTTTTACGTTTTCTTTCGTTACAAGGTGGTTTGTTTCTCGAATCCCTTAATTACACAGATGTATTAACACCACACAGAATAACTGCTTTGAACTGTACTCCGTTTCCAATTTATTCCATTGATAACAAAACTAATAAACAGAAGGAAATCCTATAAGAGACTGATCAAAGTGGGATTTATTTGCAAACTCATTTTTAACACGCAATATTTTTGTTTCGTAATTAGATACCTCTCTTGAGAAAAAGAAATTCAATTCCGCTTTTAATGTGTAAGCCAATAGGAGCAACAACGCAATAAGAGCGACTAATTACGTTTCAAATTGATTTTACTCGGATGATTATTTTAATGCTATAATAATAATGACTTCGATGTACCGGCAACGTAGTTTAGAATTGAAAACAGGGTAGGCTGTCATCTGTCATGTTGTGCTGTTTGGAATTCGTTGTAAGCAGTGTGGACAGCACTGAGCTTCAGCCTCACATTATCGGTACCGCAGAATTGTATATCAGATATTTATTTACTTTCACATAATGAGGGTCTACATTTCACGATCTGGGAAGTAAACTCGATCGGGGAAATACCTGCTAAGTTGGTCCCAGTTATACACGGAAGCCTTTTTATCAAAAAGTTAAACAAATCGGTTTTCCAATTATTAAGTTTGTCTGCTGTCTTGTTACAAGTACATTTGATAAATCTTTGTGCATATCCTTGTCATTGTTGTTACTATCCTCTTTATTGTTCGTTCGCTTAAATATCTTCAAAATTGAACTATGCTTCTAATTTAAGTCGTCTGAGATATAAAATAAATCCATATCAATATTCTCCAATCTCGAATCTCACAGTCAGACGGTGAGAATTCACAGTTTATCTTTTAAGAGGAAATTTTATGCTTGTCAGCCAATAACTACACTCAGAAAACTTGTATGTGCGTTTACGCTTGAGAACCATATGATTCTCGATTCTCAAAAACGTGTTTTCTTTTTCCTAAGACATTCCCTATTGACTGGTTCCATAAGACATTTAAGACTACTAGCCTAACTTAGCGTGAAAGACGAAAGCTTATCTTGGTTAATTTTATTTTTTTTTTAAAGCAAGTTTTTCAACCACTTTCTTGATTATATAGTCTTTCATCTAGATCAGAGTGGTAAGTTAGTACAACTGATTTATTATTTATGGAGATTCATAATACTTTTTCTTTTCTCAATAAGGGAAAAATAATATACGAGAAAGGTACATAAAATTAATCTTTACTGGGTTGGCAGCGACAAATTGCCGATTGCAGTAAATAAATTTACAAAATATTTGTAATATGATAATTAATTACAATAAATATGAAATATTATTTTCGACTATTTAACATTTATGGAGTATGTTCATAACTGCTCACAATTATACTTGTTAATATAATTATTAATAATAAATAAAGTTTTTAATTTTTTACAAGAATATTTTCATTACTTTATTTTTGTTTTGACAGTCTTCTTTAATGTAATCTTCAGATAACATGAATATCTATTAAATGTCATATATATTGCAACGTGACAAACGGTCTCAGTATAGGTGAACATAGAGAATAATGATTATCAGCTATTATAAATGTCCCAAACGATAAAAGAATGAGTGAAAATAAATAGTATTGATAAAATTAGAAAATAAGACAAAATAAAACCATGAAGATATAATTTTATATGTGTGTGAAGTATTGTGTAATGTGGGTAGCGAATAGAATGTTAGGAAAGTATATTCATGTGTTACAAAGATGTGTTCTAGAAAATTCAAGAAAGAGGAAGTTGAAAAGACGTGGCCGCTACTGAATACATTACAGTAAATTGAAACGACGCCTACGCGCATAGCGGCGGTGACGTCACTCGGCAGCGCAGCGATATACGTACATTCGGCTGCATTATAAAAGGAATAGCCAGTCTTCTCGACGCTCTCTTTAATCTCTAATCTCTCTCTGAAAGTACGCCAGCGTGGGTGGTCGCAGTGGGAAGCGATTCCAGACAACGTTAATTCCAGATGTCCTTGGGTCCGTAGAGTCGTGTAGCAGCGAGTGTCAGCAGGAAACCATCACGGAGTGCGAGATATTCGACTACCGTTCCTGAGCATCGTTTGCTGATAGTAGCGGCTGGAATACGGAGACCTGGAGCAAGGCACTACCTGGAGGCGGTTGCTGGAACGTGGAACCGAGACGACGGATCGCTGGAGGCCGGATCGAGATCGTCGACCGGGAGGACAGAGAGGACGACCAAGCAGGGAAGCAAAATTTATAATCATTATCAAATTGTAAAACTTTTAAAGAGCACGTAAAAGAACATTAATTTAAAATAATTTTCTTTACAAAAAGAAGACTTTTAGCACTTAATTAAATTTACAGAACTGTTTTAAGCAAGAAAGCATTTATTTAAAGCAGATTTTTGAAAAACAAGAAATTAATTGTGTGTAAAATACTTAAAGAACATTTTAATACGAAAGTGTACCAGAAAGAACAATAAATGTTTTAAATTCACTAATTGTGCATTCTTTTCTGCAAGTCTGGTCTGGGGTAGAACCTGTTGCCTTGCAATATATATATAAATGTAAATGTTATAAATATGTGTCAAGGTGTCTTGTACCTGCCAGAAAACAAGTACACTAAAGGTAGTGAGTTTCAAATACATGAAATATGACATTGGATATCTCAGAGTAAACCACAAAATGTTTCAGCAGACGCATAATCCGGCTGCCGGATTATTTACAAGCTACTGATCATAACCAAAATGTCTAACAAATCAGCCGCGGTTTGTATATTGCTTTATAATATCGTTTCATCACTGAATTTGAAATGTTTCTGCAAAGCTAGATATGTGTTTATGGTTTCCAAACAAAAATGGCACTTATAAGATTAACGTAAACGATATGCTGAGTATATCTGGGTCAAACTTATACATAACACGTGTGGTAGATACGATGCACTCTTTTTCCATGCACGTACGTGGCGATATGAAAATTTATGATCATTTTCACTATTATTATCAACTTTCAAATACATATGTATACATATACATACAGAAGCTTGAATTGATCCTGCAAGCTTAAAAGCTAGATGCGTACGTATCAAAGCTTATATTGACATGTATTTAACATATTTTGTTTATCTGCTCCTAATCTTGAATCTGTTATGCTAATTTCGTATATAATGTGTTTTGAACCGGGTGCTGTCCTTAATTCTATGGAAAAATAGAGAATGTTTGTAGCTCTGACCGTTGACGTACAAGACGATTGACTGAATTTGAGTCTTCAATATAGGTTGAATAAGCAATAGCCAAAGGCCTAAACTGTATTCTTTGAAATTGTAATTGTAATTGCATTCTTTAAAATATCAAGGATACTATCCTTACAAAATTGGTAAAACTTTCATGGCCGTATAAAACATGAACTATATTTATTTGAAGCCGTCCCACCGCAACCGTCTTTCTGCGCTACCACGTACAGTATGGAATTGATAAGTCTTTATCCATATCAAACTTAAACAACACGTATTCACATGACTTGCTGAGTTTATGTGACTTGTTTCCTTTATTAATCGCCTCTAGTTGCTTCCGCCGTAGTGTGAGCAACTATCCTTTTGCAGTATGCAGTATCGAAAACTGAGGTGTTTGGCGACCGATCTGTATTTACACAAGTGGACTTGATTCATCTGTAGCGGTCGGAATCTACGACACAACACGATGGTACACTCTCGCGTGGAGACGACTTAGTGATACAAGGATTGGGTGGATCACGATCGTAAAGCAGTGGCGTCATTGATTGAACACCAGAGAAATCGTCATTCAGTACGCCGGTAAAAGCAAGCACGCTCTTGTTACATTCACTCTGATATGTTATACAGACGTGTATAATATACGCTCTGTACACGGCTAAGTAGTGTATCACATTATCACAAGTTTGTTAAACACGTTACACCAAAGCAGCTGAAAAAAAAATCCAGAACTAACTAGGTAAACTACAGACACGTTGTATGTGTGTGTGTGTGTGTGCGCGCGCGCGCGCGTGTGTGAGTAATTTTATATATATGTAACTCGACTGTTTCTTGCAGTAATTTCATATATATAGCAAACTGACATAGACTCCCCGTGAGTGAAATTAGCGTCTGTCTCTCGTTTAAAATTTTCGGAGGTATTTATAGACTGCAGTAATTCGACACGTAAAGTATGGGAAAATGTATTTAACATGTTCAATTTGGTTTACACCTTAACATAGCATCACCTTTTCAACACATCCCTTTTCGACTGTATTTGCAATAACGGGATAATTAATGTTTAAATCAGACCACACACATGTGATGAGTATTGCGCGCGGTCAAAATTATTTAAAATAGTTTCTGTGTGAATTATTTACAAAAATATTACCGTGGGTCAATATGCAAGTTTATGTGTCGTTGCTATATATATATATATATATATATATATATATATATTGTAATAAAACAACGTTGGATGTTGGGTTGTTTCAAAATTGGTTTATATTTTAAATTAGAATGTTTTATTACTAGCAGTGTTGTTGTTGTAGTTGTAGACTCTCACGTTGTCATATGGTTTGTTTAATATTTAATATCACTAATTAGTAATGGGTAATTTGAAGTTAAAGTTCATGTTTAAAAGAGGATTAAAATCACTAATAATTCGCTGTATTCACCTCCCCACTTACCATCCGTGAATGTCTTCAATCTTCTCGATGGGCGATTCTATCTCACTGTAAATACATTTATAATACACAGATATTTCGTTTGAATATCGGTAAATGCACATTAAATAAAACAACACTGATATTCAATTGTAAATTGAATATTCCAATATCAATAATTCGAATATTGCCGCCACCTTGTGAAATAATTGTTTCTAAAAAATAAGCTATTTACTTCTATTTTATAGAAATGAATACTCTATATCCACTGGTAATAAATTGAGGTTTTTATTGACATTAGTGAAATTTAGCAAAAACTCCTTTAAAACAATTAGTAATGATTTTTTGAAAACAACAACAAATTAAATAAATACTGAGACTTCTTCAGCTCAAGGCTGGTAACACTGTTACAATGTACGATAATATGGTGAATTAGGTTATGTTCACTTTGGTCATTAGTATTACCAATTTTCGTGAATCCTTTGAATATACATGATACAAGATATAAAGATGTGTTAATAAATAACAAGGTTTACTTATTTATTATGATTAAAAAGAACAAAATTTAAAAATTATTAACCTCAGTACGATAGTCAATACTATCGTACTATCGTACGGTCGACTCATGCCTAGTGAAGCTAAGATTGTAAACACGTGCTTTTAACTTTGCACTATTAAAATAATATTATTGATTTATTAGTTATTATTATTATGAACTGGAAAGAGAAAAAATTGGAAAAACTCTTATTATTGATTCCACTTATAAAATCATTTATGACAGAAGTGATTCTTTGTGACAAAAAAAATTCGTTTTGGTCATAGGTTAGTTTACCTAGATGAGAGTAAGTTATAAGATAGAATATTTAATATCATATAAAAATCTTAATACTATATTTTAGAAACACTTTATTTATTAGTAATTGGATGTAGAATTATCAGTAATGATAGTTCTGACATAATAAGTTATTATTTATCAAGACTGAATTCATAGTCAATTAAGCGACTATATTTACAAGTAATTGTGTGCGGTATATAGTATTGATTCCGCTTTTATTTATTATTCTTTAAATATAAAAATATAACTTCTTTTAATTAATTATCGTCATCAAGTTGGACGAGAACTTTATTCATTTCATTCTGATAATTATTCATCGTTATCGGTGATGCACTCAAGCATGTTTACTTGACTAGTGCAGTCAAACAATAATTTTCGTTCAACTAACGAGAATTATTTCAATAATATATTTTTTTTTAAATTGTTAAAGTATTATACTCCCTGTTTCCTTTCACATGACATGACATTTATTATACACTGGTCATGTCTTTTGTTTCACAATACACTTATTACACTGTCACACGATAATAGGTGTTCAGTATAGGTTAGATTTGACCACGTTACTGGGGGGACGCGCAAATTTTAAAAATATGTCTTGACGACTGTCACACGCTCCTCTCGCTTCGGGTGTTGGAAGACAATTAATTCATCTCGCCAAAGCGTCTCTTTTCGACTGGTGAAATTGAGTCATTCTATTGGTTTAGAAAGCCATACTCTCTAACCCAAACGTCTTGGTTAAACAAATATTTTAATTTTATAGCGTCTCTGCTTCGGGTTTGAGGCTATATATGACGTGTACATTGACAATCGAAAATGATCGAAAATCTTATAATGGCTATAAGTTTCTTATTATTAGTCAGATCGTCATTTGGATAGTGGCATTAAATTTCGGACACTTGCGTCTTTATTTTAAGTCCAAACAAGTAATAATTCGGTCAATTAATAATTCACTTCACTTTCTTCAAAACTCATATAGTGGTTCTTAACACAAATAAGTCCTTTTCACTATATTTTGTTGTAATTACATCTTAATACTTATGACTAAACATTTTGAGTCCATTTCTCATTCATGCTAATACATAATATTGCTATATTCACAGTTTAAACAAAATTTACTAATGGCGTATAAGCCAACTATGTCCGATTGTTTATATTTACTTATATCACTATTATCCCTTATTCTACTACATATTTTTTGTACTATAACATTATTAGTTATATCTATATACATTTGCTCATACTTTATTTTGGTAAAATGTTATTTTGTTTACATATACAGTATGGTTCAAAATACATTATGCTCTCATCTCGCCATTTTGTCACTCTTATTTAGTTATTTTACTACACATTAGATATATTGTTAATAATTAAAATTGTGTACAATTGTTGTACATGGTTAGTTTAGTGGATTCACTAACTTTTTGTTATCTGAAATCTCTCTAAGTTATTGTATGGTGGTTATTTACACCTAGTCCTAAGATTGCAGTTAGTTAGTTTATTAAATTTCAGTCATTAAATTATTAGTATAATACTTGTGAGGTGTTCTCATAGTAGTATTGAAGATTCCTCTAACTACTGGTAACACTTCTTACATTCTCTTTACAAGTTTTGTCCATGTTTTTTGACTAACTCTCTTGTCACATTGGGATTCTGTCTATTTGGTTTATTATTATTATACTTAATCAGACTCATTTGTAGTGTCCTTCAGTTCATATGGTATTCATTGTTTTGTATTTTTATTCTCATTTAGTCTCTATTTGAAACAATTATGGATAATTGCTTTGTTTAATTAATGTATATGATTTTATGTTGTAGGTCCAATTCATGTGAGATTATGTGTCATTTGTTTGACAACAATGTGCTTCATAGTTTTTACAGTATTCATCTCAACTACTGTCATCTCATTATGGCATGTTACTACAATGGTTTACTATTATGTTTTACACATTTTGTACACATTTTACACTATCTGTTGAAACAATAATACTGGGTTTCTTAGTCTAATTATGTTACATATTTTGGTAGGTTGTATCTAGGGTTTGGTACATTGACTTGTTTATATTCAAAAAATTAGTTTATTCACTACTATTTGTCTTGACATTCATCTATATTTTGTCCTGTGTTGCTATGACATTCAGGCACATTTCATATCAAGGATTATAAAGCTTTTATTATTGATCTCTATGAACAATTAATTCACTTTTCTGTATCACATATTTGGTGGTCTTATTGATTATATTTGTGGTTTTAACAATCTTGGATTAAACTTGGTACACTAATTGTCTGTGCATTTCACTTGTTAATCGTTGATTCTTTCACTTACAAATGGTTATTCACTTCCCTCAGTTGTAAACACTTCACTAATATTGTCTGTGCTGTTTACTTGGGGTAAATGTTATTATATCATTTGTTGTTACTTTTATTCTAAGTATTCACTGTCATTGTTTGTGATCACTTATTGATGCTCAACACTTGGTTTCTTTATTATTGATAGTCCAATAATCATTACACTTATTCTGGTCACTACATTGATTTTGATGCTTTCCAATCTTGTGAATGTTGATGTCTTGTACTGGTCATACATAATCTTCATTCTTCATGGTACATATCTTCCTCTTCTTCTTCTTCTTCTTCTTCTTCTTCTTCTTCTTCTTCTTCTCCTGGTTAGTTATTTGTCACTTTTGGTGCTTTTCTTGGTTACACATTATTTGTAATAATTCATGTTCACTGAATATAGTCATATTCTTCCACATTTTCATTCATTATTATGATACTCATTGTCCTATATTTATTTCATTATTATAACAAATTAGTCTGTTTTTTCACTATGGTGATTGTATTTGACGTGTCTCCTTCTTATGATGATAATCACTTTCGGCATATCCCCTCACTATTTTGATCTATTGGGCCTGTTTGCTAACGTATTATATTGACTCATGGTATTTTCTCTTTCTTCTTTATACTCGATGATATTCTTATTACTCTTCTTTCTTCTTCGTTGGGTTGTTTCAATATTATTTATTCGTAGATACACGTTTTGATTTTCATTCTCCTGTTCCTTCTTCCATGCTTGATGAAGTATTTTCTTGTTATTCTTCTATTTGACGTATTAGACCTTTTTTTTATGTAACTGCTATTTTGGTACGTTACAATATATATATATATATATATATATATATATATATATATATATATATATATTATTGCTGTAAATTCAACACTACATAGACCCTGCCAAAATAAGCCCATTTGTAAAAATTTATGGATGTTTGTTTGTATAAAAGTAACAAGAGGCTTGCAAATCATATTGGATTTTAAAAGGTGTCAAATTAGAGTGTAATTACAAATTTGCAAAATTATTTAAAGAATAGTATTGGTAATGTTTAAGAGTAGCAAATGTATTTTAAAACTGTAGATTATTCCTTTAAAACTATCTGTAAAAATTTTTAAACTCAAAATTCTGTAAATTATGATTTATCGAATGTGAAAGTAATTGGTAAAACATAGAAATGAAAACAACACAGAATAATCAAGTTGTCACAGCATTATGTAAAACTAAGTATTATAGTAGACTGTACTAATAAGCCACTAATAATTGTAAAACCACAAAATATTGTGAAGAAAGTGTACTGAAGAAAGAAGAAAGAAGTGTATTTAAATTAATTGTCAATGTAAGATAATTTTATAATGCAGGAAATTAAAAAATTATAAAAATATTTTAATGTAAAATCGAAACAGGAAGAAGAAGAAAAGTCTGGGCCTTAACAATGCAACAATTAATTTCGGACTCCTTCTTGAACTCCTTCCTGAACCATCAATCAGAAAGCGTCTTTTAGAGCGAAATAATAATTTTAGAACTAAATATCAGTATAATAGTAGGAATATTAAAAAAAATAGTGGTTGAAGAAGTTTATAACAAGAACAACTCAGTATACCAAAGAAAGTATAAAAAGTAAATGAATTATTAGTAAAAACTTTATCAAGCAATTTAAGAAAAAAGTCATAATCCAGAATAATCAAATATAGCATTAATGATAAACATCAGATAACAAAAATTTAATGTAATATTTAAACACACACTGATTTGGAAATGTACCAAGTAAATTATAACCAAGAAACAGAGCACAATACACTTCGTTAGTGAAAATAAGTGACAGAGTTAAAATAGTCAAACATTATATATAACTGTGTAATACAAACAAAATAATTTTTCAAAATAAGCATCATTAAGTATAAATTCTGTAAACAACCTTAAAATTTAGATTTCGTTCTAAACCAAGACACAAATAAGTCCTCATATTTAACCGGTCGGCCATCTTGATATGTAGCGCTTTTGGTGTGGTGGCGAGAGTTTGAACTAGCGATAATTTAAATACAAATACAGTTTTAAAAGAAAATTTATCAAGTTAAACTATTGTTAATGAATTTTTGTAATAATCTAAATATGTAAAAAAAAGCTAGTGTGTTTGTAAGTATACGCGTAATTTATATGTGCTGTCCCTGATATTAAGAGTATCTTATGTTCATGACATAAAAAATAAAACCTATTTCTATTAAGCATATTTTGGTGTTGTCTATTTCTGAAATAAAATAATAATTAGTGGCACTCTATAAATAGATAAACATTCACAGTGTGTGTGAATATATGGGGACACTTTTACAATAAGCCTTAGTTGCTGTCCTGTACAAAGGGGTGTGAATGTTGTTAAGACAATTTTGTTATTAGAATAAGTACTGCATGTTAACGTAGTGTAATAGACCTATAATAAATAATCAAAAAAACATAATGCGATGCAGTGTGAATGTGTTGTGCGCATAACGAAGTGTGCGAAGATAAGTAATAATAAACCAATTAGCAGACACACTGTATGTCATTTATATTAGTGTGCAAATTGGAATAATTATTAATGTCGAATTATTTTAATACTACATAATTTTAAAAACATTTATTCAACTGACAAAAATAATTAACTATGCGAGCACAAGCAGTTGAAAACACGGTATGTCGTTTGGAAAAATCTAGAACCGGAAGTTCATGACCACCAACACGTGGTCAATTTTCTAGCAAAATCTAGAACGCTGTAACTTGTAAAAATGACGCCATGAGCGTAAATCTATAAAAGCACGGGTGAGGCGTGTATCAGTCAATCTTTCATTTCACTTCAGTCTGTCACAGTGTCAGGAATGCCGAAGTTTTCCGTTGAGGGAGCGGCTGAATCGAGTTCCACGAACTCAGGCACGGCGTTCGAGATTTTCAACGACTGATGGCTGTCAACGAGGGCTAAATCAGGAACGACTTGGATGTACACAACGCCCAACAGGAGGAAACCCTGAGATCGACATCCCAATTTAGGAGGGCAACAACGTCTGTGAGGTGGAGCAGGCCCGCGAGATCGTCCGGACCGATCCAATTCAACCCAGCAAATTCCAGGAAAGCGAAATTATAAAAACTTTTATAACTATAAAACAAACCTTCAAGATTTTCATATATTTTCAAAATCATAATTTTTACATAAAACTTTATACTTTTTTCTGTAGTCAGCTTCTAGCCTGTTATCTTGAAATATATAATATAGACGTTCCCGTGTATGTAGTTTATTATTTGTATGATTCCACAATTGCTGTTCTACGCATCGCTTTGTAAAAAGAAAATAATGCACGTTACCCCAACAGAGTGTTATTCTTGGATTCTAAGTTTTAGCATGTTCTATTAACTGACATCATGAATACAGTTGGAAATCATTATTTGATTAATCTGTTTTCTTATGAAACTTAGTAGACATATTTTTCATTCGTTTAAACTCTATGCTTACATCTTATATTTTAATCCCCATTTCTTTATTTTTCTGCGTTTTCTGTTTTTTATTTTTATTTCTTTCTGCCTTTTTCTTCATTATTTGTATATTTGCACACTTACTTATGTTTAATTCGCTTAAATTATCATATGCATAGTGGATGGCAAGTTTAACTGATAACACCATTTCAGTACCTGTATGTTTACTTTGTAGTCTAGAAAAATGTTTGATCGGCGGCCTCAGCCATTTAACGATTGCAAACAGTCTGCTACATACAACAGTTTTTATTGTGCTTTTGAAGTGTGTACATTGGAGCCGTGTGTAGTGCCACTTTGTCGTTTCTACTCTCTGTTCCCACAGTGACACTTTGGAGTTAGACCACATTCAACCTAACGTTCTGATTTCTAATTATAATTATCCTTACGAACACAAGCCATTTTTTCAACCCACTAACATTCTGTGGTGGTCTTCAGGTGACATAATAAAATTCAGTTAAACAGTAGAACAAAATAACTATTAAAAAAACAAGTTATCATTGAACAAGATATTACATTACTATACCCTTGTACAAAAAGAATTTAATGGAAAATGGTTAAGCGTATAAATATTCATGGCAGGACAGAACGAAAAGCTTCTAAACAGAAATCTCTTACAAGGAAAGAAGATTTGGAAGATAAAATCATATGGAGTAAATTTATAACGTGCATAATGTCTGTAAGATCCACATAATGCGTGTTATTGTTACAAGCAAGTCACTGGAAAGGATATCGAGTGCAAGATAAGTAGTATTAGACACGCTAAGGGAACACAAAGCGGATAACAAAAGGCCACCTTTTAGGCACTTTATACGTTAAGATAGAACAAAATGATTGCTAAGATGTTTTCTGTTTCTTATTTTTATTTATTTCTGTCTTTTTTTTCATTATTGGGGCGAAGCGAAGCGAAGCCCCTCTATCCGCCACTTTGCACTTTTTTTTGACGCATATTCCTCCGAAATTACTCATCCAATCTCCACCAAACTTTACATGTACATTTTGTATATATTCAGGGGTGCATATTTTCATTTTTGTAAAGATTGGTCGATTCTACGTTAAATAATCATTTTATTTCGCTAAATTAAAACCCTTTAAAACGATAGTGTATTAAGGCCGAAAGTACTTATCCAATCTCCACCAAACTTGATATGTACATTCTGTACATATTCCGGGGTACACATTTTAAATTTTGGAAACATTGGTCGAGCCAAAGTTAAATAATAATCGTTTAATTCCGCTAAATTAAAACCGGTGTATCGACGAGTGTACCCGAACGCAGTCACATGATTACAAATTGAGACGTGGTGTATCGACTGCAACAATGCTGTAATTATTTCTTTGAGTGCGTTTTGCTTTTCGCTTTTGTGTAACCCAGAATATGTTGAAATAATGAATCATGCCTAAAAGACGCCGAGGTGGAAGTATTCATAGTCGTCAGACTTATCGTCAACAACAATATAGTGGTTCACGAAATCAAAACAGTCATGTGTTGTCTAATGTTGATCAGGTTAGTGCAGATAACCCTCAGTTTCGCAATCTACAAATTCAGTTTAAACAAGAGTTACAGAATTTAAATTCTTTTGAATGTAACAACTGTGGTAGGACTGTAATTGAAAGTAAAAATTTTGATGCGTGTAAACAATGTAAAAAACATCCTCATAAATTTACGGCAGTAAATAAGATGGATCCAAGAATGGTACCGATTGAACTTTAAGGACTTACTTACGTTGAGCAGTTACTTATAGCTAAAGCGCAACCAGTAATACGTGTATACAGGATCAAATCACTTGGTTTTCCCGGTCAGTTTGCGTATAAAGGAAATATAATCAATGTTGGAGAGAATATTGATGAAATAATTCGTTGTTTACCTCGAATACCCTCTACATTGAGTACAATCGTTGTGAGGCGAGAGGGTTTGAATGAACATCGTGATTTCCATGTTAGGCGAAATAAAATAATTACTGCTCTAACTTTTTTGAAAACCAACAATCCTTACTATGCAGATATATCAATTGATGTCGATCGTATTTCTCAGCTTCCCATAGAGAGTAGTATTTTAGATCAAATACTAACGGTAGAAATACCAGAGTTGGATGATAACTCAAAGGAAAGTAATGATGTTTATTAAAGTGTCATACCCAATGATATTAAATTACAAGAAGTTGACCGCATCCGATCTGATATAAATAATGTCATACCTTGGCCAAAAGGTACTAACATTATCAACGAAATTACATGTGTAGGATATATAACTATGGCTTTTCCAGCATTATTTCCTTATGGTTCTGCGGAATGAATGATAATAATCGTCCTAATAACATGAAAATAACACCATTAGAATATTTCCAATTTTTAATGGAATACAAAGATCGCCGTTTTGCTCAAGATCCACGGTTCCGATTTTTTGCACTAAATACTGTTCAACGACACGATGCAATCAAACGAGGAGGAATATTTGCTAAAAAATCTGATTTTCATGGTAATATTCAACAATTACGTGATGCAATGTCACACAATCCAAAATAGTAAAGGGTTTATATTATTGGTGCTCTAAAAAACGAGGTTATAATTTTTATTGGTTCCAAAGGAGAGGTGAATTAGAGTCGATGATAAGCCAGCTCGATATACTACCGACAGCTTTCTTAACATTGAGTGCTGCTGACCTTTGGTGGCCTGACTTAGCACGTCTTCTTGGTTGTAATTTCGAAGAAGAGGAATTATTGAATGAATCTTAAATTGTACAACAACGACGAAAACTCATAAATGAAAATCCATTAATTGTTGAAAATTACTTCATGTTTCGAGCTGTTACTTTCATTGAAAAAGTGGTATGCAAACGATAGAAAGTTTCGGTTTCGGTTCGAATTTCAGCATCGTGGTTCATGCCATTTACACGGTCTTATTTGGATATCTGGTGCTCCGGATCTTAGAACTTTTGATGCTGCTTCTCAGCAACAGTTGCTTGAAGCAACAACGTACTACGATAAGTTAGTAAGTGCGTTCAACCCATTGCCATCCATTCCACCAGCAACAATACATCATTCACGCATTCGATCAAGTGATGTTGTAATTGACGATGACCGATCTATTTCTGAATTATTGAATCGATTCCAACGACATACACAGTGCTCAAAAGGTTACTGTCTGAAACCGAATGGTCGCGAATTTATCTGTCGCTTTAAATTCCCTAAAGCAATTCAAGAAGTATCGACTTTACTGAAAGATAATAAAGGAAATTGGGTGTACACTCCTGTGAGAAATGACGAGAAACTCAATCTTTTCAACTCTTTTATTGCTCAAACATGGAGAGCTAAACCGATTTCTAGATTATTACGTCATTATATGCTGTAATTTAATACATATCGAAGTACGCCTCAAAATCAGAACCTACTTCTAAAAATTTGTTAGAAATGTTTGAAGAAATCGTTAAATCGCGCAATTCTGATGATCAGAATGACCTACCAGCCTATGTTACTCTTGGTAATCGTGACATCGATATACTTCATGACTGGAACGAAGCTTATCATAGTTATCCAGATATAAAAGATAACACTGATTTCATGAGAAAAGTAGAGACGATTGTAAATCAACGACAATTCTTTGAACCTTTGAATATCAACTTCAATGAACAACAAAATGCCATTTTGTCTTTTTTGGATCAACAGCTAATGGATTACGATAATTGTTTACATAAGCTTGCAATAGTCTAAGGTAAGGCTAGAACAGGAAAGAGTTGTATCATCAACGAGATGGTTCATCGAATAAACTCTCATTTCCAATGCAATGCTACTCTTTTGATGGCTCCGACAGGTGTTGCAGCGAATAATATTAACGGACAGACCCTCCATTCAGCTTTGCATTTATTTAGTGGGGGATTGGTCACAACTTCCTCCAGTATGTGATTATAGCCTTTACACTATTGGAAAAAACGCTAAAACTATTCAGTCAAGTTTATTATGTTTACAGTTCAAAAAGGTATTTTTTTTAACACAAATAATGAGACAAATGGGAGATGAACAACGATCTTTCCGAGAAACTCTTAGTAGGATTTCGAATGAAAGCAATACTGAGCTTGACCATCAACTGTTATCTTCTCGATTTTTTGTCAATAATATTGGGGATAAGTCTTTCGAAAATGCAGTGTGCATAATGGCAAAAACTACTGATATTGATAAATTTAATTATGAAGAGTTACAAAAAAATGAACAACCGATCGCCTTGATTAAAGCTATACATAACTGCTCAGAAGCCCTTGCTGCATCTTCTGATGAAGCTCAAGGATTGTCTGCTGAATTACGTCTATGTAAAGGAGCCAGAATTATTTTAAGACGAAATCTTTGGGTGGCCAAGGGTCTCGCAAATGGATCAGTTGGCACAATTACTGATATAATTTATGATCCTTCTATTGAATACGAGGCTTATAGTGAACGTATGCCATTATGCATTCTCGTTCAATTTGAAAAATATACTGGTCCGGCTATTTATGGAAGCTCAGTCCCTATTGTGGCTATTACGTCTTCGTTTAAACGGCGTGGAATCAGTTGTACACGTAAGCAGTTTCCTGTTATGTTTGGATACGCGATCAGTATTCACAGACCTCAAGGAATCACTCTGGATAAAGCAATTGTCGACATTGGTGATAACGAGTTCCAAGTTGGTCTAACTTATGTCGCATTATCGAGAGTAAAAACTTTGAGTGGATTGGTGTTGAAACCATCATTTAACTTCGATCGTTTGAAAAAAATTAACAGTAGTCATTCGATGAATGCACGTCGAAATGAATTACAGAGACTGTGGAATATATGTAATACAAAATAGATGCTAATTATAAAAAATATATGTCATCTTAACAAGATGCTACTTCCATTTACTGCATATAGTTATTATTATATTAAATATATTATTATTGCATATTATATTCAAAAGTTATTTTTATTATTGTATACTATGTTCAAATGTCTTACTTTTATTTGTTGCATGCTATATGTAAATACTTTGTTATAAAATATAGTGATTAACTGATCATTTGCATCAATTTGTAGCCTATTCTTATTATTGAACACATTTCCCAAATATTTTTTTAACATATGAAAATATTCATTTCTATATTTAATGGAAAATTTCACATTTGTCTAGAACTTCGCCCCTTTTTGTCCGCGCTCGGGGACACCTAATTTTTTATATTTGCCAACATACTTATGTCTATTTAGCTTAAATTATCATGTGCACATTGGGTGGCGAATAAAATATTACAATATTGTTAAGTCAGAATATTCCTTTATTGATATCAGTTGGTTACTCACTGTACAAATGTACTATTAATAATAATATTTTTAATTACTCACATTATTCTTGTTCTCATCATTTATAATAAATAAGAATACCTTATATTTTGGAACAAGAATAGACCTATATTTTATTGTTTACAATGCTTCAACAGTTTTATAACAAGCTGTCATATTCAGAAGATTCAATAATAATTAATAGTAACTGTTACTTTGTTGTATTTTACGAACTTTCTTATTGACTGTTAAACCTAAGGAAATTTTTTATGCTTTATGGCTTAAAGTTTAACAACTGGAAGCTAATTAAACTCACGATTTTCCTGACATTGTGTCTTAAAGTATTGTGTCGACTTTGAGTATTTACGTAGATTTTACATTGCACTGATCACCTTTAACGAAATATTTTGCAAATGAAATACTTTAATTGCAATCAGGAAGTGGCGAGCTACCCACATGATTCAAACTGCTATCAGTTTTCTAACGCTTTGTAAGAAGTAGACCACTTCATTCCAACCACAGTCATTATCACAAAACAATAAGTGTCTTTTTATTGACCTTTTCAGAAATTGTAATACATGTCTCCATTTAGTTTTCCATAATTAAATATACCTATTGTTGCATAGCCAAAACCAATGATACTAAATTTATTAAATGTACATGTAAGATACAATTTTTTTAAAGTAACGTGTTACAAATGTTTTTGAATCAAGGAAAAAGATTTAGATAAGAAGTACTTATATTATTGAACGTTTTTGAAGTGTAGACGTTTAAAGTAATGTCATTTACACGTGGTATCTTTTATAGTTTATGCAAAAAATGTATTTATTTATAAAAAATTAAAATAGAAACCTAGCCTAAAAGAAAACCATACAACAAGACACAAATTCCTTACATTTCAGTAAATGCTTAAAGCATGTGAGTATGCATACAAGAATATCCACATATACGTTTAAAAACCCTAAGGTAAAGGAAAAATATCACACAGATTACATTAAATGCCAATAGACTGGAAGAGATTATAAACTCGGACTCGTGACTTTCCTTTTGAAAGGTACAAAAGATCTACTCCGACCTGGGAGACCCAAGGCGAGGCTAGAAGCTACGAGATACAAGTATCTCTGCGAGTAACAGCCATCGCACTGACGACTGATGTTGCTAGTTTAACAAAGAATAAAATATATAGGAATATAATATATCATATAACTTTTAGGGGTCGCCTCAGATAAAGATTTCTTGAAGAACATCTTTTATGAGGGTATGTAGTGTAAAGTGTAGTGTAATGTTTTCAAAAGAACTTAAAGAAATATTCAACTATATGATAACGAGAATATATTGGTCAGAATAAAATAACAAAAGAGTTAGTTCAACAAAACAATACGCTAATATAAGCTTGATGAAATTCAAAAAATAATAAACAAATAACTAATATTTTAAAGGTGTGGTTATTATTTCCATTAGGCCATTTGTTACAGTTGGGAATACTTCTACTGCTTAGTCAAAACAGCTGACAAGAGATAAACGCGTTTTAGGGTAGAAGTGACAGATGTATTCATAGAGCTTCTACAACATGGCAGAAAGAGGTTATCAAACCTAGGGAACCTTATTTTTATATTAATTTTGGGTTTGATCTAAACAATAAATTGCACCAGTGACAGTCAATTGTAAGTTTTATTAACCACCCTTATTCGGATCACTCCCAAGCTAACGATTTTCCATTGCAAATAAAATAACCAACAAACAACAAAATCATTAGCCCTAAAACCGTTAAGTTTACAAGCTGCAGTTAAAAACAAAAACGGATAAAATCTCACAAACAGTGATCAGTATGAAATAGTTTGACAGAGACAGTTATTATCTTACACTTAAGTTACATTGCTTTTTCATTATATACATTCATGACAGTTTCGTAAAGTGGAAAAATGATAGGAAAACGTCTATATAAACACATTTGATTAACCAGTCCACGGGTATTTTTGTAGCATTACTTTTGATGATTAATGCTATTTATTTCACTTCCTTAATTCCGACAATTTTCATTAGTTGTTGAGCTCCGTCATTACTTGAAATACTCGTCAACGTAGCGTTCAACCAATTTAGCGTTTATGCAAAGTATATTGTTGTAAGCTGTGAATTTATACGACATATATATTGTACAATTTTTGTCTACTAAACAGACAAAATATAAATTTCTGTAATAATATCAAAGTAATGTCTATCAAAAAGAACCACCCAGTGCATTCCAAAGTATTAACTGAGTCTATGGAACACTATAGAATAGGTTTCTCATTCCACTTTCCTAGGATGCAGCATATTCTATAAATATGAATATTATATACGCTTATAAGTCACAAACCGAACGTAAATATTTCTTTCCCTCCCGATTAAGTTGAGAGTAACACTGACTGCTCTGTTATGAATATTATCGTAGAGCGTCTCTCCAATTCGAAGCATCGTGTCATTCTTAGCGCTTTGCTGTTTTATTTTAATGAGCGTTCCATTATCCGACTGCACTAAGAAAGGACTGCGAGCAGAGATAATTAACATGCTGCAACAGCAATATGGATAAGAGGCAGCAAGGTCAAACGAATGTATTGAACACTTTAAAAATAGCAGATTATGACACAGTACAAAAGTAAATTCAAAACAAGTATTACTGCCAGAAAAAAGATGATGACGATAGTGTGGGACATGGAAGGAGTCACTTACTGCTCGCTTTACACTACTGTGAATTACTGTAATTACGAAAGCCAAAAATTACATCCTGAACATATGGTAAATTTTCTTAGGGTGTAATTGAGCTTGATTTCATGCGGCAGAAACACATGCTATTTGCCTTCAAGGTTTTGGTCTTTGAGTTCAATAAAGATACGCATATAGTTATTAACTTACACTTAAGTTCCATCGTTTTTTTATCTGCATTCATATGACAGTTCCGTAAAGTAGAAAAACGAAAGGAAAACTTCTGGATAAACACATTTGATTAACCAGTCTGCAACTACGTTTTTGTAGCATTACTTCTAATCATTGTAGCTGTGAATTTCACTTTCTTAATTCCCGAAAATGTTCATCAATTGTTAAGCTTCGTCGTTACTTGAAACACACGTCAACATAGCTTTCAACCAATTCAAAGTTAATATAAAGTTTATTGTTATAAGCTGTGACTTTATAAGAAATAAACGAGAATTGTATAATTTTTTCCTAGTAAAAGATAAAATACAAATTTCCGTAAATAGTTTTAAAAAGAACCAGCTGGTGCATTCCATAGTACTAACTGATTCTTCGTAGCGTTATAGAGTAGGTTTCTCATTCCAGTTCCTTAGGATGCGGCATAATTTATAAATATGTGGATGATATACAAGGATAAGTGAGATACAAATAGGACATTTTCCTTTCCGTCCGATCAAGAGGAGAGTAATACTGACTGCTTTGTTATTAATCATTATCGTAGAGAGCCCTTTATATATTTTTATATAACCTTCAAAATAGAAAAGTTATTAGTGTTAATATTGGTAAGACTTAAGGCAAGAAAGTAAGGAAGGATACCGAGTTCTAGTATTGTAAGGCTATAGCATGCAATTTCTATATTTCATGAAAGTGAATAGAGGACGGTTGTAAACATACTTTAAAATCTGAAATGTGGGATTAAAAAGTTTTATTAATACTTTCTGTTAAAGTGTATAGTGTATAAACGAAATTGGCTGCAACACGTAATTTGAATGGACGGCAGCAAACTGGTTAAGGTGGTCGTACACTAAAAACTCTCTGGGAGAAACTATTTAGGTAGCCCTATTGTTTATTTATTTTAAAATAATATTTGAAAGACTCAGTTTACCGTATTTAATATAAGGATTTACGTGACTTTAAACGAAGTATACAATTGTATATCGTACGTAGTTGCAAATTGGTTCCTTTAGAGACAATTGAAACTTTATTAACGGTTTTGTTGCCCGAGAACTAACCTTGAAAACGGTTTTGGTCTTACCCTACGTATAAAAATTATTAGAACTGGCTCATAACTAATTTCAAAGTAACGCCAGATTTAGAGCGAGGCAGCTTGGAATATACGTTTCCTGGAACATTCTTTACACTTTCTTGTAGTACACTTGACTACTTTTAAACTTACAACTTACAGCCAGTGTAATTTACGTTGCCTTACTATACAACGTTTAGTATATACAGTTTATGGAATAATTTTACACAAGTTGGAAAACATCCAGGTAGCGATTACTGTAATGTAGTGTAGAAACGTCAGAAGGTATGTGTTGTTTCTCAATCCGGTATTAAAATACTACACCACATTCATTTTGTTACGTTACTCACGAATTAAAAGGTGTCCTGATGCAGCGAAGCAGATGTAGGTGCTTTGCGAAATTGCGGTAACTTGCTCATAAATACTGGTACGTGTAAAACACTTTTCATGATACTTGGCGTATTTCTGCTTTTCGTTTTCCTATTTTAGCCAAGATTATGTAACTGTTCAACAAACTAGAACGGATGATATCACTTACAGAGTTACGAAAATCTTCTTAAAGAGGAAAAAGCAAGCGACAGTACAAGGATTAAATTTTATAAGACATTGCTACACCTTCATGGAACACATGAGAGTCAGGCGTGGGTCATGACAAAAAAGGAATGCGGTAAGATTCAGAGTGCTGAAATGCAGTTTCTTCGAAATACTTTAAATTATACATTGGAAGATAGAATAAAAAATGTGGATATCAAAGGATAACTGAAGTAAAGGATATAAGTGAAATTATTTCAATTTACAGAAAGCAATGATGGGATCATCTGCAAAGTATGACAGAGGATCGATTGCCGAAAGCGGCACTGAACTATAAAGCCATTGGTAGGAGAGACGTGGGTCGTCCGAGTATAACGTACCTACGTTATAATACCGGGAACCTGTGCTTCACTGGCTCTGGTCAATTACACAGGCTGCCATAGACTTAACCAACTTTTAATTAAACACATATAATTTTGATATATCTCTATAATTGAAGGAAAATGGACATGGGTTCCTGTTGATCTTTTCACTCAGTTTTGTGTGTTATATAATGACATCTCTTTATTATTATATAACCTTAAAATCTCTACATAAGGTTTTCAACATAGCTGATTCTTAATTTACAGATTACAGTTTACAACATATATTTCAGAAGGGCCCTTTAAATAAGGAAGTTTAGGAGTTTGAATTCTCCACGGATCCTGGATTTAAAACTTGTTTGTTAATAACGCTCATTTACTCATATACTATATTTCAACTTAAGCCATTTGAAGAATGGACTTTATTTAAACTTTAGAAACAGAGACGCTCTATAATTTAAGCGTTACTTTCTACTACACATATTTTTAAGCATATTACATACTACTGGTTACAATTAGTAACTACTCTTAAAAGTCTTGAAGTGTTATTTAAATTGTCTTTGGTACATTTTTTTATTTGAATATTACTTAATCACGGAAGACTTACTTCCGTGTCACCTTATGGTATCCTGATGTTGATTCAGATTAGGCTCCTCGGTCCTTGGGGTGTCTACTGATGGTCTGTCGTTATTGTAGTTTCCGTTGACGTTGAAGTTCCTGAAGTGAGTTCGGTGATTCTGAGGCTGGTACTCTCTTCTCTGATGTCTGGTAGAAAATCTCGTTAGTAGTATAACTCATGTTAATGTTTGTTCCACAGATATGCACTTTACATAATTATTGATAAAGGGTTTTCACCTTAGATACCTAGTACCTATTTTATTTTAAATACATTGTTCTCTTACAAATTAGTATGTAGAGATGTCATCGCGCACACTTATTCATTCTTTTTTCTTTTATATTACATGTTTATATAGGACTCACTATTTACCGCTACATTACGTTGCACACTGTTCTTAGTTGAACTTAAAGGAAACAAAATATGGTTTTGTTTTGTGGCATCGTTCGGATGCGACCAGTTTACTGCGTGAGCGCTCCATCACTAGTACTGTAAATTTATTGGGAGAGGTAAAGTAACTTCGCGGAGTTTACGCTTTACCAGAAAAATAGTTCCGCCTTTTAATCGATATTTACCGTTTTAATCTTTGACACATTTATTATCCAAAGATATCCTTTACTTCAGAAATGATTATTGTATACAACTGTTTTTTTCCTTGTTTATTTTTATTGAGTTGCACTTTACTCATATTATTAGTTTTGTTTATGGGTTAATATGCGTGCTGATGCCGGTTACCGCCTGTCAATGCATGGTTAATTATTTAGGGTGTTTCCTTACTTTTATACTCGCATTCCTTTTGTTTCTTTAAATCTCTTTATTAAGTCTTATTTCTGCGTTATTTTAGGGATTTCAGTTGTTTTAAATGTGCAATTTTATTTAAATCTAAATTTTCTCCTCTTCTTATTTTTTTTATTTATTATATTTTTATTATTAATAAAATCGTCACATACTCCGCCGCTTAAAGAAGACACAGGGTGATAAAAAAAAGAGGTGATTTCTATGGGTTGTCTGGTCAGCAATGAACTGGGAGTATGCTTGGCATTTCTGTGTGAAATTTCTCTCACCCTTTTCTCTTTTCAATTTCTTTAAAAGGTGCATGAGTCACTCTCAACTTACTTCTTACTATTATCAAGATATACAACGCCTTACAAACTAATGCTTAGCATACATAAATTTCAAACTTCATGAAGTATATTTAAAACACACAAAATTCTTCTTAATACTACTACTTAAGACTACTACCGGTTTTTTCTTTAGTTGTGAGTTACTCTTATTATAGAATTACTCTGCTATAGAATTACTCGTTAAGTAATCATTACTTAATAATTACTTATATTCGGTGTCAGCTGACTTCTCACATTTTTTTTACAGGATCTAAGGTTGGTCAGGCCTCATTCCTATTTATACGATTAGGTAATTAAGTGGTAACTCAATTACTCTGTAGCAGGTATACCTTTTTGTTTGCTTGCTGTCTAGCATTTCTTTTTCCATGATAATACTTTATCTAGGAAATATGTGTTCTACGTACATATTTTTGCGTAGTGGGTTCGTACAGGGAAACTGTTACTGGAGTTAAGTATTTGTAAATTTGGTAAGGACCACACCATCGGTATGATAGTTTGGAGGTGGTCTTATCAATTGCACTACTCGTCGGGTGTGTTCTATACATTACTAAGTCACCGACTTGGTACTTTACTACTTTATTATTATTCCGCTCGTGATATTTTCGAGATTTTCGTAAGTTCGCTCTTAAATTAGCGCGAGCTTCATTCCATATTTTCTTTATATTCTTATCCCTAATTTCGTGGGGTAGTAACTCATGTATTTTCCACTTAGGGGATAATGGGTGGTTAGGTTTTTATTTATACAATAATTCAAAGGGTGTCGATTTATGTCCTTCATGATAGGCTGAATTGAAGGCGAATTGTATCCAGGATAGATTCTGGCCCCAAGACGTATGGTCGTTTGCATGGTAGGCTATTAAAGCAGATTTTAGGTTTCGCAAATACCTTTCAGCTATATTACCTTGCGGACGATACTCAGTAGTGGTAATGTGGTCTATACCGAGTTTGAAACACATGTTCTTGAATTCCTTGGACTTAAACTGTGGTCCGTTATCTGACACTAGATGTACTGGTGTACCGAAATCTTTAAATAATCTATCTTACAAAATCTTCACGGTGGTCGATGCTAACGCTCGCCGCATGGGATACATCCAGACAAATTTGGTGAATGAGTCTACACAAATGAGTAGCATGGTATGTCCTGATTTCGAACGAGGGTAGGGGCCTGAAAAGTCTAAATAAATTTTAGGGAACGGGGTAGTAGGAGTTTCCGAGATTAATTGACTTATTTGGCTGTTTCGTGCTGGCTTGCTTAGTGCACACAACTTACACCTTTTTACGAAACCAGCTATCTCACTGTTCATATTTTCCCAATGATATTCTTTTCGAATGCGATGTATCGTTTTATTTATTCCCATATGAGCTCCAATGGTGGAAGAATGGTAGTATTCCATCAGCATAGGTTTAATAATATCAGGGGCAATTATTCTTAAATATTTTCCATTTGCTATTCTATAACATAATACTCTCTTACTCAATATGTATTTTTCTGACTTATTTCCTTTATATCTAGCTGTTCTATAATTGGCCTTAAATGCGGGTCTTGTTGTTTGTAATGAGCTATATTCGTAAATGCAACGGGGAAATTCGGTAATTATCGTATTAATAATTGGAGTTTCTCTACTCTCCTTACTTTCGAATGTTTCAATAGGCGGCTGGAACATACGGGACAGTGTATCAGCCACTACATTTTTGGTACCTCGAATATGTAACAATTTAATCTTAATACCCATCTTCCAATACGACCTAGCTGTTTAGGGTGATTTAATAACCAAGATAATGCTTGATTATCCGTTTCCAACAGGAACTGTTTATGTTCTAAAAAGGGTTTGAATTTCTCAAATGCGAAAACTATAGCCAAACATTCTAATTCGTATGCGGAGTATTTCTTTTCTTGGTCAGTCAGAGTTCGTGAAGCGTAACAAATCGGTAACCTAGAGTTATCTACTTCCTGATATATTACTGCACCTAGGGCTACACTTGAACTGTCTGTCTGCACTAAGAACGGTTTAGTAAAATCGGCTAATTGTGATACTGGGGGTGATATTATGCTTTCTTTTAGTTTTTCGAATGCAGCTTGGTGTTGCAGACTGCATTCAAATTTCGCTCCCTTTTTTCTTAAGGCATTCAGCGGTGCTGCTATATCGGCTAGATGAGGGATATACTTGTGGAAGTAATTTATCATTCCCAAAAATCGGGCTATTCCTTTCGCATCCCGCGGTGGTAAAAATTCTCTGATCGCACGGGTTCGTTCGGGGTCTATGCTTACCTTTCCGTTGGCCTTTACTATGTGACCTAAAAATGAAAATTGTGTAACGGCAAAATTTACTTTACTGGGATTTACTGTTAATCCGGCTTTCTTTAATCGGGAAAGTACTTCACGTAGATGTTTAATATGATGGTCCATTGATTCGCTGTAGATAACAATGTCATCTTGGTAATGATACACATATTTAAATTTTATATCGTGGAATAATTTCTTTAATAATCTGCTACATACAGAACTTTCTTGGGATATTCCAAAGGGTACTCTCTTAAATTGGTACAGGTTGAATGGGACGGCAAATGCGTTTAGACGTTTGGATTCTTCCGATAGGGGTAATTGATGAAATGCCTGATTTAGATCCATAATAGTGAAAACTTTCGCTTTCGTAAAATAATGAAAAGCACTGTGGATGTCGGGAAGTGGTATAGACTCGAATTCTATGTTTCTATTTAATTGCCTGTAGTCCACAACTAGTCTATGTTTATCATGGCCTTTAGGTACTAAAAACGCAGGTGATGAATAAGGGGAAGTAGAGGGTTCGATGACTTCTTGTTCTAATAATTTATTGATATGATTCCTCATTATTTCCATTTGTGGCGGGGATAATTTGTATGGGTGTAGACGTATCACTTTATTGTTGCTCAAATTGATCTTATACTCAATCAGGTTAGTTAATCCTAACTTCGGAGTGAGGACGGTTGCAAATTCGTTTATTAGTTTCTGTATTTTCAGTCTATCTTTACTTTCTAGATGGGTTAATTCAGACTCGTGGTGTTCTAGATGTGTAGCAGCTGTTCCGTTATTTTTACTGTTATTTGTTTCACAATCAAAACTATATTTTTGTGTACGATCGAATCCAAAATAATATTTCTTATCGTGAATGTCAAGAATCATACCTGTTTTACTGATAAAGTCAGCTCCCAATATTTAGTCGGGTCCTAATTCGTCGCATACCAACATTGGAAAATACCACTTTAGATTTTTAGTTTAATCGTGATGCTGAGTTTTATCATTCAATTTTGTTTGTTAGCTGTAGCGCATTTAATATTCACAGTTTGACTGCGTTTAACTAGGTTATGTTCAAATAAATTATCGGCTAGCTGTTGACTGATTAAGCTTCGAGTCGATCGGGAATCAATTAATCCGCGTGTGGATGTAACACCGAGGTCTACTTGTATATATGGTAATTGACACTTACTGATTTCACATTTAGTAGTAGTATTACATTTATCAATAAACTTCTTAACATAGGGGTCTAATTTTCTTTGGTTATTTTTATTGTTTAATTCGTTGACTTTTCGGGATTTACCTGTTTTCATGATGCTGCAGAAGACACAGGATTTCGGATCTCCCTGCCTCACATGTTTTTTGATAAGGGGGTTTCTAATAGTACTGTTTCTGTTTACAGTTTCTACTGAGGTGTCCAAATTTCCCGCAGTTATAACATTTTCTTTCTATACGAGCTGTATCACTTGTATCCTGTTGAGGTCGTGGGTCATTTGATTTACCATGGTTGTGAAAGTTTGTAGGTCTTCGAAATGGTCGTCTTTCACGCTGGGTTCTTGCATCTGTTCCCAGGGCTTGCGTTTCATTTCTACGTTGTACAGTGGAGAGTAACGCATGTCTGTTCTGATCTGAGTACCACACGTTTGACGAGTGTATACTGCTCTGTTCTAGATCAGCGAAAGTGTTGGGCCTATTTATTAATGCTAAACGAGATCTCTCTTCCGGAGATAATCCGACTAAGATTGTATCGACCAACTGTTTTTCGCTCCAGTTAACTTGCAGTAGTCGGGAAGATCCTCTAATATCAGCAATATTAGTGGGCCAGTCTCTCATGGGCTCCTTGTACTCGAAGTACGGTGGTGCGTTTGAGTTCCTCATAAATTCCAGTGGGAATAAAGTGTTTTATTAAGGTAGTATGAAGTTTTTCTACTGGAAGTTGCGAGCTTAATGACTCCAGTACACGATCTTTTAGCGGTGGTTTGCATTTGGGTAGAAGGACTTGTAAGATTTGCCAATCGTTTAGTTGCTGTAAATCTTTTATCTGTAGGAGGTATTTGATGAAGTTTAATAGTTTGGTAATACTCAAGCCATCCGTGTTAGGAATTTCTGTTATATTTTTTTCTACTGGATGCGTGATCTTTCCGTAGAGGTCCGCACTAAGATTTACGTGAGGTATAGTTCCAAGATGCTGGGTTAGTCATCGTAAAAGCATACTTATCGGTGCGATTATGGAGACCACTAGAAGGTGGGGCTTCTGATAGCGCTAGGGTATTTACGTCTCTATCTGGTAGCTGATCATGACTCTTTTGTACTCTCGATACAGTGGGTGATTCGTGATTCGCGGTGGTGGGCGGGTGTTCTAAAGTAGGAGATTGAACTGGGGAGATATATAATTTCTTCAGATATTGTTTTATTTCTTCCATTCTAACTGAGTCGGACTTTCTTCGCAATTCATTGATTATTGTGGGTAATTGCTGTAATGCCTCATCCGCAAATTTTTGCACATCGGGTGGGATTACAGTAACGTTGGGCCAGTTTAATAAATTCTTCATCCGACGGGTTAAATGCTACATTCTCTGCGTGGTACGCAATATTACTGCAGGTGATTTTTCGTCGTGTAGTGTTTGAGATAATAACGTCAATTCCCGGTACTTCGCATAACACGTTTCTCTTTCGCTCTCATAATCTAGTTCGCTTAATCTACCTAACTGCGCGGGTGTATCTGATCTACTTTCGCGTAATGTTTTGCGTAATTCTGCGACTGTTACGTTCGCGTGAGGTAAACCGCGTAAAAGTGCTTCGTAGCACATTTCGTCTATTAATAACAAATCAGGGTTAAATAAAGCCATGTTTCCTTGATGTTAAGTACTATAAGTACTTATTCTACTAATACTAAATTCTATATACTAAATACTACTCTCTTTTTTTTTACTAAAATAAACAATTTTAATTAGCTGTGGAATCTTTACATAGTTTATACGAGAATTGAATCTCGTCTCAGGGAAAGAGAAATCTCACACAGACGTCATCTAATTTAAAACATATGGTGGAAATATGTTGTTACTAAGCACTGGAAATCGCAAGCTTTGAATAACAATAGGGGGAGACGGACAATCGTTTAACTCGCCGTGACAATAGGGTGACAAGGTACCGTTTTATGCAGGAGAGAACAAGATATCTACCGGTCTGGGATTGTTGTCAAATCGACACGTTGGTGACTGAAATTTTCAGACAA
This sequence comes from Magicicada septendecula, assembly GCA_034769895.1. Lineage (NCBI taxonomy): Eukaryota > Metazoa > Arthropoda > Insecta > Hemiptera > Cicadidae > Magicicada > Magicicada septendecula. Next base: position 284,381,643 of record CM068369.1, on the reverse strand, counting down.
GCACGTACATGGGCTTACACATTTAAAATTCACAATTATCCTTACCTATATTACATTATATTCTAATTATTTCTTTAATTTTTTTTTTGGGACTCTTGTTTATTATTTTTGTAAGTTACTGGAATATGTTAAAGTAACTGAGTGAATAGATCTACAGAGTGGCACATTTTATCTGTGTCACGATGTATGAAAACATTTTATATAAAAGCAGAGTGGCGCATTTTATAACGTACCTATGTTATAATACCGGGAACCTGTGCTTCATTGGCTCTGGTCAATTACACAGGCTGCCATAGACTTAACCAACTTCTAATTAAACACATATAATTTTGATATATCTCTATAATTGAAGGAAAATGGACATGGGTTCCTGTTGATGTATTCACTCAGTTCTGTGTGTTATATAATGACATCTCTTTATTATTATGTAACCTTAAAATCTCTACATAAGTTTTTCAACATAGCTGATTCTTAATTTACAGATTACAGTTTACAACATATATTTCAGAAGGGCCCCTTAAATAAGGAAGTTTATGTGTTTGAATTCTCCACGGATCCTGGATTTAAAACTTGTTTGTTAATAATGCTCATTTACTCATATACTATCTTTCAACTTAAGCCATTTGAAGAATGGACTTTATTTAGCTTTTGCCATTTGAATAATGGACTTTATTTAAACTTTAGAAACAGAGACGCTCTATAATTTAAGCGTTACTTTCTACTACACATATTTTTAAGCATATTACATACTACTGGTTACAATTAGTAACTACTCTTAAAAGTCTTGAAGTGTTATTTAAATTGTCATTGGTACATTTTTTTATTTGAATATTACTTAATCACGGAAGACTGGCTTCCGCGTCTTCTCTGATGTCTGGTAGAAAGCCTCGTTAGTAGTATAACTCATTTTAATGTTTGTTCCACAGATATGCACTTTACATAATTATTGATAAAGGGTTTTCACCTTAGATACCTAGTACCTATTTTATTTTAAATACATTGTTCTCTTACAAATTAGTATGTAGAGATGTCATCGCGCACACTTATTCATTCTTTTTCTTTTATATTACATGTTACATAGGACTCACTATTTACCGCTACATTACGTTGCACACTGTTCTTAGTTGAACTTAAAGGAAACAAAATATGGTTTTGTTTTGTGGCATCGTTCGGATGCGACCAGTTTACTGCGTGAGCGCTCCATCACTAGTACTGTACGTTTATTGGGAGAGGTAAAGTAACTTCGCGGAGTTTACGCTTTACCAGAAAAATAGTTCCGCCTTTTAATCGATATTTACCGTTTTAATCTTTGACACATTTATTATCCAAAGATATCCTTTACTTCAGAAATGATTATTGTATACAACTGTTTTTTCCTTGTTTATTTTTATTGAGTTGCACTTTACTCATATTATTAGTTTTGTTTATGGGTTAATATGCGTGCTGATGCCGGTTACCGCCTGTGAATGCATGGTTAATTATTTAGGGTGTTTCCTTACTTTTATACTCGCATTCCTTCCGTTTTTTTTAAATCTCTTTATTAAGTCTTATTTCTGCGTTATTTTAGGGATTTAAAGTTGTTTTAAATGTGCGATTTTATTTAAAACTAAATTTTCTCCTCTTCTTATTTTTTTTTATTTATTAGGTATATTTTTATTATTAATTAAATCGTCACACGAGGATGAGATGGGTGCAGAACAGGTTTAAATAACATAACCGTTAAAGAGAAGAAGAAAAAGAGTTCAGAAAATTAAAGGAAAGTGGTAGAAAAGTTTAGTTAAGCGAAAGGATTACTAAGTGTCCGGTTCGTGACTACAATAATCACTAGGTCTACGACTAACGCCACTCTTTCTTCGTATTTTCTTTTAGACATTTCATATTCCTTTTGCTAATACACTCTTCAATCTATTGTTGTTTTCAAACGAACAACACGACACTACTGGACGTGATCTATTTCAAACTGTAGCTCCAGCTGTCACCATCGCATGCGTCTACTGTATAAACAAAACGTACCTACCTTCTGTCGTGCCGCACCCATTCACTCCATGCGGACATTGCATGCGACGGTCACTCAAAAGAATCCTCATCATTACAGACACTTACCGAACCTTTTCCGTAAAAAATAGAGACACGTAAAATTCAATCTATTAATTCTTACAAATTGGTCTTAGTTACTTCAATTATATATGCGGTTTCGTTTGAGGGATTGTCGCATGAGATTACTGCACGTCGTCGTTGGTGAACGACACGTTACGTGGAGTTCATCAGAAATGGTTTTGTTATTGCGTCGTTAGTTGTGTCACGTGACGTATGTCATAGTTTTCAAGTTCAAAAATAATGAAAATAGTTGATAAAATATATATCTTTAATACTAGGAAATCAGTTATTACATGGATTTAAACTAATACTAATACTAACAAACAAAGAACAAACAATAACGTTTGTTCTTTGACAAATACATTAAAAGCAAATAAAAGTTTAACAAAACAGTTATTAATTAAAAAAGTAGCAAAAATAGCACTTATTATTAATTTAATAAGATTAATTAATTTAAAAAAAAGTAAGTTGTCGCAGAGGCAGGAATTTGGCTTTGAAACAATTACAGACTGTAGTCAGTTTTATTGTAGTCAATTTGAATTCTAACAATAAGGTAAGAAATGATCTTAATCAAACACTAAAAGAATATCAAACACTTTTTTATTATCAGATATACTACTTACTTAATTCACTATTTGATCAGAATTCAAATATAATGAGAAAATTTATTTTATTTTTGTTAATTATTTTTTAACACTTAATTATAATTTTTTAATCCTTTTGTTAACTCTGTGAAGAAATTAACAAGAATAACAAGGCTATATCCAATCCAATTCTTCTTACAAATTGCAATAACAGTCTTAATAAAACTTATTGGTATTGACTTAAATTTGCGATGGATTTACGACGCGTTCGTTGCAATATGTGTTCCTTACAATCTTCTTTGTACGTCCTTGAGTTTCAGTAAAACTATTTTTATACTTACATCCCACGTGTTTTATTTTCCCTAGTACACAAACATAGGTTTATATGCTTTATCCAGGTAGCGATTACGACAATGTAGTAGGTGTAGGAAACTTCAGAATGTATTTGGTGTTTCTTAAAGTAGTATTAAACTACTGTTGTGCATTCGTTATGTAACGTTATTCGTGTCCTTAATGCAGTGAAAGCAGTGTAGATAATTTCAGTATTTTTGGATATTTGTTCTAAACAACAGTGAAATCTAGTTATCTTTTACCAATATTTTGGTAATTTCTATTTTGATTTCAGATTACAGGTACGTTTTCAATTTCAGTTGAATTATAAATCGGCACTCTGTTTTTTGTTTCCTTACTTATTACGTTTCTAAACAGTTTGAAAACATTTTCTAACAGACGTAGTTTTTTATAAATTATAGTCGTTATTTTAATTTTGAAATTTAATTTTAATTATTTTAAAGCCGGGTAATTTTGGCTTTCTTGGCACACGTACGAAAAGGAATCAATTTTTGAAGTATTTTTGAAACATTTTAATGAAAATTTTTTCAAGTGCTAATTTTTTAGGAAAATCTAATCCTTACTAATTTGTTAAAAGCTTCAATTCTGATCTCATTTTATACAAATAACATCAAATTCAACATTGTTTTGAAAAAGTCGCTAACAAGTAGTTGTCATCTTGGTATGAAGTAACTAATACGTTACTACAAAGGTTTTAAAAAAGATATAAACACTTGGTAAGTTTCACAGTTTGTTATTTACCTCTGACAGCTGTTTCAGTTTATTAAGCTGTTCTTAAAGAGACCATAGATACAGCTGATAGAAAAGGTGTTTGTAAGTTTTTAAAACCTTTGCATTAATTACATGTTTCACCAAGTAGCCAAAGAGTCATCAATCAATTAATTGATATTAGCTGTGTAAAAATTGTAAAGAAAACATCTTATACATACACAAGAACACAGAGTGAATATGCAGTGGCAAATCGATTTACCATACAGATCAAAGATTGGTGTTTTGCTCTCGAAACGTGAAAAAACATCCTAGGATAAGAGGGTGTTATTGTTTTCAAAAAACACAAGCAGTAACATATTTTTTTCACTGCGCGCGCGCGTGTGTGTGTTCCTCAATATTCTGCGTACGGATGTAGATGGATGCATAGTCTTATATTGCAGGCACGTTAAAACGTATCTCACGTCTCCCGAAGGAGCCTGAGGCGACGCTAACTTAGTACATAAACGGATTGGTTTCAATGTACGATAAGTTTAATTCCTTAGTGAATTTCGACGTTTTGCTCAAGTACGTTACGTATAAAGAAGTCGCTTTCAAATATCATTAGTATATTCTAACCCACAATCGTGATATTGACTGTATTATATTCGGCGAGTGTATTGTCTAGACAGTTCCACTGTCAATAATGATATCACAATCAAAGCCACTGGTATTTACCGTGTAAGCCTATTATCCTTCCTTAGACTGTCAATATAAGCGTATTAATCATGCTTAGTTTGCCAAATTATGTTCAAATTGTCTTTGTATGGATAACGAAGCCAGTGTATCCTGATTATACGTAGGCTATATTGTGTAAATTTATTTACTAGTGTTACTTTATTACATAATTATTTATCTCAATAAACTATCTCTGTCTGTCTGTCTACCTATATATCTTTGTGTGTGTGTGTGTGCGTGTGTGTGTGTGTGTGTATGTGTGCGTGTCGTGCGTCACTACGGTTCCGATTAAGCCTTGATTCTATAGCCTATGATTTATTGCCATGTAGGGGACGTTTCTACGTTGGTGTTAACCAATTCAATCTTTCAATCTACACCATCGCCATATTCTGCGCTTAACCACGTGCAGTAACGAGCTGACGGTGGAAACGCTAACACGTCTGTCTGTCGCGTTGCTACTGACTAACGTCCGACTGTCTCAGCCAGACTGTTGCACTGCCTAAACAGTAGGTTTACGGGGTTTGGGGTTGGAGGAACTCGATTGTCTTACAAAGTAAGCCCTCATCCAATTTAAAGAGATCTACTTCTGGATTTACCATTGTGACTTTTGCTTTCGGTTCGTCTTTTATCCTGCAAACGGACTTCATATCCAGGCAACTTAGTCTCATTGATTGTATGAATCCTTCGACTGAAGCTTTATTGGTTGTCTCAAAAAATACCTAAATAAATTCAGAAAAGTACATCTACATGCCTGTAATAAATGACGTTAATTACCAAAAAATTAGCAATAGAATATAGGCTATTTGCTACTTTCACCTACACGAAGACTAATTTTATGATAGAACTATGAAATTATTGAAGATATTATACAAAATATTTATCAGACTTGTTTTGCTCATTGGTATTCGTTTGTTTTATCAGTTACACAATTTAAGCATTTAACTCAAATCTGGAGAATATTACGTTAAATGTAATAGCAGTAGGGCCTATACGTTGAGCGCTGTCATAGCTAAACGTTTTTGGGCAAAATAATCTCTTGCATTAGTTATGTATGAGTGTATAATCTGTTATTAGTGTATTAGTATAATCTGTGTGTATGAGTTAATAATTGGCTTTGTACTCTGTGCAGTACTGACAACACTATCATTGGCAATAGTATATTAATGTTCGTGCGTCGTTTTACTGGTGGTTGATCTCTGTTTATAATCAGTCCACCACAAAGAAGTAACTTTTTTTGATTTTATAGTGTTATTAAAAATTTTCCTGTACCGATTGCTAACTCGATTATAAGGGAATTATAGTAGTTCATTTTAATAAAATTAAAGAAATTCAGTAATAAACATAATGCACCTAAGTTGGTTAGTAAAACATATCAAATGGTATCATAATATTAGATAAAAAAGAACTGAGTATTTTTACTGTTGGTAATATTCTGGTTTGGCTAAGAAAGATTTGGCTTTCCTAACCTAATATCTCCTTTTCGTGTAGGACGATGAAAATTTTTTTGTTTAATCCGCCGTTTATGATAACACATCATGTTTAACTATTTAAGCTTAAAATAGATTCCTAAAACGGCTTTATTTCGAAGAATCTCGGCTAAAATGGCTTCCCTCAAAGTAAACGGAGACAAAATGATGTCTCGGTAGATGTAACTGGCTGTCATAGCAGCTAAACTAAGTATCCGGCGGTTACTAGAATTACCGTTTGATTAGTCCCGGTCCAAGTGGACCGAAACTGTTGAATGAAATAATGTTCCACAAGCGTGGACAGGAAGTGTTAATTAATTGGGCCCAAGTGGGCTAAATGTATTCTTCTTGAATTAAGTATTCTGTTGGCTGGTCTTCCATAGTGATTGAGATGATGTGTAAAATGAATTAATTCTGCATTAAGAAATAACAAGAAGTGGACTGTATACGAATAATTTTAATATTTTGAATAATTACATTACAGCTGTAAATTTGAATGAGGCTGGCTAATACTGCATGTTGCGAATTAGTATGAATTTAGCTAATCATGAAGAGGGCCTAGTCGGCCATATTCGAGAATACAAAGGCCTAAAGCCTACATTTAATGTCGACGCTAATTGACAGCGAAGGATTCGGCGAACCGAACGCCGAGATAGCTAGCTAAGCACTGTATTAGTTAATTGATATGCTAATTATGGCGCTAATTGGCCATAAGTACAAATGTGCGGCCTACGGCCTACATTGAACGAGAATAAATGACAGCGAAAGATGTGCTCGGCTCGGTACTACCGCCGCGAGCGTTTGATACGCACTGTGCAAGGTACAACCACGCGAAAATTGATGCGCGATATAAATCAGATTAGCCAACCTAGAAAATAAAATCATTGCGCTACCGTCCATAAGCTGCCCGTCAAAAATCAAAAAGATTTTTTAATACATTTTTTAATAAATTAGAATACATTTACAATTTAATTTAAAAGAGTGCAGTTCTTACTAACGATGGTTAGCTTCAAGGCTAAGTTGAACCTTGAGTTGACATTAGATAACGGCAGTCTGCCGCTAGTTTAGAGATAAGCATGCATAAGATAAGCCTGTAGACAGGCGATTGTAGGCCAAGGTTGGCGAACAGCTGTTTCATATACGAATAAGTCTGGTTAACAATATTTCTGACACAAGTGTGTGCAGTATGTAACATTATAAAACATGAAAGAAAAATACATAATTATACAATGTTTAATGCATGAACGGAGGTTCATCATGAACAAAATTGTTGTTGAACATGTTGTAGTTGCATGTTCTATTGTATATTCAGCAGGGCGGCATGTATTGACCTAGACATGCTATTCCTGAAGTTTCAGGAATTTACAATATGTAACAATGTATGAGCAAACCAGATGCTGAATGCAGCCCAGCTATGACATGTATGTCATAATTTTAAATAAAGAATTGTGCATGCTTACTTACAAAATGAATAAAATATAAAATACAATATGAATAAATTAGACGAGGCAGTTACATACGGCAGACGCTTACACTAGTTTTTACATAGACACAATTTATGTGAATACAACAACAATAATTTGAATAATTACAAGATAAATAATTGCAATGTCAAAGAACAATACAATACTGAAATTACAGAAGCAATTTAACAATTTAAAGACACTCACAGAATAGTACACATTTATCAGCAACAATATAAAGAAATGAATGCATGGTTACTTAACGGCAAAACATGCGAATATTATGTAATAACATTTCATAAATAAGACCACCCAAAGACATGCAATACACCCCATAACATCAATGAAAATGTGAGACATCGTATGCCACAAAAATTAACATACAATACAAATATCAAGATACCACAGAACTGTGATAATTAGAAGCGTGCCACGACGCAAAATTGACAAAAATATTGTGATAATTCATCACAATTATGTTGACCAAATGGTCGTAACAAATAATAAGCCAATGGCTGAATAAAACAGCATTGTGCTATAATCATAATGTCAAATCTCGTCTCGCGCTGGCAACAGACATAATTTATGTATTGGTCTCCGCAAAACACCCGTAGGCGTGCGAATGTCTACGACGCGAACCAAGTTATCTGGGCCGGGAAATGTGGCGATGATCACGCCAAATTTCCAGGCTAATGGAGGCAAGTTATCCTCAATAAGCAAAGCTAAGTCACCAATGGAAACATTATCTTTGGCAAACTTCCACTTGTGACGCTGTTGCAGCTGGTGCAAATAATCGCGAGACCACGCCTTCCAAATGTCCCGGACAAACCTCTGAAGTAGTTGCCAACGACCAAGACGAGAAACAGGAACGTGAGAAAGGTCTGGGTCAGGAATCGCAGTTAGGGGCGCGCAAATCAATAAATGGCCAGGTGTAAGTGGCACCGGGTCGTTAACATCCGAAGAAATAGCAAATAAAGGTCGAGAGTTCAGACATGCCTCTATCTGAGACAAAACGGTCGTGAACTCTTCGAAGTTTAATATAGATTTGCCTACCACGCGCCGCAGATGAAATTTCAAACTCTTTATGCCGCTCTCCCAAAGGCCACCGAAGTGAGGTGAGGAGGGCGGAATAAATGACCATAATGTCCCCTGAGAGGATGTGAATGACTTAATCGAGGTGATGGCACTCTTATTGTGCCAAAAGTTGTAAATGTCATGTAAGATGGTGCGGGCCTTCCTGAAGTTCGTGCCGTTGTCGGAGTACAGCTGACTAGGTATACCCCGACGTGCCATAAAACGACGTAAAGCAGCTACAAATGCGCTGGCAGTAAGGTCGGACACCAATTCCAGGTGAATAGCCCTAGTTGCTAAGCAAACAAACAGAGATACGTATGCCTCAGTAAAGGTTCTAGACCTCTGCCCGCCATGACGAATCATGAAGGGACCACCATAATCAACCGCGCAAAATAGGAACGGCCTTGAAGGAGTGACTCTAGGGGATGGCAAAATGCCAAGTCTCTGGACCTGCTGTGTGGCACTAAACCTGATACACTTGAGACACTTACGAATAATGGAACGGATGACTAGCCGGGCATTAACAATCCACCAACGTTGACGCAGTGAATGATGCACGAGCTGAGCATCAGCGTGAAGTAAACGAATGTGTTAAGGCGATGTAAACGTTCGATGATAAGGCGTGTAATATGCGCCGATGGGGGTAATACGATAGGATGTCTCGAATCGTAAGGTAACTGGGAATGCTGCAAACGTCCGCCCACGCGTATCACTCCAGAGTCGTCAAGAAACGGGTCGAGAGAAGCCAACTTGCTCCTAATGGAAACAGAAGATCCGTTCCGAAAACAATTAATTTCGGCTGCGAAGTGGATCGACTGAGATTGTTTTATGAAGAAATTGAGAGACTGATGAATTTCTACAGGGGTCAGACCGCCCGAAAGTTTGTCCGCACATGAGTGCCTAATATTTCTGATGAAACGAAAACAGTAAGCGTATACACGTGTCAGCCGGTGCAACGAGGAAAAGTCCAACGATAAGTCAACAGCCAGGGTAGACATTAGCGACCGGTTGTGTGCAGTTTTCTCTTCCGCGGTGACTTCCGAAGACGATGGAGTGGCCGGTACGAAGGATGGGACAGGATTAGACTCTGACGATTGAGACAGACAGCTAGGACCGTGCCACCAAAGCGAGCAATCGCGCAAAACGTCAGGGAAACACCCCCTAGATATAATATCAGCAGGATTGCGTCGCGAATCAATGTGATGCCAGGTATAAACTTGCGTGCGACGCTGAATTTCAGCAACCCGATTACCGACGTATGTCTTCCAACGCGTAGACTGGGCATGAATCCAGTAAAGAGCCACCATAGAATCAGAACACAAATGTACATTATCAATAAACGAATAAAGAGCAGGAATAACCTTAGATACTAGTCGCGATAATAACAAACAAGCGCAGAGCTCGATGCGAGGTAATGACACTTGGCGTAGGGGAGCTACGCGAGATTTGGAACACAAGAGACGACAGGAAGCAGTAGAATCCTGATAAATGACTCGGATATATATACAACAGCCGAACCCTTTCTCCGAGGCATCCGAAAACCCATGCAACTGAACCGTAACCGCCTCACGGTTGCAACGAATAGATCGCGGGACTATTATTTTACCAATCAGACTCAATTTGTTACACAAAGAATGCCAATCCGAAAGTGACTGACCGGAAATCGGTTCATCCCAACCAAGCTTACAAAGCCAAAGTCGCTGCATAAAGTGTTTATACAAAAAGACAACTGGTCCGATTAAACCCAGCGGATCATATATTCCGGCGATAATTGAAAGAATCTTTCTCTTGGATATGCTATGGTCAACCGGAGATAGTTTGACATCAAACAAAAATGAATCGGCAGTGTTGTTCCAAAGAATGCCCAGGGTACGCACATTGTCCTGTTTATTTAGGGGTAGTGAAAAGTTGTGATGATTTGCGACCGCTGTGGGTTCATTTGATGCCCATTTGTGCAACGTGAAACCATATTGAGCAAGTAACGCACCTAGGTCGGATTTCAGCTTGGTTAGATCGGGGATAGTGTCCGAACCGGTAAGTAAATCGTCGACATAAAAATCGTTAGTTATGGCTAAAGCCGCTTGGGGAAAGGAAGTTTGATTGTCTCTAGCAATTTGTAGAAGGCACCGAGTGGCGAAAAAAGAGGCGCTAGCCGTGCCGTAGGTTACTGTTTGCAGCGCAAAATGCTTAAGTGGTTCGAGGGGAGAGTCACGCCACAAAATGCGTTGATAGTGACAATGTCCTTCAGCTACGCGAATCTGACGATACATTTTTTCGATGTCGGCAATCAGGACATACTTATGTATGCGAAAACGCAACAGAATAGAGAAGAGATCCTGCTGAACATTGGGGCCTACTAATAATATGTCATTTAACGAAAGACTATTAGTAGTCTTGGACGAACCATCAAAAACAACGCGCAGTTTTGTGGTCAAGCTAGAATGTTTAAACACTGCATGGTGAGGCAAGTAGTAAATATTTGACGCTCCTGAATTGATAGCGCCATGATCGATGAGTGTCATGTGCCCAAGATCCATATATTCCCTGATAAAGTCCGCGTAGTCGCGAGCGGAATCGCGCATCGCGCCTGAATCGACGCTCCAAGCTTAAAAATCTTGATTCGGCACTTGTGTAAGATTCCCCCAAGTGGGGATTATCAGACTTGAATAGGAGCGACACTATAAATCTACCCTCGTGGTTGCGCTGAGTAGAGCGCACAAAATGCTCTTCGCAAGCCGACTCGCCGTCAGGGGTATCGCCAGGTATTGTTTCTGCCTCCCAAAATCTCTCGAGAGATTGCAGAATTTGACTGTCATTGTTCCTTGCCAGGAACGAAACCGCAGGACCCTGGGTGTGGCAGTGTTTGGGCAGATTGCCGGCCAGAATGTAACCCAGTTTTGTTTCCTGAATGATAGGGAAGTTGGGTCCGCGTGTGTATTTATTGGCTAATATTAAATCCAGATAAAATTGTGCCCCTAATAGTATGTCGATCTGTGAAGATATATTAAAATCTGGGTCGGCGAGAAAAATTTTGTTTGGAATGTGGAACCGGTTGATGTCAAACGAGATTGAAGGCAGATTATGAGTTAAGTTAGATAGGACGGCACATTTGGCCTCAAAACTATGTCTCTGATAGCGAGAAATAATACGCATAGAAGCAATGTCAGTAGCGCAACACGCTGTATTGTTTATTCCTGTAATTGGAACATTAGATCGGGTTAGTTTAAGGTGCAACCTTTTCGCAAATGATTTCGTACAAAAATTGATCTGGGAACAGGCGTCTAGGAGTGCCCGAGCTTCATGCCTGTTGCCAGCCTGATCAACGACATATACAACCGCTGTGGATAAAAGAACATTGTTTTTACACTGTAATTTAAATGATCAATAAATGCTGCTGGCAGCTGGTGATTTCGGCACGTAATTAGCGTGCAGCAAGGTGTGGTGACCCTTTGAACAAATTTTACAGACCTGTTTACCTTTACAATTTGTTATCAAATGACCTGCTCTAAGGCAGTTAATACAGCATTTATGATTTGCAACCAATTGACCCCGCTCAGTGGCACTTAATATACGAAAATTGTTACACATGTAAAGCGGGTGGTCAGATTTACAACACACGCATAAATAATGCCTTGCCGCTGCGTGATAACTCTTAAAGGTATTGCTGCCAGCAGTATTTCTTAAACTATATTTCTCAAATTTATTGTTTGGTTTTACGCTAGGTTTGTTGAATTGCTGTCCGGATTCAATTGGCATTGTATTTTCTAAAAGCTGTCGGCGCAAGTTTAAAAAATGCGTAAAGTCTTGAAAACTGGGCAAGTTGTCAGGGTCTATTGACTCCTTCCAAAGTTTTAAAGTAATAGGGTCAAGTTTGGTGGAGAGCAACTGTATGGTAATAAACTCAAATGAATTTACGGACAGCTTCATTGCCGCCAGTGAATTAACGGAAGACGTTATCGTATTCGTAAACTCCGCCAAGCTTTGGACTGAGTCCTTTATTGTGGACTTAACCTGAAGTAGGTTTTGTACATAATATTTGGCTAATATAAATGGATTATTATACCTTTCGGACAGCAAGTTCAACGCTATTACATAATTTTCTTGACAAATGGGTAATGATTTAATTAAGTCTAATGGTTCACACTTCACCGAGGAATGCAAATAATGCAGTTTCTGTACTGGTGTTAAGTCGGATCTTGAATGCACTAGATCATTGAAAATTGAATAGAAGTGTTGCCCCTCAAGTATGTTGCCTGAGAAGCAGGGCAAACTTATCGGCTTTAAATGCATAGGCGTCGATAGTACAGGAGGCACAGTCTGAGTATTAAAAGTGTCAAGAAGTTGTAAAATGTTTGCCTCAGTTGAGTATATCATTTCCTCAACCTCGACTCGGTCTGCCTGAGCAGCGCTCGTGTCTTTACTGATAAGCTCTATCTCAGACTGTACCTCGTCGTACTTCGAGGCCAAGCTCTTAAGACTTTCTAATCTTACAGTCAGAAAATGTTTTGTGCTTAAATTAATATCAAACGAATTTACCGCGGATTTTATCCGCACTATCGCGGACTTTAATCCGCCTCTCTTTCTGGTCAGCACCTTGAGGCCTTCTTCAGATATTTTTTACGCACCTTTTTACTGTTGTTGGTGGTACCTGGTTGGCGACGTCCCACAGCGTCGGCTCCTTGGTTACGATGGTGAACAGCTGGCAGAGATGACCACTTTGAAGCACTGCAGCCGGCAGGAACTTGCTATTACGTTGTCCGAAGATGACGAGCGAAATGGCGACGCAAATCACGCCACGGTCGCATTAGCTGACGCGCCAATCCGCCCGTGATGGCCAGAAACAGATATAAAGATATTAAATGGAAATCCAGGTCCGGAGTGACCAAAAAATGATTAGTCCCGGTCCAAGTGGACCGAAACTGTTGAATGAAATAATGTTCCACAAGCGTGGACAGGAAGTGTTAATTAATTGGGCCCAAGTGGGCTAAATGTATTCTTCTTGAATTAAATATTCTGTTGGCTGGTCTTCCATAGTGATTGAGATGATGTGTAAAATGAATTAATTCTGCATTAAGAAATAACAAGAAGTGGACTGTATACGAATAATTTTAATATTTTGAATAATTACATTACAGCTGTAAATTTGAATGAGGCTGGCTAATACTGCATGTTGCGAATTAGTATGAATTTAGCTAATCATGAAGAGGGCCTAGTCGGCCATATTCGAGAATACAAAGGCCTAAAGCCTACATTTAATGTCGACGCTAATTGACAGCGAAGGATTCGGCGAACCGAACGCCGAGATAGCTAGCTAAGCACTGTATTAGTTAATTGATATGCTAATTATGGCGCTAATTGGCCATAAGTACAAATGTGCGGCCTACGGCCTACATTGAAACGAGAATAAATGACAGCGAAAGATGTGCTCGGCTCGGTACTACCGCCGCGAGCGTTTGATACGCACTGTGCAAGGTACAAACAACTACGCGAAAATTGATGCGCGATATAAATCAGATTAGCCAACCTAGAAAATAAAATCATTGCGCTACCGTCCACCGTTCCTGTCGTGTATTAACCGTTCCCATCTCCTGGTTCTTCTCTTGCACTGGTAGATAAGACAGAGAAAACAGCAGTTTTTACGAAACTTTTATAAGTGGCTCGGTTTTACTGTATGGAAGTAAGTCATGGATTTTTATATTTGTCTTACTGGATTGATACTGATGTAGAGAATAAATTTGGCCAGATCTCAACTAGTTTACCGCATCCTTAAAAATGTGACTGCTCAGTGAGAACCGAAGCAAGTTTCTTGAACAGAGAAAACCGTTATCAGACTTTGTGCTATAATACATACGCTGAGACAAGTTACAACGTACAACCGGATCGCCAATTCAGTCGTATCATTCTAATTTTCAGAACGCCTGCCACAGCACAGTGAAAACTATGCACTCCACAAATGTAGACATAAAAATATACTGTATAAATAATTCTAAAATTAGGCAACGCGCGTAACTATCACGTGAACAGTGGACGTGTGTCTCTTACCTCGATGTATACACTGTAGTTACGGTATGACAGTAGTTTGCACGTGAACCATGTGCAACAGTAAGAAGAGATTTCTTAAACGCAGAATATCTTTTCAAGGCTTTGGTTAGATTAACGCAAGGTTCTTCCTTCTTTTGTAAACGTACAGTATGCTTCCCTTCTCCTTACATTTTTTTCTTTACACCGCTTCTAAAAGCCGTTTTCATTCTCAGAATCGACTGTCTTAATTACAAAGTTACTGCTCACAGTAACTCCTTTGAATTGTACACCGCTTGCTCGTCCAGGTTATTCCATTGATTAAAAAACTGATAATCAGAAGGATATCCTAAAAGCGCCTGATCAAAGTGGAATTTCTTTGCAAACTCAATTTTAACACACAATGATTTTGTTTCGTAATTAAATGTAACTTTTGAGAAAAAAGAATTCGATTTCATTTTTAATATGTAAGCCTCAATCAGCAAAGAATTGGAGCGACATGATTACTTTTATCTTGATTTTACTGGGACGATTTTTTAAAATTCTATACTAATATTGATTTTCTTGTACAGGCAAAGTAGTTTAGAGTGGTAAACAAGGTAGGCTGACACGTTGCGCTGTTTGAAATATGTTAAAAGCAGAGTGAACAGCACTGCGCTTCAGCCTCATATTATCGGTACCGCAGAATCATATATCAGATATTTATTTATTTTCAAATAGTGGTGATTTACACTTTACGATCTGGAGAGTAAAGTCGATCTGGGGAAAATAACCGCCAAGTTGGTCCCATTTATACACGGAAGCCTTTTTATCAAAAAGTTAAACAAACCGATTTTATAATTATTAATTTTGTCTGTTGCCTTGTTACAAGTACATCTGCTTGTCGTTCATTGTCACTACCCTCTTTATAGTTCACTCGCTTAAATTTCTTAAAAATTTAAGTGTGCTTTTAATTTCAGTCGTTTCAGATTTAAAGTTAGTCCACACATAATATCTCCATACTCCAGTCTCACAGCCTGTGTGGCTTTTTGCTTTCGAAGAGGGAATTTTGATGCTTGTTAGCCAATAACCACACACAGAAAACTTATATCTGTGTCTAGGTTTGAGAACCATATGATTTTCAAAGAGGTGTTTTCTTTCTTCTAAGATAGTTCACATTAACTGGTTTCATAAGACTGTTAGCCTGACTTAGCTTAAAAGATGAAAACTTAGCTTGGTTAGCTTTATTTTGTTGAAAGCAATTTATTTAAGAGCGTTTGAAATTAATTTACTAAAGCTACTTGATAATATGGTCTTTCATCTAGATCATTGTGTTAGCGTAGTATAACTTAGTTATATTTTCTGGAGATTCAAAATACTTTTACTTTTTCATAAAGTGATACACAATAGATATGCATTAAATTAATCTTTACATTGATGGCAGCGATTGTAGTAATTTTACAAAATGATTGTTATATAATTATTAATTGCAGTTATTATACAATTTGATTGCCTTATGCCTATATATATATATATATATACACACACATAATTGTTGGTTATGGGTTATATGAAAAAAAATAATTTATACACCTATATTGTAAGTTTATGTGCCCTTGTGGACATGAATTATAAATACATGTTTTCACGTATGGGGTTTGAAAATAAGTGGATTTCGGCAATTGATTGTTTGATTAAAAATTAAAAATTGAGTGTTTTTTTATAACAATGTATAAATATTGACTACATTAACTATAACTATGACTACAATTCATAACTGCTCACAATTGTTCTTGTTATTATAATTATTAACAATAATTTTTTTTTTTCAAAGTATATATGTTTCATTATTTTTTTACACTGTTTCGACAATAATCTTTACTATCAAATACAGAAAATATAATTACACGAAATATATCTATATCTCAAATTATATACGTCAATATTGTAACGTGATGTTTCCCTCTACATAAAGAATATACCCTAATCTAAACAAGAATATTACCACAATAATGAAGAACTAAAGAATAACTAAGTAAAAGAAGAATAATATTAACTAAGTCTATCAACCAGGAATAGATAAAGAAATAATCGTTACAGAATCATGAACGGAATGAAACCTTCAAGTAGCCTTATAAGCCAATGTAGGAAATAACTTGACAAACAGACATCTAAAAGACAAGACCAGACTATAACTTTGACCTTAACAGTTACCCAAGAGATTAGTAGAACGAGAATATATAATATTACCATGTAGAAACCATAAAGGATTAGTATAGAAACCAAGTTATATTTGAGAATAAGAGAAATCATTCATGTAACAAGAATAACAATTAACTTAGAAGCAGAATTATAACTGTTGCACACCACTATATAAAAATTATTCCGATTAGCGCTTTCAAGCTTCACAGCTCATCGTCAGATCGCAAATGAACAGACATGAAAACAAACCCTTCACCCCCACCCAACCCCACCATGCTCATACACAAGCTATAATTCAAATGTCCCTTCCCCACCCTCTGAGCCCTGTCACCTCCATCTGGACAGTTACATATTTTTCTAGCAAATTCCTTGTATTTTAGTGTTGTGTGTGTGTGTGTGTGTGTGTGTGTACATTCCTTTTAAACCTCCCCGTCTTTCTCATTTACACTTGTGGGCCAGTCACACACCCTTATTTTAAAAACATCCAATTAGTCCTATGCAATTTAATTCTTAATCTTATCTATCTGTCCTCTATCATTTGTGAATGATAGACGGGGATTCCCACAAGTGTGAATGAGAAAGACGGGGAGGTTTAAAAAGAATGTACACACACACACACACACACACCACTGAAATACAAGGAATTTGCTAGAAAAATATGTAATTGTCCAGATGGAGGTGACAGGGCTCAGAGGGTGGGGAAGGGACATTTGAATTACAGCTTGTTGTGTGTTAGCACGGTGGGGGGTGAAGTGTTTGTTTTCATGTCTGTTCATTAACGCTCTGACGATGAGCTATGAAGCTTAAAGCGCTAATCGGAATAATTTTTATATAGTGGTGTGCAAGTGTGATAATTCTGCTTGTGAATTTAACCACTAACACAACTTTCTTCATTAAAATTAACTTAGAATTCAGATCTGAAGACTCAGTTTGTAAACTATCATATGAAGAGAATTGTAATAAAAACGCTAGAGATTTATGAGCATAATCATATGTGTTGCAAAGAAAAATTAATAAGCAATGATAATTAAAATATGAAATAACACAGCATAAACAATAAATAATATGTAAAATGTTATTAATAATGTATAACTAGTAACTGATAAAATAACCTTGAAAGAAAGGTATGATAATGGACTATAATCCTTGATTAAATGTAAAATGTATTGAATGTATAGATACTATAATATCTGTGAGTAAATAATATACCATAAGGCAAGTAGAGTGGCTAACATTATGTTGTAAGAAGCTTGTAAAAGTGTTAATTTAATGTAATAATATAGGTAGTAGAGTATGAGGTGAATGAAGCCTAATTTTGTATACTGAAGAATAAGAGGAGTAGAAGAGAGAATGTAAAATAACTCAATTTATAGTATAAAGTAGGGCAATTGAACTGGCTACTATCTAATAAGGTTAAATCAACCAATATTATTGGTTTTGAATAAAGAATGACTTGTATAGTAAGAAACCAAAGTCAAACAACAACATATAATAGCCTAGGTACAATGTGTAAAGAAAAGAATTATGTAATTAGGTTAAGAAATGAATAATCTAAAATACTTATAAATTAATCATGAGAAGATAAATAAACAGATAGGTAACTGGAAATAGTGACCCTACCTAGAATGAGTCTGACAGATATAGAGATTGTAAAATAAATAACATGTATTAAGTAACCAAAAAATATATTTCAAACGATTATAAAGTATATTAGAATTAAGTATCAATTATAACAGTGTATAATAGTTATGCCATTTATTGTAAGATGTAAAAATAGTCATAGTGACCCAGCTCAATGTTAGGACCATTAGAGAGATTAAGGGTTTGATAGCAAGTTAAGATTTTTTATCATGTTTAATACTATTAAAAACATTTTGTTAACAACATAAAACTATATTTACAAGAAAGGAAACAAAAACTGTAACAAAAAACATCACTTTTAAACTAATGTATTAGTATAGGCGAGTCATCAAGAAATTGTTTATTTTCTTATTAAAGTATAGAAATATATCATGTAAAAGTTCAAATGTTAAGCAAGCAATGCAATACTAATAATATTTTAATAATTGTAATTAATTATCATCAAAAACCATTGTTAGTTTTAAGAATTTTGTGAAATTAGGATATGGAAGCTGAATACTAACAACAACAAAAATTACGCTTAGTTCAACTGTCTAATGAAAATGACGTAATTATTAGCCAATTAAAATGTTATGTTTGAAGGGGGGTGAACTCCACAGCCAGATGTCTCGATATCAAAATGAGACGCGAACGATGGACTATAAATAAAAAAATCTCAGCGCATCGGGATCAGTCGTGTATCATCATCAAAAGGAGTAACATCAATTCGTGTATCATCATCCAAAGGAGTAACTACGGTTATTCGCGTCAAAATTAACCTAAATTAATAGTCCGAATCGAGTTCAAAGAGGTTAGGTTTCCCAAGTAAACAAGAAATCATAACCCCGAAGAAAAATAGAAAGTGTTGTCAGTAAGTGGTGAAATAATATGGGCAATCAAGTGAATTAATAAGTGAATTGTGAATAATTAACCAGTGGATAATAAAAGGGAGTACAGTGTAAAATACTTCGAAATTATTATAACCAAACTATGAAACATAATATTGAAATAACTTCACTACTGTATTTACACTTATGTACGTAATTGCATACCATACACCATTGTATACGTAATTTCACTACACCATAACAATCACATACTAGTAATATTTAATTTATTAATTATTATTCAAAGAGTTTCATGTTAGAAACTAGTTAATACTTTCACAGGAGGATATAACCTCAACTCAGCCACTGTCCGGCCTATATGAACTTTTTATCGTTGTTAGACGTAAGATATGATTGGTGTATACCATAATCAAGTAATTATTGTAAAGTTTAATAACGAGTGACAGTTAATTTCGTTAGTATTGTTGTAGATCCAATGAAAACATGCCTGAGAAAAAATATAAATAATATTTAGTAAACTTTAATTACAGTAGTGTTGCCACCTACTGAGCTAGATTTATTATAAGCAAGGTCGATTTATTGTGGAATAAAAAGTTATTAAAATGGAATTAGAAATAATCAACTATAATTGAAATAAAATAATAAATTAATTGTTAAACAAATTAATTCCATACGACTAGTTATTTTCATAATTGATATTTTTATTTAAGAAAGTTGGAATTTTCAAGCAACCTTAACGATTACGTTGGCAGTGCCGAATCTGGAGGCGCTACGTATTATTTGAATCATCCAACCAACACAAATGAATTAACATCATAGCAAACAAGAATAAGTATATTAAATTAACGATTTCAAAACACCAAATAAATAATTTATTTCTTTAATAACAATAAATTTATGGAATGCTTATCACAGATTCCATATGGCGCCCAATTTAATTTAAATCCACTCTTAAATCAATTTCAATCGTGGAGACCATATCAAAGACAATATAAACAATTAACTCAAAAACATTACAAGAATAAACATTACAAAGACGTACTGACTTAGTAAGTATTAAATAACAACCGAACCATACGACGATACTTTAAGGTACGTACGGAGGCTTCTACATATTTGACGCTTTCAACGTGGGGCTTGTATTTAACAAGTAAGGGCAAAATTCAATATTCTCCAGAAACAGTAATATAACGAGTTTACGTTATTCTACAATATATATGTGTGTGTGTGTGTGTGTGTGTGTGTGTGTGTGTGTGTGTGTGTGTGTGTGTGTGTGCTGTCAAGCAAACATGCACCTGCAAGGAAAGAAGGACACAAAAGGTAGTAGAATTTTAAAATACATGGAAAACAACACGGGATATCTTGAAGAGAAACCACAAAATATTTCAGCAGAAAATATTCTAATGTGAGCCACTGAGATACACAATAACACAGCAAAAATCTCAAACAAATCAGAAGCGAATTTAGTGCCGGGGCGGGTAAATTGCATTATCATGTTGTTTGATCACTGAAGTTGAAATTTTTCTACAAAACTAGGTTTATGTTTATTGTTTTGAAACTAAATTGGTACTTATCAACTAACGTAAACGGTGTTCTCAAGCTATCTGGGTCAAACTTACAATAACACAGATCGTTCATGTGATGCGACCTTTTTCCCATGTACTTAATACTTAAGTTACGATGATTATTTTTACTATCGCCACCAACTTTCAAAGAATATATAAATATACACACTGAAGCTCTGGACCTACAGATCACGCCAATAGTTTTACGTATTTCAGATATTTTATCTGCTGCTACTCTCTGTTGAGTCATATTTGGACGTAATATATTTTCTACACCTATATACCACCAAATATAAAGGAAACCGCAGTTATAAGAAACATCAGTTTCCGCACTTCATTTGTAAATTTGTTTACGGGAGTGGGGTGGTTCCACATGCTTAATTGCGTTGCGCAGCAGACGCGATTCAGCGCAGGTTCTTATAATAACTATGATTCCTTTATTGCATGCAAGATAGAGAATGTTTGTACTTTCAGACCGTTTACTTACAAGACGACTGAATTTCAGTCTTCAACATAGTGAATAAGTTAAATAAGCAATAGCCAAAGGGATTAACTGTATTTAGATTCCATTGTCTAAAACGGCAAGGATACTATACATACAAAATGGGTAAAACTTTCACGATCTTATACAACATCATATATTTATTTCAAGGCTTTCCTCGGCAAAGGTCTTTTTGTGCCACCACGGACAGCATGAAATTGATAAGTCTTTGTCCATATCATCCTTAAACAACACATATTCACATGACTTGCTGAGTTTACTTTTAATGCATATTGACTGATGTAATTTTTTTTTTTCAGACTGTGCTCGTAAATCTCCATTTTCATTTGATGTAGGCTACTAGCTTCACATACCCTGTTAATAACCATGTATCGTGCAAACGTTAGCAAGTTATAAATCCATTAACTTCTGAAAGTACTTTGTAGATGTCATGTTTGGTGCTTTTTCGGCTCGTATTATTGATCTAATTCCGCATCACTATGGTTTCAACAGACGTCTCACATTTCGGCGTCGTTCTGGTTTGTACTGACACAAAATGTTTTGTATACGGTTATCATCCATTCAGTCCTCTCAATTTCTCTTGAATAATGCACTTTATCAACAATGACCCCATAGTCATTTTGTTCCGTATCATCTACTGTGTATATGATATTTATTAATCTGTGAAATTTCGACTTTGGTTATCACAGGTTATCGATATCCACATTTTGCTCCCGTATACCTACTACTTGGAGAGCCAAAGTAAGCCTATTTTTGTCCCTCACTTTAAAATAATTTTGCAATTACCTCATAAACGGCTTAATATTTGTTAACTATGTTGATATGATTGTATTCATACGTGAATTCACTACCAAGGAAGACACAGTCCGAAATTTACCAAAACAGCAGTTTCCCTGGGTCCTTTAAGACTGAGTTACAGCGTCTGGGGTAATGGAATACTGCAAGTCCTCGGTATGAAACATTTTCATGGTATTCTTAAATTTAACTATTTAGAATTAAGGTAACAAGATTAAATTTTTTCTTACACTTCAGTTTCGTGTAAATATACATTGAATATCGTAAACTATATGCTTAATTTTTCAAGGCATTCAGAATTTTTCTGACTACATAAAGGCTTGTATAATAGCAAATTAGGATACGACTACACTATGCATAATATATTACCCAAAGGTAATTTCAAAATACTAGATTATTTTGCTTTATTGTAAACTGTATCGTTTGTAAATAAGAGCTATAATGCGACTTATAACCGAGTGAAAATTGTTTCTTATCTTCAGCAAAAACTCAATGTTTGTCGATGGCTTCATATTGTTTCTATCACAGAAATGTTTCCACTAGGAGTATCTGCGATTGGTAGTCGCGTAAAGGTCTAATTGTTTCAATCTATAACAAAATTAGTCTTTCAAAATTTACGTATGTAGCATAAATCAGTATTAAATAGTTAATTTCGACTAGTATTAATATTCCAACAGGTGGTTTTTTTTTCCAGAATCGCTATTTTCAGCCGCGGGGCTTCTACAACCCCCTCCACCAACATTCCCAACAGCAAACAACAACTTCTAGAACACACTCCTTACATTCTAAATAATCCAACTTTAAAGTAGAGATACTGTATCCCTACCATTTTGAATGTAACTTTGGCAAGTTGGCTTGTAACTATATAATATTTACCAACTGTTTCCGTAGCCCTTGTGAGCTGTGATTATATTAAACCCTGTTCTCTTTTCTCCTCCTTCAATGTAAGCTGCTACACGATCGCAGTGGTTCTCATCGGTGAGTATCAGCCCTACAGTATTAACAGGGTTTATTTCTCCAATCTCGATTTTCTGACCTCGACCACCTTGCAGTCATCAGTACAAGCATCGTTAAAAAAAAACTAGCAGAGATGTCTATAATACAATCAAGTCTCAACAATTTTGTCACGCCGATCGCAATGGAATATCTTCATCAACCGACACTAAAAAAATGAAAGACAGCAAGGAATTAAAATAGTAGAATAATTCAAATAATTGATTATAATTGTGATTAATCTTTCACTTTCTCTCATTTACTTCTTTCATTTTTTGTTTTTCCTTGTTTCCTTTATTGGTCGCCTATGGTAGTTTCCGTCGTAGTACAGACAGCTACCCTTCCCTAGTATCAGTATAGAAGATTGAGGTATTTGGATACCAATCTGGATTAACAGGATTCGACTTAATTTATCAGCGCCGGTCGGAATTTACCACACAAGACGACGGTACACTTTCGCGTGGTTACGCCAGAGTGATTAAAGGTTTCGGTGGACCACGAATTACACGATCAACAGTGGAGTCTGTTATTGAACACCAGAGAAATCATCAATCATTACGCCGGTAAAGTAATCACCCTCTTGTTACATTCACTCTGTTAAGTTATACAAACATACAATACGCTCTGTATGAAGCAGAGAGCTATTCTTAAACACTTCACAGTAAAACTAATGCCAACTACGGCAGCTGTACAAAAAATCTGAGAACTAACTCGGACAACTACAGACAGGATTTATTTATAAAGGTTGCTGTCAATGTAAAGAACGCTGCAATAGCCAAAAAGGAACAGACTAGTTTACTCGATATTTCTGGAGCACTGTGCGAGATTCATAACGATTGCGATACGGTTAGAACGCCTTCCGAGTATTTACTTGTATGATTAAGTAATCAGTTGCATCATTGCTGTATCAAAAAATAAAAATAAGTGACAACTAGACGTTATTCAAACAGAATATAGTTGTTGGATCCTACGATTTCACCATGTTCTATAAACCGATGTAATAAATATATTTTGGAATTATTTTTTTAAATCTGTTCTCTTATGACACTTGTAGATAAATTTTAGATCCATTTAATTTCAAATTTCATATTTTAATATTTATTGTCGCTTTTTCTCTGTTTTCCTTATCTTATTTTTTTTTATCTGCCCCTATTCTATATTATTTTTTTATTATTCGCACTTTTCTGTATCTGTTTAGCTTCCATTAATTGTATGAACAGTAAGGGGGGGGGGTGGCGAGTTTAAATGCTGATACGAGTCAGTACCTGTATGCGTGTTTACTTTGCAGTTGCAAAAACGTTTGTATGGGCCTCTGCCTTTGTATGTATGCAAACAGTCTGCTACCTACCACAGCCCCTATTGTGCTTCTGAAGTGTGTACATTGGAGCCGTTTTAGCGCCGTTTCTGCTTTCTCTTGCCACAGTGACATATTCAAGTTAGGCCACTTCCAACGTACACAGTCTGATTACTAATTATATCGTTACAAACAGTCACCGTCTATTTGACCCACTAACAATCTGTGAACGTTTTCACGTTAGCTAATAAAATTAAATTAGACATTAAAGAAACAACTATAAAAACAAAACAAAAAGATGTGGTCGAAATTGGATTTCATGTTCCTCAAGCGATGTACGAGAAAGATGTAATAGCAAATTATTAATAGTATCAACGTTCATGGCAGGGAAAAACGAGAAACGTGTAAGATGAAAGACAGTCCAAGCGGGAGAGAAGACTGTGTATAGGCCTAAACGCCACGTTGTATAGACTTAGTTTATAATGTGCGTAATGTCTATCAGATTCATATAATGCATCTTATTACTACAAGCAAGTTATTGAGAAAGATCTTATTAGACGTGTAAAGGGAATAATAAACACAAAGCGCAAATACAGTTACTGTGGAATAACACGTATTATAATAAAAAAAATCATTATTGATGTTTCTTTTATGTCCGTTGGTCGTCCGTTGTACATAATTATTATTTAATACAAACCGTTACTCTTCCGCATTTCAGATGGTGCACTTGTTTTCTGATAAGTCTGAGGAAGTTTATTTTACATCAGGATATACATTTTAACAACTGGAAACTAATTAAACGAACACACAATTTTTCTGTTATTGAGTGTTACAGTGTAAGCATTACCGGCTTCAAGCATTTCGATTCCACATTGAACTGATCATTTTTAATGGAATAAACAACAATGGAAGCCTTTAACTGCATCAGGACGTGATAGGCTACACACACGTTTCAATCTGTCACTATCGGTTTTCTAATTTTTTCCAAGTAGAGACGTTTCCAAACATAATTATTATCACAAAACAATACGTGTTTTTCTGCTGTGCTTCTAACCTTTGTCTGCTTATCCGACATCGTATACTGAATCATTATTTACTATTACACTGTTAAGGGGTACAAACACTTTCCTCTATTCTTTACTAAGTTAACAAAAGTATACTTTTCTAAGAAATTATAATAGGTTGTTCCAGCTAAATATCAGCTATTATTGTACACGTGGAACCAACACTAATCGTGTCTGGCTAGTCTTAAGAGGCACCCGTTTGATGAAGAAAGGCGAGCCGGGGAGTTTGGGCTCCTGACGCCTGTCAAATCCTACTCAGAGCGAAGCAGCAGCAGGTACGTAGCAACGTCGCTACAGTTGCAGAATGTTTTATATCGGTGCAATAAATTATATTTAAGCATGATTTTTGAAATTAAATGATCAAGAGGAAAAGAGAAAAACGATAAGTTTTAAAAAAGAGAAAAAGAACAATCAAGAGGAGAAGGAATTAGGAATCTACCTTTAGCTTCCTGAAACTCATCCGTGACAAACAATTGACAACATTATTTCAAACGTGGACACAGATTTGCGAATTCTGCTATGTATGATGACTTCAAACGCCTCTGGGGAAAGATCAGTCAGCATTTTAAAAAGAATAAAAAACTACTTAAGAAATTCAAGGTCAGACTCAAGGCTGTCTAGTTTATCTAGTTTTGTTGCTAACGCTGAGCTCTTTAAAGGCTTAGAATTTGATGACTTAATTAAAAGTTTTCATCTCAAAAAGCACAAAATGTTGATGTATAACAAATCATTGTCAAACCTTTATTCAAGTTACCAGTTTCTTAGTCGTTTTTTTTTTTTTTTTTTTTAGCTTTTAAAAAATCTTTTGTATGTTTAAATTAAACTTTAAATAATGGAACACTTATTTTAGATTTGGTCATATTTAGTTTTATTCATATCTAGTCGTATAGTATAGTCATTCTGAGTTATTTATAAGCTTTTAATTAAGGTTTGTACATATTGTAACGTCACAAAACGTTCCATAAAAGAAATCATTTATATAGTAAGTTAGCATAAGAGGAAAGTGAGGTGAACAGTATCGAACCCAAGTAGTCCCAAAAAATTGTGTAATTTTGTATAATAATTATTTCTATCAACTTGAAAAAACGACCAAACTATGACTAAGACAAAACCCCATATATATTATTAAAGTGAATAAGAGTGAAAAAACCATAAGACACTATAAGAGAGAGAAATAATGTCAGAATCAACCAAAATAAAGTCAATAATTATTAAGTTTTATAACTATGAATATAGTATTAAAAACTATTTTTTGTGAATAAATGGACATGATCCATTATTATATCATGTGATGTAAATAAAATAAATGTATTAAATGATTTAAATACATTATTAGAAAAAGTTTAAGTTAGAATAAAAATGATATATTTGTTATGACAAAAAATATTAATGTGTTGGATTTGAGACCATACACCAAGATTTCATGAAAAAATTAATTATTATCAGCTTTAAATAAAAACTATATGTAATTGTCAAGCAGACAATAGTCAACAATTTATCTTAAATAAAGGAAGCTGTCAAATGAATAAAAAGCAGTCAAAATAGCCAAAAACAGTGTTAACTAAAAACATGTAATAGGCATCTAATATTGTATAATTTATGAATTTAATGTTGCCAAAATGCAACCAAACTGTATTAGAAAGCTGTAATATGATATAAAGCAACTATACTAATATATCTGACCAACTTTAACATTGTAATAGTCAAGTTAGCAAAATATTTACTTATACCATGTATGGCTGAAGCCAATTATCCAGTACAAAAATAATCATATCTGGCTAAATACTTACATAATACTAACAAAAATAAGATAGAAAGGTACAATACATCAGTATACCCTAATAAGAAACAAACTCAGTTGAAAGTAAAGTCAATTCTAAAAGAATTTAACTAATTAGAGTGAGATTTGTCACGCCATAAAAAAGGACATCTCAAGACCAATCAATGATGCTATGTCATCTTGTGATAAATATAATATATGTACAGAGTAACCAGGTATCACAAAAGATAGACAAAATAATAAACTCTGTGTGTACAGTAGTGAAATAATACATATATTAAAGAAAAAGACTAACTAATCATTGTATTAGAAAACTGACAAGAATCTAGGCCATGAGCAGAGGCCATATAAAATTGTATTTATTTGTGTTTTATCTATGTTAAACTTTGTTTATTTTGTTGTAGGAAAGTAGTAGTATTAGATGTTCAGCTTGTGAAAGGAACTTAGTAACTCCACAACAATTTTTGTTATAAAAAATGAGTTTTCAATGACAACAACTCAAGGTGAGGGTTGTATATTGTATTGTTTATTAGACTTAAGTTACTTAGAAACCAATCATATTTAGTATCGCTAGATTCAGTTAAAAACAGGGAATCTAAATGTGTTAATGGCATACAAATTGTGAGTACTAATGTAAAACTGTTTGATAAATACCAGTGTAATTTTTGAAATATCCTTTGTATGAAGAATAAGAAATTCGTTCTAAAAGCTTCTACGGAAGTGAAAATTGTTCTATGACATTCCATTTCGTTTATTCTCGAACATTCCAGAAAGAATTTTTACAAAAATATACCGGAAGTCGATGAAAACAGTCATCCTGAATTAGTATAAAAGAGAGACCAAATTCGACCCAAAAATAAAACACCTCTCCTGACCTAGCCATTTGGCTAAAAATCGGATTAGTTCGAGTGGGCCAGAATTTCGGCCAGTTCGCGAGAAGTCTCGTGTGCGGGCTATTGTTCCTACTTTGTGCGCGGTGTTCTGTGCCGGAGTGTGGTGAGTGCCAGTGACAAAGTGCTAGTGCGGTTCGGAACGGGAGTTTGCTCTCTCCCCCGCCCAAGAGCGTACCCGACACCCGTTGGAGACGGCGATGTCTGGACGAGACCAAGGGGAGCCCCTGTCCGCGGAGAGTTGTGGTCCTAATAAGGGCCATAATAAATCCGAGGGCAGGGTAGCCCCCTTGCTAAAGCCATCTGTGCTGCGAAGCGTAATGCTAAGCTCCACAGATGGCCCAATGGTAAGAATCCCTGCAGTCCGCGGTGATAGTCCCATCCAAGACCCAGCATCTAATGAAGTTTCGCGGGTTCAGCCTTCTGCTGGTCCTGCTCCAAATTCTGAACCTGTCCGCGGAGAAGGTCCCTCTAAGGCCCGCCGAGCATCTGGTGATTCTTCGCGGGACCAACCTTCAGTTGGTCCTGCTAAGGACCACCAACAAACTCCAGCTACTTTGCAGGCCCGGCATAATTCCGATCCTGCGGAGAGCCATAAAGCATCAGACCATCCCGCGGGGGATCAGCCTTGTGCTGGTCCTTCTAAGGGTCGCCAATCCTCTGTTCCTTCGCAGGCCCAGCCTTCTGCTGTTTCTGCTAAGGAGCACGAAACATCTGTCCCTCCCGTGAGGGACCAGCCTTGTGTTGGTCCTTCCCAGGACCCACTATCCATTGCCTATGCCGCAGCCCTCGGCGCTACGTTGTCGTCGGACTCCGAGATGGAGACGGAGGACGGCTTCCAGCCCGTGCGTAGCCGGAAACGGCGAGGTAGCGGTGGAAGCAGGCCGACTTCCCCAAAACGGACTGTCCCGGTGAAGCGAGGCGTGGCTGCAGAGTCGGCAGGTCGCAAGTCACCTTCCCCTGGTAACATAGTACCGGAACGAGAAACGCCACCTAAGCAACCCAAGATTCCGCCGATTGTCGTGCCTCAGTCCACCGATTGGCATACCCTCCTACGGGAGCTGAATTTAGTAGTGCCGTCTGGGCGAGTTGAGGCCAAAAGCCAAGGCTCGTCCATTCGACTGCTTCCGAAGTCGATCCAGGACTTTCGGGCTTGCCAGAAATTCCTGGCCGACTCCGGTCGCGCTTTTCACACCTTCCCCCTCCCTGAGGAGAGGGAACTCAAGATTGTGGTGTCCGGGATTCCCCACGACACACCGATCTTGTGGATCTGGGAGGATCTGGCGGAGAAGGGTTTCTTCCCTACCTCCGTTGTCCCTCTCCTATCCGGTGATCGGAAAAGGAAAAGTAATTCCTTTTACATCAGGATCCAGAAGGTTGGTTCCTTCGCAGAAGTGTATAACCTGGAAACCATTCTGTGCCTCCGGGTACAGGTTAGGGCATTTAGTAGTAAGCCTGGGCCTTCCCAGTGCTTCCAATGCCAGCGATTCGGCCACTCATCGGCCTTTTGTAAGATGCCGCCGCGTTGTGTACGCTGCGGGGAGGCCCACAACGAGAATTGTCCCGTTGTGAAGCCTCAAACCGCGACGTGCTGCAACTGCGGAGGTAGCCACCCGGCTAACTTTAGGGGTTGTAACCATTTTAAGAAGGCCCTAAAGAAACAGCAGCGGGAGCAAAACCGTCAGGTTGAACCTCCTCGCCCAGCTCCTAGACCCTCGAAGCGGGCGGCAGTCCAACCACCCGCCTCAGCATCTACGGCTCTTCCTGCGGCTCCTGCCGCTGGAGGAACCATAACATACGCTGCAGCGGTCGCTACGGCGCCCACTGTGGCCCCCAGAACCTCAGCACCTGCCGGAGTGTCTTCTCCTCAAGCGGCAACGCCCGCAGTACCCCCCTCACAGACCCAGCCGCCTAAGAAACGGCGCGCTAAGTGCATGAATCGAAAGCCACTTGTGGCAAAACAACTCTACCCGGAGGCTAACAACGCCCCTCCGGCTGCCCAGCAACTACCCGGCCAGGAGCCTGCTCCTGTTGCCCAGGCCCCTGCGATTTCCATGGAAATCTCGCCAGCCCCCGAGCAGCCAGCTCCAATTGCCCACCCTCCCCTGGAGGCGGCATCTGCACCTTCCGCGGCCCCAGCGCCGGCTAGTCAGGCCCCTGTGCCCGGTGGTTCACCACTGGTCACTGAGGCTCAGCTGATGGCCTGGGTCAGCGGCATTGTTCCGAAAATTCTTGCTGCTCGGGATGTCCCGACAATACTCATGGCGATCCTAACATCGCTGATCGCCCTGATCGTCCCCTCATCTAACCATGGCTAGACAGTTCCGGTTCGTCGCGTGGAATGCAGATGGCATTCCGGCGCGTCGGGCCGAACTGGCAGCTTTCCTTGTCGAGTACGACGCAGATGTAGTACTCCTCTCCGAAACTCATCTTGCCCCTAACCGGCGATTTTCCCTGCCAGCCTATGCTTGCTACAGGAAAGACAGGAATGGTCCCGATCGCCACCGAGCATCTGGCGGAGTGGCGATCTTAGTCCACAGGCGACACTCTCATAGAGAACTCCCTGCCCCTGAAACTACCCTCATCGAAGCATGTGCTGTGGCGCTGGATGTAGCCGGCCTGGAGGTGCGCTTTGTTTCTGCGTACCACCCGCCCGGCCATCGAGCTCCACCGCATGAGGAGTGGGACGCCCTCCTGGACAGCGATCTCCCAACCATCGAAGCCGGAGACCTTAATGCCAAGCATCCCTCTTGGAACAGCAGAACGTCAAACCCCTACGGCAATTCTCTCCGTAGGGCTGTCGAAGATGATCCCAGCGTCCTCATCATCGGGCCGTCCGAACCGACACACTTTCCCACTGCGGGTTATCCGCCGGATGTCCTTGATATCGTAATTGTCAAGGCCATCCCCTTTCATCTACAAGTCAGCGCGGTGTCGGACCTATCGTCCGATCACGACCCCCTACTTGTAACTGTCTTGCTGCCGTCGGTCTCACCCCGACTTCCCGATCATCCTGTTAGGAGAGTCAATTGGCGATCCTACCACGATGATCTGGCCAGGCAGTTGCCATCTGTCCCTCCGGACCCACTCGTCTCTTGTGACGACGTGGATCTCCGGGTACATCAGCTCCAGGACCTTGTCCAGTCTGCAATGGATAAAAACACCTATACTGTTCCGGTGAGTAATAAACGCTCCGACCTTCCTGCGGAAGTTCTCCAAGCCATCCGATTACGGCGCCAGCTCCGCCGCAGATGGCACCATACCCGTGACCCTGCCGCTAGACGGCGCTTTCGAGCCCAGTCGGAACACGTCTCGCAGCTTCTGCTTGACGTAAACGCGAATCGATGGGACTCCTATTTGGAGTCCTTGGAAGTCGACCACGCCTCCGTATGGAGAGCCGCTGGTAGACTAAAAGGCGAAAAGAGGACTCGCCATCCCTTGAATACCCCGGACGGCACTGTATACTCTGCAGAAGGCAAGGCGGAGGTCTTCGCCGACTGTATTGAGGACCAGTTCACCGTCCATAGAGGCATCTCTGACCCGGCTCATGTGGCCGTCGTCAGGGATTTCCTATCTGGATACTTTTCTGCTCCCCCCATTGATCCTCCTATTTCGGTCGACGAGGATGACCTTCCGTCTGTCCTAAGCCGACTGAAGAAGAGAAAGGCCCCTGGCCCCGATCGCATCGGCGCCGCTGCGTTGCAGAATCTCCCGCCTTCGGCAGTTGACGTTCTTCTTGAGCTGTCCAACTCCTGTCTCCGGCTGAGTTACTTCCCTCGCCTGTGGAAAACTGCCAACGTCATCATGATCCAGAAATCTAAAAAGCCGCCCACGCTACCTGGAAGCTACCGCCCAATATCACTATTGCCAGTAATCTCGAAGGTATTCGAGCGTCTTCTCCTGGCCCGTATTCGGCCCCTGGTGGATGGTTTCATCCGCGAGGAGCAGTTTGGGTTTAGGCCGAGGCACTCGACTACTCTTCAGCTAGTACGGGTTGTCACCTATCTAGCCGACGCTGCCAAAAATCATCAGGCAACAGGCGCTGTCCTGTTGGATGTGAGCAAAGCCTTCGATAAAGTCTGGCACGAAGGCCTGCTCTACAAACTGGCGCATTCGCAAATCCCGACATCTATCGTCCACTTGCTCCGATCCTATCTGACGGATCGCACCTTCAGGATCAGCGTAGATGGGGCGTTCTCTCGGGTTCGCCCTGTCTCCGCCGGCGTCCCACAAGGATCTGTCCTCGGCCCCGTTCTGTATGTACTGTACACGAACGATCTGCCTGTTTATCCCGGGGTCACGTTATCTCTATTTGCCGACGACGCGATGTTTCATTTTAGCTCGCTTTCGCCTTGGCGGACGAGCGTAATGTTACAACGCCAGTTGGCTATGCTTCCGGACTGGCTAAGGAAATGGCGGGTAGCGATCAATACGGAGAAATCCGAGGCGATCTGCTTTACGCATAAGTCCATTTCCCGATGCCCATCCCTCTCCTTAGAGGGGAGACCCATCAACTGGACCGAGACGGTGAAGTACCTAGGTGTTCGGCTTGATCGGCACTTAAACTTCAACGCCCACGTGACCTCAACCCTCAACTTGGCTCGTGGCGGCAGAGCCAAACTATCACCTATGCTTTCGCGGAACAGCTGCCTGGCTGTCCGTACCAAACTTACATTGTATCTACTGTTCCTCCGAACAGTACTCACTTTTGCGGCACCCGCCTGGTGGCCTCTCCTGTCGGCCACCAACAGGCATAGGCTGACTACATTTCAGAATTGGACCCTACGCTCCCTCACGGGGTCCCCGTGGTATGTGCGAAATACCGCCATACATCGGGGTCTCCGTGTTCCCACCTTAGAGGTCTTCGTCTGGTCCCTGGCAACGAATTTGTTCGCCAAGGCAGGCGAGTCCTCTTACCCGCACCTCCGAAGGCTTAATAGCATGGAGAATGCTCCGCCTCCTCGCCGCGTCAGGCGCCCTAGGGCGCTGCTAGACGACCCCCCCTAAGTTCATCACATGAACCCCCCAGAAACGAATCCCCCCAACCTTCTGGAAATCTGCAACGATCACCATCAATCACCACCTGCGCCTGCCGAAACTGTAGTCAATCATGCTGCGGCGGATTGAATGGATAGATTTATTGCCAGCATCGGCTTTGCCGATTCGGCAGGGCCTTGATCCGGGACATGGGATCTCGCGAGGTTGTGCAAATGCCTTCCTTGCGAAAGCTGACTGCCCCGGTGATAAGCTTCGTCGACTCGGCCGCTGCCTTCGGGCGGACGAGCCTCTTGTATTCGCAGGCGCGTTTCTGAGTTTCCGTGGGCTATGTCCCGGCGACCAATGAGACGCGACCAGGCGTTGCGATTGGCTGAAGCCTTGATCACGACTAAGTTCCCCGTCAGCACCTGCTTTGTTGATTTGGTAAGGTAATGACCTGAAACATGAGCTCCCGCGAGGTTGTGCAAGTGCCTTCCTTGCGAAAGCTGGCTGTCTCGGTGACATTACCCACCAAATCGGCTGACGCCCTAGGGCGCTCGAGCTTCTTGTCCTCGCCAGTGTGTCACCACGTTCCCAAAGGTTAGCCTGAGGGGACCATGGTGTCGCGCCTTGGCCGGACAATTGGCTGAAGCTAAAGCACTAGCTTGCCACCGTGGTGGCCATGTTAATTTATCATGGACCCGCGGACTGCACCATAACATCCTTGAGCAGAGCAAACGACCGCGCTGAACTGTTGGCACCTGGCGTTCATCAGGCTTAGGCCTGGACAACGCACACAAATTAGGGCGCAAGACGCCCGTGCATCCATCCATCCATCAACCCAAAAACACTTGAAACGTGAACTCCAGAACTGATGCATCTCACACAACACTGATCAACGCAGCTAAGGCGAAACCGAAGAGGCGAGAAATCGACAAGACACGGCAGGAAGGCTTTTCCCGTACATAGACATACCGACTGACTTAACCTCAACGAGAATCTTCGCCAAATGTATCGCTGAAATAGAGCAGCGATACGGCAAATTTTAATAGAAATCACGCAGCCAGAACGTCAAGCGGCCCAGGAGGGACCAAATATTTAAATAGAGAACGAAATCTGCTGTGTTCGCATTGACTGACTAACTTGACAAAAAATCCCCTTTAACGTAAACATACAATACACAAAGCCTTCCTCAACACTGCATGGGAATCAGCGCTGCGGTGGCAGATTTCTGAATCAACGCTAAACAGATGATTCGTAACGGCGGCGTTTGAACGATATTCTACTGCCAAACGTTTTTACAAAAGTGCGGAAAAAGTAATGATCGCAAAATTTGACTTTAAATAGATTCAGTGTACAACCGAAGAGGCGAGATTGAGAAACTACCCGAAAGGAGTGTCCAGTGCGAGAATAAATAACCATTGGAACGTGAGTTACCAAAATTAAAATCATTTGTTACCTGGTTACATTTATCACACAGTTGTACTTTACACGCCACACATACACCTTCAAATCACTTAGTTTTTTCTTGTAAGGCATCTAATTGATATGTCTTGGTAGTTCAAAGGAGTCACGTCCTGAGAGTAAAGATTTTTCACGTATTAAACTCATGCTTTTCAACTGAGTCAAAATCTGAAATACTAGCCGATAGTTGATTGGATATATAAAAAAATTGTCAATAATAATAACTTGTAAAATTTTTTCTCTGCAATTTTATAATTTTTTTCTATGAATGTTAGTCCTTCAGACGATTTGTTTGTTTTTGAAGAATCATTAAACTTAACTGATTTTTCCAAGCTAAACTGACTTGTTTAAATTTTTTCGTAGATTTAAAAATTTTATCAATCACATTTTTTTTCTTGGAACAAACGTTTCCAAGTGGCGCCCACAAAAAGCATAGTATTAAGTTGTGTTACAGGACTACATCACAGCAGAGGATCCAGTCAACAGAGTAAGTAACAAAAGTGCGCGGAGGTAACGCCCGACAGTTTACAACACGAACATTTAAACAACAACCACTACACCCAATTTTCTATTCGTTATAATATATACAACTTATAACTGAAAAAATTTAAAAACAATTTTCTATAATTTTATTTTTTTAAATTATAAATTTTCCCGCCAAAGTTTTTGTGTATGATTCCATTGTATCTTTAGTCAAAGAATTAAAAGAAATCTAGATTTATTTTTTAATTTATAAAAATTATAAGAAAAAATTCATCTGTTATATCTAAATAATATAAAAGAAATTTTTTATGTTAAATTTCTGAATAAGCTTAGTTAAGTTACTCTACTTAAAAAATAAATTAATTAGCTCATTTCTTTTGCATGGTCCTTAATATTTTGAAAAAGTTTTCTAAATGAAAGCACGCTTTTTTATAATAGCTTATTGGTTTGAAATTTAATAGTAATAATCTGACATCAAATTGGTTCTGCAGTACATATGTTACTTCAAAGTCACAGCCGCAGGGGGGGCTACAAAACTGGGCCTAGGGCCTCAAAAATTTTAAATCCGGCGCTGGATAAGAGCAGTGTTATTGTTTTCCGAAAAGATCAGCAGTTACACATTTGTGCGTTGTATGGTTTGTTCTATATTGAGCTGTAGATGGATGGTGTTCTGCACGATGCACGCATGATGAAACAGCGTATCTCACGTCTCCCGATCCAACGCTAATCTATACGGACGGATTGGTGTCAATGTTCATTAAAGAATATCGATGTTTTGCAGTGTAAGAAGTACGTAGAAGTAGGCAATCTCTCCACTTACTATCATGTTTTTTTCTTTTTTTCCGGTTCGCTTTTTTGCATGTGGACTTTCATTGGCTTCATGGGTCAAGGAAGTAGCGCCTTAGTGTCATCATCATCATCTAAAGGCCATACCTTGTCGAGTTAGCCACGTCTCTCTCTCCATCATTGTCCTATTTAAATTGCAGTACTATAGGAAGTTCATCTCATTTTCCATGTCTTTGAAGAACGCTGCTCTTGGTCGTCCTCTTGGTTTCCCCCAACACCTTTTAATGTTACTTAAGAATTGATTGTGTAGTAACACGTGACCGATCGATTTGTCTTTCTTTTTCTAATTATTTTTAAAAGTGATCTATCTTTCTGCAAAGACTTGCTCATTACTTTTCTTATCAATCCAACTCGTCTTCTTCGTTCTCCTCCAGACCTACATTTTCATTGCTTCCAGCTTCCGCCTTTCTAGTTTGCCGAGAGTCCACGCCTCACACCCATAAGTTGTGAATGAGTGAATCTTCACAAGTTGTATCTTTTTTGAATCTTTTCCTTACCTCTATACTTAAATGGTTACTTGTAAGTAAATTCCTTTTGTTCTGAAACGCTTGCTTTGCTAGAGCTATTTTCTCTTAATCCCTGTCCCATATCTATTTTCACAAGTGCTGGTGGTCCTCAGGTAGCATAAAATTGTCAACTTGTTCTAAAATCGTATTACTTAATTTAATATGAAGTTTTACATTCTCTCGCATTCGTGTATATATCAAAAAATAACTAATAGCATTTGGAAAGAAATATCAACAGGACATAAATAATCAATCAATCCATCAATCAATGATTGTAATCAATCAGAACATATTTGCTACTCTCAGCTACACACTGACTAATTTTGTGAACTATGAAAGTACGTGAAATATGAAACACGTGATATGAAATGATATGTGAAATATTTATCAGTCTTGTTGTTTGGGATATCGATGTGTTCAATTAGTTATATAATTTAACTCATGTCCGGAGGATAAAATTACAGTACCAACAGTAGGAAGAATATTACGTTTTATTTACAGTATTCGCATTGAAATATAAAACGCTTGGTTGCAATACCAATATTTGCTCTGTCGTCCTGTAGCGATCAGATTATTTACAACAGCATATTTTCGTAACAAACCATATCCTAGTTACCACCACATATCTACCTCCGCGTACTGGTGTTTAAAGTGAGTAGGTAACGATTTTCGTAACAATTTGAGAAACGGACGTTTTCTAGGCACGTCGCTAGAAAACTGTCCAAGAAACATAGCGAGGCAAGTACCTAAAACATTTACTTCGCAACACGTTACAAACAAACTTTTTTCTACAAACGTCGCCGTCGTTTAGCAGTTATTTTAGTTTTAAGGTAAATACGGCATCCTATTTGTCTATGTGACAACTGATTGGTAGGGAGTTGTTTCCAAACAGGGGATGCGTTCGATGTTTCTTGTATAAAAATAAGTTTATGAAGTGAAACTTTTCAATTAGTATTATCAAGAAAACTTCAACTAAAAATTGAGTTATTCCGAAAAATTCTTACTTGTGTGTGCAAAAAATGTCATTTTCCAGCATTCGTCTTTAAAATTTTATTTCAAAATTTCATGACAACCTAAAGTTTTTACTAAACAACGTTTGTAGAAAACGTTTTTTTAAGAAATATAGAAACGTGGGGAGTTAATGAATATTAAAATAAGGAAACATACTAAAAGAGAGCCGATTGACATTTCATCCGAAACTCAAAACATAACTGTAATCTAAAACCAAAATCCAAATAATTAAATGGTTCGTCATAGAGAATTAGATTTAACGTTTCTTATCAACAAAATCTCATAAATTTCAAAAGCACCTACATTTACTTTACTGCAACAAGAAACGAATAATATGACAACACGTATGCACTCCAATTTTTAATACTAGTTTAGAAAGGAACAAATACGTTTTCAAGTTTTCCACAACCACTACATTATCGTAATCGCTACGTGGATAAAGCACATACATCTATGTTTGTGTACATAAAATAAATTATGTTGGATGTAAGTATAACGACAGTTTTACTGCAACTAGGAAGAAGTTTATGTAGAACATATATTGCAGATGAACTCATCCTAAATCTTTATCGTAACTTTTGAATTAGCTGTAAGTCAATACCAATAAGTTTATTAAAACTGTTCTTGCAATTTCTAAGTCAATTGCCCTCATTCTTGATTTGATCTGTCTGAGTACAACGTTTTGCCTTTTCAAAAAACTTTGCCAGAACTATTCAGGTTTAGTATTCACTGCCATATAATGTAGAGCTGGCACCGCCATAATCTTACAAAACTTGAACTCTCTCTCTTTGAAATAAATAAATACCTTTTTCTTTATCCGTGCTGCGACTACGTCTTTGATGTCTTACGACATGTTTCGGGAACACGTTCCCATCATCAGGTAAAATTGTTTTTTCTTCTAGTTCATAACGAACGTGTCAAGAATATAATAATTAAAACACATCAACACATAAACACATAACACAATGACTATGATAGAACTCAGTCCACGTAACAGTGCGCACTGCCGTACTATAACTGACCACGTAATCAAACTATATATTCGGCTGGTGTACACAAGCGTTATCACTCTTCAATACAGTATCATATAAACAGTGAGATTTAAATGTTAATTGATCATTAAGCAGTAGGTTTGGTTGAAATAAAAGCGCTTTATATATTTCATATTCTTCCATGGCATCCATGTATCGGCTCTTACTGCATATATGTATGGGCGTAAAGTTATCCGTGAAACCACTATAACTGTGATTGCTGTTTACCAGATGTAAAGCAAAGTTGGATTTGATTGACTTGATGTTCCTTTTTGGCAAATGTTCTTTATATCTGTCTTTAAATTTCCTGCCCGTTTGTCCTATGTAGAATTTATCACATTCACTACACTGGATTCTATATATGCCAGAACTGTTTTCGGTTGTTTTTTGTGTTCGAGGTTTTAATATGTTCAATATGTTATTGGTAGTTTTGAAGGACACGATGATGTCTAATTTTCTTAATTCATTTTTTATTATATTAGGAATCACATTAGTATATTCAACTGAAATATAATGGTTCTTTTTACCATCTAATTTTAATTTTCTTTCCATTTTATTCCTACGTTTGCGAATTAAGTTATCTATTATATCACTTTTATATCCATTATTGACAGCTATATGTTTAATAATATTTACTTCATCTTGAAAATCTTCCTGGTTCATAGGTATAGTTAAAAGTCTATTTACGAAAGCATTAAAAGAGGCCATTTTCTGTGTATATGGGTGGAATGAATCAGCATGGACAGTTATATCCGTGGTAGTAGGTTTCCTGTATATTTTATATGTGATACAATCAGCGTTTCTTCGAACAGAAAGGTCTAAAAAGTTTAGGCAATTTTCATTTTCTACTTCCATGGTGAATTTTATGTTGTTATTTATGTTGTTCATGTATTTGAGTAACATGTCCATTTGTCTACAAGTGCCATTAAAAACCATGAACGTATCGTCAACATATCGCGTGTATGAGATAATTTTATCGTGGTAACTGTTACAGTTAGATAGCAGATAATTATTTTCATAAAAGTTAAGGTATATATCTGCCAGTAATCCACTTAAAGGAGACCCCATGGCTAACCCTTCTCCTTGTTTAAAAAACTTGCCGTCAAATGTAAAATAATTTTGTTTCAACACTATTCGTAATATCAAGATTAATTCGTTAATTTCCTGTTGATTTAATATTGCCGTATTAAGTAAATTGTTTTGGAGAATCTCTATTGTTTCTTGTATAGGTATATTTGTGTATAAATTGACAATATCAAAAGAAACCAGCTTATAACTCGGTAATAAGTCGATGGAATTAATTTTGTTTATGAAATCTTTATTGTTCTTGATACTATGATTATTCTCTAGCTTTATACTGTTTTTTATTATATGTTGAAGTTTTTTTGCGATTTTGTACCCAGGTGCCGACGTGTAGTTAACTAAGGGACGTATTGGCATGTTGTCTTTATGTA
The DNA here is from genome assembly GCA_034769895.1 of Magicicada septendecula. NCBI lineage: Eukaryota > Metazoa > Arthropoda > Insecta > Hemiptera > Cicadidae > Magicicada > Magicicada septendecula. The sequence continues at coordinate 284,341,861 of CM068369.1, read as the reverse complement.
TTTTTGGCAAACCTGTGAATGCGGGTGCCTGTGCATTTATTTGTTTAATATGGTGTCTAACATTTGCGTCAAACAAATTTATGCATTTGTTCACAGCGGAATTTAGTTCCTTTGTGTACTTGCTGGTGGGGTCATGCTCAAGTGTCTTAATAATGTTATTGTTAATAAATTCATAACATTTCTGCGTGTAATCTGCTTGACTCAATACAACTACAGTATTGCCTTTATCGGCTTTGGTAACTATTGCCTTATTTATGTCAATCTTTTGTTTTATTGTTTTCATAAGGTTGAGCTCCTTCTTGTATTTTAGAAACTGGTTTTTATTTGTACTTAAGCCATCCATTTTTAATATGCGATCCAATTTACTGTTGATTACCGATCGTGTTACTTGTTGGGTTTCTTGGTTTTTAATGCATTTTATAGCAGCTTCAGCGTTTATAACTCCACGTAATAGGCTGTTTTTGCTAAGTTTAGGTAAGTTATATTGTAAACCTTTAGATAATAATTCTGTCTCGTCATTAGATAATTCGATATTGGTATAATTTACTACGCGTTTATAAAAGTTATGTTTACAATTTATGTTATCATACATGTGTTGTTTCCTGTATAGGTTATCAAACTTCTTAATGTGTTTCGAGATAATGACTTTAATTACTTCTCTTATCTGTGCTTCTATCAATTCCATAACATTGCTAATGATAGCAGGATGCAAACTGTCTAATACTTTCAAATGTGCAATATACAAAATACGGTTCAATCTGTCCTTTTTCACATACAATTGCTTAATTTCTTCTTTTTGCCATATCTTCTGTGCTATTGATTTAGTTTTAACCGCTGCTAATGACTTATTTTGAATATTAATTTTGGAAAAATTTGGTGTTATGTTGTTTTGTAAACATTTCTTAATGAATTTAATGTTGAGACTAGTCTTAATTATTTTCATCTTAACGTTCTTATATTTATAGACCAGGTTTGCCTGACCGGCTTCAAGATTCATTATATTTGGTCTCCAGTCGCAGTGAAATTGAAATAAATAAATACCTTTTTCTTTATCCGTGCTGCGACTACGTCTTTGATGTCTTACGACATGTTTCGGGAACACGTTCCCATCATCAGGTAAAATTGTTTTTTCTTCTAGTTCATAACGAACGTGTCAAGAATATAATAATTAAAACACATCAACACATAAACACATAACACAATGACTATGATAGAACTCAGTCCACGTGACAGTGCGCACTGCCGTACTATAACTGACCACGTAATCAAACTATATATTCGGCTGGTGTACACAAGCGTTATCACTCTTCAATACAGTATCATATAAACAGTGAGATTTAAATGTTAATTGATCATTAAGCAGTAGGTTTGGTTGAAATAAAAGCGCTTTATATATTTCATATTCTTCCATGGCATCCATGTATCGGCTCTTACTGCATATATGTATGGGCGTAAAGTTATCCGTGAAACCACTATAACTGTGATTGCTGTTTACCAGATGTAAAGCAAAGTTGGATTTGATTGACTTGATGTTCCTTTTTGGCAAATGTTCTTTATATTTGTCTTTAAATTTCCTGCCCGTTTGTCCTATGTAGAATTTTGTCCTATTCTATAATGAATCTCTCTCTTTCCTTACTTTCTTATCTAAAGTCTTACAAGCTTTATCGGTGGTCATTTAGCACTAATAATTTTTCTTTTTCTGCCTTTCTTTTTTACATATACTCTATCCTAGGAAACTGAAATGCTCTGTAGCAGGAACGCATGTATCCTGTTTACAAGTTATTATTTTGGAACGTAGCAACTAATTCTTAGACGAATCTATTACTTTATGGTAGTGATAAAGCTATTCTTTGTAGATGATTTTGATTCAGGCCTTTGATTATTCTGAAGGTATTTTTTTATTTTCTTTATTTGTAGTACCTTTTCTAATTTTATAAATTTGTGATGTTCTTCAATTTCTTTATTCTGTAAGTAGTATAATTCGTATATTCTAATTTTAAACATTTCCATATTTTCTTAGTTGTTGCACTTACAGTCCACGCTCTTCTATGAGGATATTGACTGCTTTGATTGTGGCACCTCTTCAGAAACACATTTACATATTTTGTTTCATTGGTTGCCTCGACTAATACGACCTTAATTACTAGCGTAATAAATTTATTTAAATTCACGTTGTCTGTTAATTATTTTAAGAATTTAAATTATTATAAAGTAAGATAAAACAACACCAACATTAGAACTTACTGAATTCATCAGTAATTAATTCGTCACTAGAAATTAATTTATCGGTCGATTCAAAAAGACGTGCTGTTCATTTACGTAAAGTCTGTTTGATTATAAAATATGAGTTACGTGCTTTTATAAAACCAACGTGTGTAGCCGTAACGATGAGAACGACGCAGATCACAGATACTGTTTGTTGGGAACTTGCTACCGTTTTGTTTGTGGCCGTTGGCCTGTGTATAATACTGTGTCGGCCGGATGTGTTTTGCTCAGTGTGGCAGCATCATGGCCGCCCACACTACATATTCTGCAGTATGCTCCGTGAGAAATATCCGGGCACCGTGGCGTTAGTTCAGAGTTCCCTGTGTCCTATATTCTCTGTTACTGACAAGAACACTGTCTGAAACGAGAATATCGATTTCGTCATCTTCAGAATTTGAAAAGTAAATACATTGTGTTGAAACCCCCCTTTTATTTTTCTAAGTTTTGTAATTTTTTTTTTGAATTTTATTTAATTTTATTTTTATTAAGTTTTTTTTTTGTAAAAGGGGAGAAACATCATATTTAGAACTAGGTAAAAAAACCTAGAGGAAGCAAAAGTGTGCAAGGCCCAAATACAATTACAGACATGTCCCCCCAGGTGAATGACAGGACTTGCAAATAAAAAACTCTTTTAACCAACAAGCGTGTGCTTTATTCAACCTGCAAGATTTTACATACATGACAAGTTCGTGATTGTGTGAGCACACCATTAAAGGCAGAATTATATATATATATATATATGTATATATATGTATATCCATTAATTCATAATGTCACAAAGTAAGTGAGTTGATATTAAACTAATTGCAAAAATTTCTGTCTGATTATGTATGAGTCAAAGTTAGTAATAATCTCATTCATAAAGCAATACTAATCCATCAGTGTTGTATAATATCAAATAGGCTAGCCTGTTGTCTCAGTAAGCACATTTATGGTTATTCTCTTTTTAAATCCGTTACATATTCCCCCCAAAAAAAAATATATATAGTAAAATTACACACACAAACACATATACGACATGAATAACAAAACATCCCTCATTTCAACACTAACCTCCTCATAAACCCATTCCAACTACAGTAAATGAAGGAACCCTAATATGTATAGATAGATACAAATATAAATGACAACGTAAATGGAATATCTCAGCTCCTAAGCATAGATTTGCCAGCATATTCCCAAGCATAGTTCACACCAGAGAATGTAAGTGACCGCCCCGAAACTCAACCAGCCAAACGACCCCTTACCTTAATCATTAAGCGTTAAGTATGTGTGTGAAAGAAAATCGTTTCTCATCTACAGCATCAGACAACCCCCGCTACGTTATTAAAACTCAGCCATGACCAGATGACATGATAGCACGAGATAATTAACTCCCTAATGGTCTTAATTAGATGAAAGTTAGATCTTACAGCAAACTGCGGATGTGTGTGTATGTGTGTAACTTCTTACACATTATACAGTTATAAGATACTTCATTAGGTGTACTGTGGTAATGTTCACACATGCAATAACATAATTGAACACGAGAGTTTGTGCTAGAGTATAATGTTCAGAACTTCACGAGTGAGCTTCTGGCGGCTTCTGTGCATTCACATGTTGTAGAGAGAGAGAGAAATAGATAATCAGAATTTTCCCACCTGGATTGTCCGGTGTACTTAGTTCGTATAGGCGCGGATCAGTGATGTCACAGTCGTGTCACAAGTCCCTGGTGCAGCTTAGCATTGGAAAAGTCCTCGACTGACGGCATTGTGGCTATAAGATCGTCTCTGCCATTAGGGTGGACAGATGTTCGTCCACCCCTGACACCCATCTCGCCCTTGGTCGAGCACCTGGACATATAATAGGTTGTAGAGGGTGTCATAAAGAAAATCACGCCGCTTAGGCCGTCCACATTAAATACCAACACTAACTTCAAGCAGCAACAGCGCACACACACATCGCCACTAATTCAGATTAAACAGTATTAAGCTCGTCTAGCAATTACTTTCTTAATGTTTCATTGAAATATTCAAATTGATTTGCTGTGTCTTTCGTAGTTATTAATTACATCAAAACAGCTGAGTGCAAGATACATTAGCATATTCTCTATTGAAATCAACTTGACCCACGACTCTCACATTCATAATTTAATTAAATTTAATTTAATTTGATTTTGTAATAGCATTAATGCCCAGATTAAAAACTGCTCTATACGCACACACACACACACACAAGCATAACTCATAATGAAAGCTGAAACACAAAATATATTTGGGGTTAGAATATTTTCAGAACCCGCAGACTTGCACGTACCTGGAACAACACTTTATCTAGCCTATCATAGTGATAGGTTCGGAAGTCCTGGATAGAAGTTTGCCGCCAGCCGAGACCAGATGAACAGGTTGGAGGATCAAGCAGAAATGAGGCCGATACAACGTTTCGGTGCAGCCAAGTAACCTCCGAATGCAGGAATGTACAGACACAGCTGGCTGGCAGCGCCAGCTGTATTGCGTAGCTGCACAACCGTTTGTGTGTATAACCGACCGGGAACAAACTATCGTAACAATGTGGCAGTGCGTGACGTCAGCGGCGCTCGTTTTTAAAATACTAATAATACGTTGCCGAAGCCAGTTCGTCACACCCTCACCCCAAAAGGGCAACATGGTTGACCCAAAACCAAACAAGTCCTCAAGCACGACGGCTGCGGGAAACCTGGAAAATCTCAGATTCTAAAACGCTCTTGGTGAGTTCAGTAACACAGGAAAACGAAAAGGCAGAAGGAAGAGGTGTGAGTTAGTGAGTGTGTGTCTGAAAGAGATGTAAGTGTGAGTCCTGCATGCTCGCCGGGCCCTGGTCCGCATGCAGATATAAGAGACAGAAAAGAACAGGAGAAAGAGGAGAATCGCAGGATCCCGCTTTGAGTACTGACCACCAAGGCCTCCCAATTCCAATAACTGAGATCCAGGAACCCCAAATAGTATTCCCCCCTTTTTTTATGGGCCTAACTGTCATCCCTAACTCATGCCCTATGGCAAAACTTTAGCTTCGAAATATAAGTGGTCACTCTTTCAACATCCCCTCCGGGATCACCCAATTTCACTGTGACGGGCGACACAAACCGAAGAATGCGGTATGGTCCCGACCAACGATAACATAGTTTAGCGGCCCTCCTATTTATGGCTGAGCTGATCGGATGGCTCTGACAGTAGACCAAGTCGCCAATCTTAAATGGGTTCGGAATTCGCCCCTGATTGTAGCGACTACGGACGCGTTCGTGCGCACGAAGCAAATTCCTCCGGACCTCCCGCCATCTGTCCACAGTCGTGACCTCAGGATCGTTCGGCAGAAGATCATCAATGTGCCACAAATTGTCCAACGGCAAACTCGGCGAGAACCCAAACATGACTTCAAAGGGTACGGCCTTGTGACTATCGTGTAGGGCCGTGTTAAATGCCAATTGCAACCACTTTAAATTTTGGTCCCAACAATCCTGTTGTTCAGCATGATAGGCGATAAGCGCTGAACGGAGATTCCGGTTAAATCTCTCCGCGTGGGACGGTTGAGGGTAGTACGGGGAAGTGGTCACATGTTTGATGCCGTTAGCGAAACACATTCGCCGGAAATCTTTTGAAATGAACTGTGGTCCATTGTCAGAGACAATGGTGGACGGAAAACCGAAATGCTGAAAGACATGGGTCTGTAGCATAAGGATAGTTGAGCGAGTGTTTGCCTGTCGTAAGGGCAGTAGCCAGACAAACTTGGAAAAAGCATCCACGCAAACAAGTAGGTAAGCATTACCTGACTTGCTACGAGGGAAAGGTCCCACGTAGTCTATGAATAACTTCTCCATGGGTTTGCTCGCCACATCAGATGACAATAGACCCAATTTAGTGTTTTGAGCAGGCTTACTCAAGCCACAGAGATGACATGCTTTCACACGAGCCGCGATGTCCCTGTCCATGCCCTTCCAGATGAAATGCCTCCTAATACTGGAAATGGTCTTCGAAATTCCCTTATGGCCACCTATTGGGGAATCATGATAGTAGCTGAAGACCATTGGCACGAGCTTGCTAGGCAGCACAACCTTCGGGGCACGTCCTTTTCGTTCTCGGCAGCACAGGACGCCCTTGGACAGAAAATATGGTACCTGCACGTTACCCTCTTTTAGGTGTTGGATGATAGGACCCAACTCTTCATCATTTAACTGATGGGGTAACACATCAATAACAGCCAAAGGAAAATCCAGCAGAACGGAACAGGGTTGCTCAGAATTGGCCTCGCTGGGTTGGGAGAACATACGTGACAAGGCGTCTGCAACAACATTTTGTGTTCCCCTGATGTGTTGCACTTTGAATTTAAAGGATGAGATCTTGACCACCCAACGCCCTATTTTACCCAGCTGCCGGGGATGAGCGAGAAGCCAGGAGAGAGCCTGATTATCGGTCTCCAACAGGAACTCAGCGTGTTCCAAGAAACGCCTGAACTTATGTAGAGCGTACACAACAGCAAGACACTCTAGTTCATACACTGAAGACTTCCTCTCTTGTTGGGTCAAGGTCCGGGATATAAATGCCACCGGCTGCCTAGCACCATCGACTTCCTGGGACAGAACCGCCCCGAGCGCAACAGAACTCGCGTCCGTTTGCAAAATGAATTTTTTGAAAAATCAGGCATCCTCAACACAGGGGGAGAGACGATCGCCTCCTTGAGGGTATCAAAGGCCCGCTGTTGCCTCTCTCCCCATACAAATTTGGTACCCTTTTTCCTGAGTTCGTTTAAACGTACAGCAATCTCCGCGGCATTAGGGATAAATCTACGGTAAAAATTGACCATGCCAACAAATCTGGCAACACCTTTCGCATCCCTAGGGGGAGGAAAATCCCGGATGCCTTGTGTTCTCTCCGGGTCGACCGTCACACCCCCATATGAGACGAGATGCCCTAAAAACGAAATACTCCTTTGTGCAAACTTTACCTTGTCTGGATTGATAGTGAGGCCAGCACTCCTCAATCGGCACATCACCTCTCTCAGGTGACCCAGATGCTCCTCGAACGTTTTACTGTAGACCAAGAGGTCATCAAGATAATTAAAGATGAATTTAAATTTTACGTCATGGAATACAGTGTCAAGTAGTCGCGTGAGGGTTTGAGCCCCCACTGCCAGACCCATGGGTACCCTAGTATATTGATAAAGATTCCATGGCACACAGAATGCCGTATAAGGGCGGCTTTCCTTAGACAGAGGAATCTGATGATAAGCGGTATTGAGGTCAAAGATGGTGAAGTACCTGGCCCCACTAAACCAATCGAACGCGGAATGTAAATCGGGAAGAGGAACTGAATCCACCTCAATATTAGCATTGAGTTTGCGATAGTCAATGACCATACGCTGTTTACCTCCAGGCTTGGGCACCAGAAATGCTGGACTTGCATAACTAGAGTTGGAAGGTTCAATGACCCCTTGTTTAAGCAACTCTTGAACCTTCTCTCTTAGGACATCCATCTTTGGAGGGGCGAATTTGTATGGGTGTGAGCGGACTACGGCGGAGTCCGTTAAACGGATCTTATATCCCAAAAGATGTGTGAGCCCCAGGTTGGGAGTTAATACAGTGGGGAACTGCTCACACCAATGATCTAAAGCATGCCTCTGGGACGGGGTGAGATGGTCTCTTTCTGAATCGGGACACACAACCTCTTGGACACCTCCCTTAGCTCCCTGGTACCCAAGGAAAGGAATGACAACCTCCCGATTGAATTTAAAATAACAGTGGTGCGCTTGAAGATCTAAAACGAGACCAATCTTGGAGATGAAATCGGCACCCACAATGCAGTCGACTCCCAGAGCCGGAGAAACCAAAAATCGCCACACCCATGAAAAACACTCGATTTTAATACTCAGGGAAACCACCCGGGAGATGGGCAGAATTTCCCGCGATGCAGTCCAGCATACCACGGAAGACCGATCCGACCCTAATAGTAAGCCCTGTTGTTCAAGGTCCTCACATACTCTAGATGAAATTATGGATCGGGCTGATCCAGAGTCAACCAAGGCTCTGAGCTGACCCTTTTTCAACTCGACCAACAGGAAGGGGCATACTGAACTGTAGTTGGGGACAGTTCGCAGGACCTTGGAGCCGGATGACCCGGGATTAGCTATCCGCCTGGGATTAAGTGAAACCGGAAGAGAACGGCCTAACGGGGAAGACTACTCCCGACTTATCTTCCCCGAGAATTTACGTTTTTTGAAAGGTCACCTTTTCGGGAAGTCCCTTGACGCTGTCTAGCATCGTTACAATAGCGCGCGACGTGACCGGATCTATGACACCTAGAACAGAATAATTCTCGTACTTCACAGCTCTGAACCGGCGCAGGCCTAGGACCCCAAGACCCGGGCTGCCCGACTCGTCGCTCGAAATTAGAGCGTTCTGAACGCCTCCTAGCCTCGCGGGCTCTAATATCGTCATTACCCTGTATAGTGGTCGACTCGGCGCACAGCCGGTCTAAATCAATAAAACTTTGGGGACGGGCAGCGAATGTCAAACGTGACCGTTCCTCCGGCGTCACGCTCTGCAAAATAGTATGAATGACATCAGACTCTGACAACCCCAGCCTCAGGATCCGGGCCGCGTCTTTAACACTGGAAATGAAATGAGCAAGGGACTCTCCGCTTGCTTGAACTCTATAGAAATGTTTGTGTCGTAACCGGTCGTGTAACCTTCCCGGTACGAAAGCGTCCAGGACTTCCCGATGGAAATGGTCTATGCCACCACCATCCCTAAGGGTACTTGTCACGCGCTCAGCCATAGATCCCCGACAGTACGGGTAAATGAGCTCAAGCAAAGTCCGCTCCGACAGCCCAGGGAAATCAGCCAACTGAAAAAATACGCGCAAGAATCTCAAAAGCGCCTCAGGATCCAGACCATCGACAACTGGGAGACGCTGAATGACATCCGACAGTGGGTTAGGAAGCTTGTGATAGCTTGCGGTGGCCATATCGGAAAAGGCAGGAACATGCACAGGGGGTTCCACCCTGGCTGCCGTCTCAACAGAAGAAGAAGAAGAAGAACCGGAATTCGGATCTACGTGGCGACGCTGGCCGAGAGAAAACTCCCGCAATGCCATCGCCACTTGCTCCCTAAGAGTGACAACATTTTTCTCTAATTCCGAGGTGGTAGCCTGTGATTCAGCATTCTGTAAACGGCATAGAACGTGTTGTAAACGTTGGCGCACCCTCTGTCTAGCCGTAGAGGTGGGTGCCGCCGACTGCAGGCCTTCGGCCAAATCGAGCAGTTCTACAAATTTTTCCGAGCACAGCTCCACCTCGGCGGTGACATCCGTAAGTAATACTCTCCCACTCGGTGCCTCACCGGAGGCAAGAGCCTCACGGAGTTGCTTCCTTAATGAAACAACAGTCTCCTGCGGCTTCCGTCCCCGGAACCGGACCTCCCACTCGAGCTCATCTTTTACAAACAAATCCACATTTACCGAAATGGACATGACCGCGCAATCCACACACACACCACGTAAAAGCAAGAATTAAAGAGAACGACAGGAAGAACTTGATCATACAAGTGGCTCCAGAATGCTCTAGCGATACGACGAGATGGGTGTCATAAAACCAGAGAAACAGCCATGCAAAATGCCCAGAAGAGAACACAACACAAAACAACCAAACTAACTCACTAAATACAACACACAAAGTACACATAAAATTCGATGTAATCGAAAATATAAACTATCACATCCATGCCCTTGGTCGGACCATAACCGCATTCAAAATACACGATACCGCAACGCAACGCCCTCAATAAACAATTACCATATAACTGGGATGCTACCAAACACGTTGTCTAATCCAAGAGACAAGTCATAATCAAACTCAACAAGTACCGACGGCCCTCATCATGTCCAGACTCCGTATGAGCTCCAGGGTATGTGCAAGTGCAACCAATCCGCACACATTCATTAAAAAAAATTAATCACATTCTTATAACCCCTTTTCAAAATTCATCTTACACTCAACATCACAAAATAATCACTTAAACACTAACACATATTAAATTATTTTAAACTTCATTAACCCCTTATTCATTTTATAAAATGTGCTCTTTTTTCTGGTTGTTCATTCGGTTTATTTTTATTACACTACCATTAAGTTTTCTTACAACACTTGGATTCTAATCAAAAATAATTTGAAATAATTTGCAAGTCCTAACACCAGCTGACATGTCTGTAGCCACTCTAAGTTTCATTTAAGAAAATAAATATAAGTCCCCAGATTCTAAAATTTCTCAAGTTCAACAGAGAAAAATAAGGCAGAAATAATACCTACTATCCACCCAGAATCATAACAACCACGCTCTGAACTACCATTTGAAACCCCCCTTTTATTTTTCTAAGTTTTGTAATTTGTTTTTTTGAATTTTATTTAATTTTATTTTTATTAAGTTTTTTTTTTGTAAAAGGGGAGAAACATCATATTTAGAACTAGGTAAAAAAACCTAGAGGAAGCAAAAGTGTGCAAGGCCCAAATACAATTACAGACATGTCCCCCCAGGTGAATGACAGGACTTGCAAATAAAAAACTCTTTTAACCAACAAGCGTGTGCTTTATTCAACCTGCAAGATTTTACATACATGACAAGTTCGTGATTGTGTGAGCACACCATTAAAGGCAGAATTATATATATATATATATATATATATATATATATATGTATATCCATTAATTCATAATGTCACAAAGTAAGTGAGTTGATATTAAACTAATTGCAAAAATTTCTGCCTGATTATGTATGAGTCAAAGTTAGTAATAATCTCATTCATAAAGCAATACTAATCCATCAGTGTTGTATAATATCAAATAGGCTAGCCTGTTGTCTCAGTAAGCACAATTATGGTTATTCTCTTTTTAAATCCGTTACATATTCCCCCCAAAAAAATATATATATAGTAAAATTACACACACAAACACATATACGACATGAATAACAAAACATCCCTCATTTCAACACTAACCTCCTCATAAACCTATTCCAACTACAGTAAATGAAGGAACCCTAATATGTATAGATAGATACAAATATAAATGACAACGTAAATGGAATATCTCAGCTCCTAAGCATAGATTTGCCAGCATATTCCCAAGCATAGTTCACACCAGAGAATGTAAGTGACCGCCCCGAAACTCAACCAGCCAAACGACCCCTTACCTTAATCATTAAGCGTTAAGTATGTGTGTGAAAGAAAATCGTTTCTCATCTACAGCATCAGACAACCCCCGCTACGTTATTAAAACTCAGCCATGACCAGATGACATGATAGCACGAGATAATTAACTCCCTAATGGTCTTAATTAGATGAAAGTTAGATCTTACAGCAAACTGCGGATGTGTGTGTATGTGTGTAACTTCTTACACATTATACAGTTATAAGATACTTCATTAGGTGTACTGTGGTAATGTTCACACATGCAATAACATAATTGAACACGAGAGTTTGTGCTAGAGTATAATGTTCAGAACTTCACGAGTGAGCTTCTGGCGGCTTCTGTGCATTCACATGTTGTAGAGAGAGAGAGAAATAGATAATCAGAATTTTCCCACCTGGATTGTCCGGTGTACTTAGTTCGTATAGGCGCGGATCAGTGATGTCACAGTCGTGTCACAAGTCCCTGGTGCAGCTTAGCATTGGAAAAGTCCTCGACTGACGGCATTGTGGCTGTAAGATCGTCTCTGCCATTAGGGTGGACAGATGTTCGTCCACCCCTGACACCCATCTCGCCCTTGGTCGAGCACCTGGACATATAATAGGTTGTAGAGGGTGTCATAAAGAAAATCACGCCACTTAGGCCGTCCACATTAAATACCAACACTAACTTCAAGCAGCAACAGCGCACACACACATCGCCACTAATTCAGATTAAACAGTATTAAGCTCGTCTAGCAATTACTTTCTTAATGTTTCATTGAAATATTCAAATTGATTTGCTGTGTCTTTCGTAGTTATTAATTACATCAAAACAGCTGAGTGCAAGATACATTAGCATATTCTCTATTGAAATCAACTTGACCCACGACTCTCACATTCATAATTTAATTAAATTTAATTTAATTTGATTTTGTAATAGCATTAATGCCCAGATTAAAAACTGCTCTATACGCACACACACACACACACAAGCATAACTCATAATGAAAGCTGAAACACAAAATATATTTGGGGTTAGAATATTTTCAGAACCCGCAGACTTGCACGTACCTGGAACAACACTTTATCTAGCCTATCATAGTGATAGGTTCGGAAGTCCTGGATAGAAGTTTGCCGCCAGCCGAGACCAGATGAACAGGTTGGAGGATCAAGCAGAAATGAGGCCGATACAACGTTTCGGTGCAGCCAAGTAACCTCCGAATGCAGGAATGTACAGACACAGCTGGCTGGCAGCGCCAGCTGTATTGCGTAGCTGCACAACCGTTTGTGTGTATAACCGACCGGGAACAAACTATCGTAACAGTGTGGCAGTGCGTGACGTCAGCGGCGCTCGTTTTTAAAATACTAATAATACGTTGCCGAAGCCAGTTCGGCACAGTGTGTTACAGAGATACTCATTCCTATGCAACTGCTCTTCATTACATTACCATGTATGTCCTATGCGTATATTTTAAACAACGATTATGGTGATACACAACAACTCTGACTGAATTCCTTGGATATCCAGATAACTCCTGATAGCGTATGTCTTAACTCTAACTTCGATATAGAGATTTTATAAGCTTATAACCGCTTTAATAAAGTTGTCAAATGTGTCTGACTGTTTGTCTAAAACTTAGAAGTACTCACAATACTAGGAAAAAATACTAATTAAATACGTTTTTGTTCGACAGTGATCGTTACTCAACTTTGCAGGAGACTTGTGAAGTCACTGCCAAGTAAAGTTGCTTATTAATGAAAACAAAATAAAAACCGTGCTCGATTACTAAACTAGTGAGCCCAATTTATTTCCTAATGGCAGAAATAATGAACGCTTATGGCTGATTTCATCTTATATAATGTTATCTTATATCTTATTACTATAGAATAGTAAAATATTGTTACGTAATGCGGAAAAGTCTTATGTAATACGGAACGTTCTACATGTTTTCTAATGTTCCAGTGGAATTCGGCTTTAATGTGTGTGCGTACGTGATTCTCAACGCATTTGCTAGACTGTGTCAGAATTCGCGCGGCCGCACGCACTGTGTCAAGGCCGCAATGAATTACGCTCTAATGACTTCTTTTATTGCTGATGCGTAGTATGTGGAACGTTCTGGATTTTCGGCGGGGTATAAATACAGCCATTCAGCGACAGTCAAGTTAGTTATTGTCGGGCGATTACTCTGTGCGTGCAAGTGGTTATTAGTGAAAGTAATTATTGTGGCGAAGTGTTGTGTTTTACAATCGTGCGCGACAATTGTATTACTATTATGTTTGATAATAGTTGACATTGTATTGCGTGTGAACAATTTTTATTTGATTTTTTTGTAAGAGACTATCTTGTTGATTACAATCTGTTTAATTGTGATAATTAAAGCTGGTGATTAATGACGTAATTGGTGTCTTGTATTTTGTTTTCCACTGTACCATACGACGATCAGTTAGACCGTCGTAACAATATCTTCTTATAGGTTCAGTCATTTTGTTTAATTTCAAAGACTTCCTTGCATTTTTAATATACCCATATTCAATTCAAAGTTACAAGTGTGATTTGATGTTAGGGATCCTATTACAATTCCATTTCAGTAGTCAATTACGTCGTTGACAGCCTCGGGACCCCCACACAACAAAAACAACACAACAGCCTTCTCAAGTAGTTATTTCACCCTCTCACTACCGTCTGGACTAACTGTGTAAGCTATTTTTCATGTTGAAAGACATGGTCTTAATATAACGCAACAACACACATACGTATTTGCATATTTAGCCCGGGTAATATTCTTATATATAATTAATATGGGAACTATTAGAAATAATTTTAGTGGTGAGATCGGGAATGAACAGGCGATAAGCAGTTTATGACCTGTCGGTTTGAACACCTGACGATTTTAAGCTGTGCGTGCGTGCGTGCGTGGGTGTGCGTGCGTGTGTGTGTGTGTGTGTGTGTGTGTGTGTGTGTGTGTGTGTGTGTGTGTGTGTGTGTGTGTGTGTGTGTGTTTGCGTATGTGTGTGTTCTGTGTTGTGTATATTGTATTGTGCTACGAAACGAGAGATGTGTCTGTGTACATATGTGTTTACGTGTGTTAGTGGACTCTGTTTCACACATGAATGAACAGGAGTAATTAAAAATGTTTATTTAATGACATTTACAAGTTACAAATTCATAAATGTAAATAGTGTAAATATACAAATTTACGTAATTAATGTATAATTTTAAGTTTTTATTGGAAATAATTTTATATTTAATTTAAAATGAGTGCATTATTGTAAATAATAATTACTTTACTTAAATTAAATACTAAATAATACTTTCTAATAATAATAAAACTAATTCTAAATAATACTTTCGTAGTTATTTCGCTGTGGTTAAAACAAAATTAATGATTCAAAGTTGGTACTTATGTCAGAGACCTAGGCAATTAATTTAATAACTTATGTTATAGGCTATATGTGTTGTAGGTGTGTATATTTTTCTTATGTGATACATACAAGATGTAGCCTATAATATGTTGTTATTGTAGCATCCTACAAAAAATTTTAAATTTATGTTTTTGGCCTTTAAATTTTATTGCTTTTCAAAAAATAAGTAATAAATCATTTAATATGATTGGTTTGGTATAATGATTTATTACCTATATTTTCAGTATTTTATTAATTGTTTCTTGCCATTAACGTCTAACCCCTCTATATTAATAGAAAAAAGTTTATTGTGCAACAATTAAACTTAACGCAACGAACCCACAAAATAGTACGATCAAGCCGTGGTTTACACAATACAGTTGCGTTCGGTATTAAGACAGATTTTTATTAATAATAATAATTGCAATGTTTCAGTAGTAATACAGATGTTTCACTACACAGTGATGCAGTATGTGCTAATATTTGAAAATGGTCCGCTCAACAGTCCGTTAAGGACCAAGGCGTAACGCGCGGCTTTTTGTGTTAGTGTGACGGTGTATGGCTAGTACTACGCGCCACCAGCCGCTAGTTGCGGTATTCACAGCCAGGAGGCGGCGCTGTTATCTCAGCGCCTACTCAGTTTGCCTCACGACAACGCTGAGTGCACGCCCGTACGGAACCTCCGCCGGGAATTGAACCCGGGACCACGAGCGCATCAATCGCCCGCGTTAGCCACTAGACCACCTGGAGGCTCTATGTGCTAATATTTGACTATATTTAAATTCAGTAACCAATATTTAAGGGAATTAAACTCAAAGAAATGCCAAAAAACTAAAATCCAGGCGGTAGAAATGAAATATCTTAGGAGAGTAGTGGGAATAACAAGGAAGAACAGAGTTAGGAATACACAAATAAGAGAGAATCTGGAAGTGATAACGATTCTGGATTTTATTGAACAGAGACAACTATGCTGGTGGGGACACATGCAGAGAATGGATAGTGATAGAATGGTAAAACAGGTTTGGAAGGCAAAATCAGGGGGGAGAAAGAAGAGAGGAAGACCGCGACTGACTTCGGATGGAATGATGGGAAACATTTTGAGAGAAAGAGGCTTGTTGTGAAGGGAAGCGAAGACATTGTCAATGGATAGAGTAAGATGGAAAAAATTTGTATATAGAGTGTAGTTGATGTACTTATCATATATTGATGTAACCCGACACCAATATGGTATAAGAGTATTTTGATAATAAATAAATAAATATAAATTCAAAGAAGTTCATAAACTCAGAATAATTTAAAATAAAAAATTAGCTTCCTCGCTCCCTGCTCTCTCTCTCTCTCTCTCTCTCTCTCTCTCTCTCTCTCTCTCTCTCTCTCTCTCTCTCTCTCTCAATATATATATATATATATATATATATATATATATTGCAACAGTATACAGGACATGAATTTCATTTAAGTCGAATACTAATGCTATATAACATTTTCTGATGGCCATAGACATGTTTTAAATTGATTTTATTTTGTTCTTTCTTTGTAAAGTAGTCATAAAGTTTGAACCAAGCTATGTTTAAAAAAGTATGATATGTCAAAATGTTCACGATTTTATTCTATTTTATGTCATGTGAAATATTTGTGTGTAGGTGCGCGGGTGAGCGTGTGATTTACATTTTATTTAATAACTTCGAAGAAAATCTACATTTTGTTCTGAAACTAGGACAGAGCATTTTCATGGTTATAAGCTACATTTTCCATATACTCAATTCTCCACACCTATAATTTTTATGTTTTTTTTTAATAAAATTCAATCTTCTTTTAGCCTCGTTATCTTCAAGAAAAAAATAAAATTTATAGATTAGATCTAGACAGGCCTTTGCAGAATCGGACAGAGTTTAAGCCTTATTTCAATCTATCTGTGTTCTCATCTGTGACGTTCTAAAGTTTCAACCAATCAGAGGGTCTAAAATTTTATTCAGTTTGGTCCTCTGTCGAGAGTACTTCGGTCAGTTTCTTATAAGGACTCGTTATAGAAAGACGTTCTCGCTGCCACGAGTTTTTCGTGACAAGACAGGTCGTTTTCATTTAAACTTAGAAGTAGGTTTACGGTTCGCGGTCTTCGAAACCATTACCACTTACAGAACTCAAATAACAAAAAAAATAGATCATTCTAGTGCTTTTCGCGTATAGTAGAAGATATCCGCTAGG
Source organism: Magicicada septendecula (assembly GCA_034769895.1). Taxonomy (NCBI): domain Eukaryota; kingdom Metazoa; phylum Arthropoda; class Insecta; order Hemiptera; family Cicadidae; genus Magicicada; species Magicicada septendecula. Next base: position 284,324,819 of record CM068369.1, on the reverse strand, counting down.
GACAAAATATCTACCGAGATATCTTGATACTTACGCGAGAACACTTCAAGAATCTGGAATTTGTGTAAGCTCCAATAGACGATCTATTTTACCCAGTTTTAAAATCTTGAGATAATTTTATAAACAATAAATTTCGTATCGCAGTGTGCGTGGGTGCAGCGACGTGAGTTGCAGCATTAGTGATCTTCGAACTGTTTACGGGCAGAGTTCCAGCTATCCAGTCGAACTACGTGCGCGGAGCGTCGAGTGGCTACGCAAACAGTGGATTTCAACACATCAATTAACATAATTATAAAGGAAGCCAATAGACTGAATTTTGAAGTACAAATTATTAAATAAACAATTTTATAGTATAAATTAATAAGACAATAGTAAATTTTAATGATTTAATTTAATTAATTTTTCTACCTCCAGATATAGACTCTGTTGTACTAATTTTTATATTACCTATCTATGCAGTTTTAAATTGTATCGTTGCAATGTATATATTTCGTACTCTTTCTGACTTACTTTTTAGCCCTCCATTTTCTTAACTGAGAACAATAACCTGAATTATGGCCTAATTCACCTAATTCAGAGGATTAATATTCCTCGAAGAATTTGTCCACATTTTTGAAACGGTTCTGGATCATCCCGATGATGTGGTTGCTGCCTTTGTGGTTTTCTGACTCTGTTCCCCCGATTAAACATACATAATATTATAGAAAGATAAACAATTGGAACTGGAAAAAGACTTTAGAAAGGATAAGTAACTAAAACTACCAAACAAGCTGACAGATACAAAGTAAAACGAACAATGTCGTGTGACCAAAGAAAAGAGGTAGCATCAAATACTAATAGACCTAACAGGCAAATACCTAACCCGAGGACCGAATAAGAAGATGATGAGGTAAAGACGAAGAAGAAGACGGAAACAGTAGTATGATGGTGATAATGGTGATGAAGATGGTAACGTGGATGATCATGACGACGACGAGGACGACGACGACGATGTTGTTGTTGATGGTGATGATGATGATGATGATGATGATGATGATGATGATGATGATGATGATGATGATGATGATGATGATGATGATGATGATGATGACGACGATGACGACGACGACGACGACGACGACGACGACGACGAAGATGTTGTTGTTGATTATGACGATTATGATTATGATGGTGACGACGACGACGACGATGATCATGATCATGACGACGACAACGATGGTGATGCTGCTAAGCTAACAACGGGGGTAGCAACAACGAACAAATATCCAGTCAGTTTAAAAATTGATCGTTGCTTGTCGGACACTTGGTGAAACATATTACCACAAAGGTTTTTAAAAACATAAAACACTTGATAAGTTTCACAGTTTATACCTCTGACAACTGACAATTAGGCTGAAACAATTGTCAGAGGTAAACTGTGAAACTTACCAAGTGATTGTATGTTTTTAAAAGCCTTTGTAGCTTAAAAATTGTTAGACACTTATGTTTTGAATCACGTTACATACGCCTACTTCCAAATTTAGGTAGATATATGTCGTAAGACACTGATGTCAATGTAGTTATAAATGTTGCTACATTTAGGCTAAATTAGTTAAATCAGGTTAAGAACACTCTTAAGAATGTGACTGGCATTTGAAAATCAAAGCAAGTTCTTTGGGACTGGTATCACTATTCGTACTATAATTTATTGATACACAGAGTGTTATGATCCGCACCGTGAGGACCAAAAAATGTTGATGAGTATCAGGCCCAAGTGGGCTAAAAAATGTTTGTTGAAGTGAGTGATCCTGTCGGCGTGTACCAGCAACGTTTCTAAAGAATAGTTTGTAATTGATTCATTCTGAAATGAATTCGGCATTGATTCAGTGGGAATGAAAAATGATAAAATTGTGGACTGTATTGAATTGATTTTAATGAATTTTCCCAAGTTACATTACATGTTTAATTTATTTAAATAAGGTTGGCTAATAATGTATATTGCCAAAAAGTATTAAATATTTCAATTGAAATGATAGCGAGCCTAGTTGGCCATAAGTAAAAATATGCCGGCCTAAAGCCTACATTAAATGTCGACAAGAATATATGACAGTAAAAGGGTCGGCGAACCGACCGCCGCAAGCGACTGACACACACTGTACAAAGTTCTAACACGCAAAATTGGACAAAAGCAGTAAGCAGATTAGCCAACCTAGAAAGTGAAATTATCGCGCTACCGTACATAAGCTGCCCGTCAAAATCAAATGATTTTTTAACATTTTTTAATAAATTATGACACATCTTAAAACTTAATTTAAAAGGATACAGTTTTCTTAATAATAAGAGTTAGTTTCAAGGCTAAGTTGAACCTTGAGTTATGAGATTAGATAACGGCAGTCCGTTACTAGCTTAGAGATAAGCATGCATAAGATAAGCCTAAAGATAAGCGTTTGTTAGCCAAGGTTGGCGAACAGCTGTTTTCAGACATGAATATGAACGTCTGGTTTGACAAATATTACCGTCACATAGTGTATGTGCACAGTATATAACATTACAAAACATGAAAAAATACATAGTTATACAATGTTTAATGCATGATCGGAAGCTCATCACATGATGGACCGATAGTTGGTAACCCTATGCATGTCATAGATGGTTACTGTAAAATTAGTTGAGGCCCGTGGACCTGTACAGAGAATTAATTACATGAACAAAATTGTTATTGAACATGTTACAATTACATGTTCAAGCGTATATTCAGTAGGGCGGCATGTATAGACCAAGTCATGCTGTTCCTGAAGTTTCAGGAACTTACAATATGTAATAATGTATGAACAAGCTAGATGCTGACTGAATGCAAGCCCAAATATGACATGTATGTCATAATTTAAGTAAAAATAATTGTGCATGCATAATCGCAAATAGATACAATATAAAATACAATATAAAATAAATCTAGACGTGGCAGTTACATGCGGCAGACGCAAAATAATAGTTTTTAGACGCAAGTTATGTGAATACAATAACAACAATTTAGATAATTACAATATGAGTAATTGCAATGTCAAATAACAGATACAATACTGTGATTACAAACATAAAACAATTGAAAATAAGTTTAGAAAATAACCAAATTTTTACACAATAGTGAGTAAGACATGAGGCATAAATCAAATGTTGCATATACGAAAATACAAATAATAATAAAAGCCTAGCATATTAACTAAACTAATACTTGCTTGAGTAAAACAGACAGTTGCTGACTCAAAAAATAATTAAAGCTTATGCTAAAACAAGTGTTTATAACTAACAAGTTTGGAACATTTGACTTATGTGTCTTTAAAATTAAACAAAGGTAATAACTCCTTTTCATTATTGTTCGCCCCTTTTAAAATCTTATAAAATGAGACCAGCAAAAACATGAAAATTAGAGAAGCATGCAATGGCGCAAAATTGATAAGAAAATATTGTGATAATTCATCACAATTAGGTTGACCAAATGGTCGTAATAAGTAATAAGCCAGTGGCTAAATAAAATAGCATTGTGCTAAGTAATCATAAACTTGTCAAATCTCGTCTCGCGCTGGCAACAGACATAACTTATGTATTGGTCTCCGCAAAACACCCATAGGCGTGCGAATGTCCACGACACGAACCAAGTTATCTGGGCCGGGAAATGTGGCGATAATTACGCCAAATTTCCAGGCTAATGGAGGTAAATTATCCTCAATAAGCAAGACTAAATCACCAATGGAAACATTATCATTGGTAAACTTCCACTTGTGACGCTGCTGCAACTGGTGCAAATAATCGCGAGACCATGCCTTCCATATGCCTTGGACAAACCTCTGAAGAAGTTGCCAACGCCCAAGACGAGAAACAGGAATGTGAGAAAGGTCTGGGTCCGGTATCGCCATTAAGGGTGCGCAAATCAAAAATTGGCCAGGTGTTAGTGGCACCGGGTCGTTAACATCTGAAGAGATAGCAAATAAAGGTCGAGAGTTCAGACGTGCCTCTATCTGAGATAAAACGGTCGTGAACTCTTCGAAGGTGAGTATAGATTTGCCTACCACGCGGCGCAGATGAAATTTCAAACTCTTTATGCCGCTCTCCCATAGGCCACCGAAATGAGGTGAGGAGGGCGGAATAAATGACCATGATATCCCCTGAGAGGACGTGAATGACTTGATCGATGAGATGGCATCCTTATTGTGCCAAAAGTTGTAAATATCATGTAAGATAGTGCGGGCCTTCCTAAAGTTTGTGCCATTGTCGGAGTACAGTTGTCTGGGTATGCCCCTACGGGCCATGAAACGACGTAATGCGGCTATAAACGCGCTGGCCGTAAGGTCGGAAACCAATTCCATGTGAATAGCCCTAGTCGCTAAGCAAATAAACAAAGATACGTATGCCTTAGAAAGAGTTCTAGACTTCTGCCCGCCATGACGAATCATGAAGGGCCACCACAATCAACCGCGCAAAATAGAAACGGCTTAGAATGAGTGACTCTAGGGGGTGGTAAAATACCAAGCCTCTGTACCTGCTGTTTGGCACTAAACCTAATACACCTCACACATTTTCGAATAATGGAACGAATGACTAACCTGGCATTAACAATCCACCAACGTTGACGCAGTGAATGATGCACGAGTTGAGCACCAGCGTGAAGTAAACGAATGTGTTCACGTTCAATGATAAGGCGTGTAATATGCGCCGATGGGGGTAATACAATAGGGTGTTTAGAGTCGTAGGGTAATTGGGAATGCTGCAATCGTCCGCCCACGCGTATCACTCCAGAGTCGTCAAGAAACGGGTCGAGAGAAGCCAACTTACTCCTAATGGAAACAGAAGATCCGTTACGAAGACAATTAATTTCGGCTGCGAAGTGGATCGACTGAGATTGTTTTATGAAGAAATTGAGAGACTGATGAATTTCTACAGGGGTCAGATCGCCCGTAAGTTTGTCAGCACTTGAGTGTCTAATATTTCTGATGAACCGAAAACAGTAAGCGTATACGCGCGTTAGACGATGCAACGAGGAAAAGTCCAAAGAGAGGTCAACAGCCAGGGTAGACATTAGAGAAAGGTTATTTGTACGTTTCTCTTCCGCGGTGACTTCAGAAGACGACGGAGTGGCCGGTACGAAGGATGGGAAGGGATCAGACTCTGACGATTGAGACAGACAGCTAGGACCGTGCCACCAAAGCGAGCAATCGCGCAAAACGTCAGGAGGACACCCCCTAGATATAATATCAGCAGGATTGTGTCGTGAATCAATGTGATGCCAAGTATAAGTTTGCGTACGACGCTGAATTTCAGCAACCCGATTAGCGACGTATGTTTTCCACCGCGTAGACTGGGCATGAATCCAGTAAAGAGACACCCTAGAGTCAGAATACAAATGTACATTATCAATAAACGAATAAAGAGCAGGAATGACCTTAGATACGAGTCGCGATAACAACAAGCAAGCGCAGAGTTCGATGCGAGGTAATGACACCTGTCGTAGGGGAGCCACGCGAAATTTGGAACACAAGAGGTGACAGGAGGAAGTAGAATCTTGATAAATGACTCTGACATACATACAACAGCCGAACCCCCTTTCAGAAGCATCCGAAAAGCCATGCAATTGAACTGTAGCTGCCTCACGCTTGCAACGAATAGATCGCGGGACCACAATTTTGCCAATCAGACCCAATTTATCACACAAAGAATGCCAATCCGAACGTGACTGACCGGAAATCGGTTCATCCCAACCAAGCTTACAAAGCCAAAGTCGCTGCATGAAATGTTTATACAAAAAGACAACTGGACCGATTAAACCAAGAGGATCATATATTCCAGCAATAATCGAAAGAATTTTTCTCTTGGATATGCTTGAATCAATGGGAAATAATTTGATGTCGAACAAATATGAATCGGCAGTATTGTTCCAAAGAATGCCTAGGGTACGCACATTGTCCTGTTTATTCAGGGGGCGTGAAAAATTGTCATGATTTGCGACCGCTGTGGGTTCACTTGATGCCCATTTGTGCAACGTGAAACCATATTGACTTAGTAACGCACCTAGATCGGATTTCAGCTTGGTTAGATCAGGGATAGTGTTCGAACCGGTAAGTAGATCGTCGAAATAAAAATCGTTTGTTATAGCTAACGCCGCTTGGGGAAAGGAAGCCTGATTGTCCCTACCAATTTGTAGAAGACAGCGAGTGGCCAAAAACGAAGCACTAGCCGTGCCGTAGGTTACCGTTTGCAGTGCGAAATGTTTAAGTGGTTCGAGGGGAGAATCACGCCACAGAATGCGTTGATAGTGACAATCCCCTTCAGCTACGCGAATCTGACGATACATCTTCTCGATGTCGGCAATGAGAACATACTTATGTATGCGAAAACGCAAAAGAATGGAAAAAAGGTCTTATTGAACATTGGGGCCTACTAACAATATGTCATTTAAAGAAAGGCCATTATTAGTCTTGGACGAACCATCAAAAACAACGCGCAGTTTTGTGGTCAAGCTAGGCTGTTTATATACGGCATGGTGAGGCAGGTAGTAAATATTTGACGCTCCTAAATTGATAGCGCCATCATCGATGAGTGTCTTGTGCCCAAGATTCATATATTCTTTGATAAAGTCCGCGTAGTCGCGAGCGAGCTTAGCATCTCGCCTAAAGCGACGCTCTAAGCTTAAGAATCTTGATTCAGCACTCGTGTAAGATTCCCCCAAGTGGAGATTATCAGGCTTAAATGGAAGTGAAACCACAAATCTATCCTCGTGGTTGCGCTGGGTAGAGCGCACAAAATGCTCTTCACAGGCTGACTCGTTATCAGGGGTATTGTCAGGGATAGTTTCTGCTTCCCAAAATCTTTCGAGAGATTGCAGAATTTGACTGTCGTTGTTCCTTGCTAGGAACGAAACAGCAGGACCCTCGTTGCGGCAGTGTTTGGGCAAGTTGCCAGCCAAAATGTAGCCCAGCTTTGTTTCCTGAATGATGGGAAAATTGGGGCCGCGTATGTATTTATTGGTTAAGATCAAGTCCAAATAAAATTGTGCCCCTAATAGTATGTCGATTTGCGACGATATATTAAAATCGGGGTCAGCCAGGAAGATTTTGTTTGGAATGTGGAACTGGTTGATATCAAACGAGTTTGAAGGCAGATTGTCAGTTAACGTAGATAAGACGGCACATTTCGCCTCGAAGCTATATCTTTGATAGCGAGAAATAATACGTATAGAAGCAATATCAGTTGCGTCCCACGCTGTATTGTTTATTCCTGTGATTGGTATATTAGATTTAGTTAATTTGAGCTGTAACTTCTTCGCAAATGATATTGTACACAAATTTATTTGTGACCCGGCGTCTAGAAGCACTCTAGCCCTATGTCTGTTGCCAGCCTGGTCAACGACAGATACAACTGCTGTGGATAAAAGAACATTATTCTTGCATTGTAATTTAAGCGAGCAATAATTGCTGCTGGCAGCTATTGAGTTCGGCACGTAATTTGCGTGCAACAATGTGTGGTGTCGTTTTGAACAGATTTTACACACCTGTTTACTCTTACAGCTAGCTATAAGATGACCTGATCTAAGGCAATTGCTACAACATTTATGATTTGAAACAAATTGTCCCCGCTCAGCGTGCTTAATATACAAAATTTATTACATATGTAAAGCGGGTGGTTGGATTTACAACACACGCATGAATAATGATTTGCCTCTGCGTGATAGCTCTTAAATGTAGTGCTGCCAGCAGTATTTCTTGAGTTACATTTCTCATATTTATTGTTAGGTCTTACATTAAGTTTGTTGAGTTGCTGTCCGGGTTCAATAGGCATTGTATTTTCTAACAGCTGTCTACGTGTGTTTAAAAAATGCGTGAAATCTTGAAAGCTAGGCAAATTATCAGGGTCTATTGACTCCTTCCAAAGTTTGAAAGTAATAGGGTCGAGTTTGGTGGATAGTAACTGTATAGTGATAAATTCAAATGAATTCACTGACAGTTTCATTGCTGCCAGTGAATTAACGGAAGACGTTATTGTGTTAGTGAACTCTGCCAAACTTTGGACCGAGTCCTTTATTGTCGACTTGACCTGAAGTAAGTTTTGCACATAGTATTTAGCTAGTATGAATGGGTTGTTATACCTTTCGGACAGCAAATTCAACGCTATTGTATAATTTTCTTTACAGATAGGTAATGACTTGATTAAATCTAAAGGTTCACACTTCAAAGAAGAATGTAAATAATGTAATTTTTGCACTGGTGTTAAATCGGATCTTGAATGCACTAAATCGGTAAAAATTGAGTAAAAATGTTTCCATTCCAATATGTTGCCTTAGAAGCAGGGCAACCTTATTGGTTTTAATTGCATGTGCGTCGATAATACGGGAGGTACAGTCTGAGCATTAAATGTGCCAAGTAATTGCAAAATGTTTGCTTCAGTTGAATATAACATTTCTTCGACTTCAACTCGGTCTGCTTGAGCAACGCTCGTGTCCTTACTAATGAGTTCTATTTCAGACTGGACCTCGTCGTATTTCGAGGCCAAGCTTTTGAGACTGTCCTGCCTTACAGTTAAGAAATACTTTGTATTTAAAGTTACATCAAACGAATTTACAGCAGATTGTGTCCGCACTATTGCGGACTTTAAGCCGCCTCTCTTTTTGGTCAACACCTTGAGGCCTTCTTCAGACATTGTACGCACCTTAATACACTGTTGTTGATGATACCTTGCTGGCGATGTCCTGCAGCGTCGGCTCCTTGGTGAAGATGGCAAACAGCTAGTAGAGATGACCGCCTTGTGTAAAGCACTGTAGCTAGCAGGCACTTGCTAAGATGTTACCAGAAGGCTGCAAGATGACGAGCGAAATGCTGATGAAAATCACGCCACGGTCGTATCAGCTGACGTGCTAATTCGCCCGTGATGGCCAGAAATAGTGGTAGAAAATATTAGATGGAAAATCCAGGTCCGGAGTGACCAAAAAATGTTATGATCCGCACCGTAAGGACCAAAAAATGTTGATGAGTATCAGGCTCAAGTGGGCTAAAAAATGTTTGTTGAAGTGAGTGATCCTGTCGGCTTGTACCAGCAACGTTTGTAAAGAATAGTTTGTAATGCATGCATTGATTCAGTGGGAACGAAAAATGATAAAATTGTGGACTGTATTGAATTGATTTAAATGAATTTTCCCAAGTTACATTACATGTTTAATTTATTGAAATGAGGTTGGCTAATAATGCATGTTGCCAAAAAGTATAAAATATTTGAATTGAAATGATAGCGAGCCTAGTTGGCCATAAGTAAAAATATGCCGGCCTAAAGCCTACATTAAATGTTGTAACATTACATTTGGAACAACTTAATATCGTACCTGATTTAATGAAGACTTTGGATAAGAAGCTAAACAAGAAGAACAATATCTTCCAAGATGATAGTGAAGAGGAACGACTAACCATTTTAGACTGACTAGTAATACAACTGACCGTACCCAAATTAATGATTTAGGCAAAGTGATGCAAAATACATTCAACCCCGATTATGACATCAACTTTCAGTAATGACAAAATAAATAATTATAAAGACAGACGGCTTATGAACCAGTACTATAAAGAAACAAATGGTTTCATTCAATGTATCATAATATCAAGGTAATCAAAATACAAATTGAGGGATAATAGGCCCAAACATGTAATACTATATAAAAGAAATATTAGTAAATGATTAATTTAAATGATGTAATGAAAATATAACAAACCTTATTGTAGATACATGAACCATACAACTAATTGTAACAAATAGTGATCATAAGATTGTCCAGAAAACAATAAATAATAACTTGTCCAGAGTAACATTTGATAACAAGAGTGAAGTTCTTTTAATGACAATAAAATGTAAACACCTATAAAAACCAATAAGTATGTTTATAAATACAAACTATTAAGTGTTCATTGAAAAGGTTAAACGATAAACATAGTGACAAGTAATGTGAAACATAACATAGACAGTTTTAGAATAATTAAGGAATTAACTGAGAGAAGACTAATTAATTAGTGCATAATTTATTTTATAAAAATGTGCATGTTATTATGTTTTATCACGTTGTTTTATTATCATGGTATTTATGTTGTTTTTTGTATGTAGCAGGTGAAGTAGTTGTTTTAAGATAATATCAATTAACTGATGTTAATTTCATTTTTATGTTAACAATTATATCACCATAGAACTGGTGTTAAACAGTGATCAATTGATTGGCAAAGCAAAGTAGACTAAAAAAGATGTTATTGCTAAGTGTCAAACAATTGTATAGTATAAGTAAAAAACAGTTTATTTGTTCAAAGGTTCAATAGAATCATAGCCATGTGGGCATGAAATTAAACTAATAGAATAGTATATCTTTTGTTTTGTTAAAATAATGTTATATGTTAAACAGTTTTTATGGTTGTTAAAAGTTAATTTAATTGTTAAAGGTTTTAAACATGGTGATGAAAATAACACCAGTACATAGGCCAGGTAAAACTATCTTTTCTAAATTTTAGATAATAATGTTAGGGATTTTGTAAAACAAATGTGGAAGGATAAATATATTTATAGTTAATAGTGTACACAACGAAACTAGAAACAAAATAATACATCTCAAGTTATTTAAGAAAAATTCAAATAACAAAATTGTAACATCTGTAGTTCTTAAGTAAAAGTAGGCATGTTTAGTGTCTATATGTCACAAATGTAAAGATCAAAATAATGCTACTAATAGTTTTAAATTTCCAATCAGTACAGAAAAGTTATATTAATTTAAAGGTTTTGAACAAATTTAGATTTTGAAATAATGAAAGTATATGACAATGTATATCCGAATCAACCAACCAGATTCCAAGCTTACCCTTAGCAACCAGAAATTTCGGATAAATAAAATGAGACTTCTTTAACAACGGTCATAGCGTACAGACGCGTTTGTAAAACGTCTAACATAATTAAGAATAAACTGTGAAAACACGATACAGACATATTGATACAGATAGAGATACATAACACGAACTTTTTACACCAAGTGAAGAACATCCATTATATGAAATAGAAGACCCAAGAACCAGGGAGAAGGACTGAAGCGAACGTGGGCCCTATCTTCGACCACGAACCATACAAAGAAGAGGATTTGGTGACTTTGACATCTTATTATATTGTGTATCAACACCCACTTTTGTATACACGACTTTTTAAGTATTAATCAACTAAAACTACAGACACCATATCACACCAACACTAAGAACACTCACTAATAACACGACTTGAGATTGACACCTTTTAAAACACCACAAGAACCTTTGATTTGGATAATAATTATTAAACACCTAAATTGGACATAACCTATCATAACTAGTAATCACTATACGACTGCTTGTGTGCACATTACACTATAACCTGGTAATATCCTTTAACTGTAAAACTTGTATTTTGATTTATAGAATAATATTTTGTTTAAATGTAACCCCCGAACCAGATACGCCCTGAGATACTTTATTTTTAATAGAAACATTAACCAAGCATTCTTTTGGTCTGACTAAATACTGAATATTTGCTACAGTACCAACTGGTAAAAAGAAGACGTATAATTTGCGCCACAATTGTGATTATCATAATCAAATTTAAGAAACAATTAACCAGTGCTTTTCTGAATAAAGGATTTCTATAAGGATATATGTTTGATGTTATATTTGCGTCGTTATTATTGCTGTTCCTTTAGAAAATAAGTTCACCGAGTACAGAGGACACCACGGCGGTTGGCAACGGTGAGTGACGTCACGGAAACGGTACGTATAGTGGGAGCAAGCGGCAAATTACAAAACCATTCGCCGTTCAACATAACATATTAATAATTACAGATTGACGACTCCAGTGCGAGTTAGTCTCTACATTTATTTATTTGTTACAAATTGACGCTTCCAACGGGCGGCGTATGTAATTTAAGTGCACACAACGTAACATTTAGGTAACACAATTAACGTGTTACAAATTGACGAATCCGAAGTGAGGCTTAAAGAGATAAGACAGTAACCCATATCTACATTTATAATTTGGTTACAAATTGGCGAACCAACGTGTGAGGCGTTTAATTTAATATAAATTAAATTATCATTTATAGACAAACAAACAAAAAAATAAACAAAATGAGGAAGCGAGAAGTATCACGCAAACGAGCGGCCGAAACCGAGAAGGTAGACGAGTTAAACATGGAAGACAAAGAAGCAACACCGGTCGAGGAAGTAGAAGTAATAATAAGAGAGGACCAAGTAGATAGACAAGAACCGGACAAAGTCACAGAGAGCGTTGACATGAAGAGCATTATGGAATACTTAAAACAGAGTCATGACGATTTCAGTAAGAAAATGGAAGAACTAAAAAGTGATAATAGACAGTCTACGGAGGAGAGTAGTAAGAAAATGGAAGAATTAAGTGAGAACAGTAATAAGAACTTAGAAAAATTGAAGGAAGAATTAAAAACGGACAATAAACAATCTACGGAGGAATTGAGCCGAAAATTGGGAGAGACTAATAAGAAAATTGAAGAAAAAATGGGAGAATTGAAGGAGAATAGCAGGAAAATGGAGGAGAAAATAGACGCAAATAATAAAGCATTGAGGGAAGAATTGAAGGAAAATTACCAAGAGACCATGAAAAAATTGGATGAACACAAAGAATCATTAAGAGAAGATTGGAACAACAAGATGGAAATAAATAACCGGCAATTGCAGGAAGAATGGGACAAGAAGCTGAAAGAACCGGTGACTGAAATTAAAAGGGTGGAATCCGAGACCAAGGAACAGTGTTAGCGGATGAACCAAGAGATACTGAGCGTCCGGGAAGAAACGAATGGACGAGTTGAAAATATATGAACCAACCAAGCAGTGATGGGAGAAAGATTAGAAGGTATGAGTACTAGTCTCAATCGAGTACAAGACCAAACAACTGCCCATAGAGATGAAATTAATTCCCTAAAAAACAGACAATATACCGGTGCCCATACAACATGCGAGGAAAATCGAGAAGTTATCGACTTCCAAAATTATAGAAGAAACCCCATGCTATTCTTAGAACGAGTAGAAGAGAAAATAGCCAAAACCGGAGAATACAGATGGTTTGTGATCAGGAGCATGCTGGACGAAATGTTCCGAAAGGTCTATGACAATTGGTGGACGGCGATGCGGCCGAGTATACAAAACTTCCAAGAATTTAAAAAACAATTCAAATCTAAATATTGGTATGATGCCACGCAACACATGATAAGAAGTGACATAGGATTGGGCCGATATGACCTGCACGGCAAGCAAACTCCAACCGCATATTTTCTTGGGAAAATAAACATAGCCAGACATTTAGAGCCCGCAATTCCTACAGAATGTTTAGTGAGGCTATTAGCTTACCACTATGGTGGAGAAATTACAAGAGGCCGAATAAACGGACGCATACAAACCATCGAGGAGATGTCGACATTATTAGCGGAGATGGAGCAGGAGAAGAACTTCCTCCAGTACAGACGAAGGAACGATGAAATAAATAGAAATAATGGTCGCCGCGACGCCCAATATGAAAACAACGGGCAAAGACCGAACAATAGTTACAACAACAACGGTAACCACTATCAACGCGGTTACCAAAACCACAATAACACTAACAACTATCCACGAAATAATGCGGCAAATAATAACAACAATAACAACCACCACTATTACCGTAACTCTCCTACAAATAATAACAATAATGGATACCAGCGTGCCAATGACAGAGACCACCAGTATCAGAACAACCGAGGTTATAACAACAACTACGATAACCGATACAGGCATAATAATAACGGCAATAATAACAATGAAAATCAAACATATCGAAGACAAGTGAATTATGTAAGCATTGACGATAGAGATGTGGGAAGTCGTTCGTACCAGGGACGAGCAAATTATAATGGGAACCGTGGGAGAAGTTTTCAGGAGGAGAGTAACCAGCACTACCGTGATGAACATCGGCGAAGTAGGAGCTGCGACGACAACAGGAATAACCGAAACTCAGTGACATTCGATAATAACGGCATTGAGGTACAAGAGTCACAGAGTAGAGACAGACCCAATCAATCAGACAACAGGACTGAGGAGATCAGCCCTGATTTAAACGGACCGCGGCAGTGAAAATCCATCAGGTCCCATCACTGAACCGACAATTTGGGTACTTACTAGGACGAGACAAAATGACTGACGATACATTGACGATAGTGCACAATCACTTCTTAAAAAATGTGAGAGAAGAACTACTGAACGAAGACACGATAACTCACAATAGTTCGAATAATGAGATCGTTTATATCATCGCCCAAGCGAATGGACTAGAGACAAGATTCATGATAGATACGGGCGCAAACGTGTCGTTAATCGACAACAATGAATACATCAAAATTCAAAAATATAGTAAGGCCATCTTACCAACTTTACCAATTCAAAATATAATTTTAATCGGAGCCACCGGAAGGCAAAACAAGTCAATAAGGAAACAGGTATCATTAACAGTGACCAGCAGAAATGTAGCTATACCTATGATTTTTCTAATAGCTAGTAATCAACCATTTAATCTACTAATAGGCTGTGATATTTTGAGAAAATATTCAGCAATAATTGACATGAGACAGGCCATAGTGTCGTTAAAAGTGGATAATATAGAATGGACAGCAAAATTAGTAGAAAATAAATATGTACCTTCATGCAATAGTATAAGAAAATTCAATAATAATCAAGATGAGTCATGGAATATAAGAAGGGAATACTTTGGGAGTGAAGACAGTTTATGGTTGGAATATCGGTATGGAGAACCATACATGACTTCCATATTCTAAGATTTATATTTAAAATCATTTTCGAAATGAAATATTACCTAAATATTCCCTAAAGACGAAAAGTCTGTCTATGAATCGTTCCTCTGTAAACACGTGCAGTTACACTGCCCAGCGATCCACAGGAAGGAAATCGCTATCCACGCTGGACACTTTTTCGGCTTGCATGCGTTATGTTGGTATGGGTTCGGCACTTTCCATTTAAAAACCGTGCAAATGTAAGAAAATAAACATGAATGAGGCCAAAAATAACGCGAACTGTGTGTGTGTGTGTGTGTGTGTGTGTGTGTGTGTGTGTGTGTGTGTGTGTGTGTGTGTGTGTGTGTGTGTGTCTTCCCTGCCTTTTCATTGCGGTAGTCATAATAATAAAATGAAAACGTAAACAGTACATAACTGAGAAAAAAATACATTAATGAAAAAACTATAATTTTATTGCCTGGCAACAAAATTATTTTATTTTTAACAATTACCATTGTTTGAAAAAGTTTAAATGAATTTTCAAGTACTTTACTCTTGTTAAAACGTAAAAGGTTGCAGGTAAACTACCCCTTCCCCTTAACCGATCTTCACCAAAATCAAAATTCCTAGAGTCCTCTACAATTCACTGACGTATGCAAAAAATTATTTGATTATGTTTGAATTTGCGGCTGTTATCGTTTGCCATAGAAAATACGCTTGATAAAAAAACGTTGCTGGTAAACTACCCCTTCCCCTCAACCGATCTTCACCAAAAACAATAGGTCTTGAGTACTCTACAAATCAGGGCTGTATGCAGAAAATTATTTGATTCTGTTTGAATTTGCGGCTGTTATCGTTTGCCATAGAAAATGCCCTTGTTAAAACAATGTTGTAGGTAAACTACCCCTTTCCCTTAACCGATCTTCACCAAAAACAACAGGTCTTGAGAACTCTACAATTTAGGGCTGTATGCAAATAATCTTTTGATTCTGTTTGAATTTGCGGCTGTTATCGTTTGCCATAGGAAATACCCTTGTTAAAACATAAACGTTACAGGTAAACTACCCCTTCCCCTTAACCGATCTTCACCAAAAACAATAGGTCTTGAGAACTCTACAGTTCAGGACTGTATGCGAAACATTATTTGATTCTGTTTGAATTTGCGGCTGTTATCGTTTGCCAAAAAAAAATTTCCCTTGATAAAAAAAAACCGTTGCAGGTAAACTACCCCTTTCCCTCAACCGATCTTCACCAAAAACAACAAGTCGTGAGTGCTCTACAAATCAGGGCTGTATGCAAAATATTATTTGGTTCTGTTTGAATTTGCGGCAGTTATCGTTTGCCATAGAAAAAAAATCTACAGACACACAGACACACACACACACACACACTTTTCGGAAAACGACTTTTTTTCATGTTTTGAGTGTAGTAGAATCAGAATCTGCAATAATCTCGAACACGATTTTTTTTGCCATCACCATACTTCCGTTCCTTAAGGAATATGGAAGTAAAAATTAGAAGAGATCCGACAATTTCGGTCAGAACAAAATGAATGTAATTTAACTACACAACAAATAGAAAAGTTAATATCAATATATAATAAATACCGCTATATTTTCTCTGATATACCTGGCAAAGTAAAAGATTATCAATTTACACTACAATTCAAGGAGCCTGTAAATTTTAATAAAAAATCATATCCCGTTGCTTATGCATTAAAAGAAGCAGTGAGGACTGAACTAGACAAAATGATAGCAGAAGACATTATTGAGTATAGCTGTTCCCCATATACCAGTCCGTTAATAGCCGTTCCCAAGAAAGATGGCAAAGTACGACTCTGTTTGGATGCTAGAGAGATTAATAAGATCATAATTAATGACAGAACATCTCCCGGAGAGATTGAGGAGATATTGAAAAAATTTAATGGCATACAATTTATCAGCACCTGGGATACTGTTTGTGGGTATTGGCAGGTGGAGTTACACCCAGACAGTCGAAAGTACGTCGCCTTTATTTTCGAAGGGAGGAACGGTAGTTCAAGAGACTACCGTTTGGACTGGTAAACTCAGTAGCTGTATTCGTAAGATGTATGGACCAGGTGTTGGGTCCAGATACTATTCCATATACCACAGTCTATGTTGATGATATGTTGATTACTTCAGTGAATTGGGAAGACCATTGTGACAGAGTAGGACAAGTATTACAAAAACTATCAGACAATAACGTTACCCTAAAACTTCAAAAATCCAAGCTTATCGCCAGTGAAGTCCAATTCCTGGGTTTTAACTTAACAAGACAAGGAATAACACCATCCAATGAAAAGATTAAAGCAATCCAGAAGTTCCCAAGTCCTAAAAATAAAAAGCATCTTCAATCATTTCTGGGACTTTGCAATTATTATAGGAAGTTTCAGAGAAATTATTCTGAAATGACAGCAAAGTTTTCTCCACAATTATCCTCTAAGAACAAATGGTCCTGGGGACAGGAACAAGATAATTTACTCCAAATGATCAAGCATAATTTCCTAAGTTCAGTTGTATTAAAACATCCTAATTTCAACCAACCTTTCTTTATGAACTGTGATGCCAGTGATATAAGTTTAGGATCTGTATTATATCAAGAAGATAGCGAGGGAGAACATCAGGTGGTGAATTTTGCAAGCAGAATACTTAATGGATGTGAACGCAATTATAGTGCAACGGAAAAGGAGTTATTAAGCGTTGTATTCGCTTGTGGGAAATTCAGAACCTACATTCTTGGATACCCGATAACTGTGAGGAGCGATCATAAGTCAATATCTTGCCTAAAATATTGCAAGATTAACCATGGAAGATTGGCAAGGTGGATACTCGCACTACAGGAGTACCACATAAATTGGGAGTATGTTCCAGGAAAACAGAATATTGCTGCAGATATATTGTCCCGGATTAACACAGAACAACAAACGTTTGAAGGGGAAAAAGAAAAAATCATCAAGGTATATACTATAATAAAAAACAAATCAGATTTGGAAAACATCATGAAATCAATTGCACAACAACAAACAGAGGATACAAAAATCAACAATTTTAGACAAAGACTGATCCAACAGGATGAAAAAATCACTGCATATTACTGTCTACATGAAGACATATTATTTTACAAACCAAATAATAACCAAGGCTCATGGAAGGTGGTGATACCTAAAGCTGTAGAAACAGAATTAATACTGGACTACCATAGTCGATATGGGCATATGGGAGCATTAAAAGTAATGAAGGCACTTGAGGAACACACTTACATTAAGAATATCAACAGAAGAGTTAGAGAATGTATTCGGCAGTGTCACATCTGTCAATTGGCAAAATGCAATAACGAAAAACAGAAGGAATTATGCAACCTATTACATCAACTGGTAAATTAGAGAGAGTATTTTTAGATGTGTGTGGACCGTTACCTCTTAGTGGAGGGAGAAAACAGTATAAGTTTATTATAATCATGTTCGACTATTACTCCAAATTTACAAAACTATACCCCATTAATCGGGCAACTACAAAAAAGATTCTGCAAATAGTGATCCAATAATACATACCAGAGTTAGGAGCTCCAAGATCAATTATTACCGATCACGGAACTCAGTTTCGAGGAAGGGTTTGGAAGGAGACTTTGTTAGATCTAGGTGTCAAGACATATAAAACATCTGTCTATCACCCAAATAGCAACCCGGCGGAAAGAGTACTGAGGGAGGTCGGCCGTATACTCAGGACATATTGTTTTGATAAACACCAGAAGTGGAGTGACTACATTACACAAACAGAAAGCTTTATCAACTTAGCGTACCATGAAGCAATACAAGATACTCCATATACCATAATGCATGAAAGACTACCACCCCGAGAAATTAGTGAAATAATCAACTTCCCAAACAACCCAGCTTACCAGTTCGACAACGTGAGATTCCACAGCAAACTGAATGAACAAGTGGAGAAAAGAAGGAAAAAATACAAAATAATTCAGCAGAAAATGATCCAGTACAAGATTGGAGACAAAGTATTGTTAAAAAACCGCGAATTGCCAAGTTCTAAGGAAGGAATAGCAAAAAAGCTATTATTACTGTATAATGGACCATATGTTGTTATAAAAAACAATAACAATAATACTTATGTCATTAGTGATGTGAAAACAAAAAAGATTAAGGGGACATACAACCAAGTTTCCTTAAAAATGTATTATGAACCTAATAAACAAACTTGAATATACCACAAAATTCTAAAAAAATAGTAAGATCAACTTACAACTAATTATTTATGAGAGTTAATATGGAACTGAAGAATTTATTATTATAAAACCACCAAATTCTAAAGAAATAGTAAGATCAACTTACAACTAATTATTAATGAGAATTAATTTGGGATTGAAGAATTTATTATTATAATACCTCAAAATTCAAAGAATATAGTAAGCTCATCTTACCAACTTTGATAATCCAGAATATAATTTTAAATGAAGCCAAATAAACAAATTTGAATATCTCAGAATTCAAATAAATAGTAAGGACAACTTACAGTACACTTTGATAATGTTATTATGAATCAAGCGAATAAACAACTGGGAATAAATTTCCAAATTCTAAACAAAATAAGCACCTCTTATTATATATAATTATGAACTTATTATTGGAATATAAAAGAAAGATGCAACATCCATAAATCAGAAGAAACCATAGTGCTACAAAACGAATAAGAAAGGACAAATGTAGACAATCGACGATGAAAATAAGACGAGACTAGAAACGAATTTACTACAAATAACCTATCAAGATTGTGAGAGATTTAACAACAACTGAAGATGCAAATACTTGTTATGTTTTAAGTGAATGAAGAATGAAGATTAAGGAGTACTGATAAAGAAGGAAAGAAGATAGTACCAATTGAAAATAAAAAATTTTATTAATATCGCCACAAGAAAATAAAATCTGAACGAATCAATGGAAAGAAATATTTAGATCTGAGAAGTTAAGCTGAGTGAACCATCCCAAGAATATATTATTATATTATTTTTATTTTATTTAGTCGTGAATAGACTAGTGATTATTAAAGGTGGTTGACTGACGAGATAGCTCCAGCAATCGATATTATTGATGTATTATGTATTATAAGGACAGCAGGGTATTAGGTCAAGAGAGCCCCCCGACTGATTCCAAAATATATGGTGATTAATTTGTTAGGGAAGTAACATG
This sequence comes from Magicicada septendecula, assembly GCA_034769895.1. NCBI lineage: Eukaryota > Metazoa > Arthropoda > Insecta > Hemiptera > Cicadidae > Magicicada > Magicicada septendecula. The sequence goes on along the minus strand of CM068369.1, from coordinate 284,304,798 downwards.
TTCCAGGGATGGAACGCTTATAATTAAAGACAAGTATACCAGATCATAAAAAGAATAACAAATGATAATGTGAAAGAGAAGATAATTGATAATTTCAACAAAAACAATATTTTATTAAAATGATCAAATTTGGTGGCAGGGTAGTATGTAACATTACATTTGGAACAACTTAATATCGTACCTGATTTAATGAAGACTTCGGATAAGAAGCTAAACAAGAAAAACAATATCTTCCAAGATGATAGTGAAGAGGAACGACTAACCATTTTAGACTGACTAGTAATACAACTGACCGTACCCAAATTAATGATTTAGGCAAAGTGATGCAAAATACATTCAACCCCGATTATGACATGAACTTTCAGTAATGACAAAATAAATAATTATAAAGACAGACGGCTTATGAACCAGTACTATAAAGAAACAAATGGTTTCATTCAATGTATCATAATATCAAGATAATCAAAATACAAATTGAGGGATAATAGGCCCAAACATGTAATACTATGTAAAAGAAATATTAGTAAATGATTAATTTAAATGATGTAATGAAAATATAACAAACCTTATTGTAGATACATGAACCATACAACTAATTGTAACAAATAGTGATCATAAGATTGTCCAGAAAACAATAAATAATAACTTGTCCAGAGTAACATTTGATAACAAGAGTGAAGTTCTTGTAATGACAATAAAATGTAAAAACCTATAAAAACCAATAAGTATGTTTATAAATACAAACTATTAAGAGTTCATTGAAAAGGTTAAACGATAAACATAGTGACAAGTAATGTGAAACATAACATAGACAGTTTTAGAATAATTAAGGAATTAACTGAGAGAAGACTAATTAATTAGTGCATAATTTATTTTATAAAAATGTGCATGTTATTATGTTTTATCACTTTGTTTTATTATCATGGTATTTATGTTGTTTTTTGTATGTAGCAGGTGAAGTAGTTGTTTTAAGAGAATATCAATTAACTGATGTTAATTTCATTTTTATGTTAACAATTATATCACCATAGAACTGGTGTTAAACAGTGATCAATTGATTGGCAAAGCAAAGTAGACTAAAAAAGATGTTATTGCTAAGTGTCAAACAATTGTATAGTATAAGTAAAAAACAGTTTATTTGTTCAAAGGTTCAATAGAATCATAATAGCCATGTGGGCATGAAATTAAACTAATAGAATAGTATATCTTTTGTTTTGTTAAAATAATGTTATATGTTAAACAGTTTTTATGGTTGTTAAAAGTTAATTTAACTGTTAAAGGTTTTAAACATGGTGATGAAAATAACACCAGTACATAGGCCAGGTAAAACCAACTTTTCTAAATTTTAGGTAATAATGTTAGGGATTTTGTAAAACAAATGTGGAAGGATAAATATATTTATAGTTAATAGTGTACACAACGAATCTAGAAACAAAATAATACATCTCAAGTTATTTAAGAAAAATTCAAATAACAAAATTGTAACATCTGTAGTTCTTAAGTAAAAGTAGGCATGTTTAGTGTCTATATGTCACAAATGTAAAGATCAAAATAATGCTACTAATAGTTTTAAATTTCCAATCAGTACAGAAAAGTTATATTAATTTAAAGGTTTTGAACAAATTTAGATTTTAAAATAATGAAAGTATATGACAATGTATATCCGAATCAACCAACCAGATTCCAAGCTTACCCTTAGCAACCAGAAATTTCGGATAAATAAAATGAGACTTCTTTAACAACGGTCATAGCGTACAGACGCGTTTGTAAAACGTCTAACATAATTAAGAATAAACTGTGAAAACACGATACAGACATATTGATACAGATAGAGATACATAACACGAACTTTTTACACCAAGTGAAGAACATCCATTATATGAAATAGAAGACCCAAGAACCAGGGAGAAGGACTGAAGCGGACGTGGGCCCTATCTTCGACCACGAACCATACAAAGAAGAGGATTTGGTGACTTTGACATCTTATTATATTGTGTATCAACACCCACTTTTGTATACACGACTTTTTAAGTATTAATCAACTAAAACTACAGACACCATATCACACCAACACTAAGAACACTCACTAATAACACGACTTGAGATTGACACCTTTTGAAACACCACAAGAACCTTTGATTTGGATAATAATTATTAAACACCTAAATTGGACATAACCTATCATAACTAGTAATCACTATACGACTGCTTGTGTGCACATTACACTATAACCTGGTAATATCCTTTAACTGTAAAACTTGTATTTTGATTTATAGAATAATATTTTGTTTAAATGTAACCCCCGAACCAGATACGCCCTGAGATACTTTATTTTTAATAGAAACATTAACCAAGCATTCTTTTGGTCTGACTAAATACTGAATATTTGCTACAGTACCAACTGGTAAAAAGAAGACGTATAATTTGCGCCACAATTGTGATTATCATAATCAAATTTAAGAAACAATTAACCAGTGCTTTTCTGAATAAAGGATTTCTATAAGGATATATGTTTGATGTTATGTTTGCGTCGTTATTATTGCTGTTCCATTTAGAAAATAAGTTCACCGAGTACAGAGGACACCACGACCGTTGGCAACGGTGAGTGACGTCACGGAAACGGTACGTATAGTGGGAGCAAGCGGCAAATTACAAAACCATTCGCCGTTCAACATAACATATTAATAATTACAGATTGACGACTCCAGTGCGAGTTAATCGCTACATTTATTTATTTGTTACAAATTGACGCTTCCAACGGGCGGCGTATGTAATTTAAGTGCACACAACGTAACATTTAGGTAACACAATTAACGTGTTACAAATTGACGAATCCGAAGTGAGGCTTAAAGAGATAAGACAGTAACCCATATCTACATTTATAATGTGGTTACAATGTCGACAAGAATATATGACAGTAAAAGGGTCGGCGAACCGACCGCTGCAAGCGACTGACACACACTGTACAAAGTTCTAACACGCAAAATTGGACAAAAGCAGTAAGCAGATTAGCCAACCTAAAAAGTGAAATTATCGCGCTAGCGTACACAGAGGTAAGCAAGAGACCAACATACAGTCAGGTCCGTTCTTGTAATATTGCCAAGTCAGTGACATCATTCAAATTCTCAGAACGTGAACCAGCGAACAGTGAGTAAGTATTCAACTCCACAAGTGTACGTAAACAATATCATATAAATGTTCTTGAAAAGTAGCCACATGCGAAACTATCAGGTAAACAGTGGATGTATTTGTTTTAACTCAGTATCTTACCTAGATGAATAGACTGTAGTTACCAGATGGAACTGGACTGCACGTGAAACATGTGCAACATTAGGAAGAGATTTTCTAAAAATCGCAAAAAATCTATTCAGTGCTTTTGTAAGATTAACGCAATGTTATACCCTCTCTTCTGAAGGTACAAAATGGTTTCCTTTCCTTACGTTGTTTCATTACAAAGGTGTTTTCTTTCTCAGAACCGACTGTCTTAATTACAAAGTTACCGCACAGAGTAACTCCTTTGAATCGTACACCGCTTGCTCGTCCTAGTTATTCCATTAATTAAAAAACTGATAAACACAAGGAAACCCTATACGCGGCCGATCACAGTGGGGTTTCTTTGCAAACTCAATTTTAACACACAATGATTTTGTTTCATAATTAGATACCTCTCTTGAGTAAAAGAAATTCGATTTCGTTTTTAATGTACAAGCCTCTATCGGCAGCGCAGTAGGAGCGACCTGATTACTTGTTAACTTGATTTTACTTGCTCGATTTCTTTATACTATAATAATAACGATTTCGCACAGGCAAAGTAGTATGGTACACAGAGTAGGATGCCACTTTGTGCTGTTTGTAATATGTGGAAAGCAGTGTCACCAGGACTGCGCTTTACCCTCACATTATGGCTACCGCAGAATGGTATATCAGATATTTGTGTAAATTTACATACTGAGGATTTACATTTCACAATCTGGGGAGTAAAGTCGATCTGGGGAAAATACCTGCGAAGTTAGTCCCAGTTATATAAGGAAGCATTTTTATCAAAAAGTTATACATACTGGTATTGTAAACATACTTTTGTCTGTTGTCTTGTTACAAGTACATCTTCTAACTGGGGGTCAAAGGATGGTAAAGAGTCTCGGGGGGTTATGCATGTTGCCGATGCCTGCATAACACTAAAACCCCGGGGATGCTCACTGAAACCATCAGCTCTGCCAACAAATCCTACTTCCACGTCCAAGAAGACGAGTCGCGTGACCACATTCTATAGTGGCGTTAATAAGAGTGAGAGAGCAAAGAGGGGTGTACAAATAGTGATACATCAGAGGCTAAAAAAAAGCAATAAAGAAGTGGCAAAAAGTGAATGAACGGATTATGTTCTTGGAACTGCAGAAGAATGGCCATGACATAGTGATAATTTTGGTCTATGCACCAACAGACGACGCAGATAGTAACATCAATGATCAGTTTTATAACGATTTGACAGAAGTTGTAAGCAACATAAATCCGCGAAAAGAAATGTACCTTATGGGAGATATTAATGCTCGAACAGGGAGTGCAAACAACAGTAAATTTATAGGCCGATATGGGGAAGAAACTGTCAATGAGAGTGGCCGAAGGTTAATAGACTTTTGCGAAGCACATGCTCTCAGAATACAGAATGGGTATTTTCCTCACAAAATAATTCGCAAGAATACTTGGTTAATGATAATGTGATGTATTTAATACACACACACTTATTGTTTACTAATGGTACCTATAATTTCAATTTTCTATAAATTGTAATATACAATGTAAACATAAACACTCTGTAATAAAATCAGTTCTCGGGAAACTTTGGACAACGACGTACGTATCACGTTCATTAATCAATGTCTACGAATTCGTTTTTGTAAATAGTGGCTGTTTTACGATATTGTGACCGCAAGTGTGCTGTATATGACCTGACGATGGTCTGTGACCGAAATCGATCGTTTTTAAGAATGTGAGTAATACAATTTTTATTGCAAATCGTATGTATGGTATGTATGGCAAAACTCAATCTTACAGACGCAAGACATTCGGGTGTACAGAAGTGCGGAGTGTAGATAGGATAATTTCATGTTGAAAGCTAAGGTACTGATAAAGTATAAAACAAACAGAAGATTAAGTGTTGTAGACAAGAAGAACGAAGTGATGCAAATCGTTAAGTACAACATAGAAAGTTTACGACATGAATCTGTAAAATTTTTGTATAAAATAAGATTAGCAAATAAATTGAGAAACAATGAAAATATCAATCTATTTACGGCATAAAACTGTTATAATGTGATTAAAGAATGCATACATAGTGCAGCGAGAGAAGCATTAGGTGAACTAATTATAGACAGAAGGTAGAACCCAGAATGGTGGACAAAAGATATAGAACGAAAAGTGAAGGAAAAGAAAGAGTTGTATTAGAAATGGCTATATTCAGGAAATAATGAAGACCGAAAGTGCTACGCAAGAAATAATAGAAAAGTAAAAAGAGAAGTTACAAAAGCAAAGCAGGAATTATGGGACAAACAATTTGATGAAGTTAACAAATATATCGGAGGGACAAAATCACAAGAGGCCTGGAAACTAATAAAACAACTTCGAACAGAATGAAAAGAAAAAAGCAATAGTCCAATAATTAACATGAGTAAGTGGAAATAACACTATGAATAACTATTAACTGAGAACAGAAATTAATATAAACAAATGATAAACCGAATAAGATAGGAAGGAAGAGAGAATGTGGAACCCATTTCATCAAGGGAGGTAGAAAATACAGTTAAAGAAATGAAGAATTATAAATCCACTGGACGGGGAGGCATTCCTATTGAATTGGGAAAATATGGACCAAGTATTTTGTGGGAACTATTAGAAAATATTTGTTATAAATTAATGATTAAAGGAGAAGAATTACCACAAGATTTTAACTCCTCTTTGATTAGTTCTATATATAAAAAAGGGAATAAACAAGATTGTAATAACTACAGGGGGTTATTGTAACTACCTCAATAGAAAGACTGCATGGTCGAATCCTAAAAAACAGAATTGAAGGAGAAATTTGTAATGTGGAAGAACAGAGTAGATTTAGATCGAGAAGATCCTGTGTCGACAACAGATTTTCGTTGCGACAAATAATTGAGAAACGAACGGAAAGGAATTTAGAAACGGATTTGTTATTTATAGACCTCGAAAAGGCTTATGACAATGTCCCACTACTCAAATTATTTGAAACTTTAGAAAATAGTGGAATTAACCCCATATACGTAGGAAGTGTATATAACATCTACAAAAACGTTCAAGCCAGAGTGAAAATAGGACAAGAAGTGTCCGAGTCGTTTAATATTCGTAAGGGACTGAAACAAGGATGTTGTTTGTCTCCCACTTTATTTAAAGTATATATTCAAGGAGCACTGGAGACATGAAAAACAAGTGCAGCAGAATGAGAATAGAATTAGGAGAGAAGTGTTTATACAGTCTTTTATTCGCAGATAATCAAGTGGTGATAGCCAATGATGAAGAAGATATCACTTATATGATGAGAAAACTAGTAGAAGAATACGATCGATGGGGATTAAATATAAACTTCAAAAAACAGAGTACTTAGCTACAGGAGGTCGAACATCAGATCTTCAGTTATCAGATAATACTTCCATCAAGAAATGTGAAAAGTATAAATATTTAGGAAGTATAATTAGCGATGATGGAATATGTGATGAAGATATAAGACATCGATTAGTTTTAGAAAAAAGCACCATACTCCAATTAAACCCACATTTATGGTCCATCAAAATCGGACTACCGACAAAGATCAATATTTATAAAGCCATTGTTGAACCAATTACCACCTATGGGTCAGAATGTTGGACAATCAACTAAAAGAACCGCAGGAAGATTGAAGCTCTAGAAATGGACTATCTTAGACGAGCTTCCAGAGTTTCTCGTCTGGAACGTGTAAGGAATGACGTAATAAGGGAAATAACAAATAGAAAAGAAACTGTAATAGAAGATATAAAGCGTAAACAGCTTTTCTAGTATGGACACCTAATGAGAATGAGTGAAGAAAGAATACCTGTGAGTTTGTTCAAATACAGACCTAGCAACAGAAGAAAAAGAGGCAGACCTAGATTAAAATGGAAAGAAGGGATCGAAAGGAGTATGGAATGAAAGAATCTGACGAACGAAAATACACAGAATAAGTTGATATGGATACTGAGATTGCGGGATGCGGCAGTAGCTGTGTGATTCCCGCCAATATATATATATATATATATTGCAACGATACGTTTAGCATAAGTATATGTATCAACCCCTGACTGAGGTATGATAGCATACGAAAGCACGTATGAAATATATAAGATAAAAATAATGTAATAAATATACGTTAGATATAATAGATAATATAAGAAATAAACGTAGTATTTAATTTTAAATAAATCCAATATTGTAAGTAAGCCTGCATATGGAATCAAATAGCTTAGTTAGTTTTTAAACGTAACGAAGGGGAGAAACGTAAACCAACACGCGCTGACTGGCAGAGGTGACGTCAGAGCGACCGGCCGCCGCTTGTGTATCAGTTTCCGTGTGTGTGTATGTGTACATGTGTAAACGACAGACAGGTTGAATTATGCAAACGAGGGTGGAAGATTTTACATAGTTTTTTAAGTACTGAACGATAACCAGAAGTCACACGAATCAGCGACATATGTAAAAACATAGCTGACGCCTGGCGATTCAGTTTGGCGTTAAGTGGTCATTAATCGTGGGAACCGTTCAGCCACCGTGTGAAATTTTGCCATAACTGCCATAATTTACACACCTTAACATTCATAATTTGCATAAACAAAGTTTAATATTGTACCGAACGATTGGTGAGATAATATTTATAAAAAAGTGTGCGCTTCATAGAAAGACGCGTAGGTTGAAAGTAACAATTAAATCGAAGCGCCGACCTGTTCAATGTTGTCAAAACAGTTTCCAACAGGAATTTCAACGACGGGAGCAGTATAAAACCCCAGCGAGCGACACACTCTTTCTCAGATGAACTCACTTTGACACGTAAGATCCACGCATCTCGCAACCGCGAATTTTACAAAATCATGTACGGTTTTTAAACAGTATTCATGAAATGCGATGGAACCGGCATTATATTACGTCGGTGAAAGTATTAATGAACACAAGTGGTTTTAAAAAGACTATACTAATGAATCTACGAGAGTTGTAACTACGATGGAATTCGAGAAGTCTACATAGAACTTCTAGACATCTACGAAGGACAAGATAAGAAGAGGAGAGGAACTAGAGAAAAAGACGAGAAGACGCAGGGACACCCACATGCAGCTGCATCCAGCCGTACATCATCACGACCAGAGGTCCACGTCAGAACACAGCATCCAGGAGACGGAGCGAGGAATTTCAACGACGCAGAGACAGAGAAGGTGATACCGAAGAGGATCAACAAACTCGAGAGTCCAGATGACGGTAACGACAAAGTTAAATGGTTGCAGAAAAATGCAGGTGAAATCAGACATTTATTTAATATTATAAATGACCCTGAGGTCTATCGAAAAAAGGTCTAGTTTCCATATACAAGTTTACAAGAACATTAATATATTTTTAAATTTGCATAATGAATAAATAAATGTTCAAAATATAATTGATAATAGAGAATATAACTGTAGTAATCTCATAAATAAATGGTCAAGGAAGAACCATATTTTTATTATATTTTTGTAGTTGTTTAGATAATTAAATTCAAATATGAGAGTTACGTAATTGGAAGAGTGTTAATTAATTGAGACATTAAATAATAGAATCAATTAAAGTAATAAAGGTTCTCTATTAATATTTTAATAAATATTTAATTAATTAAAAGTTTTTATTAAGTGGTATATATTAAAAAACCACACTTGCAAAGACGGTGAATATTACATTTTATACGTATTAATCACGTTTTATAACAATTATATGTGTTATGTATTATATGTCTGTGTAATATTTCAGGTCATATATGATTTATGTATGTGTATACTATGTCTTAGAAATATAAGAAATAAGACTTAAACACGTTATAATTGCATTATGTTCAGATCGAATATAAGGGTTCAAATAATAATTAACCCACACAAAACAATTAATAATATGACAATTTGAATTTTTAAAGAATAAATCAAATGAATATGATTTTATTAAAACAGTCGTACTAATTTCACAACCAGTACTAAATCCTTTGTACTCTTTACTTGTATTAAACTTACATAACTATATTCACGTGCTTATCCACACTCAATCAACGACCAAAGCCTGCGACACAGCCGGGGAACATCAAGGTAAATACTGCAGAAGAAGAGTATACCTCCGAGACGAGGGTAAGTGCGCACAAATGAGTAAGAGCATATGTGTAAAAGTAAATGCCTAAAAATAACGTTGTAATATATCTTCTAACTCTTTGTGCATCTCCTTGACGTTCATTGTCACTATCCTCTTTATAGTTCATTCATTTAAATGTCTAAAAAATTGGATTGTGTTTTATAATTTCAGTCGTTTGAGACATAAGTTAAGTCCATACAGAAATATCCAATCTCCAGTCTCACAGCCAGCAGGTGAGAAATCACTGTTTGTCTTTAAACAGGAAATTTCGGTGGTTGTCAGTCAATAACTACACACAGGAATCTTATATCTGCTTTTATATTTGAGGACCATATGATTCTCGATTTTGAAAGAAGTCTTTTATTTCCGCTGATTCATTTCCCTATTGACTGGTTTTATTACACTTTTAAGACTGTTAGTCTAACTTAGCTCAGTAGAAGAAGTCTTAGTTTAGTTAGCTTCATTTTGTTTAAAGCAATTTCAGCAAGACTTTCAACACACAATAGATAAATGGACACACAACAGAGATATATATAAAAATAATCTTTACATGGATGACAAATTGACGATTATAAGTAAATAAGTTTACAAAATCATTGTAATATAATGGTTCATTGCAATCAATGTAATATAGGTATTATTGCCTTAATGCTTATATATTTGCAGTTTATAATTACAGTGTATACTCTTATATGAGAAAAGAGAAAAATTAATTTGACATTAAGTGAAGTTCATCAATAAAATTTTAGTGTTACTTTAAAGAGACATATAAATATTCGACTATTTAATATATACTCATAATTTCTCAAGGTTATTCTTGTTATTATAATTATTAATAATAAATAATATTTTTAATATTTTATGAGTATATATTTTCATTAATTTGTTTTTGCACTGTTTCGACAGGCTTCTTTACTGTCAACTTCAGAAAATATAATTATACAAAATATATGTATATGTTAACATATTTATGTCAAATAGGCCTATATGTAAGTATATTAATAAACGTCAAGCAGACTTACACCTGCAAAGAAAGACGCACACGAAAGGTAGTAGAGTTTTAAAATACATGAAATGTGACGTTGTATATCTCGGACAGAAAATCACAAAATATGTCGGCCAAAAATATTTTCGTGATATGAGCTACTGAGCTACACAATATCCGGCTGCCGGATTATTTCCCAGCCGCTGATCACAACCAAAATGTGAAACAAATTAGCAGCGAATTTAGTTCCACGGCTTGTAAATTGCATTACAATTTTGATTCATCACTAAAGTTATTTTCTTGCATAACAAGGTTTATGTTTGTAGTTTCGAAACTAAACTGGCACATATCAAATTAACGTAAGCGATGCACATATCTGGGTCAAACTTATATAGCACGTGCGGTTGGTACGGTGCGCTCTTTTTCCAAGTACATAAGTTGCGATGTATAAATTCATGAGTATTGTCAGTATCACAATCAACATCAAGGATGATAAACATATACACAATGAACCTTGATCTGATCCTACAGGTAATATCTAATCTGTTGTGCCAATATCGTAAGTAATATAATTTCTATTCCGTGTGCTATCCTTGATTCCATGCAGGAACACATAGAGAATGTTTGTAGTTTACTTACGAGACGACTGACTGAAGTTCAGCCCTCAATATTGTGAATAGGTTACGTAGCCAATAGCCAGAAAACTAAAATGTATTTAGAGCCTATGCTTTAAACGTCAAGGATAGGCTTACTATCCATAAAAAACTGGTAAAACTTGCATCATCTTATTAAACATCAAGTATATTAATTTCAAGTCTTCCCTCGGCAACAATCTTTTTATACTACCACGTACAGTATGGAAAGATTGTTGTCCATATCATCCTGAAACAACACAAATTCAATATTGCATACGGAATTGCTGAATTTACTTTCAATGCTAATTAATTTGTGTCATTATTTCTTACTGTACTTGTAAAACTACGTTTAGAGTTGGTCTAGACAACTAGCTGCAGATACCCTACTATTATCCTTCATGTACCGTGAGCAAGTAATGACATCATGAAGCACTTTGTGGTTGTAGTCTTCGTGTCCTTTTTCGGCTCACGCTTTTGGACTTGTTCCGCATCACTAAGGTTTCAACAGACGTCCACATTTTGGCGTCGCTCAGGTTTGTAGAGATACAAATTGTTTGTAGGGAGTTTTTATCCATTCAGTTCATACAACACACGCTATAACCAAACACGGAGCTTCCTAACATAAACACAATAAATGGTATGATATGGTGACGGTAGTTTTCGCTAATGATTAATCCAAACCTTTGGTTACTGTAACTACAGACGCGGGAACTTAACAGATGCATATAGTTTAGTAAATCATCTAATCCTTTCTTGGAAATACTTTTTTTTTATAAACATTGTTATCGCTGAATGTTTTAACTGCACTTTGTTTTCATTTTACTCTTACTTCAGAGTATATGATTTCATTAGTCCCGATTTTATAAACGGTCACACGAGCACGTGCCCAGGGGCGCAACGTCCGTGCAAGGAGAAAACTGAGTGTTATTGATGGATTCTAAGTTTTATCATTTTCTAGTAACTGAAAATTATTATTGGAATAGAAATTATTATTTTTTCATTTCGCTTCCTTATGTAACTTTGTGGATATATTTTTCATTTATTCATTGAACCTCTATCCTTACATTTTATATGTGAATCTTAATATAGTTCTTTGTCTATGTTTTCTGTTTTTTTTAATTTTGTTTCTTATATATCTACTTTTTTATTTTTTTTTAAATTTACTCACTTACCTATGTCGATTTAGCCTCCATTATCATATGCACAGTGGATGAGAAGTTTAACTGTTTAACTGAGTTTAACTCTGCCATTGTACGTATGCAAACAGTTTACTACATACCAAGCCTCTATTGTGCTACTGAAGTGTGTACATTGGAGCCGTGTATAGCGCAACTTTTCGTTTCTGCCCACACTGATACTTTTAAGTTAGACTACTTCCAACCTACACGTTCTGATTACTAATTGTAATTATCTTTATGAATACCTGCAATTTTTTCTACCCTATGCCTATGCCGTGCTGTGAAGATGATGATGATGATGATTTTGTCTTTAGCTGTTGGAGAACCTATCATACAATCCTAACGTAGCTTCAGGTAATTTTCATTTTTTTAGTTCACTGAAAGATAAAGTCGCGAGGAAAACGTTTTGCTCAAGTCATAAAAACGGTGAGAAATTGGCTGCACACGATCCTAAAAAGCTTCTTTTACGAAGGAATTCAAAAGCTTGTAGGAGATAGTACGAAATTTAGGAGGCAATTGTTTAGAAAAATAGCTCAAGATTCATTATGTAAGTACAATCAAGTATAATTGTTGTCTTACATTTACCTTTACATCTTGAATTACCTTAAAGAAATAGAAAGTTGATCAGTGTTAAATGTAAGGGTGTACACTGGTAAGATTCAAGGCTAGAACATAAGGATAGAGACCGATTTATAGTTTCATAAGGGTACAGCGATGTACTATATACTATATTGCATGACAGTGAATAATGGACACTTCGAAACACGATTCGAAATCTGAAATGAAGACTTAAAATTTTATAGAAATACTTTCTTTTAAAGTATATAAACAAACTTGGCTGTAACAAATAACTAGAATAGACACGAGACGATTAAGATGGTAGTACATTGTAAACTCTCTGAGAAAAAATATTTGGATAAGGCTATTGTCCTTTTAACTTTAAAATAAAATTATGAAGACTTGATTTACCGTATTTACTATAAAAATTTGCGTAATTTCAAACAACGTATACAATTGTATATTATTGGCTGTTGCAAATTGATTTCTTCAGACATAATTGTAACTTGAATAGCGGTTTTTGTCCCTCTAGAAGTAATACTTAGAAACGTTGATAACACAGCTGTTTCCCATCATATCCGCCGTATAAATTGCAAAAACGGTTTAAACAAACTTACTGGAATTGATTTACAGCGAGACAGTTTGGAATATACATCCCGGAAAATTCTGTACACTTACTTGTGGTACAGTTGACTACTTTAAAACTTACAACTTGCAGCCAGTGTAAGCTACGTTGTCTTACTATATAACGTTCAATATATAGAGTTTATGGGATTGTTCTACACGAGCTGAAAGGCATCCAGGTAGCGATTACTGTAGTGTAGTGTAGAAAATGTCAGAACGTATCTGTTGTTTCTCAAGCCAATATTAAAATACTACAGCACATTCGTTATGTTACATTACACATTAACTATCATGTGTCTTTGTAGGTGCTTTGCAGAATTTCCATAAGTGCTTTATATTTTGTTCATAAGTACTGTAAAGTATAAAGTATCTTTCACGATCTTTGTGTATTTCTCCTCTAGGTTTCTTATTTTAGCCATGATTGTTTAACTGTCCTACAAACTAGGACTGATGATTATAGAGGAAAACTAAGCGAAAGTGATAGGAATTTTAGCTAGGCGGCAAACGGCCAAATAGTAATGAAGATTGCTAGCTCTATAATTAAAAAACCTGAAGGCCGCATCGACTGCTTTTGCAAGATGGATGAGGTATGGCAAGGATATATGCTGTGATACAATCCAACGGACACAATTACTTAAGAAAAAAATCACTAAAGTATAATCGGTGAAGCATTATTGCTCTACTTAGAAGCACAGATGCTGCCGCTGCTGCTATTGATGCATGATGATAATGTTGGTGATAGTGGTGTATATGATGATGACTATGATGACAACATCGACGACGACGACGACGACGACCATGATGATATTGGTGATGATAACGACTACGGTGACGCTGAACAACAAATTTTAAAAAAGTCTATAAATATATAGAAAAACCCATCGAATATGGTGCATAGTAAAATTGTTGCATATGGTGCATTATTCAGCTGATGCATAGTAAAAAAGTAAAACGTTAATAATATTGGCATGACATTCTGCAATGCCGGAGTTTGTGACACCGAATTGAGCAAGTATGTAGGTAAAACGTACCGTGTCACAAGCGCCCAAAGGCGCTAGGGAGGTGTAGAAACTACACTGTTTTGTGTCATTGTGCGCTAAGTTCTATTCTTTATTAACTAATATAAATAATCACCTCTATTGTCGATTACGTTTTATAAATTAAAGTTTCGAAATTTAATTTATTTTATACATTATTGTTAAAAACTTCTTTAGTTACTGATGTGTTTATATAAGATTCGAGGAATAACCTAGAATAATAGTATGAGAATAAGAAGATAAATGTTAAGGAACGTCAGGGGGATAAGGATGATGAAGAGGAATGAGGATGATCAGAAGTGAAGGGTGAAGTTGCAATTTATATTAACAGAAATAAAGTCTGCAGTAACGAGGTGTCCTACAGCTACCTTAACACGGTATTCGAAGTAAAGCAAATCTCTTTTCATAAACTAGATGCAGGAAATTGAACACTTTCGCTCTCATTTTGTCTGAACTGTTGTCTGAAAAGTTCATTTGAAAATAAGACATTTAAAGCCTACAAATCTGCGGAAAGTTTAACATTCGCTAGTAATGGAATATGAAGTCGAGGACTAGCTGTACTTTACATGTTTTTTTTTACTTTAATTAGTGTTCCTTCCGTAAATCTTTAGTAGGTCTTAGAGAAATTGCGCCATCCATTCCGACTCAAAAGTTTACTAATTGGGAAGGGAATATCCAGAACGTTTCCACACTTAAGACGGTTGGAAATTATAGTTCACACAAATTTCTAAACACATATATAAGCCAAGTATGTATATGTAAATTGTAACACAATATAATACTGAATGACATTGAATGGAAAAATATTGTTACTTATGTAGTATAACTATGCAGTAATTAATAGACATTTTCACTCGTAGAATTTCATGATCGGTATCACACTTATTTCGGTAGACAAATGCATTTTATTTGTATCTTGATGGACACCAGACGGTTTGGTCAACCTCAGACGAAAAGTTGAGAAATCAGCGAGGATGTCACATCGAAGTATGGGCAAAACCTTTGGTATTCTCAACTGTACCAGTAAAAAACGGCCATCATTATCATCATCTTTACCCAAGTATTTAACCAAAAATGGTTTATTCTGATCCCAAGCAGACAGACTACAGCTGTGACTCCAACGCTTCTTCTGACGCTCCACACCTCTCGGGGCACTTCTCTCGCCTTTCGGGTTGTTACGGATTCGCAGTCATACATTCGGTTAAGATGTTCCAACCATTTTAGCCGATACTGGGCAGTCCTATTGAGTATACTCATAATATTCGATTCTTGCCGTGTATCTGCATTTCTTCTAAGATCTTGGAAAATATACCCTGCCACGTGTCTGAAAAATATTATTTCAGCCGTTTGAGTACGACTGGCCTGGCACTTTGTTAAATTCCAATTCTCAGACTCATAGAGAAGTGTGGAGAGAGCCATCATCTTATAGGACTTCAGGCGTGTTTCTTTACTCGTTGACTTTAGAGTTCTCGTGAAGACCTCACACATGTGGTTGAACTTTACCAAAGTTTGTACTTAATCAAACTATACCATTGCTTACTTCAAGTCCTCTAATTAGTAATAATTAAATATGTACGTACGCAATAATTAATTAATAATATTATCTTGGATGTTCATCTATGTGCGTTAAGTTTTGGAAATCTTCTTCCGTTATAGACCACGTCAAAAATGTCTTGTATAACAAAGTTTTGCTCATATTTCAATGAGTGCAACATATTTGGACTTAGCAGCTGAAGATCGGAAGTTGCTGAGCCTTCAGCGACAACTAATCCCATGATAAACATCGAAGACTGTTATAAGATTGTGCAGTACGAACTATAACAGAATGGTCCTAAAAGCAATACAAATTAATAAACACAAGGATTACATCAACAGAGAAAGGTTACCGCTCAGCCGACTTGGTACTATTTACTTTCTGGATTCATTGTTCGGGAATTGACTGATCACACAAATAAACTAAGCATCGTAACACCTGTAGAGCAGGCTCCACTTACTGGACCACCCACCGCGACTTCTACACTGTATAACAGATTTCGCTTGCCAGCCTCGTCGTCATATAGACCTGACGATACCCACCGTAATATAACTGAAACGTTGTCATACAAGACATTTTTGACGCGGTCCACACCGGAAGAATACTTCAAAAACATATTGGACACCGGCGGCGGAACCCTACGTGGGAATATGTTTATCGTGTGGTTCACTTTAAAATTAGCATAGAGTGACTGACACTAATATTCAGGATAAACATTTGGTCAGAACAACATCTTACCGTTGCCGAAACCGAAAGTGCTTTCAGAGTTCTCTAATGGTACGAGTGTTTCGTTCGACTGTGTCGTTGTGCCACTAGATGGCAGCACCCAATAGGTGGTGCTATTCTCTGTCACATGGTATACACTTCAGATACACTTTATATATATTAAATCACTTTCTGCTACAGTTCGTTTCTTGATATATATAAAATATTTAAAATTTTTATTTATTTTACCTCAAGATTTTAGTTTTCCCTTATTTAGAACATGTTTCGTGAACTCCTGTTTTCTCATCCTCAGCCTTCGTGATCTTGCGTCTGGTGAAGTATTTGTGTTTTGGCTGGCTGCTATTTTGGTTTCTTGTTGGTCTCTGGTATTTTAAAGTGGTATAATGAACATTTGGGAAAATTTACAAATATACAAACATAAAACACAAAACAAACTAATACCTGAACAAATACAAATCAATACAAAACACTATTCAAAGCACTCAACATCGAAAATACACAAAATACTAATACATACATCACAATCACACACAATAATACCACTTTAAAATACCAGAGACCATGAAGAAACCAAAATAGCAGCCAGCCAACACACAAATACTTCACCAGACGCAAGATCACGAAGGCTGAGGATGAGAACACAGGAGTTCTCGAAACATGTTCCAAATAAGGGAAAAATAACATCTTGAGGTAAAATAAAAATAAATTTTAAATATTATATATATATACATATATATATTACAACAACACTTTTAGACGAGTTTAATGTGTTAGCCCCACGTTTTTGGAAGCCATTTACAACGCTTACGATTTTAATGTGCGACAAATCATTACATAACACTACTACATTAAATTCGTGTTGTTGATGAAGAGGGGTGTAATCGTAATAATAATAATAACACTATGTAATCTGGTTAAAAATCATTTCAGTATTTATTAATAAAATTTCTTATTTGAGTTACGAATAAAAA
Source organism: Magicicada septendecula (assembly GCA_034769895.1). Classification (NCBI taxonomy): domain Eukaryota; kingdom Metazoa; phylum Arthropoda; class Insecta; order Hemiptera; family Cicadidae; genus Magicicada; species Magicicada septendecula. Next base: position 284,287,169 of record CM068369.1, on the reverse strand, counting down.
TCATTATTATTTGCACGTTTAATTATTACACATAAGTAATACTCTCATACTACACATAGACATATTATACACCTTATATTCTAATACATCGTTATAATTTTTATCTTGATTTTAGCTAGCTCATTTGTGTTATACTGATTAGATTATCTAATCTTCTAATCACCTAATCTCTTATTACATTATTGCATATGCATTGCTTTCTAATAAAATTCTCTAATGGCTTTATCAATTTAAATACCATAAATTATAGATTTCAATCTGTAGCTTTTACGTTACTGATTATCGTTAAACATGCTTAAATATTACGTTAATTATTGTGCAAAACATTTACAGTTATAACAATTTATTGATTCATATTTGAATTTAATTGTCTCTTTATTCTTTGTTAATTAATGTCTTTTGATTTAGTCTCGGTTTTCAAGTGCATGGTTATTTGTCACCTTAATTGTTGTGGTACATCTGCAGAGGATCCGCTTCGGTCCTTGATACTGTCTTCCTTTGTCGTTCTAGATTCCTGGAGTCCTAGAGTCTTGGAATATTGTCGTCTTGGTCCTTCGTCCGTCGGATTCTCGTACTCTGGATTACTGCATGTACTTTGCTGCTTCCTCGTCTCCCGTCATGACCTCAGGATGCAAGTGCTCACACGAACTGTTGAGTAGTCATAAAGTCCCTGACTGCTGTTGCGGTTGAGATATAATGTTGTTGTTTCTAAGTAGAGTCTCAGGCTGCGACAGTAGTCGATCAGGAAAGAGTTGTACTCTTGAACCAGAGCCTCCGGCTGCGACTATGGTTGAACGTGGAAGAGTTGTCGTCCGGCAGAGCCTCCGGCCGCTTCGGTTGTTGAACAAGGAAGAGAATGATGTTAGCGCGTCCCCTGTATTTATACCGAGGGCGCGAAAATCATGTTTCTACAATATTCTCCATGTTTTCTATTGTCGAGAGCGTCACTTCTCACCCACGATTCTTGTCACACTTAATTTGCTCGTCTTCGCGAATTTCGAAGTCTTTTGCACATTACCCGATATTCATTCTGTCGGTAATTTATCTGCGTTCATCATGTACAAACCGTTTTTCTTTATCTTAATTAACATAAGTACTATTTATTTTTATTCTCCTATGATTACACTTTTTATCCATTCTTCACTATTTTTTATACACACATTTGTCTAATTTTATACACATTTTGGTGTATTTGGTTTTTTCGCTATTATGCACACCAGTATTACAAATTAAATAAATGCAAATAATTGATAGCGCCCCTGAAGGGTTTGCCGCTTTTTGTGTACACACAGCTAGAGCAGCTGGCGTGTTTCACCTGTTCCAACATGAAAATTTGATCGTTCACATTGTAAGCTGAACTATTATTGTTTACAATATGAATTACTTATTCATTCTAATTAATTATTTTAATTACTTCGTCCAATGCACAGTAACCTATACATTTGTAGTGTTGCAATATATTATTGGAACAGTACAAATGATATGAAATTCATTTAAGTGGATTACTAATGCTGTGTAACATTTTCTTATGGCCACAGACATGTTTTAAATTGATTTTGTTCTTTCTTTGTAAAGTAGTCATAGGTTTTGAACCAAGCTCTGTTTAAAAAAGTATATTATGTCAAAATTTTCACAATTTTATTCTCTTTTATGTCATGTGAAATATTTGTGTGTAAGCGCGCGGGTACGCGGGTGATTTACATTTTACTTAATAACTTCCAGGAAAATTAACATTTCATTCTGGAACTCGGACTATAACTCTTGGTTATAAGTTACATTTTTCATATACTCAGTTCTCCACACCTATAACTTTTTTGTTTTTTTTATGAAATCAGTGGTCTTTTATTCTTGTCATCTCATAGAAAGTAATAAAATTTGTAGTTTAGATCTAGACAGGCCTTTGCAGAATCGGACAGAGTTTAAGCCTGATTTCAGTCAATCTGTGTTCTCATCTGTGACGTTGCTAAACTTTCAATTAATCAGAAGGTCTAAAATTTAGTAGAGTCGGTCGCTAACAGCGTACGGAAGGCCCAGTTTCTTCTAAGGACTCGTTATAAGTACTCGCGGTCACGAGTTTTTCGGGACAAGACAGGTCGTTTCACTTAAGACTTAGAGTTGGTTCACGGTTCGAGTTCTTCGTAACCATTGCCATTATAGAACTGAGAAACATTTAAATAGATCATCATATTCTAGTGCTTTTTCGCGTAAAGTGGAAGATTTTCCGGATTAGGGCCAAAATATCGAACGAGATATTTTGAGTTAACGCGAGAACAATTCAAGAATCCGAAGTTTGTGTAAGCCCAATACACAAGATCTATTTGAACATCCATTACCAAAAAACCTCTGAGATAATTTTATAAACAATAACAGTTTGATAACCGCAACGCGTGTGTGTGAAACGTAGAAGTGAACGACGCTGAGGTCAACGACCAACGAGTCGTCTACAGCAGCTGATCGTCGTATATCGACGGTGGTTGTGGCATTCAACACATCAAGTAACATAGTTGTAAAGGAAGTCCATAAACTCAATTATTGAAAGACATATTTTAAATAATCAATTCAATATTATAAAGTAATAAGACAATAGTAAATTTTAATATTTTAATTTAGTAAATTTTCCTACCTTCAGATATAGACTCTTGGAATAATTTCAATATTACCTATCTATGAAGTTTTAATTTGTATCGTTGCATAGATAGTATTTGGCGCCGTCAACTTGGGGCACGATTTAAACAGTAATACGATTTTAAGTTAAGAAGTTTAATTATTGTGTATAGACTAAATTTGATTAAAACTGTGTTGTATATTTTAATATTGTGTCGCAGGGAGTGTATATAAACTGTTGCATATTCTCTGTGAAAAAAATTATTTTGTATAATATTAATTTAGTTTTAAATAATATTTGGAGGTCTGAAATATATGTGTGTGTTAGTTGTAATTAGGTTAAGGTAAGATTGTGGACATTCGATTTGAGATTACTGACGAACATTGATCACAACATACAGGTATACAGTTACATTTTAATAATCTGAAGTAACAATAGTTGAACTGTACACGTTTAAATCAAAACGATAAATCTTTGTTTTGGTGATAAGTTTAACATTTTAAACAAATGGCTGAGTCTCAAACTCCATCAGATGATTTACAAACAACACTGGCCGCGATTTTAGCAAGCATTAAAAATATACGCGATGAAAATAAAACCAGCATTCAGAACATACAGTCAAACATACAATCTGCTAAAGAGGATGCGGTAAAACTAAATAAAATACTGCATGATGAAAACAAAAAATATTTGCTACGGTACACGATCAAATCAAGCAAAACAAAGCATTGTTAGAAGCTACTGAGAACAAGATATCAGATAAGGTTGAATCAATACGCGCGAAAGTTGAGCTTGCATTAGAAGTTAATAGTTCGCGTATAAGCGAATACGAAGCCAGAGTTGGTTCGATCGAGGAACGAGTACAAGGACAGGCGACCACAATCAGTGAATTTGTCTCCGAACAGGAACATCAGTTCGAAGAACTCAGACAACAAATTAATAGGTTACAACGTACCTCTATGCCTGCGAGCCAAACGACATATGTATATAAAACAATTGAAGAACCTAACTCACAGCCAAAATTCTTTGGCCATGAGACAGACACTCCAGTCCAGTTCCTGCGCTCTTGCGAACGTAGTATAGAATCCGTTAACGACAGTTTGATGGAAGTGGACAAAATTAATTGGGCAGCTTAAAGGTACGGCAGCAGAATAGTGCACGATTGTGCAGGATAAGATTACCGTTTACAAAGACCTTGTAGACCATTTCCGAGCACGGTATTAGAATGAAGAGGTACAGCGAAAAATCCGTGTACAGTTGGAATTCGGTAAATATACGCCAGCCAAAAGGTCCAAGGAGAAATACCTGATACAACTTGTGTCTCGAGCCAATGTCTTTTAACCACGATGTTAGAGGCAGAAATGGTAAATAAGCTTGCACATCACTTTAGCCGTGGGATTCAAATAGCCGTAATCACACAAGGTATAAAAACAATAAACGAGTTGTTATTACTATTGACCAAATGGGAGAATGTTGATAGTCCCAACATTGATAGCAACCAAACACGCAGATCGATTCAATCAACTCATAAACAACAACAACTATAACAATATAAACATAAACAAAACATTCCAAAATATAATCAGCATAAAGTCGCGTCGGTAACTGAAAATAAACCAGTTTTAGAACAGCAAAAAGAACTTGTAAGGTTGCACGGCGTGAGTCCGTGCACAGAAAAACATAGTATTAAAAGTCAGTGTCACCAGTCTAGTGTTGACAATAATAGTGATAAGCGAATATTTTGTGTGTCAGGCATATACCCGAATGATATACGAGACGATCTAGTAAATAGTAATAGGTGTATGGAAGAATACGATAGTGTTAAGATAGTAAATAAAAGTACTATAGTTAGAGCCAAAATTAATAATTGTATAGGAAATGTGCTGTTAGATAGCGGGGCTCAGGTATCTTTAATAAGCGAAAAATTTATAAATAAACATAAGAATCAGTTTAAGAAGGTACCGATATTACCCGTAAACAACACAATTATTAAAACAGCTACAAATGATAATCAGATTATTAACCAACAAGCATTGATGTCTATCACAACACAGGGAGTCGAGATTGACGTGGCAGTACTATTAATTAAAGTCCTTGTATATGATGTTATACTGGGTACTGACACGTTACCCAAAATAAATGCAGTAATTGATTTTAATAACAATACATTGATGTTCATGGTAAATAACAAACAGTATAGCGTAAATTTAAGACATATGGACATCAAAAATGAATCTGTTGCGAATGATTTAAAAATAAACAAACCGCGTATCAACATAACCTCAAATGTACACAATAACAATAATAACAGTGATAAGCTGACTGCAGTACAACAAAGCAGATTAGACGCGGTATTAAATAAACATAAACCGGTGTTTGAAAATCATTATACTACTACGGGTGTATATGTCCATGAAATTCGGGTTACAGATGAAAGTAAATTTGTAAGAAAAACTTACCCTATCCCCTTACATTATCAAAAGCAAGTCGATGAGGAGATTTCGAAGATGCTAGAAAATAAGTTAATATTATTAAAAGATCGAATAGCAATTTCCTCAACCCGATGGTAGTTGTGAAAAAGAAAAACAATGACATCCGGATATGTTTAGACATGAGGAATTTAAACAGTACCACCCAAAAGTGTTATGACTGCGCACCAAATGCAGAGAATTTATTTATTAAGTGTCAAGGGGTGAAATATATGACACGCCTTGATTTAAAAAGCGGGTTTTGGCAAATTCCTTTAGCGGAGGATAGTACAAAATTTACTGCGTTCCTTTATAAAAATAAATGTTACCAATTTATCGTGGTTCCGTTCGGACTAGTGACCAGTCTTGCTGCCATGGTAAGATGGTTAGAGTTGGCGCTGGGACCTGAAGTTGAGGAGTAGGTTAGTGAATTTGTTGATGATATACTTGTCATGTCAAAATCATTTGAAGAACACCTTAAACGTCTAGATATTGTGTTTAGCAAACTGCGTAATGCTAACCTAGTACTGAATTATGACAAGTGTGAATTTGGGAAATCGCAAATAAAATTCTTGGGACACATCATTTCAGCTGATGGTGTGAGTACAGATCCTGAGAAGGGTCAAGCTATTACGAGATTTTCAACACCTAAGAAAGCCAAGGACATCAGGGCATTCCTGGGGTTAACAGGGTATTATTGTAACTTTACGCCAGATTACTCCAAAATCATAGAACCACTATTAGAACTTTTGAGAAAAAACACTAAATGGCGCTGGGAAGAGAGACATGAAGCGACAAGGAACGCAACAAAGGATTTATTTACGAAAAATCTGCATGTATTCCATCCAGAGAAGGAGGGAACGTACTTGTTAAATTGCGACGCTTTAGACTATGGTATAGGTGGAATATTGTACCAGCGGAATGACAAAGGCGAACATAAAGTCATCGCAAATGTCAACAGATCCTTGAAAGGCGCTGAAAGGAACTATTTTTCGTCTGAAAAGGAAATTTTAGCCATAGTTTATAGCATAAGTAAATTTAGGTACTATCTTGTTGGGGAACATTTTGAGATTTTGTCAGATAATCAAGCACTATCATTTCTTCTTAAATGTAAACTATCAAATTAAGTTATTAAATTAACGTATGTCACGTTGGATTATGGCTACACAGGAGTACGACTTTAGTATAAACTACTGTAGGCTATGCCAAGAGAAAATAAAATGGCCGACACTGTAAGTCGCTATCCTCCAGTCGAGCAAGAAAACTATTCTGCGACTAAAAATGAAATACAAATTTTAGCAATTAAGTATGTTTTACCCGATAATTAAAAACTCAACTTAAAAACATTAGTATCGAACAACAACGTGATGAAAAGTTAAAGAAAATTTGTCAAGAAATTAAAGATAGGGAAAATCCAAAATACCAAATTGTTAATAATACATTATATAAGCTTATTGATGGGCAATGGAAAATCATGGTTCCAGGTAACATCGTTGAGAACCTGACTTGGGCATGTCTTGAGAGTCTAGCACATGCGGGTGTATATAAGTGCTACTTAACACTTAGTGAAGACTTCATCTGGCTGAACATGTTATAACATCTTCTCTAGTGTTATAACTTGGGGAACCCGAAATAATTGGTTCTGCCAATTATTCAGGCTGCCTTATTCGACGTGCTGAAATTTAATCAGAACAACACAGAGTAAATATAAAAGGAATCAGGGAATGGGAAAACTGTTGATTTATGTACTCAGTATATGTGTGTAACAAGAAGACTTCTCTTTATTAAACATTTAAAAAAATAACATTTACTCAAAAGATAGATCCCATGACATTATTAATTGAATTATTAAAGTTATTTGAATTCTTTATTTAAACTTTGGGATCACAACAGATTTTATTTAGCTATACCACGGATCCGGGTAACCTTAGGTATTTAGTCATCAAACTTTTAATTATATTCAATTCATGATATTAGCTTGCAAGACCTTTAGTTTTATGCTTCATTATTATTCCCTTTGAAGAATGGTATTAATTATACTACGATACATTAAGATTTAAACTGTTACAATGTATGATGTCTGAATAGTTACATTAAATTCTTAGAGTTAATTCTTTTTAATCTTTACAAGTTTAATCGTCTCTGAAAAGTCTCTCTTTTAAAGTATATTGTGTTACAATTATAATTATTATTTATTCCTCGATAGACGTGCTATCGAGTCACCTTTAATTTGGTATGTAGAAATTTCCTCCGGGAGTGTCCGTCTTGGGAATCCTTAAAAGCGTCGTCCTCATCTAGGTCTGGTCTTAGTCATTAAAGGCTTAAACGTCTGCAGTCTAGGTCGAACCTTCTACGATGGTAGGCGTAGATTCTTTGATGTCTCGAACTGCATCTTCTGTCGGGTCTACTAGAGTTGCAAATTCTGGTAGTTCACCTCTCCGGGTAGGATGTTGAAAAGTGTCGTCAGTTGGTGACGTTAGCAGTCATCGTTATTAATACTCGTACTTTTGTTGTCACATATTTCTTCTTGTTACCACGTTTCTGATTTTTAATTAATGTTACATGTTACACTCTTTTGTGTAGCAGTTAATAAACTACATTTGAAATAAGCCAAACTAACAACAAATCACACAACATTCCAACAGAGCTTTTGCTCTTGCGTGTGCACTGCTTGGAGTCTTCATAGCGAGAGAGAGATTTTTCGCCCGCTTCCACTGGTACTGCATAAGAGGTAGTGGGGTGTTTATTCCGCGAGAATATAATCCCTGTCTCTCTCTAAATAAACTTTTTTATTTATACAAACTATCCCTAGATAAAAATACATAATTTAAATGAGTTATTTTAGTGACTATCTGTGTCTTCAGATTCTTTAATTATTAACATTAGTTTTTTTTATTTTATTCATAATTACAGAAGACTCGGAAAACATGTCGAGTCCGGAATGAACAGGTAGGCGCCTGATAGCAAGCAAGGGTTAAATACGACAATAATAATTATTTACAATATGCCTTTTTATTACAGTTTCTTTGCCCTTATTAATTACTTCTTCCTTTCACACTTAGTACCTACATGTTTTTATTATTATTGTGAGATTTAAATGGTTAATGGCTCGCAACCTTAATTTTTTTTTTATTTCTTTCTTTTTAATAATGGTTAAAATTTAAATCGTCACATACTCCGCCTCTTAACCAACACAGACTCCTGAAAATATGGTCAGCAACGTACCGAGAGTATGCTTGGGGCGTAACGTGTGAAATTTCCTTATTATTATCATTATTTATTATTATTGCAAGGTTTGTTTTTTCTATCTCTCTTTAAATGATCTTGTTCTCATTTAAATGTTCGCCTTCGTGAAATTCCCTTTATCTCACTTCTTACAGTACTAACTTATAATACTAATTTCCCTAATTACAGTAACTCACAATATCGTGACCCGACTGACATCAGCTTACTCTAACTCTACAGGTTAGCTTTCAGCATTCATAAATGAACTCTTGGCACCATTTTGGCTCATCATTATCTTTTTCAGCCGGCGCCGTTGTGACTAGTTACTTTACATGTATATAATTCTATCTTGATTATATACCATACACTTACTTCTAAAATAATCTAAAGAGGATCCCATACTCCACTCTAGATTATAGTTACTTGAGAGAAGCGGAATCTTACGATGGTAATTCTTATTATCTCTTTAACCATAACTAGACAAACAATGCGGAAGGGGAGACACTTTACACAATCCATTGTATTTCACGCGCGGTGGTATTCATTGTTTAGGGAAGCAACGGTTTATCACAATAGGGAGAGTGTGGCTGCTTACTACAAATTTCTTAACACGCTTTATTGTTCTCTTACTGGCCACAACTGGTGCGTTCACTATGCAACGTTTCTCGTATTATTATTTAACTCTCTTTTATTTACTGCTACAAGTTCCACAAATTTAGTTCAACTTAAGATTTATTCAGCCTTATTATTATTCACTTATTATTACTTTAGGGGTTTAAAAAAACTTACCTAGAATTATTTCCTATCGACTTACCATATTTATTTACAACACTTTATTTACTTTGTTTTGTTTTTTATTTGGCTCAGTTTACAAGGTTACTGGTTTGGGACATGGGGTTTAATTTTTTTATTTAACAAGGGAGGGTTAACTACGTCATTTATTCATTTGAAATTTAAGTCATAATATTATTTGCTCTACTATACTATACACAATTATTTCCTAAACACTTTAGTACATGGTAAACATTTATTAACAGTTATTATTAAACATTGCATTAGTTTTTATTTAAGCGATCAGCTGTTTCGCTGGAATGTAGGTCAGACTAGTTTTAAACAATGGCATTGTTTTGTTTACAAAGGGGACTCAACTAGAGGGTGGATGCATTGTCTACCTCAACTTTGCGGGAGGGTGGCATGGACAGTTCAGTACAGGCGAGAACAGGAAATTTACAGGTCTCATTTTGTTTACAAAACGACAGGTTGATGAATGAACTTTTGACAAGCGCGTACCTGCTGTTATATCGTATTCTTGGGGCGTCTTTAGTTAACATGAGGTTCATTCCTATATCTAAATAATAATTAACTTACTTATTTATAAAACTATTATAATAACTATTATCGTTTAATTTTATTTAAGATTTTAAGACACAGTTTAAAGTACACGAGTGAATAAATCAACAGCATATGGGCTGGGTTAATCGGGACACAATTACTGCTTAAAAAACACAAGTCACCAAAAATTTTTTTTTTTACTAATTAGCAGCAAAATTTCAACAAATTAGCAGAGTGGCGCAATTTATAACATCTTCTCTAGTGTTATAACTTGGGGAACCCGAAATAATTGGTTCTGCCAATTATTCAGGCTGCCTTATTCGACGTGCTGAAATTTAATCAGAACAACACAGAGTAAATATAAAAGGAATCAGGGAATGGGAAAACTGTTGATTTATGTACTCAGTATATGTGTGTAACAAGAAGACTTCTCTTTATTAAACATTTAAAAAAATAACATTTACTCAAAAGACAGATCCCATGACATTACTAATTGAATTATTAAAGTTATTTGAATTCTTTATTTAAACTTTGGGATCACAACAGATTTTATTTAGCTATACCACGGATCCGGGTAACCTTAGGTATTTAGTCATCAAACTTTTAATTATATTCAATTCATGATATTAGCTTGCAAGACCTTTAGTTTTATGCTTCATTATTATTCCCTTTGAAGAATGGTATTAATTATACTACGATACATTAAGATTTAAACTGTTACAATGTATGATGTCTGAATAGTTACATTAAATTCTTAGAGTTAATTCTTTTTAATCTTTACAAGTTTAATCGTCTCTGAAAAATCTCTCTTTTAAAGTATATTGTGTTACAATTATAATTATTATTTATTCCTCGATAGACGTGCTATCGAGTCACCTTTAATTTGGTATGTAGAAATTTCCTCCGGGAGTGTCCGTCTTGGGAATCCTTAAAAGCGTCGTCCTCATCTAGGTCTGGTCTTAGTCATTAAAGGCTTAAACGTCTGCAGTCTAGGTCGAACCTTCTACGATGGTAGGCGTAGATTCTTTGATGTCTCGAACTGCATCTTCTGTCGGGTCTACTAGAGTTGCAAATTCTGGTAGTTCACCTCTCCGGGTAGGATGTTGAAAAGTGTCGTCAGTTGGTGACGTTAGCAGTCATCGTTATTAATGTAGCTTATAACCATGAGAATACTCTAGCCACGTTTCAGAACGAAATGTTAATTTTCCTCGAAGTTATTAAATAAAATGTAAATCACACGTGCACCCGCGCACTTACACACAAATATTTTACGTGACATAAAAGAGAATAAAATTGTGATCATTTTGACATAACATACTTTTTTAAACATAGCTTGGTTAAAGCTTATGACTACTTTACAAAGAAAGAACAAATCAATTTAAAACATGTCTATGGCCATCAGATAATGTTATATAGCATTAGTATTCCACTTAAATGAGCTTCATATCCTGTGTACTGTTGCAATATATATATATGTGTGTGTGTGTGTGTGTGTGTGTGTGTGTGTGTGTGTGTGTGTGTGTGGTATATGCTGATGTTTATGAACACAAGAGCAAGATGAACGAAATGGTATAAGTATAGGGAGAAGCAAATACAGCAAGCAAAAGCTGAAAGAAATGTAAATGTCTGTAAGAAGATAACATCAATAATTAGATAGCCTTTATCTTCTACTTCTTCTTCAGCACTACAACCCAACATGAGCCCTGCAAGAATCTTATCCAACGTCTCCTATCCGTTGCAGTCTCAGCGCACACAGATCAGATTCATTCTTCTCAAATCTTCCAACGCACATCCAACCATCGCAGGTCGACTCATCTTTCTGCTTTTATACACTTGTGCCCTTGGGATTTTCTTTAGCATAACAACAGTGATCGTGCATCCGTTCTAGGTAACCTAGCCAATTGCATGTGTTGAGCCTTTACAAATCGTACTATGGCAATTATTTATAAGCTACATTTGCGTAAAATGAAAACCGCAATTGAAAATAAAAGAAACCAGGTTTTGATTGCATAACCTTACGTCTGTGCACACAAAGCATTTTCACACCGGAAACTGCAGGAAATTGTAGTAATGAATTAAATAAAATTGTCGGCAGTTAAGTAACGTTTGTGGTAGCATTTACCATACTCAAATCCAGTTTTTAAAGAATACAGTTGGCTTTTAAAAGTTAAAACTGAGAAAGAAAACAGTCAAACGACGGCACACGGGATTTACCTGAAACGTTAGTCTTTAGTGAGTGTACAAAATGGCCCTGACCGCCAATCTGCTCAGTCGCGGGCAGAAAGACAACTCGAAATAATATTATAACGTCAAAACCTCGGAATAACAATAATTATATCTTAGCTATTTCGGATTGTTTCTTCGTTCTGTGTACTGAATTATACTTTACACTGCAGACTCGGCAGATGATCATACTGTATGTATGCTAGTTGGTCAATACCTGGTAAAAAAACCACAAAATAAACGCAAAACAGGGTCTGGAACTCAACCTAATGAAAATGGGATATAGAGCTGTAGGCTGGCAAAACAGTAATTGTGACGATTTCATTAATAAAAATATGTTAATTAATTAAATTGTTAATGTATAAGCTGAGAAATTTTAAAATTTTAATAAAATCTCACATTTTAAACTAAATCTTCTTGCTATCATTAAATAATAATAATATTTAATTAAAAGTCTAATAATAAAATAAAAGGGAATACAATTGTACAGAAAGGGTAAAGCTTGTTAATTAATCCTGCATATACAGGCACTGACCAGAATTAACTTGTTTTCTAACCCCTAAACAAACTAAATATAATTGTAAATTTTGTTATTATTTAAATAATTAAATAAGACCACAGTAATGGACTTTGATAACGTCTGTAACTAAGAATATCTCTATTTAATTATTTAATCAAACTTTAGTCCTTTAATTAAATTAGAAACATGGAACTACTTTTATGTTGACTAGTAATTGTCGCGAGATTACTACCCTCCCCCTTACTATTTTTGCCCACTTGCAATGGAGCGCTCACGCCGTAAGCTGCGTACAGCGTTGTTTCGCGACGCGTGTATAATTATGTGAATGGTTGGTTCAATGAATATTTAAATAACTAAATTTGTGCAGCGATGACATCTCTCTCTCAATGAATAAATAACAAACTATGTAATTAATACATTACTACAAACATGAAGGTGATATTCAACTAATCAATAATCGTGTGAAGTGTATTACTGTGAAACAAACTTTCTAATTATTTATTATAACTACAAGAATTACAACAGTCGTCTAAGATGAGAGTATCCTACAAGAATTACTACAGTCGTCTAAGATGAGAGTACTTCACCCCAAAAGATATAACAGACTTCAGGAACTTCACCGTCACCGGATACTAAGGCCACGACAGACCTTCAGGAAACGCACGAGGACCGAAGAACCAATTCTGCAGCAAATACTGAAAACCAGGTGACATGGAGGCTTGTCTTCCATGGTTATGAGTTACTAAAATTATTACCCACAAAAGACAATTTAACTCACCACTTTTAAGACTTTAAAAGACAGACATTATATGTAACATGTAGTCTGTAATCTAATAACACTGGTTATAGCAAAAGAGTAAATGTTTAAACTAAAAGTTTTCTTGTTTTGAAAGATTAATAAAGTCCATTCTTCAAATGGCTCAATTTTCAATATTGTATATGGCAAGGTGACCATTAAAAAACTTAATATATATTCAATCCCGGATCCGTGGAATAAATTAAATAGATGTACATCATATTTTGAGGGCCCTTATGAAAGAGTAATATATACTGTATAATTATACTGTAAACTATATAGGTTGAGAACTTTAAATAGAGAACTTTATCTCATAATGTAATAAAGAGATGTCATCTGAGTACCGAGTAAACTGAGTGCATAAATCAACAGTCTCCCCTTCCCAATACCATGATATAAGAATTGTTTTATTTGTTGTGATTAATTTTCAGCTCGTCACAACGAAAGGCAGCCTGTATAATTGGCATAACCAATTACGCGGGTTCCCTACGTTATAACACAAGTTAAGATGTTATATAATAATAACGTCAAAGTACAAATATCTATGATATATACTTATCATATATCTATAATAGGCCTATATCATATATGTGTGTTTCTCGTTAAAAGAAGTACTTTTTTTTAAAGTGGCAGTAGTGGCTTGTTGACAGCATAAAGTAAATATAATGTATTACAACGGTACACGTTGCTGTATTTAATGTATTTTGAGTTAGTGCTGTGTTTATACTCATATAACATTTATATATAATATTACTAACAACGTGTATGTATTGTGCCGTACTGGGTTCGGCATGTAGGCGATGTGTTTTTAAAACGAGCGGCTTTGACGTCACGCGCGGCCACGGCATCTCGTCGCCGTTCGGCTATGCACACTGTTGTTGTGTAACTATGATATTCAGTTGGCGCGTCCAGCTGTTTTTGTGCATTCCTGCATCCGAGAGGTTTCGTGGTTAGATAGACACTTTGAATCTGTCTCATTTCTGTTTGAATCCTCAACCAGATCATCTGCTCTCGACTGACGGCACTCATCAGTTCAGGACTTCGTCGACTTTCTCTATGGTTGGCTGAATAAAGTTCTGCTCCAGGTATGTACAAGTTGACGGGTTCTAAAAATATTTTAACCCCAAATATAATTTTTGTGTTTCAGCTTCTATTATAAACTATACTTGTGTGTGTGCGTGTATATCAGTTTTCAATTTGGGCGTTAATGCAAATTAAAGATTAACTTAATATGAATGTAAATGTTGCGGGTCAAATTGACTTCAGTAAAGAAAATGATAATGCATCTTGCACTCAGCTGTTGTTTTTTTTTGTGTCATTAATAATTATGAAATACTCAGTTAATTAATTTGAACATTCTCAATGAAATACTTAAAACGTAATTGATAGTTGAGTGAAATAAGTCACAGCTGGGGAGTTCAATACAGATTAATACGAATTAGTGGCGATGTGTGTGTAGTGGCTGTTGAAGCATTAAAGTGTGTGTTAGAAATTTAATGCGGATGGCGTATGTGGCGAGATCATTTCCTTATGACACCCTATACAACTCTTTGCATGTCACAGGTGCTCGAACAAGGGCGAGATGGGTGTCGGGTGTGACGACCTACTGTCCACCCTCCTGGCAGAGACGATTCTTTAGCCATGATATGCCGTCAGTCGAGATCTACCGTTCTGACACACTTATGACGCTACGCTGCCCCAGGACTTCTTAGTACAACCGAGACACTACTGATCAGCCACAGTATTGCTTAAGTGCACCGGAAGATCCAGGTGGGACCATTCTAATTATTTAATTCTATCACAACGACATTGTGAATGCACGGAAGCTCCCAGGAGCTCACTCATGAAGTTTTAACCGTTAAACTTTTGCACAAACTCTCATGTTCAGTTCTGTGACTGCATGTGTAAACATTACACAATTAAACCTAATGAAATCTATTATATCTGCTTATAATGTGTAAGAAAATTACGCCACACACACGCATATCCACAGTCTGATCTAAGTTCTAACTTTTTATCCAATTAAAGCTATTAGAGAGTTAGTTATTTTGTGCTGTCATGTCATGCGGTCATGGCAGAATTCTAGTCACGCAAAGGGGGCTGTCTGATGTTTTTAAATTGTGAAACTATTTTCATGGTCCCATATGCTTATTGCTTATTATGATTAAAGTGAGGGTCGATTAGTATTTTGAGTCTCTGGTTTGGTTGGGGGCACTTACATTTTCTGGTGCTAATTACCATGGCATATTAATGCTTCGTAGCTGTTATTTATCGGATTACCTTGTTAATTATATTTATACATATATATATATATATATATATATATATATATGGTTGTGCATTCATTTATTCTAGTTGAAAAGGGTTTCATGAGGGGTTTGGTACAGAAATGAGGGATGTTGTGTCATTTATGTTGTATATGTGCTTGTGTGTGTGTAATCTTTATATATTTTGTTGAGGGAATATGTTATAAATTAAAAGATCATAAATGTGCTTACTAAGTTAATAAAAGGCTGGCCTATTTTAAGTCCTTTCTATACAACACTTATGGATTAGTGATTTTCTATTTTGTGAATAATATTATTGTAACCATTAACTTGAACATAATGTGGCAGGATTTATGCAATTTATGTGAATATTCAATTCACCCACATTTTATGCCATTAAGAATATTAATTGATATATATAATCCTGCAGTTAATTTGCTCTTTGTTCAATCTATAACTTGTCATCTCATGTAAGAGTTGCATGCTTAATAAAGTATACGCTTGTTGGTTAATAGACTTTTTCATTTGCAAGTCCTGTCATTCACCTGGGGGGACATGTCTGTAATTGTAATTAGGCCTTGCACACTTTTGCTTCCTCTAGGTTCACCACGTAGTTCTAAATATTATGTCTCTCCCTTTACAAAAAAAAAACTTAATAAAAATAAAAAAAAATAAAAATTCAAAAAAAAATTTACAAAAAAACTTATAAAATAAAAGGGGGGTTTCAGTATAATTGGGGTTCAGGTGTAATTATAATAAGAGTAACTCTTTTTAGGAATCGTAATATGTTTTCATTTATTAATTTAAACAAATATAAAAGAAATAATATAAAAATAATGATTAATTCGCCATACGATATCCATTATCTATGGTTTAAAAGTTTCTTTACTTGCCGTGTTATCGTCACAAACATATATCTTATGTTCTAGATATTATATTATAAATTTTAATTAAAAACTTTTCTTCATTATACAATGATTTCTTGACTTCTCAGTCTAAATGTGTGCTTTTTTTTTTAAAAATTTTAATACATTCTCATTCTATATTTTCTTTATACCTTTTTACGTCTTTATAATCATTTTAACACAATTAATTGATTATTTTCAATGACTCTACGTTATGTGCTTTTACTAAGAAAAAGTTAAATAAATTAATTACTTGTTCATTTTCCAAGCAAGGATTTAACTTATCGTGACATTGACTGTTCATTCATTAAAGAAAAATAATTAAAGAATATTCTGATTACACATAAATTACATTTGTTTTATCTCTATCTACATACTTATTATTTACTCTTACAAATTTTTTTTTAATGTTTTCTCTTTGATAATTATATATTGGTTTTTCGTCACCTTAAATTCTGCAGAGTTGTCCCATGTCCTCCAGTGATTCCGTCGGTTCGCTCCTCCTGGATGTCCTCTTGTCCTCACTGCTCGTCCCCTCGTCTCTCGTCCTTCATGGTACATTGGCTGCTGTAGATTATGATGACGTGTTGCTCTGGATCTGTAGCTGTTATGATAGAACCGTCTCTAGTCCTCTGCGTCTCGTTCCTCTGCTAGTCGTTCACTCGTCCTCTGTCAGGAGTTGATGTTCTTAGTTGTCGACTGCTTGTAGACGTCCGACGATTTCTTTGTTACGGTACTTTTTAATTATTGTTTTCATTAATACTTCAAATCAAAACATTTGCCGTAATTCTTTATAAGTTAAGCTTAAAAAAAAGATCATACTGATGTTAGACCTAGCGTCTAACTTTGTCCAAAGTAGTTAAAAAATTCGCGTCTCGGACGGACATAGCCGCGACTGAGGATTGTTAGAAGAGAGAGTTCGTCTCTCCTGGGCTCATATTCATATCCACCAAGAAAACTGCAGCTGTCGATTCAGGAATCATCCTGTCGACAGGTGAATCATAGCATGATAGCCCCCACTCTCGTCCTATTTCACATAATTGCACTTTTTCGCCAATCGCACTGTTTAACGCAGATTTCACGGCGATAAAATATTGTCTAATTTAATGACCTATGTGATGTGCAATTATAATGATGCTCGCACCACTAGTGTAATTATAATGCTTTAAAAATCGCACTGGATTCGCACTGATTGTCCGAATTACGTAAAATTCGCACTGCACTTGTGTCTGATTATTACACATTTACAGAAATTTTTACCTTCTCGCTAACATTTATGGTTTGCTTAATATTAAATATATTCTTAATTTAGCATTGACTTAGTGTGAGCTTGCAAACTTTCAGGATCAAACAGGCTTCACGCACACACACTATTTACTTGTATACACACATGCAGTGATAATCGCGTGATGTTTACCTGTTGGTTCCTGCTTGAAAGCCAGCCTCCAATCTCACACCTGCTCGTCTATTATATATTGTTGAAATTAACTTAAATATTTATTTTATATTATATATGCGCATTACAGCCTATGCTTGTATTGTCGCAGTATATTAAGCCTGTTCTCATTAGGCTTATAAACTTGCGCTCCCAATGCTGCTTGGTAGTGTTGTTGTATATGTTGAGGTGACAATAAAGGCGCGATTACTTCTGCGCCATGACCTGCTCCGATAGGTCGAGACTCGATTATTTTAATGTGAGCGTCGGGTCTAAAAGAAGAGGCTCTAGCAGAATAAAGACACTGTCGTTTCACGCCTCCTTCTAAGGCGTTCGGCATCTCTCAATCTCCAGCGTATTGAGATGTGAGAGTTGGATGGCCTGAAGTCGTCTGTCGTGTAGCCGTTGTCTTCACACACTTGCCAGTAAGGATATGGTAACGTTTAACACATCGTGGAACACGCGACTCTGGAAGTTCTTCATTTGACTGACAGTCTATGCTCTCAGACGGTTCACAGATCCTGTAAACGTATTATAGTTGCAGTATACACACACACACACACACACACACACACACATTAACTCGCGATCGTTTCTGTAGAAGGAAGACATATATACACAATGATATAAGTCAATAAACTCCAGTTTTTTAATTTTGCTAGTAAATATATTATATAATCCTTCCAGGTGAGAATCATTGCGGATGCACCACGGATCATTAATAATTAACCGGAGAACTGTAGTTTGGAATCTCTGTTATCACATTCATGTTGCTTTTCTTGGAACGGCCGCATAACTGAAAACCATCCAAAAAACATGTTTAGAATCTTCCTTATAAAGAAAGAGTTTGTTACATGGCGATAACTCAGACCCTCTTCCAAGTACCCAATCCATTATTCTACGTTTCATGTAAGTTATTTTTTTTTACTTTTATGTGGTTCTTCTTTCAAAGCTTAGTAACCAAGGTAATTCCCAAATATTTCTGCGTTGTGACATTGGCTTTACAATTTTATTTATAACAAAATAAATAAGTGTGTGTGCCTACTTAGTTCAGTGCGCCATTTTTGTTATCACTATTTACTGCCATCTTTCACTGTTATCTTCACTACTCGTTCTGTTGGCTATTATTGCTGTACCAAAACTAATCGTTGTCTTCACCGTTTCTTCACATATGAGTACCGGTCTATCTCCAGTATTCAGCAAATACAGAGAGGGCAATCCCTTGTGGTAGACCTCAATGATTTCCTCTAATTCAGAGTATTCGATCTCATACTTACCTCTGAATTGTTGATCTGACAATCACGATTTTAATATCTGATGATAAAAAAATATCGTTTCAATAATGTTTTGTGAGATTTCGCTTCAATATATGCTCCAGACTATCCTTTCAATGGCCTGAGTAACATTCAGGAATATACCTGAAAAGATTTCTTCATCTTTATTGACTTTTCTATTAGATTTGTAATTCCTTTACTAGATTTTCCCTCATGGGCCAAGTCAAACTTATATCCAGCATGCTACGCTAAATCGTCTGCCCATGTCATATGAGATCTTCTCTTCGTGATTTTATGTCACCATAGATCTACAGCCTATCAATTGTTTGTTGCATTATTACGGTATTTAAAAAATATATAAAATAATCGCATTCATATAGAACACAAAAACACAATAAATCTGGAGTGTTGTTTTAATAACGTAGTGCCGTACGGTAGGTACCATAAACAGGAAAAGAAATCTTTTGAAAACATTAGACTTGAAAAGATCCTAAAGTTTAGTCATAACTACTACAAAAATAATACACAAAACAACAGTATATAATAACCCACAAACTGACAAAAAAGCATTATTTTACATCAGAAAACAAATGTCAAAACAAAGCAATTATCACTCACAATATTACTAACAATTTCTGAAATCATGTATCGAGAGACAGTGTTATCAGAATTAAAGGAAAGACAAAACAGCCCAGTACAAAAAATTGAAACAAGCAAAAAAAATGCATTGTTATGGTTTCCATGGTAATGATATAAAAACACAGACATTTCTCTAGCCATAAGAATTTAATATAAAAGGCTATAGTGTAGATAGAAAACTAAAATTTCGATTTTTTTACCAAAATTGTTTACTACCCCTTTTAAAAACAATTAATTGTATTTAAAATTATTTTTGTCAACAGAGTAATTTGTTAAGTAAATCAGGAGTAAGAACTTTAAAATTTCAACTATTTCTTATTTAAGTAAATTTCAATAAACCATAATTCCATACATTTCTATCGGCAACAATAATTTCTATATTCTCATGCGTAATATCCGAGTGTGTGTGTGTGTGTGTGTGTGTGTGTGTGAGTGGGTGTCTGTGTTACACACTTGATTCGTCTCCTTCAATTCATTCAAATTTAATATAGTACTAAAACATTCACCTAATATGCTATTCAGCATTACAAAATTTAACTTTAACTCAGCACTCAGAACTCAGAATTCAGCAAATTCAGCACATGCAGACTGTGACTCAAAAAATAATATAATTTTGTGGCCTGGTTTTGTTTATAAATTAAAGTTTAACATTTTAACAGGCTGATGCAATAATGTAATTATTAGTGTTTTGTTACAATAAATATATTCTAGGTTTCTATAAAATATTAAAAAGGCTGAATGTTGTCACAGTTGCTTAGTTACAATGAATATTTCATACAAAATCCGATTTAACAGTTGGAGTTTTTGTGTATCTTTTCCACGTAAAACTGTTTCAAAACTTTTTTACTTGATTGTTTTGTTTTCGTTTATTTTACAAAACAGGATAAAAGTTTGTAACGCTCCGTGTGATTTTGCGATTCAAACTTGTTTTCAAATTAAACGGCTCCCACGCGTAGATGGTGCTGTAGTCAGGGGGAGGGGAAAGAAGCTGTGACACAAAATTGAATGGGAAAAGTCCGTCTATCAAAATGTTGTACTTTCATATCAATTTCTAAATACAAGGTAACATTGCTTAATTCGCTGTAGTTTACTCCTTTAAATTAAATATTTTAATGCTTTAAATTAACACCATTAAATGTTCAATATCTGTCGCTAAACGCTAATGCTTTAAATGAAATGTTAATTGAATCAACACCTCAGCGCATACACATAAAATCGTGCGCGCACGCGCTCGTGTGTGAAATTAACAATCTTTAAATTAAATGACGAGTTTTCTGCCTTTTAAACTATTAAATTTATGTTCGTCAGTAATTGTATGTGACTCTTGGTATGTGCGCGGCGCGCCTTCGTGTATGCTTGTCTTATGTGTCTCTTATTTTTGTGAATTTTGAAAAATTAAATATAACATTTTAAATCAAATATGTTGTGTTTAAGTACTAAACATCTAATTCGAATTGCAAGTATTTATTTTTTTACGAGTTTTGTGCCCAATCTGGTGTGAATAATCTCTTTATATTTCAAATTTTATTTTAAGTTGCAGTAAATACTTAACTGTAACTAAGTCCGATTTAGTGACTCAGTTCCTAAGTCAGTTCGTTTTCCAATATTATTTTGTTTTTTAAGTTTTTCATTTGTTATTAATCTGAACGTAAAGCATGATCTTAATAATTCACTTTCAGGTCATTAATATTGGCAGTATCCCTTTTCGTTTATAGCCATATCCAGCACTACATCATTCATATCTTAACGAAAATAGATATATTTTAAAATAAATAAGTCTGCCTTATTTAAATACTTCTGTGTAGTTGTGACAAAACTCTCCTTATCGAAAATTAAACTAAAATAACTAGATGTATCAAAGAATTGATTCCAGAGCACTGCAAGGATTCGTGTAAACTAGTGAAATTCAAAAAGGAAACAGGGGAGAAGACAAAACTTTAGGGATTTTACTGAAAATTTGCAATGTGTTGAGTCCCACTACTGATAGGAGTAAAAACACCATACAGTATCTATCCACAATGTGATATTGTGGTACACTGTGGTATGGTACAGTGTGCTATACTGTAGATTTTACCTATTGGAAATAAAAAATTATAAATCAATACACTTACCATATAAACAAAATGTATTTGTTGTTGATTAATAGTTTGTTAGTAATCAGATTTTGGCTCTCTTAAAGATTTTCTGAAAGTGGATAAGGCGAGTTTTAATATCGACCTTCTCACTTATAACTCTAACTTTCAAATAAAGCTTAAGACTGACAATTTTATTCTGAAGACTACGATAAAATTTAACACAGAGAAAACATTTTACTCGTGAGTCTCGACTACACGTGTTGTTCTACTTTATTGTCTCAATGGTTCTCTATTACATAATTTGTATACAACTCTTTTGTTCGAAAATATGCTGCGAATTTTACACACATGCGCGCACGCACGCTCGCACACACGATTTTATGTCTACTTGCTGTCGTGTTATTTAAATTAATATTTCATTTAAAGCATTGGCGTTTAACGACATTTAATGAACATTTAATTGCGTTAATTTAAAGCACTAAAATAATCAATTTAAAAGAGTAAAATACATTAGAATGTTACAATCAGATTTTAATGAAATATACATTGTAACTGAGCGACTGTGACAACATTCCATCTTCTTAACATTTTATAAAAACCTAGATTATATTTATGGTAAAAAAACCACTAATAATTACATTATCGTATCAACCTATTAAAATGTTAAACTTTAATTTCTAAATATAAACCAGTCTACAAAATTATTTGTTTATAATTATAATAAAATATAATATAATATAATAAAAATATAATATAATATTATTTTTTGATTTACAGTCTGAATGCGCTGAACTTGCTGAGTTGTGAGTTCTAAATGCTGAGTTAAAGTTAAATATTGTAATGCAGAATTCATTTGTGGTGAAGATTTCTAGTATTAAAATTGAATAAATTGAAGTAGAGGAATCAAATGTGGAACACAGACACCCACTAACCCCCCCCCCCCACACACACACACTGCGATATTACGCATGAGAATATAGAAATTAATATTGCCGGTGGAACTGTATGGAATTATGGTTTATTAAAATTTACTTAATTAAGATATAGTTGAAATTTTAAAGTTCTTACTCGTGATTTATTGAAAAATTACTCTGTTGACAAAAATAAATTTAAATACAATTGATTGTCTTTTAAAAGGGATTGTGAGCAATTTTGGTAAAAAAAAATCGAAATTTTAGTATTATATCTATTGATATTCTGTAAACTTTAGCGTTAATTTAAGCTCTTTTTTTTTATTAAATTCTTACGGCTAGAAAAATGTTTGTTTTTTTATGCCATTGTCATTGGCTGTTACCATGGAAACCATAACAATGAATTTTTTGCTTTTTTCAATTTTTTGTGCAGGGCTGTTTTGTTTTTCCTTTAACTCTGATAACACTGTCTCTCGACACATGATTTCAGAAATTGTTAGTGATGTTGTGAGTGATAATTGCTTTGTTTTGAAATTTATTTTCTGATGTGAAATAATGCTTTTTATCAGTTTTTGGGTTATTATGTTATTATATATTGTTGTTTTGTGTATTATTTTTGTAACAGTCATGACTAAATTGTATAAATTTTTTAAAAACGACAAAACTTCTGGAAAAGAAAATGTTCGTGTGATACAATTGAACCTCAGCCTAGTACTTCTGCGCAAGTACGTGAAGACACTAAGATTAGTAGTGCATCGAAACAAAAGGTCGGATGCGATATGTCTAATTAAAAAGAATTTTTTGAAGAGAATGAATGTTGTAGATTTGACATTATAGATGTCAAAAAGGAAGACAGAAGAATCCTTAGCAGCTGAAGAAGATAAACGCTGTCCCATTTATGGGAGTGGAATGCACTAATAGTGGCAAAAATTACGTAATTTTATTAATTAAATTAATTACTTTAATTATTCCATGCATGTTATTTATATTTTATCGTGGTTTTCTCGAAATTAACTTTCTTTATAGAAGACCAATTTTCTCAGGAACTGGTGGACCGATTGTTTCAAATATTTACCGCAGTTTTGTATGGTAAGAAAGGTCTTACTGATGGGAGCATTCTGTAAAATATCGATTCAAAGTAGATTAGATATTTTTTTACAAATTTTAAAACATTTCAGACTAGTGACAAGACAAGACTATAGACAAGTGACGGGAATTTTTTTTCATATGCAAAACCAAGATATCTATAATCTGCTGCATCTATCTTTGCAATGGATGTTAGTAAACAAGTGGTAAAAATTTGTAATTATTCCACATACGGACAGCTGAGAAAATGGGGCAAACAACATTTACGTGGGGAAGGTAGGCATTACCAACCCCCGTTAAGTGTTAGTTTTACACAGTTTTTAGTCTTTACATGTTGTTCAGAGTTTATGATTGATTGGTAACATGAAAGTTTAGACTTTCCTTGACTGTAGTGTGGAGAACGATGTCCTTACCTGCAGTCCGCTGACTTGATGATGTACAGTTGATCTCCAACTGTCGTATGGTGTGTCTATATTAATGTTGATTATAGATTCTCTTAGGGTCTCTTTTTAGTTGCTACTGGCTGATACCGTTGTAACGTTGCAATATAAGACCGCAGTGTTTTTATTACTGGCTGAAAAATTGATGAGTACCGTTACTACAAAGAAACCAGAAATCTGCTTTTTTGTCGGTTGACTTTGTAATGGGAGCTTTGAGAAAGAGAACTGTTGCAATCGATTTATGACAAAATTTACAAGATGTTATGAAGCAATTAAGAAACGAGTAAATCTTGCTTATCAGGCATATAAGTTATGCTGATTGTCGTAACAGGTTATAAATACCAATGTCCACGTTAGATTATAATGTGTTCGTATATATATTTGTACTTAGTTATATAAATGATTCGACAGTGTCGAGCGCATCCATTATACCCGCATCAAGTAGCGTGGTACTATGACCTGAAGACACGAGACTATGGCTGTTAAGAAGCTTTCGTTCAAATTGCCTACAGATTGCCATTTCACCAGCACCATGTTAGTAATGTAGCACTTACTCCGTCTGCAACAGATTTTACTAGAATCAAGTGATGATGAGAAAACTTTGTTCGTACATCTGTTTGTTGCAAAACATTGAAGAGGTTGTTTCAGATTATACAAAACTATAATTTGTATTCAGAAATTATTCAAATCCTGGAAACATTTTAAAGGTATGTACGATTGATTTGGCCATTTTGTGAATGTAAACTAGTAGCAGCCCTCCTAAGTTATCACAAGGAGCCATGTGCAGCACTTTATTGTAACACCTTAAGCCATAACATTCACCAATAAAGAAGAAGTCAAAAGAGAAGAGAAATAGTTACCAGTCGTGTCAAAAAAGCAAAGATCTTTGGAAAATAAACAAATAGACTTGATAATTATCTATTGCTGTAAGATAGAGATTCTTCTCGCTTCAATTGCAACGTACAGATTTGAAACTCTGCCCACCAATACGTCATCTCTAAAGAAACGAAAGCTTTAAAATGACCTATAGCAGAGTGATACAGAGTTAATTACCTTCTACCAGCAAAAAATGTCTCGGTTTAAACAGAACCCCATATTTGTTACAAAAATCGCCAACTACTAACTATTTAGAAAATAATTTGGAGGTTCTATTCATAATGCACTTTATCTGTTAACAATATGACCTAACAAATATGGATGGAAAAGAAAGAAGACATAGGTTACACAACACATCTTTTGACCAAGTGTTCAGCTTCAAAAATCTCTCCTGACCAAGGTGAGTCTGGAGTGCTGAGGACGAAGATCAATAATGGAGCATCACAAACCTTTTGGAGCATCATAAACCCCTTTGGTCTAGTCTCCTGACCTAGACCAAACGTGAGGACTGCTGAGGACGGAGATCAATAATGGAGCATCACAAACCCTTTACTTCACCCTAATTCAAGAGCAATGAACGATGACATGGCCGTAGCAAAGGGTATATTGAGAGGTTTGGAAACATCCCGTAATTTTCCAGTCAGCTAAAACCCGTAATATTGTGTTGATTTATGAGTCTAGTTTTAAATAAAAATAACTTTTGGAACCGAAGTTTGCGAATTTCACATAATGTTTACCTGACACGTAATTTGGTCAACAACTTAAAAAAGTCAAAAAATTAGACTGTCCAAATGCGAGGTGCGTAATTCAGAAAACAATCGTTGTTCTGAACTGTGAAAAAGTATCGGAGCTCAGTTCAGTAGCACACGATAAATGAATTGGATAAAGGAAGACCAAATTGGAGACCACAAAATGCATAACGTACATTAATTTCATGCAAAACCAATTTTTTTTCTGAATAGAATGATAATAATAATAATGGCTTCCATGTGTACCACCGAATCAGCTTAGGAGTCAGGCAGGGTAGGCTGACTTATGCAAGCCGTACGGCATACAAGGAAGGCAGTGTGGCCAGCACTATGCTTCAGCCGCCCATTATTATCCCCAGGATGATATCCCAGGTACTCAACAGGCTGTGTCGACCTGGAGTCTTAACAAATTTATAATCGGAAGAAAATTAAATGAAGAACTATGAAAGAAGAAATGAAGAAAGAAGAAATTGAAATGAAATGAAGAAGAAATTACAAATCAGTCCATAGACAATAAAAAGAAGGAAGCAGTGGCAGTTTGGTAACATGCTCTGGAAACCTCAAAAAAGCACAAAAACACAAGCAGTCCAGCTGGAAAAAGAAAAAGTAAAATACGGAAGCAGACGTGGCGTAGGAGTGCCTAGAAGGAAGTGAAGCAAAGTGGAAGTGATCAAGACTGACAGTCGATTTAGATGAATCTAGGCCTATGTCGTGGAAGCCCTATGTTCCTATGGGAACGAATTGAATTAACTAATATTTTTCCTCAACATAAGAAACTTGCTTCAAATTTCCCCATCAGTGCCAGTGTCTACAGCTACCCCTGTAAGGCAGTTTCCTCTTCGAACCAAATAAACAGTATTTAAGGAACACAACTCTTCAGAATATAAGTCTTTATTTCCCTCGGTGCGTCACAATATGATGCGTCTCACAAGCGGAGATACATTTTTTTTGAGGTTGGTCTAAATATTTGCTTCTATTAATTAATAGCAAGGTTAAAAGTAAAGTAAGATTAAGGTTATAAGCAAGAATATAGCTTATGATCTACCAAAGTGTTGTTACGAAATAGATGACCATTATTTGCTACTCGATTATTTGCTTAACTCGGAATGTCTGCATACACCCATGAAAACAAGAATAGGAGTATTATGATTGACTCACTACACGTTTGATAGAAGAAATCACAGCTCTTACCCGTATCTTATATCGTAAATACTACTTTCTCGTTTACCTGCAGTTATTATTCTGTTGCTTAGGCCACTGCTCATCTACAGTACTTAGAACGTATTGAGGATTTCTCCCAGTCACTTGTGAAAAAAACGTTTCGTTATGCATATTTGTACAGACTATCTCTCCTACAATAATATGTCACAGTTTTTAAGTTTGTTAAACTATTGATTCTTGTGAATCAGTAATTACCTTTTTGACCGAGAGTATTTGTATTTCTATAAATTTTAAACTAGATTCAAATAATTTTGCAGTAAAGTGAAGATAACTTATTGGAATAATAAATAGTTATCTCGGACCGATTAATCGTGGTAAGAATTATTTACAAGCTAATTAAAACTCCCAAATTAAAACTATTTAATCATTGAAGTTGAAAGTGTATTGGTTCGCTAATTAAATCAATGATGAAAATAGAATTTTCATGTTACCATTTGTAAAAACAAAATGTTGGTGGTACTGTAGACACTTTTAAACAAGTAATTTAAAAACTTTCGGAAATTTAAATTTATAATAACGTTTTATAACAAATCATCATCATCTTCTTCTTCGTTTTCTTTTTTTTATTGAAGCATAAAGTTTAAAAATTGTTTAAGACGTACATGTTTCCTCACCTATCGGCCGTGAATAGGTTAACCATATGACAGTGCCCAATTCCAGTGGACCGTTGTTGTCTGGAGTGCTAATATGTAACACTTGGAACACATATGTCATGAGATTGCGTTATTGCTGTTGTACAAAATTATTATTTCTTATTTCAGTAAGTTAAATTTAATTTTCTTTTATAAATTAAATGTAAAGAAAATTTCATCTCATTAACTTTTTTATTATATCAATAATGACCCGCTTTATTATATCAGCTGCCTGTTCCTTTATTTTTAAAAAAGGAGGTAACAACAGTTTTCTGCCACACTCGGGAAGAGGCTTTAAATTTAAACCAGTACAAACCAGTAGTAATAACTATGGCAGTAGCTTTTTACTGTGTTAAAAATAATTTGCATTAAATTTGTAGAGCAAGCAGACTGAGGTTAAAACCATTTTATGTTGGGAGTAAATTGCATACTCTATTGTGTACATAAACAGAATTCGAAACCATAGGAAATTATTGTAAATACAATTTTATGCGCTTTTGCGATCTATTTAGCGGTTATTAAAATATTTGTATATTTATTAAAATTGCATAATAAATCACGCAAATGAATTTAAATACAAAATGAAAAAATTCAGTTAAATATAAAGATAATGCAATTGAGTTTTAAGATGATAAATTTCTAGAATCTTTTATTTTTGGTGGAATAAAGAAAATTGATGCTGGCGGCAAGTTGCACGTCACAAACTATAATGCGTGAATAATGGACATTATAGTCCGTGAAAAGACGGATTTTAATAGCCAAGGTTTACTTTTTCGTGGGAATAACGTGCGGGGGGGAACGAGAATTATACAGCGTATATAGATTGTTTTGTTTCGTGTTGTTAGAGACCCGAGCTGGTTTCGAGGCTGTTCGTGTGACTAGCTTCCTTTTATAAGGAGAGAGAGCGGTAGTTGACGTACACAGTGTATGGTGAGCTGAGACTTTTCTTGCCCTTCCCTGGTAAGCTTTTGTGGTTTGAGGCGAAGTCAGCTAGAGCTACAAGGGTTAGCAAGAGTTCTCGTTGGTGGTGTGAGCCAAGATGTTCCAGGAACAGCGGCAACGTACTACAGTGTCTGTTCTTGCGACTGGCTTCCTTCACCCCAGCGATGATTGTATAAAGGGCGCTAACTACAACAGGGCTGACCAAGCAAAAGGCTGTAAAAAGAGTTGTACATAATTAGTCGTTGACATCTAATTGTCAAAAGAATTGGACAAGTGGGAAATGAAGAAGTCGGTATTGGGAAACGAAAGAACATCTTTAGTATAGTAGAATAGCATCAAATAAGTGTGAGATAAAGAATGTAAGTTTTCAACATCGCATAACAAAAGGTAACTCCCGTTGAAGTTATGTGTTAGTTCTCCTAATCACTAACAACTGAAGCTAACTGAATTCGGAAACAGCCCACGTCCACGTTTCTCTGCGTACGAGTTATTGGTATCACTAGTTCATTTCTAGTACATTCGGATCTATTTGCTGACATTTAAAAAATATCGGTATGGAGAACTATACATGACTTCCATGTTCTAAGATTTATATTTAAAATCATATTCGAAATGAAATATTTCCATAGAAACTACTTCTTTCTACTTATTGCTTCAGCCTTAAACCACAGTAATGTGGTCACTAACGTATACCACCTCACGTTTTCGCACTCGATTTTCACTGAGATGGAAGTCGATGGCACTGCCGAAAAGTCTGGTTTTGCAGAAAACATTGGACTACGGCTAAACAGCCCGGGAAGGAATTTTAACAAAGAACTACTTCTTTGTTGCCGATAACGTAGTACACATAAAAAATTCTCCCCTCCCCCTTCAAATATAATTTTCATTTATAGAAAATTACCCCCACCCCGTTCACCTCTTCATTTATAGATATTTCATCTACGTTTCTACAGTGGATTATTATGAACTTCTTATCAAGATACTTTATTTATAAAAATTAAGTACTTTACTCTTGTTAAAACATAAAACGTTGCTACCTGCTTTCTCTAGCCTAACTACCCCTTTCTCTAAACCGATCTTCACCAAAATCAATAAACCTTCAGTCCTCTACAATGCAGGGATGCATGCAAAAAAATATTTGATTCTGTTTCAATTTGCGGCAGTTATCGTTAGTCATGAAAACATTTCCCTTGTTACAACATAACATGTTTCAGGTTAACTACCGCTTTCCCTTTACCGATCTTCACCAAAATCAACAGACCTTGAGCTCTCTGCAATTTAGGAACGTTTGCAAAAAATTATTTAATTTTCTTTGAATTTACGGCAGTTATCGTTTGTCATAGAAAAAATTACCCTTCTTGAAACATAAAAATTTGCAGGTAAACTACCCCTTCCTCTAAACCGATCTTCACCAAAATCAATAGACCTTTAGTCCTCTACAATTCACGGCTGTATGCAACATTATTTGATTCTGTTTGAATTTGCGGCTCTTATCGTTTGCCATAGAAAATACCCTTTTAAAACATAAAACGTTGCAGGTAAACTACCTCGTTCCCTTAACCGATCTTCACAAAAAAAAAAAAAAAAATAGGTCTTGAGTACTCTAAAAATCAGGGCTGTATGCAACAACGTATTTGATTCTGTTTGAATTTGCGGCTCTTATCGTTTGCCATAGAAAATACCCTTGTTAAAATATAAAACGTTGCAGGTAAACTACCCCTTCCCGTAACCGATCTTCAACAAAATCAACAGACCTTGAGTTCTGTATAACTCAAAAGGTATACAAAAGAGTAGTTGATTCGGTTTGAATTTACGGCAGTTATCGTTCGTCATAGAAAAAATTACCCTTGTTAAAACATAAAATGTTGCAGGTAAACTACCCTACTACCCTACTACCTTAACCGATCTACACCAAAACAAGCAGGTCTTGAGAACTCTACAATTCACGGATGTATGCAAAACATTATTTGATTCTGTTTGAATTTGTGGCTGTTATCGTTTGCCATAAAAAAAATTACGCTTGATAAGAAAAACGTTGCTGGTAAACTACCGCTTTCCCTCAACCGATCTTCACCAAAAACAACAGATCTTGAGTACTCTACAAATCAGGACTGTATGCAAAAACTTATTTGATTCTGTTTGAATTTGCGGTTCTTATCGTTTGCCATAGAAAATACCTTTTTAAAACATAAAACGTTGCAGGTAAACTACCCCTTTCCCTTAACCGACCTTCACCAAAAACAATAAGTCATTATAACTCGGCAATTCAGTGCTGTATGCAAACAATTATTTCATTCTGTTTAAATTTGCGGCTTTTATCGTTTGCCATAGAAAATAACCTTGTTAAAATATAAAATGTTGCTGGTAAACTACCTCTTTCCCTTAACCGATCTTCACCAAAAACAACAGGTCTTGAGTACTCTACAAATCAGGACTCTATGCAAAAACGTATTTGATTCTGTTTGAATTTGCGGCTCTTATCGTTTGCCATATAAAATACCCTTTTAAAACATAAAACGTTGCAGGTAAAATACCCCTTTCCCTTAACCGATCTTCAACAAAAACAATAGGTCCTTATAGCTCCATAATTCAGGGCTGTATGCAAACAATTATTTGATTCTGTTTAAATTTGCGGCTTTTATCGTTTGCCAAAGGAAATACCCTTGTTAAAATATAAAATGTTGCAGGTAAACTACCCCTTTCCCTTAACCGATCTTCACCAAAAACAATAAGTCTTGAGTACTCTACAAATGAGGGCTGTATGCAAAAAATTATTTGATTCTGTTTGAATTTGCGGCTGTTATCGTTTGCCAAAAAAAAATCTATGACAGATAGATAGACAGATAGACACACAGACACTTTTCGAAAAATGACTTTTTTTTCATGTTTTGAGTACCGTACAATTAAAATCTGAATCTGCAATAATCTCGAACACGATTTTTTTTGCCATCACCATACTTCCATTTCCTTAAGGAACATGGAAGGAAAACAACAACATAAATCTCTTTTCTAAGTTGTTTTTTAATGATACTGACAAACAGAACACCACACGTTTCTTCAAAAGCAATCGTCAACATAACTGCTGTTGTGGGTAGTGTGTTCACAACAGCACAAGTTCCAGTTTGGAATTTGTCCATTTGGGAGTCCTAATAATCAGAATGGAAAACATGCCTGTAAGCATGAAATGATAGATTGTTCAACAATCGATCCAAAATAATAGCTCTTACTTTGAAAACTTGAAACAAAAATAAACATACTGAAGAATCTTCTAATTTTGACTATAGAAATGACGTTTGGAACAATAAACAAATTTTTTAAGGATTGTTTTGTGTAAAGTATCATTATAGAAAAATAGTTTTTAATAAAATTATTATGATATAATACCACATGATTTCCAAAACATCAAACGTCCGTAGATTTAATATTGTATAACAAACAAAATTATATATGCGGCAGTGTGGAAAACATAAATCAAAGGAAACTATATGTGTAAACAGTATTAATAAAAACAGTCAAAACCATTTAGACAGCTTTAAGGAAGATAAATAAAAACATCTGTTTTTCTCAAAACATTGATTACTGGACTTGTTCCGTTTTGGAATTCACAGCTTCAGCTACTGTGAGGGCGCTCTTTGGGCGACTACTATTGTGTGTGGCTAAATCAAGATAGTATGTTGTTGAGAAACGTGTCCGGCCTATGTTACGGCGGAGCGGCGGTACAGGCTATGGGTTACTGTACAGCGTCGTTTCCTCAGTGCACTGTCGCGACATTTTAGTCGTACACAAGAATTCTGGCTGTTCTGCGCCTATAGGCTACACTGAGTCAGTGTGTTGCAGTATATTGCGTATTGTGGATTCCGGGTGTCGGATCCGCCACATCGGATTTAGCCAACATTGCCAATGGTTGTGAGTTACTGTAATCTTGGTGATTATTTCATTACCAGTAACCTCCATGGCCTGCAGATCTCGCTTACTATTTTAAACGAAATATATTAATTATTGGGTACATTTTTATATTAGATGATTTTTCAGTTATCACAAAAATTACGAAAACCCCAATTACCCTACTATTTTTGGTTTAGTACAGGAAAAGTTGGAGAGAAATCATATAATGAACGCTAAAAATCCCAAACAATCGTATTTGTTTCAAAATTACCTTCAGTCCAACACTCAGTTTAATTTAAAAGCCCTTGTGCCCCAAAAATTTAGAATTTCCGAAACGTTACGCCTCACAAATTTTTGCAATTTTATCAAAATTTTCATTCTGTTTTTGGCCTCCAGGGTCTAAAAATTCTGAACGTTTTAAAAATAAACACTATTTTGGCTAAAAGTTACATTAATTTGACATCCTACATAGAAGTTTGCTATTTTTTTCAAATTTTGCTTCCTACCTCTTATTTTTTGGGGGATCAGTATAAAAAAGAATAGCCTAAGCTTCTGTAGGGTAAAAATATGGCACGCATGCCAAGTTTGATGAAGATCGGTTGATGCGTTCGAAAGTTGTTGTGAGATAACGATACCTCAAACAGATAAACAGACAGGCAGATGCTAAATGGTCAAGTTAAAACTGAGACCTCTATTCGTTCTTCCAATTATAAGTTATTGTGAACTGTCAGTAATGTATACTAGAATACTGTAGTCGTGAAGAAGAGTTTTCGAGTTGAGTTAGATGTTGAACGAAGGTTTGGATATTCCACTGTTTCTTGTGTCTCAACCATACAGAAATTGAAGTAGGCCTAATCCAAATCTGTTGTTTTTGTACATAGAAAGTAATGGTATATCTTTTTATCACAAGTGGCAAATTTTTATCAATACTTCTGTCATATGTTGTTTTTACAGAGTTACAAGAAACACACGAGCGTTGAGAAACAAGGTATAATTAAAGTTATGAAAGGAAACAAAAGTTCAAAGAAGAGTAAAATGTATCGTAGTCTGCAAAGCATATCGGTTAGTAAAGTTTTATTTTGTTCTCTATAAAATCATACGAATTCTCACAGAAGAGGAGAAAAGTTCGTAATATTATGTGACGTCATACGTTTGACAGTTTTTTTTAATCTGTTAAAGCTGGCAGCCTTTCGTGGTTTAATTTAATAAGATTATATTTTACGATTTCATATATTTATCACTACCATAAAATATTTGACAGTGGGGGTTATAAGTAACTATATTAACGTCGCATTGTTCGGCTAGGCATTAATTGGTGTTTATTTTTATCAACGTTTGTCTTACATCAGATTTAATGTGTTTCTTACTCTTATACCAAATTGAATATCTATAAGTGATAGAATAGACGTATTGTTCGGGATTGAACTTTAAATTTTGTTCTGTGGCACAGATGTGAGGCATACAATATTGTTAATCCGGTCTCGCAGAGAGCTGACTAATTTAAATTACACAGAGACGTTCCTAAACATTTTGTAGCTAAAGCAAAGATTATGCGTATACAGTATACGTTTTATAGTCTTTGAGACGATTTTTAAAAAAGTTGTAATTATAAAATAGTTTCATATTCTCAACCTTTTATCTCCTTTTTGTGTTTTCTCTTGTTCTTGTTATTTCTTCTTTTCCTCCTCTGTTCACATTAACAAGTGAAACAACTTTTTACACTTCACATTTATTTATAAAATCGAGTAAGTACTCAAAAATCGAATAGAATGCAAAAACGTACTGAAAGGAAGTAAACAAACGCTGCTAATCATAAATTTATCTCCTTTATATAATTAACAATAACGTTACACACCACAGTATCACTTCTTCTCTATATACGCGACAATCAGATTTCACCAGCAGATCCTCAGTTTAACTAACCTGGTTTACCAAATATATATACTTGGTAACGGAACTGATTCGAAGTCTAATTCGTAATGCAATGGCGGGTAGACTCACTTCCAGCAGTCACAGGAGGAAGATATGCTTACA
The DNA here is from genome assembly GCA_034769895.1 of Magicicada septendecula. Lineage (NCBI taxonomy): Eukaryota > Metazoa > Arthropoda > Insecta > Hemiptera > Cicadidae > Magicicada > Magicicada septendecula. The sequence goes on along the minus strand of CM068369.1, from coordinate 284,252,629 downwards.
AACAGTATTCCATTGGACAGCTAGACAGGAAATCAAGAAAGACTTTCCGGATCAACATATATCATTCTTTCAAATTATAGAAAATATCTACTGAATCTTGTCATTGCTTCTTTCACACGGTGTGTACCAAATTTAAACCAATATCAAACCAGCAAAAAGTTCACAATTAGTAGGCGATAAAGGCGATAGAGTAGTAAATAAAAAAAACTAAGAACAATGTGATTTATTTTGGTAGAAGTAAATGAACACCCAATCGAAATACAGATGAGTACGGATATGTCTTCAAAAATACGGATCAATAACAGAAAAATTACTATTACGTTTAAGTAGGTCAGAAATACAATTAATATTTTACTTTGTTGAAACAGAACTAATGTTGCAGAAATTCAAAACAGAGTATGTAGTAAAGCAGAATAATACTTTAAATGAAGTACAGTTACTGTGGGTTTGTTGAGTATAATTTACTCAGACTACATACATATTTTGTTGTATTAATGAGCTCTAAACAGGTTTACATAAAGTACATACATTTGCTGCTTTGATGTACTTATAACCGGATCATAATTTCATTGCGACATAGAATACGAGGCAAGCAGCCAACTAATATGAGTATACAAATTAAAATGTGTGGCGTGAAAACCTTGATCAAAGCGTAATCCATCTGGTGTAAAATGACAAAATTTATAAATTTAATGATAAGATAATAACATATTTTATATTCTCACTTTATACCTTTTGTTTCCTCCTTCCACGTCTTCTTACTTCACTTCATCCTTGAGTGAAAAAAAAGTTCCTCCTTCCACAAATCTTTACATAAACGATTTAGCAAATGTTTCACACTAACACATGAGTGTTCTTCACAAAAACCGAGTAGAAAATCCTATGAACGGAGAAAAGGGATAATAGACACAAAAACACTGGTCGTCCTAAACATATCCCCTTTAAATAGTAAACAATAATGTTCCACACCACCGAATCACTTCTACTCAGTATCCATGGCAATCAAGTTTCACCCGCAGATCCCTAGGATGACTAGTCTGTTGTGCCAAAAATACAGCCTTGGTAAAGAAACTGATAAATTCAGAGTGTAGTGGTGGGTACAGTCATTTCTAGTAATCAGGGGAGGAACGTAATTTCTGAGGCCTGTATTTTACTTTCTTCTTTCTTGCTTGTCGTTCATAATTCACACCCATAGGACACTACAGGAACTGCCATGCCATAACTTTGTAGAACTTTAATTGTATTTACCGGCGTACCTTATTTCTAAAAATAAGGTTTATTGTCCCACAGACAGTTTGGAACTTACCTAACTTAACATCAATGTCATAATTCCTATCGCACCCAGTATGATTCCCAAATAATTATCACCTGTTCTAGAATTCGATCATTAATCTTTATTTTTGTTCTCATTGTCTCCTTGCCTCGAATGTCATACCTTTGTTTTTATAGTGGAGATTTTCGTACTGTGTTATTTGCAACCTAATCTAATCCCAATTGAAACCAAGTAAGAGTTTACAATTTGCAGGTGATAAAGGTCATAGAGGTAAAAACAATCTAATTTTTTGTTTTTATGGTAATGACTAAACATTCAGTGTAAATAGAGATGAGTACGGATATGTCTCCAAAATACGGATCAAAAAAAGAATAATGATTATTATGGTTGAGTAATCATGATTAAAATTAATATATAAAACACAGCTAGTGACAAATAATGTCGTAGAAAATTGAAACAGAGTAAATTGTAGGATATAGTGTAAGTGAAGTACATTCTCTGTGGTGTCGTAAACTATAGTTAACTCAGACTACATATACATTTTGCTGTTTTAACGCCTCTAAATAGGTTTACATACAGTACGTACATCACTTCTTTGATGTAGTTCTAACCGGATCATTATTTCATTGCGAGATAGAAGACGAGGCAAGCAGCGAACGAATATCAGTATGCAAATTAAAATGTGTGGCATGGGAACATTTAACGAAGCGTAAGCCGTTTTATGTAAAATGATAATATTTGTTAACCTCAATTTTCCATGTGATTAATGCTTTCACGTTGTCTACTTAACGACACAATCACACAATTAATTCTGCAGTCTATTATAGAAAATTATTTATATTACTGCGATCGCACGGATTATTATCCGTTTTTACAATCATCGCACGATGGTCTTTACAATATTGGTATAAATAACTGAATACTAGACGATTTCTATAAACAAGCACAGTTTCTATAAACATGGACACTCCATGTTTATAATTTACAACAATATTTTCCAGCGATCAATATTGCAACTAACTATAAAACTCACAAATTTTATATTTCCAGTAATTAATACTTAACACTTTACACCAAATACCGCTGCCTAAATGTCCGCTAATAAAGCACACTGAATCGGACATTCACATTTACTAATAACACACCTTATTGCTTTAATTCACAATTTCAACTACTATAACAGGCTTACCGTTTCCAAAACACCGGTTGTATACCAGTACGCTACTGGTATCGGTAACCGACAGTGGTCTTGTAGTACGCTACAAGATTGTACTAGACACCGTCGTTAGTCGATCGCTGCCGGGCAAAATACGGACATGCCACGCAAATTCCCTATCTCACAGCGACTTTGTTAGTGTTAAAGCAGTCGTCTAATTGTGTAGAAGGAAGACAATTACAAATAGAACGGCTGGATAAGGAGAAAGCACACATTGAATTATGTACAATTGAAGTAGGCTGTGATTTCAAAAATGAAGAACTGTGGAAGCATATAAGAAAATGTAGTAAGTTGGTAAACGGCTGGTCAACTAGAAAAACAAAGTCTGTGCAATTCAAGTAAGTTGTGATTTCAAAAATCAAGAACGCTGGAAGCGAATAAGAAAATATAGGAGGCTTACTACAAGTCAGATTGCTACAAGTCAGTGACAAAACGGGCGGAGAAGTAGGAAAAGTAGAAAACTGTCAAGAGTTATAAATGAAAAATACCCTATACAAAAAATACGAATTATGGGGAATAATAAACAGCTCAAGGATGACTTCAAAAAATTATATAGACAGTCACCAAGATGGGGATACTCAAGACGTACTGCATCTGGAAAATGCCTGGAGGAGTTAATCGACAATAACCAATTGGATGTTTTGGATACACTTCCAACTTTCCTTTCCTTTACGGGTCAAACGTCAAGGCCAGATTTAGTCATCACCCACCCGCACATCTCCGACAAAACAAAAGTCAGATTACTTGACGACGCCGGCGGGCATGGCCATAGAGCCCTCCTAGTCACATCACTTACTACAAGGACACCCTACAGTAACTGCAGGGCCCCGCGCTGGAATTTTAAGAAGGCAAATTCGGCGAAATTCCGCACACTTTCAGATGAAGCTCTTTCCCTCACGTTAGTATCAGACTCTCCTGAGAAGACTATTGAGGCGGTAAATAAAACATTGCTCGACTGTGCTCTCCAATGTATACCCCGTGGACAGGAAAAAAAATTCCAACCTTTTTGGAACTCTACTCTGTCCTACTTGAAGGGAAAACGAGACCACTGCCGCCGCACAGCCGAACGGACGAGGGCAACTGAAGACCTCATCTCCCTCAGGAGACATCAAGCCAGGCTGCGCGCAGAAATAAAGAGTGCTAAGCGCTCTGCCTTCAAGACTTTTATAGCCAAACTTGACTTTAGGAATAACGGCACCCAAGCCCACAAATATATCTCACGGCTTAATAACGACAACCCGCCAAAGGCACAACAACCATTGCTCTGTGCCAACCGCCCACTCACCGATCCCTCGGACATCGCCAATGCCTTATGCAAGCACTATGCGAATATAAGCCGAGCACACGGAGATAAAGCCATAGCCAGAACTCTGCTAAAACGACCCTCCGCCACATGTTTAGATAAGAAAACCCAAGACCTCTCCTATGATCCTTTTACTATTGTTGAGCTAGAAAATGCCCTTGTGCAAACCAAAGGAAAGAAGTCTGCTGGCGTGGACGAAATTTTCCCCGAATTCCTCACACACATGGGCAATACAGCCAAGAAAACCGTGCTAGCCGCCATCAACTTGACATGGGGAAAACACGTGCCCCACATATGGAAGAAGGCCGAAATCATCCCTATCCTAAAAAAGGGAAAACAAGCAGACTCAGCCGAAAGCTACAGGCCTATCTCCCTGACGAGCGTCCTATGTAAACTAGCAGAAAAGATGATCACAAACCGTTTGAATCAACTAGTTGAGGCTAAACAAATTGTTGACCACGCCCAAGCCGGATTCCGCAGACACCGCAGCACGATGGATCACGTAACCAATTTCACACAACACGTCAAAGACGGGTTCCACAGGAAAATGTCAACGTTAGCAGTGCTAGTCGATATAAAAGCTGCATTGATACGGTATGGAAACCCATGCTCATCCATAAGCTGGCCATACACGGAATATCTGGCAAACTATTCAAATGGATTAAGTCGTTTTTGTCCCAAAGACAAATCCGAGTCCGATATTCAAATTGCACATCGAAATTTCGCATCCAACAACAAGGACTAGCCCAAGGAGCAGTGCTGAGCTGCTCGCTGTTTAATATCATCATCGACGACATTCTCGAAGCAGTAAGAAGTGTGCCAGGCGTCAAAGCGCTCCTCTATGCGGACGACCTTCTCATCTGGGCAACCAGTGGAAACACACTGTCACTTGAGGAGTGTCTAAACGAGGCCTTAATAAAACTCGAGATGTGGGCAAAGCGAAACGCAATGACAGTAAATTCTGGCAAAACCACCTTTCAACTGTTCTCACTCTCTACAAAAGTACCGCCAATTAACCTATTTTACAGCGGGACAGCGCTGGAAGAAAGCGCCATTTCTAAATACCTGGGAGTACAATTGGATAGGCGCTTAACGTGGAAACCTCATGTGGACCAAAGCGCAGAAAGGGCTTTAAAAAGAACACCACTATTAAAGAGATTGACAGCCACTAAGTGGGAAGCTAACCAAGATGTCCTAAAGACTACCTATAAAGCATATATTAGACCCATGCTAGAATATGGAAGCGAAGTCACCGTCACAGCAAGCGCCAGCGTACAAAACAAACTCGATCTTGCACAAAATACAGCCCTAAGAGTAATAACAGGCGCTGCAAAATCCACCCCCATCGAGGCCATGGAGGCACAAACCCAGATAGAACCATTACAGTCATATAGAGAAAGGTCAGCACTGCGATTCTGGGAGCGCTCCAGGCGTGTCTACAAGCGTCTATGGAACGACTACCGACAACCTACTCCCAGGCTAAAGACACAAATAACCCCATTAACCATGTACAAAAACATCGCCGAAAAATACGATATTGCCCTCACAGAAACAGCGCCGCTGAATACCCATCAGGACTTCTTCAGTCTCTTACCCCAAGCCAGCTACCATCTTAAGAACCACTCAGCACCTAAACATGCATCCACAGATTTAGAACTAAAGCAATCAGCTTTGCAAACCATCCACGAAGATTGGCTCATCAATTCCGGGCAATGGAAAAACAGGAGCTGGGTACTATAGCCGCCTTTTCCAGGGACACTTAGCCGTGGGCAGCCCCCTTAGTAACTACGATGGGAAAATCGAAGCAGTTCACGCTGCCGTTGATGAACTGGAAAAAATCACTCCCCCTTCAAAAGCCGTGCTCCTAGTCGACTCGCAGGCCGCAATACGCAGTCTATCACGGAACTCTCAAACAGACTGCCAAAGAACTATAGACTGTAGAAGGAAGCTGGAGACCCTGGCGAGCCGAGGGAGGATCCTAAAACTCCAATGGATGGACTCCAATGGAGTCATGTTAACATCTGGGGCAACGAGGAGGCCGATAAACTGGCTAAGCAAGGCACAACCCTACCCCAGCCTACCCGCCCGCAGTCCCTACAATCTTCCAAAGCTCAAATAAACTCCGCCGTCAGCATATGGAATATGCGAAGACTGTCTGAGGCGGCCGCCGGTAAAAATGGGAAAGCCTCGTCACCGACGGTCCAATCAACCCCAGCCTCCCTCGTGCAGTGTGTGTCGCCAACTTCCGACTGAAAACCGGACACGACTATCTCGCTTCTCATCTGCACCGCCTCCACGTGCTGCCAACCCCTGAGTGCCAGCTGTGCGGCCACGCGATGATGGACGCCGACCATCTGAGAGACTGCCCGGCCTTGGACCACACCCCATCCAACGAGGACACCGAGATCGCCGAAGCCCGACGCTACTGGTCAGCGCGTCGCCTAATGGCTCAACAGCCAAGGGTGGGCGTTGGCTAGTAAGTAAGTAGTACTTCAAAAAATTATATCTGAGAGAGTTAAATAAAGGCATTTCGGTAATGAGAAAACAGCTGAAGGTCAAAGAAATCAATACTCCATCTGTTCAATCCTTGATGATTGAAATTAAGTAAGAAACAGACTGTCTGCACAAATTAGAGGGAACTACTTAAAATAGAACAAAGTGAAGAATAAATCGATTCCGTTGCATGCTCAGTCAGTTTTTGATACGCATTAAGTTACTCTTATGTTGCTAAGTAAACATCGCGTACAGTACAAGGTCATTTGAAACTGCGCGTCTGTTCGTTAGAATTTAATTAACGGACAGACAAAAGAATATTGTGTAAACTGAGTCGGGAAGAAATAATTTCTCTCGCGGATGAGGGCAACTTAGCAATGTACACTAGTGTGGGGAAATCGATGGCAATTCTCTCTTTCTTCCATACACACAATAAAGTCTCCATGAAACTGGAAAGATTTCTTTAGTTCTTTAGAGACTGTTAACTAAAGAGGACTTTCAATCCTTTAATCAGAATGAAAGTGTATTTAAAACTGTTAGGACAAAAGGCATTTTAACGGGATCATTTCACCTTTCAAACCAAATTGACACCATCTACAGAGAATAATCGAAACACAATCTGTTTCCTATCATTTTTGTGCAGATTTAAAGAAATTTATTATACTAAAAAATAATTGTGCAGCTCTTTTTTCTCTTTCTTAAATTGTTGTTTAAATTATGAAATATTTCAACAGTAAATTTATACGCATCGATTTTTTTACCCTCCAAAGAACTAAAAAAAGATATACAACATTTTATAAAATGTTACATCTCATATGAAAAATTTGTTTATTAATTATCGTGTTTTAGAAATAAAATTATATTTGTAAATTGGACATCGTTGCAGTTATATTGTGTTAGGAAAGTTTAGGATCGTGAATCAATATCAAATCAAAATGTTTAATTAGCACCGTGTCCGGTACACCAGTTGCGACATTATATAATAACATAGTTCATTGTTAGTCCGATACTGGATAAAAGTAATAAGACAAAGTAAATTGCAGTTAAACAATCAATAAGTTTAAGAGTAAAATGTGCACGATGTAAAACACGTTTAAAGAAAGCAACTATTTATATTCCCGAGTGTATTAATTAATAAAGTGTTATTATATTCCCAATCAATAAAGTGATGTAAAGAAGAGTTCAAATGACTGAGCGTATTTAAACAAGCAAAGAATTTAGAGACTGAAACTACTAGTTTTTAATTTTTGGTTGATTAAACACAGAAATTAAACAAATGTAGAAATTTCAATGAACACAGGCCTATTTGTTTGGTCAGTTAGGTTTGCACATCAGAAGCTTCGTCATAAAGAGGAGGAGGAGGTCTTAATTTACAGTATTTTGTAAATATGGTAAGAAGACAAATAATGGTATAAAACAAATAATTTTATGTCTTCAGGTCTTCGAAGTGCTCTGGACTAAATTTAGTTGGATAACAGATAAAAACGATGGGGAAATTCAGAAAGTGGTGGAGACGAAAGTACAAAAAGAGAGGGAGAGAGATAGAAATAGAGGGAGATTACTCGATGGACCAAAGGCAGCTAATACGATCTAAATCAGTGATTTTTAACTGGCGACAGGCCATGCCTTCTTTTACGCGGCCCGTAAACTTGTCTTGTTAAAGTGATTTAATAACAACTCTATTTAGTTTAATACGTAAATGAATAATAAAATATTATGTTAACTAAGATAGTGTTGCATAAGTAACTTATGAAGAAATTTACTAATTCACTATTCTGTGATTTACTAATAAACTTATAACGAGAAACTACATTTTTTTAATTGAATGTGCATCTGCTTTAGTCCTTTTCATTTTCATCATTTTGCAAAACTGAGACACCTACTGAGATTAGCAAATAAATACTCATCTCCATGTGGGCATTCCTGCATCAGTGGCTGCAGCATAGCTACGTTAGTTTTCATCATGAAGATTTTATGTAAATATAAAGTGTTTAATATCTTATATCATCATTATTATACTGATATAATAAAGAACGTAAACTTTGAAGATATGTAGTAAGATATCTGAAATATCTAAATTTCCGTTTTACTTATCTATAATTAAGTACGGTTTCTACTATTTTTACATTACTTGTTGAAAGTTAATCGCTTATGATTTGGCACCCGGTAGGTTTCTGAGTTAAATTTTGCCCTCATCCGCTTTAAGGTGACCTAAAGTTTGCAGAACTTACGTTCTGGATTTCCTTTAAAACAAAACAATTCGTCAGCACATTATAATGATGATGGCTTATGATTTTAAAGTTTCGTCTCCGTCCCCACTTACGTAAACAGAGTAAAAAACGGATATTTGTTTGTCGGCTCTTTTATCTGAATAACCTGCAGATGTATCATAAACTTCGAAATGCAGGAAAGCACGTAGAACGAGCCGGTTAAACTTATTTAAACATCTACAAAGTCAATACGATTAGACGCTTATTATTTCACTTAAAGTCTGTAAGTTGTGTTTACATCAGACAACGCTACCCATATGTATCCATTTGCCAGCCGTTGGGCCAGCCGTTACTAAGCAAATATTCTACCTTACGGCTCCCTGTACAGGCAATTTGCATCCCAGTGAACGTGTAAACACACGTAATATATGTCGGCCGCTGAGCGTTTGCTCTTGCATTGAGTTTATGTTGTTACTGTCTACGAATCCACTCCCTACGAAACTGTTTTTGTTCAGTCCGTGCTTTTTTTACTTACACATTATTAAGTCTTATGAACACACAGATACAAGAATACACATTTATTAGCGCTTTACGACTAACTATATAGAACAAATTCTTGTACAATCAGGTTTTTGCAAAGATAAGTTTTGTGTTTGCACAGGGGCGCTAAAAGAATCTATATTTGTTTTTAACAATGAATATTGCACAATTTATAACACACAAAAATAACATACGTATTTTTAAGATAAATTTAAGACATAGGCATCCGTAAATAATTTAAGGTGCCTTAGTAAAAAGTAGGTCTACGCTGATGGACGTAGCTTAATGTTGACGCTTATAACGCAACGTAAACATATTTACATATTAACTGATGCAACTTTAGTAAAACTACAATTATATGTGTTATAAGTAGTTATACTAAGCATGCAATATTGTTTTTACATATAACGTGTTAAGTATTCGTATTCACAGCCACGATCATTAACAGAAGAAGAAAATCGTACTGGTAAATATTACCTTAATATCAAAATTGATCTTAGGAGTTTAATGAACGAGTTAGCTTAAGAAAGACGTCGGTACTTTAAAATAAAAGAAAAGATAAATTTACGAGAAAAACTACGTATGCACATTGTACGGTAGCGCGATAATTTCACTTTGTAGGTTGGCTAATCTGCTTCCTACTTTTGGTTCTATTCTGATTACTCATGTCGAAACTTTGTACAGTTCATCTCAAACGCTCGTCAGCAGCGCACGGCTCGCTTGCAGCCTTACTGGCTTAAAATACTTGCACTCAAGTACTTTAGCTCCGCGTACTTTCGCGGGTCGTATTCTTTACGACATTTATCGTAGGCCTTAGGCCACCACATTTCACTTAGGGCCAACTAGGCCCATTATTATCATAACTTAAAAATTTGATACTTTCTATATACGACATGCTCATTAGCCAACCTTTTATTTAAATATCTGCTAATAGCATATGTAATGTGAATTTGAACGTCAATTAAAATGAATTTAATACAGTCCACAATTTTCATCATTTCTGCTACCTGATGATTCATCAATGCACGCATTACAAGCTACATTCTTTTACAAAACATTTTTTGGTCCACGCCGACCGGATTCTCTACATTTTTTGGTCCTCACAGTACGGATCACTCACATCACTAACCAACATACTTTGTTTACGAAAAGTTAAACAAATTTATCCACTCCTAGATTCTATAGGGAACATTTTCGTACTTGATTCTTTCTTCGACATTTAATTCTTCGTTAGAAACTGTGTTAATTTATTTAATTCACGCTTGTTCTTAAAAAATAAGAAAAATATTTTTCCAAAGCCTAGTTTATTTTTAATTTTCTGTTACATGTCACTAGAGATTCTGTACTTGAGAATGCTGTTACAGTTTCTCACGCCTTTTCATGATAATCTTTTCCACACTTGTATTAACGCAAATATGTAAGAAACGTGTCATTACTTAAGCAAAAATAAAAACTCGTATTACGGGATAATTCTGTATTATGGAAAACTGAAGTTTACATATTTCCAAATTTTTTTGACGGGCAGCAATATAATAGTTTTGTTAAGTAAAACAGCAAGGAGTATGTAGGCGACTAACTTACCCACCGAAACACAGTGCTCCCGTAGTCGGATAAAGGTATAAGTTAATTATAATTTAAATAGGAGTGCTATCTGATAGATATAGTTACTATTAAAAAAGAATGAAAAAAATGCTGTGCTCATACTATACTGAAGCAAATATTTTGCAATTACTCGATACTTTTAATGTTCAGACTGTACCTCCCGTATTATCGACGCACATGCAATTAAAACCAATAAGTTTGCCCTGCTTCTCAGGCAACATATTGGAATGGCAACATTTTTATTCAATTTTTACGGACTTAGTGCATACAAGATCCGATTTAACACCAGTGCAGAAATTACATTATTTACATTCTTCTTTAAAAAGTGAACCTTTAGATTTAATTAAGTCATTACCCATCTGTAAGGAAAATTATTCAATAGCGTTGAGTTTGCTGTCCGAAAGGTATGACAACAAGTTCATACTAGCAAAATACTATGTTCAAAACTTACTTCAAGTCAAGTCGACAATTAAGGACTGTGTCCAAAGTTTGGCAGAATTCACAAACACCATAACGTCTTCCGTCAATTCACTGGCAGCAATGCAACTGTCAGTGAATTCATTTGAGTTTATTATTATACAATTACTATCAACTAAACTCGACCCTATTACTTTTAAACTATGGAAGGAGTCAATAGACCCTAACAATTTGCCTAGCTTTCAAGATTTCACGCATTTTTTAAACACACGTAGACAGTTGTTGGAAAATACACTGCCTATCGAAACCGGACAGCAACTCAACAAACCTAATGTAAGACTTAACAATAAATATGATAAATGTAACTCAAGAAACACTGCTGGCAGCACTACATTTAAGAGCTATCACTCAGCGGCAAACCATTATTCATGCTTGTGTTGTAAATCCAATCACCCGCTTTATTCATGTGATAAATTTCGTACATTAAGTACCTCTGAGCGGGGACAATTTGTTTCAAGTTATAAATGTTGTAGAAATTGTCTTAGATCAGATCACCTTGTATCTAGCTGTAAGAATAAGCAGGTGTGTAAAATCTGTTCGAAACGACACCACACATTGTTGCACGCAAATAACGTGCCGAACTCAATAGCTGCCAGCAGAAATTATTGCTCGCTCAAATTACAATGCAAGAACAATGTTCTCTTATCCACAGCAGTTGTATTTGTCATTGATCAGTATGGCAACAGACATAGGGCTAGAGTTCTTCTAGACGCCGGTTCACAAATAAATTTTTGTACAAAATCATTTGCAAGGAAATTACAGCTTAAATTAACTAAATCCAACATACCAATCACGGGCATAAACAATACAGCGTGTTACGCAACTGATCTTGCGTCTATACGCGTTATCTCTCGTTATCAGAGATATAGCTTCGAGGCGAAATGTGCCATCTTATCTACGTTAACTCACAATCTGCCAGCAAATTCGTTTGATATAAATCAGTTCCACATCCCGAACAAGATTTTCCTGGCTGACCCAGATTTTAACATATCGTCGCAAATCGACATACTATTAGGGGCACAATTTTACCTGGACTTGATCTTAACTAATAAATACATACGCGGCCCTAATTTTCCCATCATTCAGGAAACAAAGCTAGGCTACATTTTGGCTGGCAACTTGCCCAAACACTGCCGCAACCGAGGGTCCTGCTGTTTCGTTCGTAGCAAGGAACAACGACAGTCAAATTCTGCAATCTCTCGAAAGATTTTGGGAAGCAGAGACTATCCCTGACAACACCCCTGATAACGAGTCAGCCTGTGAAGAGCATTTCGTGCTCTCTACCCAGCGCAACCACGAGGGTAGATTTGTGGTTTTACTTCCATTTAAGCCCGATAATCTCCACTTGGGGGAATCTTACACTAATGCTGAAGCAAGATTCTTAAGCTTAGAGCGTCGATTTAGGCGAGATGCTAAGCTCGCGCGTGACTACGCAGACTATATTAAAGAATATAAGGATCTGGGGCACATGACGCTTATCGATGATGGCGCTATCAACTCAGGAGCGTCAAATATTTACTACCTGCCTCACCATGCCGTATTCAAACAGTCTAGCTTGACCACAAAACTGCGCGTCGTTTTTGATGGTTCGTCCAAGACCACCAATGGCCTTTCTCTAAGTGACATATTGTTGGTAAGCCCGAATGTTCAACAAGACCTTTTTTCCATTCTTTTGCGTTTTCGCATGCATAAATATGTTCTCATCGCCGACATCGAGAAGATGTATCGACAAATTCGCGTGGCTGAAAGGGATTGTCACTATCAACGCATTCTGTGGCGTGACTCTCCTCTCGAACCATTTAAACATTTTGCATTGCGAACGGTAACCTACGGCACGGCTAGTGCTTCGTTTTTGGCCACTCGCTGTCTTGTACAAATTGGTAGGGACAATCAAGCTTCCTTTCCTGAAGCGGCGTTAGCTATAACGAACGATTTTTATGTTGACGATCTGCTTACCGGTTCGGACACCATCCCTGATCTGACCAAGCTGAAATCTGATCTAGGTGCGTTATTAAGTCAATATGGTTTCACGTTGCATAAATGGGCATCAAATGAACCCACAGCGGTCGCAAATCATGACAATTTTTCAAGCCCCCTAAACAAACAGGACAATGTGCGTACCCTAGGCATTCTTTGGAATAATACTGCCGATTCATTTTTGTTCGACATCAAATCATTCCCAGTTGATTCAAGCATTTCCAAGAGAAAAATTCTTTCGATTATTGCTGGAATATACGATCCTCTTGGTCTAATCGTTCCAGTTGTCTTTTTGTACAAACATTTTATGCAGCGACTTTGGCTTTGCAAGCTTGGTTGGGATGAACCGATCTCCGGTCAATCACGTTCGGATTGGCATTCTTTGTGTGACAAATTGGGTATGATTAGCAAAATTGTGGTCCCACGGTCTATCCGTTGCAAGCGTGAGGCAACTACAGTTGAATTGCATGGTTTTTCGGATGCTTCTGAAAGGGGGTTTGGCTGTTGTATTTATGTCAGAGTCATTTATCAAGATTCTTCTGCCTCCTGTCATCTCCTTTGTTCCAAATCTCGCGTAGCTCCCTTACGACAGGTGTCATTACCTCGCATCGAACTCTGCGCTTGCTTGTTGTTATCGCGACTCGTATTTAAGGTCATTCCTGCTCTTTATTCGTTTATTGATAATGTTCATTTGTATTCTGACTCTATGGTGTCTCTTTACTGGATTCATGCCCAGTCTACGCGGTGGAAAACATACGTCGCTAATCGTGTTGCTGAAATTCAGCATCTTACGCAAACTTATACTTGGCATCACATCAATTCTAGACACAATCCTGCTGATATTATCTCCAGGGGGTGTCTCCCTGACGTTTTGCGCGATTGCTCGCTTTGGTGGCATGGTCCCAGCTGTCTGTCTCAATCGTCAGAGTCCAATCCTTTTCCATCCTTCGTACCGTCCACTCCGTCGTCTTCTGAAGTCACTGCGGAAGAGAAACATACCCATAACCTTTCTCTAATGTCTACCCTAGCTATCGACCGTTCTTCGGACTTTTCCTCGTTGCATCGTCTAACGCGCGTATACGCTTACTGTTTTCGGTTCATCAGAAATATTAGACTCTCAAGTGCTGACAAATGTACGGGCGATCTTACCCCTGTAGAAATTCATCAGGATCTCAATTTGTTCATAAAACAATCTCAGTCGATCCACTTCGCAGCCGAAATTAATTGTCTTCGTAACGGATCTTCTGTTTCCATTAGGAGTAAGTTGGCTTCTCTCGACCCGTTTCTTGATGATTCTGGAGTGATACGCGTAGGCGGACGATTACAGCATTCCCAATTACCTTACGACTATAAACATCCTATTGTATTACCCCTATCGGCGCATATTACACGCCTTATCATTGAACGTGAACACATTCGTTTACTTCACGCTGGTGCTCAACTCGTGCATCATTCACTGCGTCAACGTTGGTGGATTGTTAATGCCAGGTTAGTCATTCGCTCCATCATTCGAAAATGTGTAAAGTGTCTCAGGTTTAGTGCCATACAGCAGGTACAGAGGCTTGGTATTTTACCATCTCCTAGAGTCACTCCTTCAAGGCCGTTTCTATTTTGCGCGGTTGATTATGGTGGTCCCTTCATGATTCGTCATGGCGGGCAGAAATCCAGAACTCTTTCTAAGGCATACATATCTTTGTTTATTTGCTTAGCGACTAGGGCTATTCACATGGAATTGGTTTCCGACCTTACGGCCAGTGCGTTTATAGCTGCATTACGTCGTTTCATGGCCCGTAGGGGCATACCCAGTCAATTATACTCCGATAATGGCACAATCTTTAGGAAGGCCCGCAATATCTTACATGATATCTACAACTTTTGGCATAATAAGGATGCCATCTCATCGATCAAGTCATTCACGTCCTCTCAGGGCATATCATGGTCATTTATTCCGCCCTCCTCACCTCATTTCGGTGGCCTTTGGGAGAGCGGCATAAAGAGTTTGAAATTTCATCTGCGTTGCGTGGTAGGCAAATCTATACTCACCTTCGAGGAGTTCATGACTGTTTTGTCTCAGATAGAGGCATGTCTGAACTCTCGACCTTTATTTGCCATTTCTTCAGATGTTAACGACCCGGTGCCACTCACACCTGGCCATTTTTTGATTTGCGCACCCTTAACGGCGATACCGGACCCAGACTTATCTCACATTCCCATTTCTCGTCTTGGGCGTTGGCAACTTCTACAAAGGTTTGTCCAAGGCATTTGGAAGGCGTGGTCTCGCGACTGTTTGCACCAGTTGCAGCAGCGTCACAAGTGGAAGTTCGCTAAGGATAATGTTTCCAGGACCTAGGACCTAGTTTTGCTTATTGAGGATAATTTACCTCCATTAGCCTGGACATTTGGCGTAATTACCGCCACATTTCCTGGCCCAGATAACTCAATTCGTGTCGTAGACATTCGCACACCTACTGGTGTTCTGCGAAGACCAATCCACAAATTATGTTTGGTCCCTACTAGGGACGAACAATAAAGAAAAGGGATTTATCGTGTTTAAAGAGAATATAAAATAAAATACACAATAGTAGTTAAAAGTAACTAACGTATAGAACAATTATGCAAGGCACAAGATTTAGATAAAAGCATTCTGGAAAATGTAAAATTTTAAAGAGGATGAGGTCGGGCCATTCGTTATGAGAGAAGAGTTGAGTAGAAAGCTTAAAGGACTAAAGGATCACAAAGCCCTAAGGTCTAATCATATTTCTAGGGAAATCTTAAAGTCGCTTTGATTACAAGCCAGAGATACGTTGTTTGGTGTGATCAACAACACGTACACAAAAGGAGAAATACCCCAAGCATTTGAACTTAAGCACATGGTGTAGTTTCCCAAGACCAGCAACGCACAGAAATGTCAAAAATTCAGAGCTTTGAGCTAGGGGTTACATGCATCAAAGACAATAACTATAATAAATTATCATCGAACGGTAAAGAAAACTGAGGAGAACTTACATGAAGATCAAAATGGTTTTCGGAGAAATATGGGAACATGAGAAACTTTATTGTGCTGTGCATAAGTAAGGAGAAAGCTCAGAAGTTTAGCAAAGAAATAATGATTAGCAAAGTTGACAATGAAAAGGCATTTAACAACGTCAAATGGAATATAAAGTTTAAAGTCCTCAGAGATGTAAATGTAGGCTATAAGAATGGAAGAAATATGCTGCAACTCTACAAGAACCAGAGAGCTCTCATTTCGAGGGTGGACTTCAAGCAAAGATATAAATGTGTTAAACAAGGCTGTGGCTTATCCCCACTACTGTTTAACTTGTACGTCGAGTACACGATGAAGGAGTTGATGGAACCAGTAACAATGGGGTAATAGTTCATGGAAAATGCTATAAAACCATTTGTTTTGTAGGTGACACCGAGGAAACACTGAGAAGGAACTACAGAACGAAATTCTCCAAATGAACAAGATTCTAAATGATAAATGCGACATGACGGAAAAGAAGGAAAAACAAACTCGTGGAATGTTCCAGAAACGGAAAACCGAAGGCTACGATATTTCTGGATGGTAGGAAGGCAGTGTAAGTTGATCCGTTTAAAAATCTTGGAAGCTGCAGTACATCATACGGGAGATGCACCAGTAATGTAAAAAGTAGAATTGCTCAGGCAAGAAGAGATTTTTGGAAGAAAACATTTCTACTGGTCACAAAAATCCAGAAACGTATCCTTTGAAATTACGAAGAAATTTTTGGAGCTCGGAAATCTAGACTTGGAGCGGAGCTACCTTGCGGCTTTTGAGATGTAGCGCTGTAGGAGGCCGTTACGAATTCTGTGGCCAGAAAGAGTGACTAATGAAGAGAGTTTTTAAGGAGAGCGAATGAAAGAGATATTCTGATTTGAAGCCGTTGCGGAAAGGAGTAACAGTATTTGTGGTCACCTTCTACACTATTCAGAGTGGTACACTACTCTAATCGAGATAATGGTTGAGGGACATAATGGGAGAGGAAGGCTCATACAGGATTATATGGATGAGATAAAAGGAAAAAGAAGGTAACTGATGATTAAAAGAGTAAGATCCTAATATTTAAACATTTTGTAAATAATATCATTTAAAATGAAAATGGTTTCCTAAGATGAAGTGTTTATTAGTGTTGAAATATATTATTGTACAAATTGACAGGTGAACAGGGAAATTCCCAAACTGGGAGTTAAGAGACTACGACGATGCCTCTTTTCAAGATGACATATTTGCTTGGACTGTCGAGATTTACTCAGGACGGTAATCTGTGATAAATGACTGTCTTCTGCGTAAACCTCAGCAGTGGGGAGACAAATACTGATATTGTTGATGATGACAATTGTACTGTGTTTTTATTAGTTACAAACAAAATTCCCATTTTTAAATAATTAAATATTTACAGAAAATAGGTTAGAGTTTCTAATACAGTAGAGTGAACGCATTACAGTTGACGAGGGACTTAACTGCAGTTTCTAATACAGTAGAGTGAACGCATTACAGTTGACGAGGGACTTAACTGCAGTTTCTAATACAGTAGAGTGAACGTATTACAGTTGACGAGGGGCTTAACTGCAGTTTCTAATACAGTAGAGTGAGCGCATTACAGTTGACTAGGGACTTAACTGCAGTCTCTAATACAGTAGAGTGAACGCATTACAGTTGACGAGGGACTTAACTGCAGTTTCTAGTGCAGTAGAGTGAACGCATTACAGTTGACGAGGGACGTAACTGCAGTTTCTAATGCAGTAGAGTGAACGCATTACAGTTGATGAGGGACTGCAGTCTCTAATACAGAAGAGTGAACGCATTACAGTTGACGAGGCACTTAACTGCAGTCTCTAATTTAGTAGAGTGAGCGCATTACAGTTGACGAGGGACTTAACTGCAGTCTCTAATACAGTAGAGTGAACGCATTACAGTTGACGAGGGACGTAACTGCAGTTTCTAATGCAGTAGAGTGAACGCATTACAGTTGATGAGGGACTGCAGTCTCTAATACAGAAGAGTGAACGCATTACAGTTGACGAGGGACTTAACTGCAGTCTCTAATTTAGTAGAGTGAGCGCATTACAGTTGACGAGGGACTTAACTGCAGTCTCTAATACAGTAGAGTGAACGCATTAGAGTTTACGAGGGACTTAACTGCAGTCTCTAATACAGTAGAGTGAACGCATTACAGTTGACGAGGGACTTAACTGCAGTCTCTAATACAGTAGAGTGAGCGCATTACAGTTGACGAGGGACTTAACTGCAGTCTCTAATACAGTAGAGTGAATGCATTACAGTTGACGAGGGACTTAAATGCAGTTACGCCGTCCGTATTTACTTCTGACCAATTTAATTGTAAAATATTCAGTTTTTTTCCTTCGAGGGCTAAACAATACTAATAAAAGTACTTTTAAAGCGAATTTTTAAAAGGACTTTTCCGACACAAATTTTAATTTTATTACAAAATTAAAATGGTTGTGTCAGGATTATGTAACTCTCTATCCCACAGACGGACACATACATAACGTTTTCCATGTATAGTACAGACACTGCAAACAAGTGCGTACTCATTTTAAACGTTTACAAACAAATTTAGTACTGAGCAGTGTCGATAACACAGAGCGGGACGTAAGTCGCTTGTTGTTCATGTACGCTTTAGTATCCTTAGTTTAGTAGTAATCGTGAGATAATATGTGACGAAAGGGTTTATTAGGTTCGGTTACTAAATAGACGCAGTATTAAAACACTTGTGGCAGTGGTTTAACGAATCCTATTTTCATCATCATCATTATACTCGCAGCATAGAAATAAGTGGCAGACCATAAGGAATAATAATAACTACTATACATATTGTTACGACGGTCTCATGATCGTCGTGTTACACAATAGAAACAGAATAACTGACACCAATGAAGTCGGTAATTATAAACATTGATGAAACATAAAGAACAGCTATAAATCAACAAAGGCACTGAAGAATAAAGTGTCCTTCACTAATCTGACGGCAGTAACATCCATCTGTTCGTAATAGCATTTACCCAATCAGTTACTTCTTTATAAAGCAATAGTCTACACCTTAGCTTTAAATTGTATTATTCATGGATTCGCCATTAACATTAGTTTACCTTTATAATAACCACGGTGTTTACCCTTTTTTGATGGGGTATATATTAAAGCAAGGAGTGAATGAAGAAAAGAAAAAAATGATTGAAACTATCATACATTTAAAAATAATAGAAGCCTTTTATACGAATATACGTTATATATGTAGATAGGGCTATGTAATATTTTTGTTCGCCACTTCATTCTTATCCAAGTAAATAGACAAGATGTGTATGGTTGACGACAATAAGACTTTATTGAGTGGTTTCAGAATTACAGACCCTTTTGCAACTTACGAGTTGCAAATATATGTTAAGTATTTATGTAACAACACTGTTTCTTGGTTCAACACACGTCTTTTTATTACTTTTAACACAAAACGTTTGTTGTTAAGAGGAATAAAAAGACGTCTGTTGAACCGAAAAATAGTTTTGTCGTTATTAACGGAAACCACAAAATTTACAAGCATTTGTGTATTTTCAACTGGTTACTCATATTGCTTTTAGTAAGGATAAGACGTATCCTTTACGTGTTACCTACTTGAATCCTTTTTTTGAATAGGATTGTATATTAATCGAGAACTACACACTACATTATCTAGTGATTGTTAATGTGCACAATGTAGATGTGCTCTTCAAGAGCTAGGCTAAATTGTTATACTTATGAAGCGAGCGAATCGAACTCTCAGTTTTAACTCGACAGTTTGTATTAGTCTGTCTATCTACACAATTAGTGTATGTTTCACAATACGTTTTTCAAAGCATCAACCGATTTTCGTAAAACGCGGCATGCGTGTCCATGGTGTTATCATACAAAACCCTGTATATGGGTTTTGTTGGGTTGTTTTCGAGATTGATCCCCAAAAAAATAGGGTGTGGGAGGGTAATTTGTGAGGGTTAAAAATTTTAAAACCTGAAAAAATTAATGTGGGGTACCAAATTGAAGGGAATTTAACCAAAATATGAATTTAGCTTCAGGTTTGAAAATTTTTAAATTTTGAGTCGTCGGAAAACAAAAAGTGGGGCAAAAATTTGACACAATCTCAAATTCTATGTTGGATATCAAATAAAATAGAATGTTTTAAAATAATTCCAAAACCTGAATATAGTTTTTTGGAAATTTCAAACATTTTGACTCAGAGCCCGAAATGGGATTCGAAATTTGAAAAATTGTGAAAATCCAGCCGAGGGTCAGACTAAAAGAATTTTAACACAGATCCTATTGGTTCGAGTTTTTAGCGTTTATTGTATTATTACTCCTACAACTGTAACTTTAGTAAAAAAAGTATAGTAGGGTAATCGGGATTTTTCTAATTTTTCTGATAACTCATAAATGATCTAATATCAAAATTTACCCAATAATAAACGTACTTCGTTCAGAATAGTGAGTGAGTTCTTAAGCTCAAGGAACATAATAGTTGCATAAAATTTGTTATAATAGCTGATAGCTAAGATGTGAATATCAAAGAACTTGTTCACCAACAAAGACGATACGCCGTACAAATTGAAATATTTTCATAATCTGTTTAAAAAAATTTCGTCTTTTTATAAGCATGTGTGTTTAGAAATCTAAATAGAAAAGAAAATCAAATATAAGCTTAATTTAATTTTCCTGTACTTACACATAGGTATTTGTAAATTGTTATCCGCCTGCACCCCAGTGAAACTGACTTAGGACAGAAAACTCAGTTAAATTCTTGACGTGCTTATTTAACACATGTCTCTACCTTGAGAGAATGTTTTAAACACGTTCGTGAAAAAGAAAGTGTTATGTTTATTGCCGACACGAGCGATATAAGTCATAGCACCCGAAGGTCGTCTGCTGCCAATTGAACTCTGCACCCAATATACTGTATGTTTATCTTTCCCGTCACGTCTACGTTTGCCTAAATTTGAGGCGAATTTGATATTTTCTGTTCGCCGCCTACACGAAAGTTTATGCTGAATAATCGGATTAAAGTAAACAATTTTATTCAATTCAAAGAACTTATATCGGGCTATGTTAGAACGTAAATAATAAAATTTTCCCTTGTTCTCTGTATTTATCGGTTCTAATTAAAAGCAATACGTGAAATGCGAATAGACTTCTGTCCTGACGACTAATGGCTGCAGTATAACGACGATCAGTTAGAGCTAGTCTAGGCAGCGTCACGGTGATGCAGAAAACGAAGTACAAAGTGTACCATTTACAAAAATGTATTATGTATTATGTCCAAAGCTCGAGAGTTTCGGTAATTGAGCAGACGCAGCTTTAAAATCGTTGTGTCAGTGTTTTGACAGAATTTATTGTCACCGTCAGGATCTGTACACAAGGAAAACTGAAATAACTATTCAGTGTTTTGTTAAATGTGTGTGTTTTTGAGTCTGTTTGTGTGTGTGTGTGTGTGTGTGTGTTTGTTATATAATGAATATCAATTATTATTACACATGGACTATTATTATATTATAATTATTATTATTATAGGATATAATTGAGATATTTATTAAGTATAACCACCAATCAAATGAATATTATGATAATTGTTTCTGTATTTTCCGTGTACGAGTACAAGAATATGTTTTGCCAAAACATCGATACAAATATTTTAAAAGTTTTGAGTTAAGAAATCTTTTCGTTATTTTTAACGTATGCTTAGCAGCAGATTAAGGATAACATCTAGAGTCAACCAACTCACTGTATATGCAACTCACTAGAGTCAAGCCCACTTTGTATAACAACAAAACGTCGAACGTACTGTTACTACGGTCTCCTTTATCGTCGTATGGTACAGTGGAAAACTAAATACAAGGCACCAATGAAATCACTAATAACCATCTTCAATTATCACAATTAATACTTCGTAATCAACTAGTTATTCATCAAGATTATACTCGTACAAAAATTAAAACTAAATTTGTTCACACGCAATAATAATGTAAAATAATAGTGTTCCACACAATTTATAACAAAACAACACTTCGCATAATACTTTGACAAACACTCGATGCGCGCTAAGCTAAGGAAAATCGCTCACGTAACTCACTCGACAACGCCAGACGCTCTTGCTTTTATAGGTCGCGCATAGGTCCAGCATAGCTTTTACTCCTTACTGCACGCCGGTTTAATGTGTATCTCAAGTGTTTTTGAGCACACTAGAACCTATTTGTGCGCTGCCTTGACTAATGCAACACCTGCAACACTAGGCGGGAGGACGGGGCGAGGACCCTCTCGGCTATTATTCGTGACAGTAGGCTATTGTTATTACTGAATGGTACGCGATGTGTTGGTAAAAGTGCAAAAGTAACAATGTAACGATCTACAAAGCATGTTATATGCTATATACTATGTGCACATGTTATGCACTACACTACCTAAGACAAATCTGGTGCCGTCATTGAAGGCGTTGATTGAAGCCTAAACTAACATGGATGACGATCATACTTCACTTACTTCACTTCTTTAAATCGATGTATATATATATACATATATATATTGCAACGTGACAAGCTGTCTCATTATAGGTAAATGTGAAGCATAATTATTATCAGCTCTTATGACTGTCCAGAATGATAGAAGAATGCTTGGAAATAAAATAATATTAATAAAAAATTAAAATTAATAGGGAATTATTAATAAAACAATGTAAAAACTAATTTAATATGTGAGTGAAGTGTTGTGTAATGTGGGTAGCAAATAGAAGGTTATGGAAGTTTATTCATGTGTAATAAAGCATTGTTCTAGAAGATTGAAGAATAAGGAAGTCGGCGAGCACGTGGCCGCTCCAGAATATAATAGAGTATATAGAAAATACGCCTACGCGCATAACGGCGGTGACGTCATTCGGCAGCGCGGTGGCATACATTAAGCTGTATTATAAAAGCAGTAGCCAGTCTTCTCTTGGGGCTCTCTGAAAGTCGTCATACAGTACTCAGCGAAAGCGGTCGCGGTGGGCATCGATTCCAGTCAACATCAATTCCAGGCAGTCCTTGGCCCCGTAGAATCGTGATAGCAGCGAGTGTCGGCAGGAAACCAACTCGGAGTTCGAGATAGTCGGCTACCGTTCCTGAGCTTCGTTTTACTCATCTGGCGGCTGGGATACGGAGACCTAGAGCAAGGCAGTTCCTGGAGGCGGTTGCTGGAACGCGGAACCAAGACGACGGATCGCGGGAGGCCGGATCAAGATCGTCGACCGGGAGGACAATGAAGGCAACAGAACAAGGAAGCCAAATTTAAATAAATTTGTTATCAAATTATAAAACTTTAAAGTGTAAAGTAAAAGAACATTGATTTAAAATATAATTTTGTTTAAAGGAGACTTTGAACAGTTAGAAATCTACAGCACTGTTTATATAAAGAGAACATTTATTTAAAGATATTATCAAAGGAGATTTTTGAACTACAATAAATTAATTTTGTGTCAAATAACGAAAGAACATTTTAATATAAAAGTGTGTAAAAGAAAGGACAATAAATGTATAAAATTTCACTAATTGTGCATTTTTTTCTGCAAGTCTGGTCTGGGCTATAACCTGTTACCTTACAGAAATGGCGCTCGCAATTTTGGGGCATTAAAATTGCAAGCCAAATAAAATAAAAATAGCCAGAAAATGGTGCTTGCAACTTTGAGGCATTGAATTGTTAGCCCAATAAAGTACAATAAAATTTCATTGCAAGATCAGTGAATGATACAATTATTGGAAGTTATATGTTAGAATAGGAACTGTATTTTTTATGTGTATTAATTAAGGACAAAGTAATATCATTTTAGTTAAATTTTATGTGCGTGTAGTTAGGACGATTATTATCATTTAGTTAATTTATATGTGTTAGTGTAGGACTGTGAATATCAGTATTAATTAATTTATTCGAACTGCTAGTGCTAAGTAAATATTATTATTATACACGGACTAAATAAGAACTGTAATAACCAAATTTATAATTAAAGAAAAAAAAGATGGTGGAACAAGCTGAAATGATGCATATGTTACAAGAAATTAAAGCTGACATGCAAAAAAATAATAACGAACAAGTTAAAACGAGTAATGAAATTAAAGTAGAAATGCAAAAACGCGATGCCGAATTTAAAGCGGAGTTGCAAAAACGTGATGCCGAAAATAAAACAGAAATGCAGAAACGCGATGCCGAAAATAGAAAACGTGATAATGAACTTATAGCTATAATACAAACGGAATATACCAAGGTCAATAAATCACTTACCGAGCGCATGGAGCTATGTAAAGCTCAAATCGGAAAAGCAAGAACGGAAATGCTATCGAACATTGGGCAATTACATGAAGATGTGGACACGCGATTTACAACACAACAGAACACAATTACAGAATGTCAAGACTGTATAAAAGCTAATACACCGTTAATAAACCAACAAAAGTCAGAATTAGAAGATAAGATAGACGAAAAATTCTATCAGGTGAAAAGGGATGTAGCAGGGCGTGTAAACCCCACTGTGTGTTTCTACAGACACAATGAAGATCCGAATAACCAACCTAAATTTTGGGGAGACGCAAATCCAATTCAATTTATACGGGATTGCGAACGTGGTATGGACTCGGTGGGTGATCAGTTGAATGACTCAGATAGAATTGAATGGGTGACACGTAAGCTGAGCGGTTAGGCAGCACTGTGGTACTCCATAGTCCGGGACAATAGTAAACATACGACGAGTTCATCATATGCTTCGAGAATCGGTAGCCTACTGGAATGAGCACGTGCAACGCAAAGTACGAGGTAGGCTCGAGTTTGGCAAATTTACTCCCGGAAAACTCACACGTGAGCAGTACGTAATAAAAGAAATCTCTAAAGTTAAACACCTTAGACCGGAACTATCAGAGACGGAATGAGTACATAAATTAAGCTACCACTTTGATTATGAACATTCGTACAGCCATATAAACACGTGGGGTAAATACATTAGAGGCGCTATTAAACATGTTGTCACAATGGGAGGATGTAATGCCCGTAGCAATAGTTCAGTACACATATGACACGAATAAGCCATCATATAAACAGGGTACACCATTTAATAAAGATAAAGCCTCTGGGAATTATAAGAATAAATTCACAGGAAAACCTAAGAAAATTCAATTAAGTAATTAATACAGTTAAAAAAATAGAGAATAATAATAAGTACTCACATACAGTATCAGAAGCTGTGGATGCTGAAACAAAAAAACGTGTAAAATGTCACGTGGGAGCGGCGTGCCTAAAACACTAGCCAAAAGCAGTAATCCATAAACATCACTATAGCACTAGCACGGGGTTGGATAAAGACAGTAAGATCACTATAAGTCGTACCACTAAAGGTAGTAATAACATGGTTGATTGTGAGGATGCTTGTTACAAAATTAGTGGTATCTACCCGTGTGATTTGCGGGAAGCGTTATTAGAAAGCGACACAGATCACTCTAAAAAAATAAAACGTACAGCTGCATGTCCTACACTCGATGCATACATAAATAACGTTAAAACACACATTTTAGTTGACTCAGGAGCAGAAATATCAGCTATCAGTGAAAATTTTATTAAGAAAAATAATAAATAGTTTGAAAACACGGCAATATTACCCACGAATAAATTACAGATTCAGACTGCGGATAAAAATAAAACAGTAGCCACTGGACAAGTATATATCACATTAAAAAACGATGAACTCGAAGTGAATATTACGGTAATAATAATAAAGAAACTAGTATGTAATGTTGTACTTGGAGTCGTTTTTTTGTAACGAAATGTCAGGCTCAAATCGAGTTGGCTAAGGGTTGTATGTATTGGATTATAAACGGTCGTAAATATCAGCTGTACTTGAACGATTACGAAGTAAACAAAGGTAGGCGACCTACTTATAGTCCAATTGAGATAAGGCAGCCAGATATAACGATTAAAAATGGCCACACTAGAGACATAAATAATCGTTTGAATCCGCAGCAAATAAATGAATTAAATAATTTAATAAAGAAACATTCCCATGTATTTTGCAAGCAACCAAGAGTCTCAAATGTGTATAGACATATGATTGAAGTGACGGAAGAATCTAAATTCATACGCCGTACTTACCCCATCCCTAAGGCGTACCAACAGCAAGTCGATGCTGAAATACAGCAGATGCTAAAGAATCAGATTATTGAACGTTCGGAAAGCGATTTCCTCAAGCCTCTTGTTTAGTTAAAAAGAAAACGGGAGATATCCAGCTATGCCTTGATATGAGAAATTATTTAAATTTGCATTGTTTTCTGCAAGTCTGGTCTGGTCTATAACCTGTTACCTTGCAATATACATTTAACAACTGTAATTAGTGCGAAGTAATACTAACTGTATGTATCGCAAATTAGTATACTCAAGAGTAATCAATTTATATTAGTGTGAACAGTGAAAAATGAATGCTGGATTAAATGTAATGTGAATAATAAGATGAAGTATCTGAAGAGACTAGTTGGTAAAACTCGAATGGAAAAAAACAAAATCGAGGTGTCAGAGAAGGAACGAGAAACGATAGCAAGTGTTACTGATATAAAAGGAGTAGAATCAACAACAACTGTTAATGATATATTAAGGAAAGAGTTACAACGGTGTTGCGTATAGAACTTGGAAGGTACACGAAAAAATATTTGAAGTGAAAGTAGACGGATGGCTGGCTCAAAGTTAATGGGAAAATAATATCAGAAACGTACCAAACAGTAAGGGGAATTGCTAAGGAGCACGCGGAAAGTATTTAAGTGACAGAGAAACATCTGCACTCAAGGGATAGAATACGCAACGTTAAATTATAAATGTTAAAAGAGAAAGAACAAGATGTGGATATAAAGTGCAAAACCTTGCAATTGGTTTACTGTTTCTGGTGACGACTTATTGGTACCGTAACAGTAGCCTTGTTTAAAATGATCAACGCCCGCAAGCCAGTTTTTCAGTGATAACATGCTATTTTCATTACTATCAACTAGGGACAACACGATGCGTTACAAAATATGTGACAACTCTCATTTCAATTATGGCTTAATAATTTTCTCAGTTGCGTACACTTTGCAATAGTTCTTCAGGAGTTCGGCCTGACCATTCGGAGGTTACGGATCAAGATAGCTTTTCCGACCAATCTATTTTTACCTTCTAAGTATCCATTTAGAATGAGTCTTAGTAGGGCATATAGGGGTCCTTTTTGTATATGTCCCAAGTATGCAAATTTTCTTCTTTTGATAGTTGCAAGTAATTGAGGTTTATGTTCTACTCTGTTAAATAGGGTGGCATTTATAATGAGACTTGCCCAATAAATTCTGAATATTTAGTCTATAGAGCCACATTTCTATGTCTAGTTACTACCAATCACACTTATATTAGCGAGAAGTAACTTTAGTGTGAGAAACGCAAACCGAACCATTTCGATTTTGGTGTTGATCTCCTCATGGGGTTCCAAGGATTGGTGGTCCAGCAGTCAAATGCTTTACTATGTCTATAGTTCAATTTAATAAATGGGTCTATATATGTGTTACATACTTGGGATGTGCAAAGATTACACGGACAACTGAAATTATAAAACCACCATCTTAAACTCGTTACCCTTTACAGACCATTTCATAACAAAACAAAGCAGTGAAGATGTTTGCAAATAACGATATGCACACTATAAGCAATAGCTAAAAAATGTTAACCGAAAATATTAGTTCAGAAAAGTGAACTCATGATATTTTATGAATAGAGTGTAATGTACTAAAAAATAACGATGAATGGACATTCTGTAGAGCACCTAAACCA
This sequence comes from Magicicada septendecula, assembly GCA_034769895.1. Taxonomy (NCBI): domain Eukaryota; kingdom Metazoa; phylum Arthropoda; class Insecta; order Hemiptera; family Cicadidae; genus Magicicada; species Magicicada septendecula. The sequence goes on along the minus strand of CM068369.1, from coordinate 284,224,690 downwards.
AATTCTTGCATTTTACTTGGATGAGATGAAATAAATACATTTCTCAAGCAATTTGTAGAAAGGAGCTTTTAAAGATTTTAGTACATAGGCGCACGAGAACAAACCATTAGCAAACAAACCACGTAAAATGGCAAGATTAAAGTTACTTAAAATCATGGCTATCCCGATTCTGATGTACGACATTGAGAAATGGCAAACCGAGGCAAGTCAAAAACCGAAGCTGCTGAACGGCCCTTTCTAAGTACTGGAAGTCAAGGGCTCTAAGCGGTTAGACAGAATACGCAATCGACATTCCACTTTATCTACAATCTGAACCAACGAGTGCAGACACAAATGGCAGGAACACGATAGCTGAATAGACGAAAACAGACTACAAAACAAATAAGACTTTACGGCGAAGCCTCAAGTTGACATACATTTTGAAAGATGAGAATAATTTAATATGGCTTCGGGGGAACAAATACAGGCATTTATGGTTAGAATGTAGAGTATGATTAGAAGGTTTGATTGGAGAAGTTATGTAAGAAGTAGAAGTATTACCATGGTTTCAGACAAATAAATCTAGTAATCGTTTAGCAAGAATAAGTAATTTTTTATCCCTTCTATGTCCTATTGTGCGTGATTTCTTAATGCTTGATATCTACATGTTTACTTAAGAGTCCTCTACCCTTTTCCAACCGTTCTGCTTTCGTAAATGCTTACGCCTGTCTGCCCAAGACATTGGAGATCTTCCCTAGTTCTTGCACCTTCCACTTTACCTAGCACCTCAAAACTTAAACATTTTCTATTTGCATACAAGCAAATACACGGTAACTTTACAAACTTGAAACTATCTTGAAACACGTGAAGATGATTTAAATATTAATAAGTTATGTTACCCAAAGCCCGACATGCTAAATAGACCCACCCTGAGTACGTCATAGATCATTCATGAGAGTTTTAAGCGGCGGAAACAAGTAATTTTCCCTTCGACGTGTAATAAAACAAACAGCTGAGCGATATATCAATGTATTAAAAATAACGTTTATGTCTTCATTTCTTCCCTCCCTCCTTATATCTCGGTCTGCCCAATTCTTTGACAATATATCCATTCCTATGATAGAGAGGATCTTCCTAGTTTAACTCTTCATATGCTCACGCCAAAGTCTCGACTTTGAGTACTACACATTTCCCATCAATCTTTTAACTTGACACTATCTTCGTAATGTGTAATCTCCGAGCCCTATAAATTTGACAGTCAGTTGTAAAATATTTTTATACCGTTTAAACTGTGTTACCTTTAATAATGTAGCGGCGGAGCATTAGAAAGAAATTGGTCTACACAATTTCGGGTGACTATTTTTTAACACGGTTTGCAATTAACATATTTTTGTGTTTTTCATTTAGTGTTTTATTACCATTTTTAAAACATATTAACAATTAAAATATTAACACGTTTCCGTTATTCTATATAATATATATGTATAATATATATATTATATTCTATATATATATTATATGTAAATTTAAGACTGAACGATGCTTTCGGAATGTGATTTACAACTGCTTCATACCCCGTTCCGGTGAACTGATTTGTATGCCAACTTCAACAAACTTGCGGCGAAACATGCTAGGCCTATGTACTCACCCTCTAGCACGATTTTAAAATCCTTGTATTTGAGGCACTACAGTGTCCATTATATAACAATCTGTGGTTCATTTCTGTGGCAGAAGGAGTAGACTGATTTACTTCCGTCTACAGCAAACATTTACAAACTCGTACTTAGTAAGGCAAAGTTAAAAAATATCGTACAAAACATTGAACACTATCCGCGTATGCAGAAGGAGAGAGAAAGTTTGTCACAAGTTTCTGGTATTGTTTATTTATTTATTCTGTAAAATGCTATCTTTGTTGTTTTATGACTATCTAAAATTTCAGAAATTTAGATATTATTAATGTAAGCCTTATGTTTACACACTTACTTCCTCGAGTTCAACAATATGTATACATCGAGTTCCTTTTCCTTTAATTTTTGTAGTTGTACTCAAACAATCCAAAACCCTCCAGACACTCTACTCCCTAATGAAGAAATTAGAGTGCACTTCTGTATCATGGTATAAATCTGAAACACTGTTGGTGGGTCTGAATTTTTCTTTCAGCAAATTTGTTGCGTTGTGGCTTATACGAATATGATGTATGCGAACTGTCAGGTCGATGTTACGACATAAAAAGCGTGCAATGTGAGGTTCACCACTAAGCTGCTGTTTAGTCTACTTCGGTGTAATGACGACAGATAAGATTTTATGGTCCTTTCGGCAAAATATTGCTACTCCAGTCTGCCGTATAAGCTTGGTTATTTACAGAAATTCCTGTAAGTGATAACTATTTTGACTGTAAAATGTATTAATTAGTGAGTTACAAATCTCTATAATAATCATCATCTTCAGTAACGATTAAACCAGAAATGGTTTGTCCCGTTCCCAAGCAGATAGAGTGGCGATGCTTATTATATCGCTTTTTCGGGAGTCTGTACTACATTTTGGCCTACTGAAAGCAGCGGTGTACAGTTGAAGTTAAACCAATATGCCTGGCTCATGTTTGACCTACCACGTCAGCTATTTGTGCATCGTTGTCTTGGCTGCAGTACTTTCAGTATCTGCTGGAAAAGTGTTCGAATCAGAACGCGGTATACACAGCCGCAGTGTCGGTAATAAGCCAAACCAAACTGCTGGAATGAGCAAACCTCAAGACTGCCCTGCCGAGATGTATATAACGTCCTTACTTATCTTAATAAAAACCCTTTTTCGTCCTTAAGATCGATCTCCTTTATTTAATATTTTACTGAAGCCACGTTAAAGACCTAAATTCCTTGTTAGATTGTATCATTTGCTTTTACTATTGTAGCGAAATTTGACCGATTAAGTTACTAATACCTCATCGGTACTTATCCATTCGGCAACTGTCGCAATACAGTTGGAAAAACGAAAATATTTAAAATTTATACTTCCGCCTGTTAGACATGAACCCACCCGTGGATGCTGGCCCTGAAACACTTCAAATTCTTACTCGATTCTTCACTGTTCGATCTTCGTCAGTTAACAGTCAAGAGTCTGGTCTCCTGAACGCATGCTTAGAAAGATCTACATTTCATAAAGCTACTTTTTTCTATAATTCTTGTAACTTGTGCTGATTTCTACCCACGGTCGTCAAATAATTCGTCTGTATTTCTGTAATTAGAAATACTCAATTCTTTTCCACTTTCTTACTTATGCATTCAAACATAGGTACCTACTCATTAAAAATTCGTTAGTAACAGTCAGACAATTTTTAATGCAGTTTTTAGATAGACAGTTTAAGATGTAAACTGAAATGCTCATTTACAAACTATTGTTTTCGAAGGTTCAAGATCTCCTAAGACAATTACCATTTCGTTGTGATTCCCCATTAACCATAGATTTTTTTTAAACAAAGAATTCGTGATTTTGTCCTTTTTCAAAACAGGAGTGACACGCAGAGACAATGAATAAACTGACAGATAGATTTGGATATTAGCAGGTTTTTACAAGAAATATAAATCTTACAACAGACGAAAAATGTTAGTTGTACCCCTGAACTATAGAGGTCGCTCCGCGAACTTTGCAACTAACCCTCGTGTAGGGGACGGTCTTCCGAGAATCAGTAAAGCTAGATTTTTGACTTTACAAATTTTTACAAAACAGTAGACCAGTATTTTTTTCACTTGAAATAACTACTAACAAGAGACCAGATTTTATTAATTGAATGGGTGAGTGGAAAAGGGATAATATTCAAAAAAATGCAAAATTAAACCAAGATAGCCACATTGTAAATTATATGTAGATGTATCATTCAGTACAAAAACGGTATTATTCCAATACACTATACCCATTAAAACAGGTTGAAAATAAACAGTTGAGTGGAAGAAAGGTAATATTCCAGGAATAATACCCTTCTTCCACACAGGGCGCGCTAGTGTAGCTGAATACCACGTCTGCGCTGTGTTTTTATTCTGTTGGTTGTGGTATGAGGTTATGTTACACAAGTTGTTACAGTTGATTGATGTGAGTCTTTAGATTTTTATTACTGAAGCGTATTATTTGAAGTGAGTTTGTGTTATTGAAGTGTATTATTTGAAGTGAGTTTGTGTTGTTATTTTTGGGTCTTTTATATACGTTTGCCTAAAATGTACGATTCAGAAGATGCAAGTAGTGATACAAGTGAGCCCAGAAGAAAGAAAGGTAAGGTAACCAAACATAAACATGCGAAGGAAATTATGAAACGCGCTAGAAGTAAGGGTGAGGAGTTTGTGACAAATACAGGCCTATTAGTTGAGGTTAAAAAGACTGGTAAATATTGTGCTTGTCTAAATAAATGTATGGAGCATTTTTCACCTGACGAAAAAGAGACAATAATAAAAACTCTGTACAATGGTAGGCCAAAGAATGAAAAAGACGTATATTTAATGGGGCTTATTGAGCGACACGAGGTTGCGAGACATCGCCCGGTGAATGAAAGCTCAAAGCAAACGGCCTATTCATATACTTACTTTGCCATGAAAAACAACAACCGCGTTAAAGTTTGCCGCACTGCTTTTATAAGCTTACATGCAAGTTCAAACCATGCAGTGTCCCGCCTAACAAGTCTGTTGGGGTCTAACATTACACCAGAAGACGGCCGGGGAAAGCATGTAAATAGGGGCAATGTATTACCTGCTGTTGTCAATGCTATGATAAGTGACCATGTGAAATGTTTCCCAACTTATGTTTCTCATTATACAAGTAAGCCAGTAACTTACCTTGATGCCGAATTGACAGTAAGTAAAATGCACATGTTATTTTTAGAAAAACACCCTCACCTCAAAGGCACTGTCAAATACGTATTATTTAAAATATTTCAATGAAAATTTTGGTTATCGATTCGGCCGACCCCAAGTAGACGCTTGTCCTTCCTGCGAAAACCTAAATTCTAAACTAACATCATCTGTGTTAAACCATAATGCAAAACGTACAGCCGCTGCTGAACTTATGGTGCATAAGCGGCGTGCAAAAAAATTCTACACTAAACTTAAGTCTGTTACTGAGCTAAGCAAAAGTAATCCAAAAGTTGGTGGCGTTGTGTTCGATTTCATGCAAAATTTGCCATTGCCCGCAATGCCAGTGCAGGACATTTTTTATTTACGCAAATTGTGGTATTTTGTTTTTAATGCACAAGACCTAAAGACTGGCCAATCTGTATTTTATAACTACCCAGAAGGAGAAGCTCTCAAAGGGCCTAACGAGGTTTTGCTCCTTTCTACATGATTTCATAGAAAACTACGTTCCAAAAGAAGTTGAGATTCTGCATATTTTTAGTGACGCCTGTGCTTGTCAAAACCGCAATCATACTTTAATTCGTTTTCTGCTAACCCTCACAATGAACAAACGTTTTAAAGAAATACATGAGTATTTTCCTGTGAGAGGGCACAGCTTTATGCCGTGCGACAGGACTTTTGGTCTTATAAAACGTGTGATTCGAAAACACGATCGTATTTATGTACCCGACCAGTACAAGGAGCTTATTTGCAAATCAAAGGCAAAACAACCTACCTTTTTGGTGACAGATGTTTGCAATGAAGATATTATAAACTTCAAAAGTTGGTGGCCTGTGCACTTTAAGAAAACCACTCAAAGTAAGCCCTTTGGTACACCGCCAACCAAAGTTCCTTTTTCTATCAGTAAATTTAAACAGATTGTCTATAGGAAAGGGGATAGATTCATAGAGTGTCATGAGTTTATTGACAGCTTTGTCAAATATAAATTTAAGCTGAACAAGAATGAAAATGTACCTTTTCCACATGAAAGAGCGTACACAACGAAAATTCCTATCAAAAGAAAGAAGATTGAAGATGTTGTGAAAATCATGATGTACATTCCACAGGAATATATGCCGTTCTATGAGGAGTTAAAAACTTGGCCGACAACTGATGCTTAAGCTACTGATGATGGTGAATGAATGGTAGATTAAGGACAAGTAAAGCAATGTTTCCAAAAGAAAGTTTTCAAAAAGACTCTTTATTTTAATATGTCAATTTACAGCCTAACATTGCAATGGACTTTTTCCTTTAGGTAAGTCATTAGCTTTGTATAATATTACTCTGTTTTGTCCATTAAAATATTTTATTATTCAATGTACGATTATATTTTGTATCATTTTGTGGAAAAAGGGTAATATTCCAAACCAATTAAGGTCTATACCTGATTAATGGCTAACTATAACAAAGAGGTAGTAACGTAGTTAAAATCCCCTTGTGATATATTACAAATCATCTGTACAAAGTTTTTTGATTAGATGAAAAACACAGGCATGGGACTGTTTTTTTCGATTTCCCAAAAACAGTAATATTGGAATATTACCTCTCTTCCACTCACCGATTAAATTACTGTGGCTAAAATATAATTTCATTAATATGCATTCCGAAACCATTTTGACAGTTTTGAATGAGTACACTTGTTTAAAGGATGAAAAGGTAAAATTGAGTTCACCAAAACTCCTCCGTGTCATGAGACAAGAATTTATAATAGAGGGAGCAGAGAAAGGATATTCTGATTAATTAAGTACTTTGTACCGAACACTCTCCTTCAGTGAAAGATGTAGAACAAACTGTCAAGCGTGTTGAAAGATGTGACAATGTCCTTTTCTCTTTGTGTTAACCGTTAAATTAATCTCACTTAGTACTTCTCAATATGTATCATGCTATCTCATATACTTGACGTTGTCATTCTTTATCCTCGTACTCCTGTTTCGTCCTCCCTTCTAGCGAGTTCCTTTCAGGTAATTTCATATTAGCGATACAATCAGGCCAATTGTAGGCCTATATAAATTGTGTCTTTTTACAACCGTTATTATTTTAACCGTTCTTCTTTTCCACTACTCCAGTGATCCCCGGAGTAAACGATTTCAATTGATTTGGCTCATCATCAGGTCAGAATGAAAGCCACCATTAACCTAGCACTTATACGTTTACTAAGTTTATACGTTTACTAACCTAGTACTTATACGTTTACTTCATACCGAGAGGTTTTCAAAATTCATAAGAAACAGCGCAGGTAATACTGCTTTAACAAAATGATCACTAGGAAGCCTTCGATGTAATGATTTGTTCTTAACTGTGCGACACTTACCGACACCGACCTGCACCAGTCAGCAAGATGAGATCACCCTATGTGTACAACGCACAACGGCGCAAGACAGCCATTTCTATATCTACTGTTTTAATGCAATGTTTATGCCAGCCAAAACGTTTCCAAAATTAACGAACAAATTTCTTAGCAGAGATTATCAGAAAATCTATCATAGTAAATTATTTTAAGTTGTTTTGAAATTTTACACTTTTTTTAAAGTTATTTAAACATAAATTACGCATACAGTTATCGTAAAAGAATACATGCAAGTGCAAGTGCGTTATCTTAAAAGTATCGGCGTAGACACACGGTGATTTTTGGGTTTAAACCCACCCAAAATGTTCTGTTCAGCCAAAACTTATAATACGGTTATGACGGTTGTATGGATCGTAGCATTTGGACAATGGAAACAGAAATATTGACATCATCCGAAGTCGCTGTTCAGAATATTAATGCCAGTTTAAGTAAACAAACACTCGTCTACAACAATTCCTTAATCTTACGATTGTCCAACACACACTTTACTATCACAAAATAGATGTCAGTTATTTAACTGTTTCGCACTAAATCATATAACACATCAGTTGCAAATAACAACTTGAATAATTTACTATAATAACTCTACAGTAAACCGCAAATCACGATAATAATGATACCGGTCGGAACACGTATAATAATGTGTTCTTAAAAGTGCGGCACTCCCGACACTGTGTATGTGCACTAATCAGATTGCTACCTGAATAAAAAGAGATTATCGTTTTGAGACCACGTTCCTTCTATATTGACACGATTAGTGTTCATCAAGCGCAACTCACAATGGAGCCGACCCGTCAAGTCGCTATCATTCTGCTGACAGTAGGCCTATAGCCGTTAGTTATTGACGTGCAGAAAAGTGGCAACAACGTAACCATACTGACGAGAGATAAAAAATAATTACTACTGTTAACGGTTCCTTTGATGCCGACTGTGACCTTTTTTCCGAAGAAATACTAACAACTCAAGTCTTCGACCGCTTAATAAACGTTATCGAGTTTTTAGTGTTAGTGTTTTCTCATTACTTCCAGTAAGATTCCTATACGCTACTGTCACCCGTATACATCAACTTTTCTGAACAGTTCACTCCGTGTGTAACTTAATTATTTACTATATTGAAAAATATACCTTTATTTTGAAATTAATTTTTATTTTTATTAAAATATTTAAACAATTTTCTCTCTCTTTTATTACCTTTAGCTTCTCTAAATTATTTCTTTCAGTTGTAATACTCACTGTTTTAATCATCTGGTGATTTTCTATTAGTTTAATAAACTTATGCTACAGATTAATAACTACATAAAAGATAAGTACAAAAAAAGTTGTGACTTTGAGACTATTCTAACCATAATCTAAACTAAACCTCTCAAAAACGATTAACGGTAGTCACTGGAGAGTTTTAACATTAATTAAGGAGTGTTTTAACATTTGTGGAGGGTGTGATCTAACAGCATAGCGATAACCAATCATACGTTTGTTGCCATTGCAATGTAATCTTAGTCGTATGCAGTGCTACCACAGTTGTATGTGGCCTAACAACCTTTCTAACAGTAGTAATGGCGACGATATGTGGAGAACTTTTAGCCACTCACCAACTGAACCCATAGTCGCAAAAATGAGCATAAGGTCTAAGTGTATGTGTTTATGTAGCGAGTTCCACTAAAATTATTAACAATTACGTATGGCCCGCTATGAACGGCCCATGTTTATAAATTACCACCGTTTACCACTGTTTCGATGTTTAGTATTGAATGAGTTAGAATGTGTGAAGTTCAGCCTATCACCTGATGGAGAGGTTTTATTGCGTCAAGATTTCACCGTAAGGAGAGAGAAAAACAGAGAGAGGGAGAGAGAATGGATAGATAGGAAAGAGTGAGAGAGAGTGAGAGGGAGAGAGGTAGAGATGTAAACACCGACAACTTCTGTTCCAATAATACGTCTACGTTTGACAACAGAACGACGTGTCAGGATCATTCCTTAAAAAACGTTACTGTATGAAGCAAGAAACCCAATCCTAGATAATAATACACTAACTAAATCTGCAGTAACACACGTTCGTTAACTTTACTCATTGTTCTCAGATAATTTTATTTATAATTTTATACATCCTTGAGTTTTTGCGTCGTTATTAATAACATTAATAACAAGCAAAATTTTCTCACACAAATATTAAGTTTGGCGTTTCTGGAGATTAATCTTTATACAACGGTTCTTTCTTCTAATTGTCCTAGTGCTAAGGAGGTGGTTCATTGTTGAATGCCTTCTTCATCATACGTTTTGGTTTCATATGTTATGGTCTTTCTTCAGTGGATTTGGTTACGTGTCCAGACATCGTCAAATGAGCCGCCGCGTTTTAACAATAAAAAAAAAAATTACATCAACTTTTCAAATCCATAAAAAATATTTTACTGAAGTAACAACAATTTAACATCGATGATAGTTAAATTAGTTATTCTACACTTTAAACAAGATAAGGTAACCCAGCGTGTTTCGGTTTCAAGGAAAAGAGACTAAATCGTTTCCTTTCACATTTACTATTTACCAATATTATTTACTGTTACTACTAGGGGTAACCCAAAAGTAAGGTCTCCAAAGGACTAGAGCCACAGGGAAATATTTTGGACGGCCGTTGGCAGCACTGCTGTGTGCGTCCATCTCCCCTCTTTCAAACAAGCGGTCGCTGAGCTCGCTCGGTCGATTAGTCTTGGCTTGGCAGCCGTTAAGAATGGAGTTCGTAATCGCTGTTCCCGCCAAGTGCGGACTTCGCGAAGTCATTCGATTTCTTAACGCAAAAGGTGTCAAAAACGTCCGCAAGTGGTGTAGAGAGTTTAAAGCTGGTCGTACAGAAATTCATGATCACGAAAGAAGCGGGAGACCGTCAGTGTCAGACGAGACGACCAGGAAACTTGACGAAGTCGTGCGTGAAGATCGGAGGATCTGTATCCACGAGATCTCTTGTTTCCTTCCTGACGTTTCGAAATCCACCATTCAGAGGATTGTGACTGAAAAGTTGAAATATCGGAAGATGTGCGCATGGTGGGTTCCGCGAATGCTCACAGAAGACCATAAACGGCAACGCGTCGAAGCTGCCGGCGAATTTATTGAGCGATATGCAGACGAAAGAGACGACTTTTTGAATTCCATTGTCATAGGTGACGAAACGTGGGTTCACACCTGAATCCAAACGACAATCACTTGAGTGGCGGTATCCAACTTCGCCAAGGCGGCGAAAATTCAAACAAACACAGTCTACCGGCAAGATCATGGCGACTGTGTTTTGGGATCGGAAAGGTGTATTGTTGATCGATTTCATGCCTACTGGGACCACAATAAACGCAGACGCATATTGTGAGACACTCAAAAAACTCAAACTGGCGATTCAGGACCGGAGAAGAGGAATGCTCACCAAGGGCGTGTCCATTCTTCACGACAATGCTCGCCCTCATGTCGCCCGCGCAACCGCCGATCTTCTGAACCGATTTGGATGGGACATAATCACCCCCCCCCCTATAGTCCGGACTTGGCACCTTGTGACTTTCATTTGTTTACACATTTGAAAGAACATTTGGGTGGAATGCGATTCGACGACGATGACGAGGTGAAAGACGAGGTCAAACGCTATCTCAATGACATGGCGGCGAGTTTCTATGAGACTGGCATACTAAAACTGCCACAGCGGCTCGAAAAATGCATTGAACGTAACGGCGATTACGTTGAAAAATAGTGTGTTCTTATGCTTCACAACCATGTAAAAAGTTTTGATAATACTTTTTTTTTCTATTTTTAAAAAAATATGGATACCTTATTTTCGGGTTACCCCTCGTACTTAGCCATCTGTATTCCGTTTATTTAAGTAGTATTTTACTTTTGTGTCATTTGTATGTACGTGCGCGCGCGCGGATTTATATGGATGTACAGGAGTTCTGTATTAGGAATGTATATAAATCTTTTACTTGGTCTGTGAAGAAATGCTGTTGTAACTAATTATTATACAATCAACTTCTTTCTTGTCCACTGTCTCATGAGAGGGGCCTCCCCACTTAGAGCACGCGTGTTACTCTAATTCCTTAGCCTCCACTAGGAATAATCGTGTACTCATGTTGTTATACCGTGACGTTATTACGCAATTTTAATAAGTATACAACTTTTTCAATAATCACTAAATAGGTCGCAAGAGTGTTCAAATTTATATTCACAATAATTTACTTTGATTTTGAATTCTGTTTATGTGCACAATACAGTATGGAATTTACTGCCAACATAAACTGTTTTAACCTGAATCTGTCCGCCCTACAAACTTAATGCAAAATATTTTAACACACAGTAAAATTAATAGTTACTCCAATATTTAATACCATTAGTTTGAAAGGTATTATATAAATTAAATTTAAAGCCTCATCCCGAGTGTGGCAGTAAACTATTGCCACTTATAAAAGGTCACTACAAAACCTGTTTTTCTTAAACAAAGCAACGGACAGTCTTCCTGTAACATTAATTTCAAACCCTAACAAAATTCGATGATCTAAAATTGCCTTTATATTTTATTAAAAGAACGAAAATTTACTAAGATATAAGAAAATTAATTTAATTAACTGGATACAATAAATAATTATTTTCTACGTACAAGGGCAATAATGCATTCTCAAGATGTGTGTGACATGCTAGCACTTCAGACACATACGATAAACCTGGAACTGAGCTCTGCCATATGGATATTCTATCCTCGGCTAATAGTGAGAAGCTATGTACGTCTAAATCAGTCTGAAGGCTGTATGCTTTAATTGAAAAAGTAAGGTTTACATAATATACATACATTCACTTCTTTGATGTAGAAATAACCGCCAAGGAAAGCAGCCAACCAGTTTCAGTATGCAAATTAAAATGTCTGGTGTGAAAACACTGAAGAATACATTAGCCTTTCGGTAGAAAATGATAATGTCTGTTAACCTCAATTTTGCATGTGATAAATGCAGACGATGTCTACGTAACGAAAGTATTACACAATTAACTGCACGGTCTAGTAATGAAAATATAGTTTACTGCGGTCGCACAGACCGTCGTTTATACGGTATTGGAATAAATAACTGAATACCAGAGACGTACGTATTCAGTAAACTTTAGTACAGTTGAGATAAACAAAGACACTACTTGTTTACCACAATTATCCACGTTTACAATATGCAGGTTGACTGTTTCCGAAACACCGGTTGTATACCGGTACGCTACCTGTATCGGTAAACGGTAGAGGTCTGGTAGTACCTACGCTACGAGACACCGCCCGCTCTCTAGGAGCCACAGAGAGCGTCGACAGTCGACCGCTACGGAGATACCACAAAAATTTCTTATCTCACAGATGTAAGAATACTGATAGCGCTTTGTTAGTGATGAAGCAGTGGTTTACTCGGGTAAAAGGAAGACACTGGATACGGCTGGATACGGAGAAAGCATACATTGAATTATGTATAATTGAAGTAGGCTGTGATTTCAAAAATGAAGAACTGTGGAAGCATATGAGAAAATATAGAAGGTTGAAAATGGTATGTCGTAAGAGTGCTGCAAGTTAGTGGCGGAACGGGGGAAGAAATAATAGAAGTAGAAAACTGTCGAAAGTAAAATGGGTTATTTTTTTAATGAAAAATAACCTTTACAAAAAATATGAAGTAGGGGAGTTAATAACTAGCTCAAAAATTCTTTAAAAATTATATCTGAGAGAGATAAAATAAAGACATTTCAGTTATGATAAAGCTGTTGAAGGCCGAAGGGAGTAATATTCTATATACGTGGTTCTCAACCTTTTTGGGCCTGTGCCCCCCTTTGCGTTCTCGAATTAGGCCACGCCCCCCATAGACCTAATGAATTGAAGTAAAAAAGTTCTATTGTGCTATTAGGGTTAATAAATCTAACTCAAAGGACGTTTAATAATGCTTTTATTATTACATATTAAATAAAATACTAATAGGCCTACTTGTTTTGTTGAGAGAACATTTTAATTAATTAAAAGTACTTAATAGGACTACATTACAAAGGATTCTGCCCTTACTGCAGTTAAAATTTCAGGCTACATTATTTGGTTTTATTTCTTAAGAACACAATTAATGAGAGGGCTGGCACGGTTTTTCTTTCACAAGTTTTTGAATGTTTGGTCCCAACTGTGATAATGCACATCTCAGACTTTTAACATCCAGCCGTGCTCGGTATTTTGATTTGATGTAAACCAGCGTAGAAAACCCAGGCTCACATAGACACGTTGACGAAAACTGCACCAACAACCTTGCTGCTTCCGTAGCAACTTGTGGGTACACAGAAAATAGCTTAACCAAAAGTCTTCAACAGTCATGTTTGGGAACTCCGCTTTTGCTTGAGAATCACATTTTAAGTCGATTGCCTGCTCCTGAAGGGAACCAGGAAACATGTCCACTTCGATTTAGAATGGATCTTGTGTCAACTGAAATCGCCAGCTATCTGAAGAAAGATCTGGAAAGTAGCGTCCAATTTCGGTTTTCAAGGATGCCAAATGTTCTGAAATCAAGTTCTTCAATTCACTTTTCAAATTTAATGGAAGATTTTGTGTGTCATCAAGAAGGTCGTTAAGGCGTGGGAAGGACGAAAAGTTGGGTTCTGAACTCTGAAGGCGACGTTGCCACAAAGATATTTTTTCCAGGAAACCTTTCATTGCATCATAAGTATTCAAAATGTTTTTCTGTCTTTGCAATTTCAAATTCAAAAGGTTGATCGATTCAAAGAAGTATGATAAATACGCCAAGTGGTGGATACATTACTCATCTGTAAATTGCATGTACAGATCTTCTTCATTTGAACTCATCAAAAAGATTTCAACTTCTGATTTCAGATTGAATAACCTAGCGAGCTCGTTACCTTTTGAGAGCCAACGAACTTCAGTGTGGTAAAGAAAAGTTTGTTGGTCACTACTCAATTCGTAACATAAAGCCTCAAAAAGTCTATTATTCAGAGCACTAAATTTGACAAAGTTTACTACTTTGATTACCAATTTCAAAACAGTATTAAGTGTTTCAAGCAGAGTCTTACAAGCCAAAGCTTATCTGTGTATGATACAATGAGAACTAATGATGTTAGGGTTCTGTTTTTTTGCAAGCACAACAAATCCAGAACGGCATTCTGTCATGGCTTGTGCCCCATCAGTGCATATTCCAACAACATTCTTCCATGGAAGATTATTAGCTGTCAAAAAGTTACACAGAACAGAAAAAACATCCTCAGATTTTGTGGTTGTCTGAAGAGTTTGGGAAAATAATATTTCTTCTACGAAGTGTTTTCCGTCAATATATCTACAGTAAAACAACTGAGAGTGCTTTGAAATGTCAGTTGTCTCATCACATTGCAGAAAAAAGAACGGAGATTTCTTTAACTTTTCTATTACTTGTTTTTTAAATCTTGTGCCGTTTCATAAATTCTACGTTTTACTGTGTCATTTGAGAGCGGTATTTTTCCAATTTTATTGCAACTTTCCTCTCCAGGTAAAGTACTGCATGCAGTTAGTAAACATGGTTTTATAAGTGACTCACCAATGGTATGTGGTTTCTTGTCTTTTGCTATAAACAAAGCGAGCTTGTAAGAAACTTTAACGGCCTTTTCGTTCTCCACTTGAAAACTTCCAGTTGAATCGAGTTTCATTCGTTTAAGCGAGTTTCTCTTTCCATCAAAAAACTCCCTTGGTTAGTCTTTCAAGCCGGGGTGAATGGTAGTCAAATGGCGTTCTAAACGCCCTGGTCGCATTGCGTCATTACTCAGAACATTGTGACAAATAACACACTGAGGTAAATGACAATCGTTCTTCTCAATGTACGTAAAGCCGAACCTTATATAGCCATCACTGTACAGTCTTTCCTTTGGTAATGATTTAGCTATGTTTAGCACTACTACGCACGACAATCACTCGCACAAACGACTGGAACACAATAACAATCATCAATCGTCTGTTTTGTGTAGTGTAGCCACCAACCGGTAGTAATATTACCTTAGCCACGGTAGGGTTTTCCCTAGAAACACTGTTTGTCTGCTTCCAACAGAGATGCAGAGGGATCTAGCGGTATCGGGGCGAACTATTTGGATACAGGCCAGTGTAAATAAGACGTGTGCCTGAATGCAGTTAGATCTAGAGGTGACGGAGAGAACTATTTGCAGAAGTTCCTTTTCTAAGGCCGTGCATGAATGGTTTGTGTTTGTTACAACTTTTTATTGTTTGGCTAATTTATGTATATTTTCATTGCTTACCACGCCCCCCCTGAAATTCTCCTACCCCCCCCAAGGGAGGTCGCGCCCCCCCATGCTCTATATAATCTTTCTCGATTATTGAAGTTAAGTTAGAAGCAGACTCTCTGTACACATTAGAGGAAGCCACTTAAAACAGAACAAAGTGGAGAACAAACCGATTTCCGTTGGCGTGTGAAGTCAGTTGTTGATACGTAGGTAAGTAAAGAGAGAATATGGTACAAAACGGCGCGGCCATTAGTTAGAATTTAATTCGCGGAGAAAGAGAAGAATATTGTGTAATCTGAGCTGGGGAGAAATAATTTCTTTCGCGGATGAAGGCGACTTAGCAATGTACAGTAGTGTGGGGAAATGAACGGCAATTCTCTCTTTCGTTCATACAGGCAATAACGTCTCCATGAAACTGTAAAGATTTCTTTAATTCTTAAACTAAAGGTGGCTTTCAATCTGTGTAATTAAAACGAAAGTGTATTTAAATTTGTCAGAGCAAAAGGCATCTTTAGCGGGATCAGTTCTGCTTTCAACCATCTGGAGAGATTTATTCAAACACAGCTTGCTTCTGATTATTTTTATCGAGTGTTAAGATCATTTATTTTACAAAAAATTAATTCTGCAGTATTTTTTTCATCCCTTTTGAATTTTTTTTATTATTATGAAATTTTTTAATTAACATCTAACTTCTACGCATAGATTTTGTTTACCTTCAAAGAACTAAAAGATAACGTTTTACTAATAAAACTCAGTGGCGTAGCTAGGCTTTTTGGCGCCCGGGGCAAGGAGGTCGTCGGTCGCCTCACCTTCACAATTAAAGGAGAGAAAAGAGCAAAATTCATGGCTCATCCAGTGAACAAAGTACTTAATAAATGCAAATGTGTAGACTTTTGTATGAAAGCACGTGCAGCAAACGTCTTAACAATATTTGTTAAGTCAAAATTAAGAAATTACACATTCATTATAATATTACCGATATTCAGTTTGTACACATTTTTATTATTAACAAATATAGACTATAAAAATGTCGTAATATAAAAAATGTATAACGTAAAAATGTTCTAATAAACATGACAATTCTTTGTAGGTCTAAAGCGCATCGTCAAAACAATATTCTAAAGGAATATAAAGTTAAAAAAAGAATTGTATTGAAACTAATAAAATAAATCAATTACCATTACAGGTTAATGGTAAACACTATTAATAAACGCTTAGTATTTAATAAATACTTAAACAAGACATTTAAAAAAATAACTTTCCTGGTCTTAATTGCTGCAAAGTGGGTTATTAAATCACTATAATCTAAAGACGAACCAATGCCGTTTTCAGTTGAAAGTGTCGCTAGATTTGATACCCTGTCTTGAGATATGTTGATCCCAAGTACTATTTAATCAATTTAAGCTTACTAAACAATCTTTCACAAGAAGACACGGACACTGGTAAGTAAGAAAAATTGTTAAAGCTGTTCCTAGTGTTTTGTTGTAGGCTTCTAATCTCATTGAAGAAATGTATTGTAGCAGTCCCTGAGGTGTAAAGTCTTTTTGTTCTCCGTTAACTTTTACCTTTTAAATAAAAGTATGACATATTTCAAGTCACTGAACAATTCTTCACTGTTTACGTCATGTGGATTTGCAAGCACTGTGCACTTAATATTGATTTGGGAAAGCTGTTCCTTAAAATGTATATCCCCATCATTTACGTACGCCTCAAATTTACAGAGGAACCAAAGCGTTTTTCTAACTCTTTTATGTTAGAGAAATGGTCTGAAATTTCAACCGACAGTTTGTCCAAATTTCTAATAAAGAACGTCGCATTTCTTGCCGAACGGTTAATGCAGAATCGTCTGTATATCCCCTGGCATCGTGCGTTTCTTTCTTATCCTTTTTGTTATACTGACACTCCATTCATTACAAACCTGCTCTGCCTTAGTAACGACATTGTCACACAGCTCATTCCTCCAAACTTTTAATTTGTCCGTTAGGGTCTCCAGAAGTGTCAATGACTTATTTATCCAAAGCATGACAAAATATTTTAACACGTTACGCACAAAGTATATTTTTATACGTAAAAAATGTATCCAAGTATTTTAACAAAGCCAGAAAGTTTCCAGGATTTGGATCGTTAGTAATTGACTCTTGATGTCCTATTAGTGCCAGATTTTGTTGTGCAAGAGTTTGTACTGTGGCAATGACCCGTTCGAGGATTTCTTTCCATGTCTTAACTGCTTTACTCGTTTGTCCCTGAAATAGATCATCAATAAGTTTAAAGAACGTTTCATTCCAAAAATGCAGAGCGATGAGCAGGACTATTTTCATGATCCTGAATCATGAATCATGATTTAACTTTCGTCACGAACCCATTTTTACTATTGAAATGGCTTCTTTGATAGATTTTGTTTGTGGAAATAAAGTGTAACAAAAGCAAAATAGAGATTTTTTAATTGGTGAAAACACATCCAAGTGCAATTTACCTTTTCGCCATTTTGCACGGTTTTATCAAACCAATACTTGTTTAAGGATCGTCCAGCTTCATTTTCAGGAAAATGGCTGTCCTTGTTCTGCAACTGACTTGTTTCTCTATTCACCATTATGTCACGGAAGGATTGAGATTACTCGCTTGGTCAAGCTTCCATACCTTGTAGAGCAGCACCGGGAACACGGTCTACATTGTTGCTAGTAATGTTCATCGCTTGTAATTTCAAGACTACACGGTGCAACATCATGCATGGTATGATCCATGGTTACAAGAACCAACTGAATCAACTGAATCTTGTAACTCTACTTTGACACTCACTGTTTGAAGTATTCACGTCGTTAACTTTACAGTATTTGTCAACAGCCTTGTCGCTAATAACATACATTTTATGATTGCAAGTTGATTCCTTGTTAATTGTAACATTTTGACACTCAGGGTTTGATTTTCCTTGAGTAAAAGACTTCGTAAACTCTTTGGAACTTGTAGTTCTTAATCGTATATTAAGAAAATTTTATATTTCTATAGTTCTTAGGGAATAGTCATATCAGAGAAACAAGTTGTTTGTAGATTTCTAAACTGAAAATAATTTTTTCAAGTTTATGCTCACTTTGCCGCCCTCCTTTTTATGCCGCCCGGGGCGGCTGCCCCCTTGCCCCCTTGGTACGCCTCTGATAAAACTTACAAAATGTCACAGATTATATTAATAATTGGTTTATTAATTAACTATTTTGGAAATGAAAGTATACATTGTAACGTCACAGAACGTTCCATAAAGGAAACCATTTACATAGCAATTTATCATAAGAGGAAAGTGAGGTGAACAGTATCGAACCCAAGTAGTCCTAAAAAATTGTGTAATATTGTCTAATAATTATTACTACTAACATGAAAAACGACCAAACTATGACTATGACACAAACCCCATATATATTATTAAAGTGAATAACAGTGAAAAAACCAAATGAGAGAGAGAAATAATATCAGGATCAACCAAAATGAAGTCATTAATTATTAAGTCTGAATAGAGTATTAAGAACTATTTATTGTGAATGAATGGACATGATCCACTATTATATTATGTAATGTAAATAAAATAAATGTATTAAATGACTTAAATACATTATAAGAAAGAATCTAAGTTAAAATAAAAATCATATATTTGTTATGACAAAAAATATTAATGTGTTGGATTTGAGACCAAACACTCAGATTTCATGTAAAAATTAATTATTATCAAATTGAAATAAAAACTATATGTAATTGTCAAGCAGACAAAAGTGAACAATTTATCTTAAACAAAAAAAGCTGTCAAATGAATACAAATCAGTCAAAATAACCACAAACTGTATTAACTAAAAACATGTGGTAGGCATATAATATTGTATGATTTATGGATTTAATGTTGCCAAAATGCAACCGAATTGCATTAGAAAGTTGAAATATAATATAAAGCGACTATACTAATATATTTGACTAACTTTAACATTGTAATAGTCAAGTTAGCAAAATATTTACCTATACCATGTATGGCTGGAGCCAATCAACCAGTACAAAAAATAGTCATATCTGGCTAAATATTTACAAAATGTTGACAAAAATAAAATGGAATGGTACAATACTTCAGTATACCTTAAAAACGAACAAACCCAGTTGAAAATAAGATCAATTATGAAAGAATTTAACTTATAAGGGTGAGATTTGTCACACCATGAAAAAGGGCATCTCAAGACCAATCAATATGATGCTATGTTATCCTGTAATAAAAATAATATGTGTAAAGAGTAACCAGGTATCACAAAAGACAGACAATACAATGAACTCTGAGTGTACACTAGTGAAATACTACATATGTTAAAGAAAGAGACTAATTATTGTGTTATAACATTGACAACAACCTAGGCCTTGGACAGCGGCCATGTAAAATTGAATTTATCTATGTATTATATATATTAAAATTTGTTTGTTTTGTTATAGGAAGATAGTAATGTTATATGTTCAGATTGTGGAATGAACATAATAATTTCACAAAAATGTTTTGTTCTAAAAAATTGAATTTCAATGACAACAACCCAAGGTGAGAGTTGTATATTGTGTTACTTATTAGAGTTAATTTATTCAGAAACCAATCATAATTAGTATCACTAGATTCAGTTGAAAACAGAGAATCTAAATATAATAATGGCATGCAAATTGTGAGTACTAATGTAAAACTGTTTGATAAATACCAGAGTAATTTTTGAAATATCCTTAGTATGAAGAATAAGAAATTTGTTCTAAAAGCTTCGACGGAAGTTAAATTTGTTCCATGATGTTCCATTTATTTATTCTCGAACAATCTAGAAGGAATTTTTACACAAATATACCGGAAGTTTACAATCTCAATCAGCCTGACACAGTATAAAACAGAGACCAAATTCGACCCAGAAACACTTGAAGCTTAAACTCCAGAACAGATGCATCACCCACGACACTGATCAACGCAGCTGAGGTGAAACCGAGAGGCGAGAAATCGACACAAGACCCGAAGAAAGGCTTTTCCCGTACATTGACAAACAGACTGACATAACCTCTACAAGAATCTACGCCAATGTGTTGCTGAAATAGAGCAGCAACACGGCAAATGTTAATAGAAATTACGCAGCCAGAACGTCAACGGCCCAGGAGGGAACAAAACTTTAAATAGAGAACCAATTCTGCTGTGTTCGCAAAGACAAACTAACTTGACAATAACCACCTTAACGTAAACATACAAAAACAAAGCCTTTCTCTCGACTACATGGGAATCAGCGCTGTGACGGCCAATTTAGTAACCAACGCGGAGCAGCTGATTCGTAACGGCGGGGTTTGAACGAAAATCTACTGCCAAACGTTTTCACAAAAAGTGCGGAAATAGTAAACGATCGCAATTTTGACTTAAAATAGATTCAGTGCACACATGAAGAGGCGAGATTGAAAAACCACCCGAGAGGAGTGTCCAGTGCGAGATTAATTAACCATTGGAACGTGAGTTACCAAAATTAAAGTCATTTTTTACCTGGTTACCTTTGTCACACAGTTGTACTGCACACGCCACACACACCTTCAAATCACTTAATTTTTTTTGTAAGGCATCTCATTGATATGTCTTGGTAGTTCAAAGGAGTCACGTCCTGAGAGTAAAGATTTTTTCACGTATTAAACTCATGCTTTTCAACTGAGTAAAAAATTGAAAATACTAGCCGATACTTGATTGGATAAATAAAATTGTCAATAATAATAATAATAACTTGTAAATTTTTTTCTTTAGTAACTCTGCAATTGTATAATTTTTATGAATGTTAGTCCTTCAGACGATTTGTTTGTTTTTGAAGAATCATTAAACTTACCTGATTTTTTCAAGCTAAACTGACTTGTTTATATTTTTCATAGAAGTAAGATTTAAAAATTTTAATTTCTTTAATAATCACATTTTTTTCTTGGAACAAACAATTCCAAGTGGCGCTCACAAAAACATAGGATAAGTTGTGTTACAGGACTACATCACCGCAGAGGATCCAGTCAACAGTAAGTAACAAAAGTGCGCGGAGGTAACGCCCGACAGCATACAACACGAACAACACTTTTACACTACACCATTTTCTCATTTTGTTATAAATTGACGACTCCAACAGTGGGGGCTTAAAGGAGAGTATCCTAGAAATAGGTTACACCCCCCTTCTACTTATTAAAGTGTTATAACTTGGCAGCCCAACTAGTGAGGCTTGAAAAAGACGGAACAAGCCCGGCAACTACCAACAGATCAAAATGCCGCAACCAAAGGGAAAAATGGTGAAGAAGACTGTGGAACCCGAGTTAAGTGTGGAAGACGGAGAGGCAGTACAAATGGAGGAAACGGAATTAGGACCGCCCACACTAGAAATCGAAAGACCGGTACAAACGGCAGACGAATTAGAGGAGCAAACGGGAGAAGAACCCATACAAACGGTAGAACAAGCAGAAAAACCCGAACCAGAAAAAATAACAGGGAGTGTTGACGTGAATATATTAATGATGATGCTCCAAAAAATGGATGAAACAAACAAAAATATAGAATCCCTGAATAAAAACAGACAGGAAGATAAGGAAGAGAATAATAAAAATAGACGGGAAGATAAGGAGGAAATAATAAAATCCCTGAAGGAGGATATGAACAAAAATACAGAATCCCTGAAGGAGGAGAATAATAAAAATAGACTGGAAGATAAGGAGAAATTAGACAAAAACATAGAATCTTTAAGGGAGGATATAACAGAGAAAATAAATGACAATGGGAAAAAACTAGAGCTATTTCAGGAGGAGAATAAAAAATGTATAGAGTCCCTGAAAAAAGAAATTAGCATAAAGTACGAAACAGTAAACAAAAGGATTGATGATAATAAGATCGATAGTGACAGGAAGGTCGAAAATATGGAGAAACAGTTGGAAAGGTTACAGGAGGGGAACAATACACGTTTCGAAAATATAGAGGAACAAACAGTAGAGACCAAACAAGATGTTAGAAATCTCGAAAACATGGTAAGGCAGAACCAAGACGCCATCATGCAGGAGGTGGGAGAAGTCCAGAAAGACGTTAGCGAGAGGATGCAGAGAACATACGACATCGCTAACAGGCTGGACGAACAAATAAAAACTAACAAAAATAGCATACTGGAAATAGACCAGAGAGAGAAAAACCTGCAGGAAAGATTAGAGGCGCTGAGAGACACACCTATACTAAATGCTCATACGTGTCATGGTGAAAACAGGGAAGTAATCAACTTCCAAAACTATCGACGAAACCCAATGGAATTTTTAGAAAGAATGGAAGAGTTTATTGGGAGAAATAGAGAAACAAGGTGGGACAGGATAAGAGAGATGCTTGACGAGACGTTTAAAAACACTAGGGATAACTGGTGGATAGCGGTACGACCCGAAATAACGAATTTAGCCGAGTTTAAACGCCAGTTTAAGGAGAAGTATTGGTCGGAGACTGCACAAAACAGGGTAAGAATGGACATATTCTATGGCAAATACGACGCGTCCAATGGACAGTCCCCGACGTCTTATTTCATAGGAAAGGTATGTTTGGCACGGAAGTTGATACCGCCAATCCCGGAGGAATGTTTGGTAAGGCAGTTAGCTGGACATTACAGCTATGGTATCAAAGATGCCCAATTATGCCAACAGCTCAGCAAAATAGCCGATCTGGCCAAATTATTAGAAAATTGAGAATCCACTGGAAGGTTCCAGGATTACCAACCCCCCAATCGTAAGGTAGAATACAATAACAACAATAACGGACCAAACCGGAATGGAGGTGGAAACGGTAACAACCTGAACACAAATAGTCAGAATAATAATACCCCACCAAATGGCCGAACTAATAACACTCAGGGTCCAAATAACCGCAACTATACGGGACCAAACAGAGGTAATGACCCCGAGAATAATTACGGTAGGAACTACCACCAGGGAAACAGTTACCGCGGGAATAACTATAGGGGAAATAATTACGGTCAACGTAATAATTATCGTAACGGGGGCGACCAAGGAGGAGGCGATAGGAGAAACCAAAATGAATATAGGCCCCAGGTAAACTATACATTGGCCAATAACCAACGACCATATCCACCCAATGTACCCACTTACATGTTTTACCCACAACAGGCGCCAGGTAACCCGGGTAATACATCGAATAGCCCACCTATTAATGGTAATCCCGAGGTCAGGCAGGAAACACAGACGGGTCAGCAACCCAGTGTTCCGGGAGACCGGGCCAATGAGACCGTGGCTCATTTAAATTAAACGCGGCAGTGGAAAAGGATATGGGGTGACTAGTTACGAACATAGACAGGACAAAGACGGGACTATGATATTAAGAATAAATAATTATCTTAAGGATATTAGAGAGGAGTTATTAGAAGAGGGTGACAATATCGTTAAAAATAGTAACCAAGGGAATAATAGTATCGTGCAGATCAAAGCAAATATCAATGGCATAGAAGCAATATTACTCATTGACACGGGGTAAAATGTATCACTTATCGATAGTGTTGAGTTAGAGAGGATCAAACAAAATAGTAATTTACCAATACCCAATCTGCCTATAAATAACATCATTCTAGTCGGAGCAACGGGGAGGCAAAATAAATCAATAAAGAAACAGGTGTCATTAGAGATGACTAGTAATGGGGTAACGATACCAATAGGGTTATTAGTGGCGAATAATTTACCCATGAGTATCCTAATAGGCTGCGATATACTTAGGCCATACAATGCAGTAATAGATTTGGAAGGTAAGGTGATAACTTTAAAAACTAACAAGGGAATTTGGACCAATAATTTAATCGATGTCCAAGGAAATGGTACAGACAATTCACCTTATCAAGCGATAGTGAACCATTATTATTGTGCCGATCGTCCAATAAACATGCCTTTATATCAGGAGGAAAACCCAGAGTTGTGGTTAGAAAAATTAGAAGAAATACGGGATTTCCAAAGGACGAAAGCAAGGGGCCTGATCAGCGAAACACAGGCGGAACAATTAATCAAGGTATACAACAATTATAAACACATATTCTCAAACGCTCCAGGTAAAGCCAGAGATTATCAATGCACCATAAAATTCAAAACTGCGGTGGAATTTAACAGGAAATCGTACCCGATCGCCTACTCGCTAAAGAACGAAGTCAGGGAAGAATTAAACAGGATGATAGAGGACGACATAATCGAGTATAGTCATTCGCCCTTTACCAGCCCAATCATAGCTGTGCCAAAAAAGAACGGAAAGGTACGTATATGTCTCGATGCTAGGGAGATCAACAAGATGATTGTTAACGACCGCACATCACCTAGGGAGATAGAGGAGATATTGAAAAATTTTCACGGAACCAAATATATAAGCTCATGGGATACCGTATGCGGTTACTGGCAGGTAGAACTCCACCCTGATAGTAGGAAATATATGGCATTCATATTCGAGGGCAGAAACTATCAGTTTAAGCGGTTACCTTTTGGCTTAATAAATTCTGTGGCGGTGTTTGTAAAGATAATGGACAGAATATTGGGGCAGGAAGTACTGAAGTTTACGACAGTATACGTCGACGACCTACTGGTGACTTCAGCGAATTGGGACGACCATTGTAATAGGGTTGAACAGGTGTTAGAGAAACTATCAGAGAATAATATCACCCTCAAATTAGACAAGTCCCAATTCATTGCAAATGAGGTGAAGTTTTTAGGCTTTAATCTAACAGAACAAGGGATTACTCCATCCAAAGAGAAGGTAGAGGCCATACAGAAGTTCCCCACCCCAAAGAATAGGAAACAGCTGCAGTCATTTTTAGGAATCTGTAACTATTACAGAAAGTTTCGGTCCAATTACTCAGAACTAACTGCCAGGTTCCAAAAACAGTTATCAGCTAAAGACAAATGGACTTGGGGACCAGAGCAAGATGGAGTGCTCAATCTCATAAAGGAAAAGTTTTTAGAAACAGTAATGTTGCATCATCCCGACTTTACAAAACCATTTTTTCTAAACTGCGATGCCAGTAACGTGAGTTTAGGTGCAGCCCTATATCAGGAAAATCAGGACGGTAACCATTTAGTAATTAGCTTTGCTAGCCGCGTGCTGAACAGTTGCGAACGAAACTACAATACTACCGAAAAAGAATTGTTGAGTGTAGTTTTCGCATGCGGTAAATTTAGGACATATATATTAGGGTACCCCATAACAGTTAGAAGCGACCACAAATCTATATCATTTTTAAAGCATTGTAAGCTGAACCACGGAAGGCTGACGAGATGGGTTTTGGCCTTGCAAGAATATAATATCACATGGGAATATATACCCGGCAAACAGAACGTAGCAGCCGACGTCCTATCTCGCGTCAATATACCAGACCAAACCTTCTACGGCGAAAAGGAACAATTAGCAAAGGTTTACCACATTATTAAGAGCAGGGAAGATTTAAAAAATATTTTAAACGATATAAAGTCACAACAGGAGGCCGATCCAAAATTAGGAGATATTAGGAAAAGGGTACAGGAAGGCGATGAGGTCATAAATAGATATTACTGTATACACGACACTTTGTTTATAAGGAATACCCCGCACCAAGAGAATTGGAAATTAGTAATTCCACCAGCGATAGAGAGACCGCTAATAATCGACTATCACGACAGGTACGGACATATGGGTGCCCTCAAAGTAAGGAAGGCATTGGAAGAGCAAACATACATCAAAGGGATGAATAAGAAGGTGCAACTTGCGATACGGTCGTGCGATATTTGTCAAAAAGTAAAGTGTGATAACGAGAGAAAAGAAGGGATCATGATACCCATACCATCCACCGAAAAATTGGAAAAGGTATTTCTCGATATCTGCGGACCATTTCCACGCAGCGGTTGGAGACACCGATATAAATTTATCGTAATCATCTTCGACCATTTTAGCAAATATACCAAGCTATACCCAATAACTAGGGCAACGACCAGGAAGATAATAGACATCGTTATAGAGCGATATATAATGGAGGTAGGCCGACCACATTCTATAATTACGGACCACGGTACCCAGTTTAGGGGAAAACTTTGGAAGGAAAACCTGGGAGAACACGGAATAAAAACGTACAAGACGTCTGTATATCACCCGAATAGTAACCCAGCCGAGAGAATGTTAAGGGAAGTAGGACGGTTACTGAGAACCTACTGCCATAACGAACAGAAAAGATGGCATGAATACGTAGCATCAACCGAGGATTTTCTCAATTTCTCATATCACAATACCATCGAGGTGTCGCCATACACAGTTATGTTCGAAAGACCCCCACCACGAGAGATAAAAGAGATTATTAGTTTTCCCGACGAACCGGCATACCAATTTGAAAGAACCAAATTTTATAACAAGGTGTTAGAAAAAACGGAACAGCAGCGGAAAAAATATGTCAAATCACAGCCCAAGGCAATTAAATATGAGGTAGGAGAAAGGGTGTTAGTTAAAAATAGAGAATTGCCCAGTGCTATACAAGGCATAACGAGGAAATTGCTACTCTTATATACAGGACCTTTCACGATCACCAGAGACAATAAAAACAATACCTACGAGGTAACTGACACGGTTAGTAACAAAGTATAAGGTACGTATAACCAAACATCATTGAAAAAGTACCATGACCAAAAACCCAAGTCAAATACAGCATCATTGAGAAGGTACCTTGACTAAACATATTAACGTGAATTTTCTAATTTACCCGTACTTATAGAAGGAGAGAGATTATTATTAATAAATATTACGAGATGGACACATTAAAGAAAGAAAAAAGGAGAAATACTGTCATATATTTGATAATCCATGGAAATGATAAATGAAAAAAAAAAGGAAAACAGTGTGTTACATAAGGAGGTAATGATGAATATAAATATAGCTATTAACATTGAATGATTTTAAACGATAATTTTACCTGCGGAGAACGATATATTAATATAAATGTGAATTAAACAGAAGAGTTTAAGAAAGGGAATTTATGTGTAGGCGCCTATGAACTTTGAATATTATATTTTTTTTATTATTATTATTATTGCGAAGGTGCAATTATTATTTTCTGGACAGGGATGTGTTGCCTCTGATTTCAGTAGTTATAGATAGGGAAGGGCAGAGAATGTATGCCATAGCGAGCCACTCTGACTCCCAACCCTCTATGAAAGTTAGGGAATTGATAGGGAATTATATCAAAGATTAATTAATTAACATGAAGCTAAAAAGGAAAGGAATAGGTGATACGACAAAGAACGAACTAGGAATATTGAGTTGGATTAATATATTAAAGGAGTTGTACAGGAATTTAATTATAAGATAAAAGAATGAAATACAAAGAAGCTAATAAAAGGTTAATATAGAGATGATAATTTCATCAAAACCAAAGATATGTTTTTCAAAAATTATCAACTTTAACGGAAAGGCATATGTAACGTCACAGAACGTTCCATAAAGGAAACCAATTACATAGCAATTTATCATAAGAGGAAAGTGAGGTGAACAGTATCGAACCCAAGTAGTCCTAAAAAATTGTGTAATATTGTCTAATAATTATTACTACTAACATGAAAAACGACCAAACTATGACTATGACACAAACCCCAAATATATTATTAAAGTGAATAACAGTGAAAAAACCAAATGAGAGAGAGAAATAATATCAGGATCAACCAAAATGAAGTCATTAATTATTAAGTCTGAATAAAGTATTAAGAACTATTTATTGTGAATGAATGGACATGATCCACTATTATATTATGTAATGTAAATAAAATAAATGTATTAAATGACTTAAATACATTATAAGAAAGAATCTAAGTTAAAATAAAAATCATATATTTGTTATGACAAAAAATATTAATGTGTTGGATTTGAGACCAAACACTCAGATTTCATGTAAAAATTAATTATTATCAAATTGAAATAAAAACTATATGCAATTGTCAAGCAGACAAAAGTGAACAATTTATCTTAAACAAAAAAAGCTGTCAAATGAATACAAATCAGTCAAAATAACCACAAACTGTATTAACTAAAAACATGTGGTAGGCATATAATATTGTATGATTTATGGATTTAATGTTGCCAAAATGCAACCGAATTGCATTAGAAAGTTGAAATATAATATAAAGCGACTATACTAATATATTTGACTAACTTTAACATTGTAATAGTCAAGTTAGCAAAATATTTACCTATACCATGTATGGCTGGAGCCAATCAACCAGTACAAAAAATAGTCATATCTGGCTAAATATTTACAAAATGTTGACAAAAATAAAATGGAATGGTACAATACTTCAGTATACCTTAAAAACGAACAAACCCAGTTGAAAATAAGATCAATTATGAAAGAATTTAACTTATAAGGGTGAGATTTGTCACACCATGAAAAAGGGCATCTCAAGACCAATCAATATGATGCTATGTTATCCTGTAATAAAAATAATATGTGTAAAGAGTAACCAGGTATCACAAACGACAGACAATATAATAAACTCTCAGTGTACACTAGTGAAATACTACATATGTTAAAGAAAGAGACTAATTATTGTGTTATAACATTGACAACAACCTAGGCCTTGGACAGGGGCCATGTAAAATTGAATTTATCTATGTATTATATATATTAAAATTTGTTTGTTTTGTTATAGGAAGATAGTAATGTTATATGTTCAAATTGTGGAAGGAACATAATAGTTTCACAACAATTTTTTGTTCTAAAAAATTGAATTTCAATGACAACAACCCAAGGTGAGAGTTGTATATTGTGTTACTTATTAGAGTTAATTTATTCAGAAACCAATCATAATTAGTATCACTAGATTCAGTTGAAAACAGAGAATCTAAATGTAATAATGGCATGCAAATTGTGAGTACTAATGTAAAACTGTTTGATAAATACCAGAGTAATTTTTGAAATATCCTTAGTATGAAGAATAAGAAATTTGTTCTAAAAGCTTCGACGGAAGTTAAATTTGTTCCATGATGTTCCATTTATTTATTCTCGAACAATCTAGAAGGAATTTTTACACAAATATACCGGAAGTTTACAATCTCAATCAGCCTGACACAGTATAAAACAGAGACCAAATTCGACCCAGAAACACTTGAAGCTTAAACTCCAGAACAGATGCATCACCCACGACACTGATCAACGCAGCTGAGGTGAAACCGAGAGGCGAGAAATCGACACAAGACCCGAAGAAAGGCTTTTCCCGTACATTGACAAACAGACTGACATAACCTCTACAAGAATCTACGCCAATGTGTTGCTGAAATAGAGCAGCAACACGGCAAATGTTAATAGAAATTACGCAGCCAGAACGTCAACGGCCCAGGAGGGAACAAAACTTTAAATAGAGAACCAATTCTGCTGTGTTCGCAAAGACAAACTAACTTGACAATAACCACCTTAACGTAAACATACAAAAACAAAACCTTTCTCTCGACTACATGGGAATCAGCGCTGTGACGGCCAATTTAGTAACCAACGCGGAGCAGCTGATTCATAACGGCGGGGTTTGAACGAAAATCTACTGCCAAACGTTTTCAAAAAAAGTGCGGAAATAGTAAACGATCGCAATTTTGACTTAAAATAGATTCAGTGCACACATGAAGAGGCGAGATTGAAAAACCACCCGAGAGGAGTGTCCAGTGCGAGATTAATTAACCATTGGAACGTGAGTTACCAAAATTAAAGTCATTTTTTACCTGGTTACCTTTGTCACACAGTTGTACTGCACACGCCACACACACCTTCAAATCACTTAATTTTTCTTGTAAGGCATCTCATTGATATGTCTTGGTAGTTCAAAGGAGTCACGTCCTGAGAGTAAAGATTTTTTCACGTATTAAACTCATGCTTTTCAACTGAGTAAAAAATTGAAAATACTAGCCGATACTTGATAGGATAAATAAAATTGTCAATAATAATAATAATAACTTGTGAATTTTTTTCTTTAGTAACTCTGCAGTTGTATAATTTTTATGAATGTTAGTCCTTCAGACGATTTGTTTGTTTTTGAAGAATCATTAAACTTACCTGATTTTTTCAAGCTAAACTGACTTGTTTATATTTTTCATAGAAGTAAGATTTAAAAATTTTAATTTCTTTAATAATCTCATTTTATTCTTGGAACAAACGATTGCAAGTGGCGCCCACAAAAACATAGTATTAAGCTGTGTTACAGGACTACATCACCGCAGAGGATCCAGTCAACAGTAAGTAACAAAAGTGCGCGGAGGTAACGCCCGGCAGCATACAACACGAACAACACTTTTACACTACACCATTTTCTCATTTTGTTATAAATTGACGACTCCAACAGTGGGGGCTTAAAGGAGAGTATCCTAGAAATAGGTTACACCCCCTTCTACTTATTTTATCGATCTCAAAGAGTGTTATAACTTGTATTTGTCAATTGGAGAACGTTGTAGTACTTTTGTGTTAGGAAAAATTACGATCGTTAGACAGTATTGTTTAATTACCAATCGCGTCCGGTGCGTCAGTCACTACACGTGTAACAGTACATTATTGGTCTGACAATGGATAAAATTATTAAGAAAGAGTAAACAAAAATTAACAAATCAATAAATTTAGGAGTAATATTTGAACACGTTGAAATACGTTTAAAGAAAACAACTAATTGTGTATAAATTAAAATGCAATAAAATAGTGTAAATAAGAGTTTAAATGACTGAATATATTGTTACGACGGTCTCACTGTTCGTCGTATAGTACAGTGGAAACCAAATACAAGACACCAATTAAGTCAATAAAAACCAGCTTTAATTATCACAATTAACAGTTTGTAATCAACAAGTTATTCTTGTACAATAATTCAAGTTAATCTGTCCACTAAAATAATAATGTCAACTATAAAGAATTCTGCACTATAATCAGTATAATCACTTTTACTAATACACCACTTGAAACGCACTGTGTAAATCGACCAACAATAACTCCGAACCGCACTGGAATAAATCGCCACTCCTACTGAAACTAAGCGTCGCTGATTGCTTGTATTTATACCCCACTGAGATTCCAGAATAATCCATAAGACGCGTCAGCACTACTAGAAAACACTAGAGAGTAATTGCTTGCGGCCTTGCACACAGTGCGCGCGACCGGTGAAGTCTGGAACAGTCTCGTTAACACATGTAAAGAATCACGTAGGCACACAACATTACAGCTGGGTCTGCAGGGATAGCCGAGAAACACGTAGAAGTTCTGTAATGGCATAACAATATTTTAATAAACAAAGAATTGGGAGAGAAAACTTTCGGTTTTTAATGTGTCTTTGACTGAGCACAGAAAGTAAACAACTGAATAAATTCAGTAAACGTAGTTGGTTTGTCAGTCTTGTTTTGCACATAAGAGGTTCCGTCATCGTTAGGGGGGATGAGATCTTAGTTTACAACATTGAATGTGGAGAGATACGGAGAATGAAGTGATTGTTTAAAAGTGATATAACAAAAGTAGAGAGACAGAGGAGAGAGAGAAACAGACAGTCAGACAGAGACAGAGATAGACAGATAGACAGACAGAGACACAGAGTACGCTACAGAACTCGAGCTAATACGAAAACAGTGATTTCCATGCATTTTTATGTGGCCCGCGAACTGAACTTGGTAAAGAATTTAATAACAATTATATTTATATTAGTATTTATGTAAATATAAAACGTTTAACACTATACAAACCAATTTATAAGTAGAAAAGTAAATAATAATAAAATTATCCAGCAACTTCAATATGTTCATGTGTACAAAGGTGCGGACGTATTTTCAGATAATTATCTCCTTATTGGTGAGATTATCATGCTTGGTCGACGGAACAGAAAGAAACCTGCTATCAAGTCAAATGAGGAGGTATTTAAAATTATTCTACTACAGGATGAAAATATTAAAATCATTTACCAAAATCGTTTAAATCAGCAGTTACAGCAAGTGGAAACTTGAATTTTTTTATTAATATGAAATATTTTAACATCTAACTTCTACGCATAGATTTTGTTTACCTTCAAAGAACTAAAAGATAACGTTTTACTAATAAAACTCAGTGGCGTAGCTAGGCTTTCTGGCGCCCGGGGCAAGGAGGTCGTCGGTCGCCTCACCTTCACAATTAAAGGGGGAGAAGAGCAAAATTGAAGGCTCATCCAGTGAACAAAGTACTTAATAAATGCAAATCTGTAGATTTTTGTATGAAAGCACGTGCAGCAAACGTCTTAACAATACTTGTTAAGTCAAAATTAAGAAATTACACATTCATTATAATATTACCGATACTCAGTTTGTATACATTTTTGTTATTAAAAAATGTAGACTATAAAAATGTAGTAATATACAAAATTTATAACGTAAAAATGTTCTAATATACATGAAAATTCCTTGTAGGTCTAAAGCGCATCGTCAAATCAATATTCTAAAGGAACATAAAGTTAAACAAAAAATTGTATTGAAACTAATAAAATAAATCATTTACCATTACAGGTTAATGGTAAACACTATTAAATAAACACTTAGTATTTAATTCAAGTGGAAGAAAGGGTCTTAGATTGTTGAACGATGAAGTTGCTAAAGCAAAAAAAAAAAGAAAAGGCCGTAGTACATATAAGGCTATCTACTACTAAATACGGAAGAAGCTAGAGACATCTATAAAGAAAAAAAGAAACATACTTAATGATTTAGTGAAAAGGTACATGATGAATCATAGAGTCTGTTTATAGGGAGCATTGAACATAATGTACATGGAAGAAAACTTGTAGCCTATGAAATGCTAAAAGCCGTGAATAAAAATGAAAATGATACAGCAGATTTAAACATCATTCTCGCACATAAGTGGATAGATCATTATAAGGCTCTGTGGTATAACCATGAATTAAAAGCAAAGCATAGTAATATAGAAACCAACAACGTTGTTACTTACGAGGGAGACTTAATAACAATGGACGAGCTTGAAGAAGCCCTTTGGAAGAACTAAAAATAAAAAATCAACACCACAAAATGGGTTGAAAGCTGAATTGTCTCAAGTATGGAGGTACCTTGCTTAAACTTTGTTTATTATTACATTTATGTGCGTTGGAAAAGACAACAGGTATTGTACGATTGGCTAACTGCTCGAGTGGCTTCTATTTGTTAAAAACGGAATGACCGTAATAACTATCTATAGGGGAATATGTTTGGTTGATACTGTCTATAAAATTTATGCAAGGATCAAAAACCAACGTCTGCAGACTATTTCGAAGCATCTTATTTTGGAAGAACAAAACGGTTTCAGGAAGAGTAGATTTTGTCAGATAATACTTATATTATTACAAAAGTCATTGAGAAGCATCGTGAGTTTAGTAAAGGAACGCATGTAGTTTTCTTTGTCTTTGAGGACTTTGATAGAGTAGACAGAAATTTGCTGTGACAAGTACTAGCAGAACGAGGATACCAGCAACAATTTATAAGAACCATACAATATATGCATAATGGAATAAAAATAGCTATTAAAAATAATTGTAGGGTATCTCAACAAATATCTGTCAAACAAGGTGTTAGACAAGGATGCAGTATATCACCTACTCTTTTTAACATTTATATCGACGATTTAGTAATGAAATGGAAACATCTAGTAAACCCTGCTATTAAGATATCACGAGACAGATATCTGAATGGGCTGTTGTTTGCTGACGACTTGGTTGTAATTCAAAATACAGAATTCCTTTTACAAAATCTGTTTTTAAGCTTTATCAGAAGCTCTGCATTGTACGATTTGCAAACGTACAATATGAAAATCTCTACTACAAAAACAAAAGCATTTCAAGGCAAGAAACCAATAAAAACAAAAATAATTATTAATGATGAAATTATAAAACATATAGGCTAAGCCATTTTAAATATTTGGGAAATGATATTGGGTATGACCAGAATTATGATGTTGATGTTAAGTTGGGTAAGTTCCAGACGATCTGTGAGACAGACAATCGTATTTATATAAGCAAGTTACGTCGAGATACAAAATTGAAGCCTTACAAAGTAATGGCAGTCCCTGTACTGTCCTATGGGTGTAAAGTATGAACGACAACGAAGAAACAAGAAATTAAAATACAGGCTTCAGAAATGACGTTCTTATGAAGAGTTCAAAGGTGTTACAAACTTGGGCGCATAAAGAATAGGGTTATAAGAGAAGAATTACAAGTTTTTAACTTGAATGAAAGACTAAAATATTTAAAGACTAAGTGGAAAAAACACTTAGAAAGAACGCAGATTCAAGACTGGCCAAACGAGTCTGGAAATATAAACCTGTAGGACACAGATGTATGGGTAGACCCTGGAAGAGATGGAAGGAGGATTTTTGAAGGCGGGAAGGCAGCACTTTGTCTATGCTGTGATGTGAAGATGACGATGCGATGATGATAAAATGTTTAATATCTTCCTTTCATCTCCATTATTATACTGAAATAACAAACGTTCCAACTTTCAAGATACAATCTGTAATAAGATATCAAAATATACAAATTACCGCATTATTTACCTATAATTAAATACTCCTTTTTTATTTTTAAAATATTTGTCGAAAAGTGACCGATTATGGAGCCGCCCACCAGTAGGTTCATGAGGTCAATTTTGGCCCTCGTCCGCTTTAATCCTGAAAACCAGTAATTTACTTTTCCAAAATTTACTTTCTGAATTTACTTAAAAAACATTGGTCAAACTATTGGTTGGGACATTATACTGGTGATAGCTTAAGATTTTAAATGTTTGTCTCCACTCTCCCAACGTACGTAAATATAGTAAGAAACGGATGTTTGTTTGTTGGCAAATAACCTGGTGATGTATCATAAACTTCGAAATGCAGGAAAGCACGTAGAACGAGCCGGTTAAATTTATTTAAACGCCTCCGAGGTCAATACAATTAGAGGCTTATCGTTTCGCTCAAAGTCTGTAATTTGTGTTCACTCCAGACAACGCTACTCATATGTATCCATTTGTCAGCCCTTGAGCCTAGCTATACCGAACCAAATATTCGACCTTACGGCTCCCCGTACCGGCAATTTGCATCCCAGTGAACGTGTAAACACACGTAATATGAGTCGGGCGCTGAGCGTTCGCTCTTTACATGGAGTTTATGCTATTATTGTCTACGCGTCCACTCTGTACGATGCAACTCAAGACAAAAATCTTACTGGTGAATGTTAAAAGAGATATTGCAGTTATAATGAACTTCATTATTTAATGGACCCTATTAAAATGGGGTTTAATAAACAAGTTTGGGGAATAAAGTCGTCAGTACTTAAAAAAAGCAAGGGCTTAATTTACACAAAAGCAAAGTTTTCTCGTTTTTTCCTATGGCATAAAGTTACGAGAAAAAACGTACGTATTTTCATAATTTGTTTGTGTATATTTAAACACATTTTTCAACTCCCAGGGCATAAGGCAAGCATTATTTGATTTGAATCTTTCTTTGATATTATTTTTAGCAATAAATTATGTTAGTGTATATGATATATACATAGTAGTCTAAATGGTTGTTTCTAATAAAAATATAAAATTTCTGAAACTTAGTTTATTTTTAATTTTCTATTACTTGTTAATATAGACTCTGCACTTGAGAATGCTTTTTCAGTTTTTCACAGGTTTCCTCGTAATTTTTTCCACACCTGCATGAATACAAATAGTAATAAACGTGTCATTACTCAAACAAAAATAAAAACTCTTAATACGGTACAATACTGTGTCATGGAAAAATTCAAGTTTCTATATTTCAGCAGGAGAAAAAATATTCATGATGGACACCGATATTTAAAAGTACAACAGCAAGAAGTACTGCTCTGTAAGAAAAGTATCCGGAATTTGTAAATAAACACAAACTATTTATTTATTCATCAAACTTTATTTTGACGCCTTCTAAATACGCCGCATCTGAGGCAATACACTTTTGCGAACGCTTCTCCCAGTCTTCAAAACACTTTTCAAACGCTGAAGAAGGTGTAGCCATCAGCTCCTTCTGCGAATTCTCTTTTATGGCTTCAATAGAATCAAAACGCCCTCCGAAAACTTCACTCTAGGTAATAGAAAAAAGTCACACGGACCCATATCTGGTGAGTACGGTGCTTGATCAATAAAATTTGTTGTTTTTGGCCAAAAATTCGCGTACGAAGATCGATGTGTGCGACGGTGCACTATCGTGGTTCAATATCCACGAATTGATTTTCCACAAAGCTGGCCATTACCGACGAATATTTTCATGCAAACGCTTCATGACGCTTAAATAATATTCTTTATTGGCCGTTTTTCTATCCAGAAAGAATTCAGAATGAAGAAAACCACGATAATCGAAGAAAACCATGAGCAAGACATTGATTTTGTGCGACTTTAACGCGATTTTTTAGGTTTCGGTTCGTTTTTAAAGCGATATTCCGAAGCTTGTTGACTTGTTTGCATGTCGTACTCAGAACCCTATGTTTCATTGTCAGTTGCGATACCTTTCATAAAGTTAGAGTTACTAGAAGCTCACGAAATTACTTTTCCAATGTTCTTTTGCAACACTTTTCCGACGTTCAGCTCTTTCAGAAAAGTCGTGCACTGACGCGTCTCATGCCCAACACGTCAGTAAAAATATTATGGCCGGACATATGAGATATATCTAGCTCATGAGCCACCTCTCTAACACTCGGGTGATTCTTCATGATTTAATTCAATAGTGGGTCCAG
Source organism: Magicicada septendecula (assembly GCA_034769895.1). NCBI lineage: Eukaryota > Metazoa > Arthropoda > Insecta > Hemiptera > Cicadidae > Magicicada > Magicicada septendecula. The sequence goes on along the minus strand of CM068369.1, from coordinate 284,187,547 downwards.
AGCTAACTTATTTCTTTCTTTATTCGATAATTTTTTACTACACTTTTGGACTTTGCTTTTATTAGTTTTAGTAAATCTCCGTTTATGAGCAATGTTTGTAGTTCCCGGGGAAATAGCACTTGTGACCTGCAAAATAAAACAAATTACTATTTAGCCTAAATTCAAAGATAAATTTAAGCTGTTACCCATACGGAACATTTTAAAATATTGTGGCTAATGAATAATTAAATTTACATAATTGACATGACAACCCTTCAGTGTTTTAATTATTTAGATTAACTATTTGAACAGAAACTAACTGACCGTACTTCTGTTCGAAAAAAATATTTTAGTTGTGTAATAAATGACAGAATTTTACTAAAAATTGCAAAAATAAATACAACAGATATAAAAACTCTATCATATATTCTTATCAATAAAGAATATATATGGAGTTAAGGAGGAGTAAGGAGTTAAAGTCAAAAACACGTAATCATGAAAAACAGACCCTACCTTTTGTGGAGCGCATGTAAGTTTGAAATTTTACACTTCTTAGTTTGTTTTTACTTTTCTGTGTAAATTTTCAAGAAGACAACGGATTGCGTAACCCCGACCAGTTCGGTTAAACGCTTTACTAATAATTAGAAAAAAATCCAAAATGTATAATATGTTCCAGCACCTCGCGGGACAGAACTCTTTAAATATGCTGTTTAAAAATATTCTTAAAATTAATATTAGTTAACATTAACCAATAATTCATTATTGATTTGAACGTGCGCGCCATGTTAGTCTTTGGGTTCACGTACGTGTGCCTGATTAATTTACACTTGTAATGAAATGCTTTTACCTAAGTAGAGTATTATATTATAATATAATTTAAAATATTATATAATCTAGTTACATACTATTTTACTTATTTATATGCACCTGATACTGATATAATAGTTTCATTTATATACCTTTAATGTTGGCCTAGACGTTGTAGGCAAGTTCATTGCATCTACTATGGTTGTAATTCTTCTCATTTCATTTCGAACAAAGTCTGCTTGTTCGAGGCTTGTAACGCATCTCGTCAGAGATTAAAATTCTTGAATAAGTTTTATCTTTTCTTTTTCTAGGCTTAAATTGAATTCCACTGGTTTACTGATTTGTTTTAAAATTTCCTCTTGTACTGGCTCTTTTCTCAGTTTGTAATCAATGGTAAGTTGACCTTGGGTTTTGTCTGAGTCTGTCTCTTCGGTGCAAGAATTACCAGCTTTTATTTCTGTTTTCCCATCGCATGTATGTGTTTGCACATATTATTTCTGATAGAGTTATCCATACATGTAGAAACAAATTCACGAAATGAATCACAGTGCAAGCATTGCAGTGGCAGGTATTACAGACTCTAAGACGTTTAACAGTATACAACTCCGTTTTTTCTAACGAAAGTACTTGTCACTTGTCTTTGGTTTTTATCACTTGGTCACTCTCAAAAATAAAACTTCGACTATGATTTTTCCTCAGTACCTCTAATTTACGCACGAGTAAATATCTGCCGCTTTTCATTTTTGTTAATAAATTGAACAGCTTGTCTCTGAGGAGGAGCATTTTATCTAAGCGGCGAACATTTTTACCTCTTAGGTAACAATATTTGAGCACTTTGTTAAAATTTTCAGATGACATGTTTTTGTTCACATTAATGTATTGTTAGTCAGTATGTAGTAAAAGAAAACTATGTTATCCTGTGTGTGTCGTTCAAAATGTTTTTCCACCTCCGACTTCAGTTACAGACGCAATCCGTCCCTCTCTTTGATTCGTCATCTTTCTCGGCGTACGCGTATTACAACGAGTAAAAGTATGTTTGTCGCGCACATGTCACGAAAAGGATAAACTGTTTTTCAAACGATATTTGTGATTATCGTAAAAGTACTGTATTGTAAATTTCAAAAGCAAATGTTGATTTACAATGTTAAAAATTTATAAAGCATTGAAGAAATACTGCACCCTTTACTTTTCCTGATGAGTGTTCGAAATAAGCACAGGACTAATACATGAATAAACATATACATACAATGTAGGGGTTCACAGCTTAAGACCAATAAGGCCACTTAGTTTCACTTATAGAACATCTTTGACGATAACTTGTTGACATTTTAGTCAGAAAATCAATATGCCTTGCTTGCAGAATTTCAGAGCTGATACACCGATAAATTACTACAATCTCAGTCATCAACACGACGTGTCAAATAATTAAAAAAAATACATACTAGGGCTGTTCCGACATCCATTGTTTCCTCAGAATTTTTGTCGTTGCATTTATCGGTCATTTTGCTAGATATTATATAAAAATGATAAAGGCTGGCCGTTTGTCTACCCCTATGTCTGCGCTCTCTGGCAGTCACTGCCAGAGTCTGTCTCACTCGTACACTGTCTGTTTATTGCAAGCTTACGTTTTGTCGCAATATGGAGCTGATTTCTTTTTTTACAACTGTCTGCTCGATATTTTGTCCTTATTTCCCTATAGGAATGTTAGCAATTAAATTAACAACAATGAGGTCAAGTACTGAATATAAAGATAAAGGATTTAGTTTAGTGTTGTGTTCGAGGCTGAAACGTTTAAGAGATATATATGTGTGATACGGAGAAGGCTGCGGCGATATTGATAAGAGGAAATAGCGATGCAATATTACTGAGTAATTTAATGAGAGTAAAACCGTTATCGCTTTCTAAGGCGGCAATTTAGAACGTTTAAGACAATATTCAAGCCAACGGCATTATATGTCTATATAACACGAGTAACGTACAAGAATATGCGGAGATTCTAGGAGGATGGTCACGAAGCTGCAAAGAATGTTAACGAAAACAGGCAACGGTTATTTAAGAAAAGCATATGTGAAGATATAAAATACCTACAAGAATCGAAAATAGTTTTGCAATAGAGACAATAAGACTGTAGTAACCGGGTCATTTAGAGAGGATAGCGAAGGAAGATACGATTAAACTAGTTCTGTCGATTTTAACGGCGTATCTGAAGGAAAGAGAAAGGACGATTTGTACTCTAAACAATGCAGAATACTACAATCTAGTTTCAACATCTAACTCGTATAGAAGTGTTTGCAGGAGTTTATGTACATAGTCGCGTTTCTCTTGGATTTTAATTTACCGTATGACATTAGTTCTCCATGCTTGAAGGACATGCCATGTACAAAAAATCCTTTGTTCTGGAGCACCCATTATTTGTTTCCACGCTGAGGAAAAGGTCTCCTCCATGTCAGACATAAACACTTTTGGTGTAATGCTTCCTGCAGTGGTTTTAGATTCGTAGAATTTTGAGACGATACATTCATCACCTCTATTTGTGAACATAGACGCAGTTTAAAACCTTTCCTAGTGTCATCCAGAGTCAATAATGTATACAATTGAAAATCGTAGCTGTTAAGGCCGTGTATGTTGTTTATGCAGATAGTGTCATGCCCGTATTTCTGTAACATGGTCTTTTGAGCCTCAGTCATAAATATTCGTAAAAAAACTTCTTTTTTTAGGTCTGGACAGTCTAGGGTTTCTAAGCCCTGCGGCTTGTAAATAATCAAAGCAATGTTTTCTGACGTAGTCAAATCTTTCATCCAAGAGGTTAAGCTCACTGAGTCAAATGGGTGTTTACTAGCTTCGTCATGTAAATTAAAACTATTTCCTATATTTACAACGTCTTCTTTATTTGCCAAACGTATTCTGTGAAGAAAAAAATTAGATATTGAGCTTTTAATTGATTTCAGAATGTCTTCATGGGAGTATTTGCTTGCCAGTTGGAGTGCTATAGACTTTTTTTACGGGGTAGCCGTATATGTTTAAGCCGACGTGCGTAGACACATAAAGTGTGTTTTAACTTTGTATTTTTGGCGGGACAGAATCTATTTATTTTACAAGATCCTCACATTTTCATGTGTCGTTTCATGTGTACCTCTTGGTTTGTGGTAGCCGCACCTGTGGCACTGATAATATGCCGTGGTCTCTGTTGAAAATCTTTTAATGTAGGAAGCTGTTGTTGTTTTTTCCATTTCATTCTTCCATGAATAAAATTCTTCAATCGAATGAAAATTATAGTGTTTTTGCCTTACTGGTATGTTATGGATCTTTTCGAAATGCGTGTGAATATCGTCTGTACTTTTCTGTACTGATGTATACGGACACACTGGACACTTCCTTTTTGAAGGAAAAGTTACTTCTCCAATTCTGTGAACTTTCCGTTGATGGTATTTTAGGTTTCTTTCCTTTCTGAATTTCGCGGTACATTTGAACATTTAAAATACAATGTCAGACAAGTTGCCTCTTTTTTCGTGCGTTTTAAAGAAATGCCGTTTAATTTACTTTGATACACAGTTTCAAATTTGCATTAAGAACACATATTTTTTAGAGTTATGATGCAATAAATTTACAACATTTATGTGATGCTCTAAGTTTTTTTAGTTGCAAAGTTCTTGTCACACAATACACATACGAATTTTTATCGGGGATTGTCTAGAATAAGGTCAACGCTCGAGTTTCTTTTGTGCACGGTTTTTGTATGCCGTGTGCAGTTACTTTTCTTGCTCAACTCTTTGTCACAACACTGACACTTAAATGCCGAAGGCGGGTTCATCTTCAAATAGATTAACTTGATTAACAAGATTAACTTGTATTTTGGAAAATGACATTGAATTTTTCATAGTGCTTTTGAAATTCAATGTTAATGGTAGGTTTTTTGAAGTACCAACTTTATTTCTTTAGACATATGCCATGAAAGCTACATTTTATATGATAACATAGAAAGCAGAAGGAGAACTGTTCATTTATGGTACAAGAAACGAAAATTTGTAAAGTTTAAATTCCCTGTTTTCAAAAAATGGTCCAATATTCAATAAATTAAAAATTCAAAGACGAATTGTATGGACAGTTGAACATGTCTATTTAATAGCTTACACTAGATATTCTCCAATCCAACGAATTGTTGCGGATATTACAGGGGAGATGGGTGGATACACACGACCAGTCTTTAATGTCACTCTGGCGGGAAATAACACATAAGAATATTGTATTATCGAGAATATATTATTATTACTTGATGTACACATAGCTTGATTAGCTTCAGAGTTACAGTAGACTAACATTCCAAATTTAATAAACAAATAATAAACAAATTTATAAAATGGAAAAAACAGTAACGTTTGGATTATTTAACTGCAATTAATTATTCTTTTGACACTGTAGGCCTACTATCTTGTAACTATTACTACTTTCTGTACCTTAGATTGTATTTTTATTTTCTTGGGGGGGCTAATAAATTTATCATAATAAGTATAAATCTCTAGTATGAAGTACACCTCGGCCATAAACCTATGTACCTATAATTTTATTGAATAGTTGACTTTCTTTTGCCATCACATCACATTGTCTTAGCTTTTAGTCTAATCAAATAAAATTCATTCCTATATAAAAAAATTACTATTTATTTATTATTTTTAGAGCCGTAAGTTTATGTAAATTAATTAGCATTTTCTTAGATATTATGCATTATTTTTATCAGAAACGATTTAAAGTAAAACGGTTTATGATACTGAGAATTGTATGAATGTATAGGATTTAACAGTGTATAAATGGGTACACTTTATTAAGAGGGCGACAATGTATTTCATTCATTATCTGTTTAGTACAAAAGCTTATCTACGTATATCTATTGCTTTTGACTTAGCTTCAATAATGCGCCTGACGATTACATTAATCAAAACAGAACCTAATCTTCAATAATTATAAAATAATTGAAGAAACTGATAATAAAAGTCGCCTTAACTGCATAGAGGCGTACTATTTTTCTCGCTTACATTGAAGATGTAATTGACGTGTAAATGTAATATAAACCTACGAGAAATTAATAGAAACGTACTAGAAACTAAACTCAGAATAAGTAACGTAATATAAAAACGATAAACAAAAGCCTTTTTAAACTGTGAAAGTTATTAAACGTTCACACCAGCGCAAACTCGGTTATTATCGTCTGCAATCGCCTCTTCCGTACCGTCATCCCCACTTTGCCACTCGGTTCTGTCATCATGCTGTGGCACTGACAATCTAGAGTCTAGACTCAAACTAAGGGTAACATTACAGTACAGTGGTACGAACTTATGTACAAAGAATTTTTCAATACATTCATCGCGGGACTTCCAAAAGGGGAATTGCGGATACATTTCTAATAGAATTATGTATATGCGACTAACATACCCACTAAAACAAACCATTTTTCTTCTTATAATATTTGCGAAAGGAATATATTTTTACAGTAATCTAACTTATCTAGTTACTATATGATTATATTAAAAATTTGTTCTGAAGTGAAATCAACGGAGAAAAACTAGAAATGTATTCCTGCAGACAAATTCTAATGAAGGCATATACGCGTGAGTGTAATCAAATAGGCTACTTAATGTACACAAGATAGAGGACAGTGGTTGTGAATAACACAGCAGTCAGGCTACAAACTTTAGACTACAGTGTGTGTGTGTGTGTGTGTGTGTGTGTGTGTGTGTGTGTGTGTGTGTGTGTGTGTGTGTGTGTGTGTGTGTGTGTGTGTGTGTGTGTGTGTGTGTGTGTGTGTGTGTGTGTGTGTGTGTGTGTGTGTGTGTGTGTGTGTGTGTGTGTGTGTGTGTGTGAGCGCATTAACCCAGCACAAGCTCTGGGCACACAGCTGTATATGTGACCGCCGTTGCTGCCACATTACACAACAGTGAATAATTAACGAAATGCAGAAATAGTTTTTGCACTTTCCCCCTGGGGACCAAATGCTGTGGGAATTCATGTTCCAAACACCAGACGGTATGTATTTTAAACGTTTTATACAGCCATGTGGCGATTTCTCTCGTCTACGAGTAAGGTGGGTTACGATTGCTCCTATTTTTTTTTTTTAGATATTAAAATGCAATAAAACATTAACGTTCCTTGCTAGCACGTTTAAAGTTAAAAATTACTATTGACATTTGTTGCTGTCTAAACAATGCCTGCTTCAAATGTTATATGTTTGTACACTGTTAAGTTAATATGATAGCATGGAATGGAATTAAATGAAATTTGTCATGGTGTAAGCTGTATAGCACCACATAAAGAACCGCAAACTAAAATCCAACAAGCCAGTACGTAGGCACCGTCTCTTGGGCATGTAACTCGCAGTAATGAGTTTCAAATCATAAAGTAAACGAGCCTCCACAAAATATTGCTACGCCTAAATGCTAGCCAGAGACGTAGCGCATTCAAATGAATGTTAAGGAAAAAACGTTTTATAACTTCTGTGTTTTCAAACTATTTTCGTGGGATTAAATTTTAAAATTTATTTTTTCAGTGAATTAATGTTTATTAAATTCAACACTTTAAACATAAATGTATAAACTATTTACAATTAAATTTTACGTTACGGTGTATTTTGTTTCCACTGTACCATACGACGATCAGTAGACTGTCGTAACAGTGGGTCAGGAGTGCGACAGAACCGTTAACAGTGGACATCTTTGTACAAGATCAGTTTAATTTTTAATTAATCGATAAACAATAGATGCCAGTCAGATGATAGAAAATTTCCAGACGCTGATGTTGCAGACAGAGGAACGACGACGACGACAGGAGACAGAACAAGCTCAGAAAAGACGCCAAAAAGAGGCGTAAGAAGCAGAAAAACGACAGAATGAGAAACGCAGATAAGAAGGAGTGACACAAAAGCGTTGATACACGAGCAAAAGCAGATGGACAAACCGCTGCAGAGTTGGGTCTATGGCGAGGTTAGCTTAATAAACAAATTACTAGAATATAGGAGGTACAAGAATCAGTGACATTAAAAAAGCTGAAGTATAAAAATTCTGTCTCGAGTGCTGAAGAATCGATGTCTACAAAAATATCTGTGGTGAAGAAAAATCTATTTACAATAAAATACCTACAGTAGAAGATTCAATTGCAAACATGAGAAAACAATTTACAAGTGACGTTGAGAATTTAGTGAAGATAAAACCGTGGGTTTCAAAACAAACATCTGAACATACTGTAACAGTGGTAAAGACAGAAAAAACAGAGAGTAAGACGATAGTGAAAGTCACTCTGTCTGCGTTTAGGGCAGTTCATGTAAAGTACCCAACCTTTGATGGAAGCACCCACTGGGCGACGTTTCTTCGGCAATTTGAAGTCGTTGCTAGCGCAAATAATTGGACGGAGAAAGACAAGGCAGTTTCACTCGTTCTCGCTTTAAAAGGACTACTACAGAAAGTGCCAACTGACATCCAGAACACCTATGCCGAATTGATAACAGCTTTAGAATTCCGGTATGGTGATAAACATTTGCGAAATATGTAGACTACTGCACTCATTTGAAAGCAAAGCAATAGCATTCCGAGAAGAGTCTTTAAGAGTTCGAAGCAAGTATCGTCAGAATAATTAGACTGGCCTCTCCTAAATCGCCATAAGATTTTTGAACGAGATTTGCGATGCATACATTTAATGCTGGTTTCTGAGATAACGAACTACAGTAAGTGTTACCAGTGGCAAGATACTAGAATTGTTCGGACGCCCTGGTGCATGCTTTGCAATTTGAAGCCGCTAAGTCAGCGTCTAGTTGGACAAATCATGAAGTGCGCGCTAAAAGATCGCGACGCCACAGATGATGAAGACGAAGAACAAGGAACAGAGACCTAACGGTCGACGCCACATGATAAAGTAAGAAAGGGTGGTAGACCAAAGTGCCGTAGATGTGGGAAACCTGGACATCTAGAACGAGATTATCGGGTTAGAGTTCAGCAGCAGGGAAACGAGCAGTAGTCGGTAAAACGGGGCGTGTGCGGACTAACTGGGGAGGAAAAAAGCCCCTAGACAACACACAATTTCTAGACTTCAGGAAAATAGCGGGAAGCTCGATGGTTATTGGATTCGTTCAAAAAAGGCCAAACTTGATTACAGATAAAATAGGGGAACAGTTTCCATTGTGCGCGCCGATTTGGTAGGAAATCTGAAGCCAATCTGGTGTTCTTACAGCTTGCGAACTGGGCGGCCTGTGAAGTGTTTGGAAACGTGAAGATACACATACGCCTCGGTCGATTTGAGTTTGATCATCAAGTACGTGTTGCAGACATTTTAGATGAAGCAATGCTTAATGTAGACATTATGAATGCATATGGTTTTATAGTCGACTTCAAAAACAATGTTTACAGAATTGGAAAAGAAAAGGTAATCTTTCCCACAATAAATACATATGAAAAATCAAGGGACGTAATAAATCAAGTGCTCCTAACTGTTCCGCCAATCTCCGAAAAGATCATCATGGTTACAACTGAGGTAGATACTAGGGGCAACCAGCGCTCTATTTTCGAACCCTAGGTAGTCAGCACACCGGGCATACTAATTGCCAGAGGTTACTAACTGCAACGAAGGTGCAGTACTACAGGCACTTTAAAATTATAAGAGGAACTGCAGGAATTGTTGAACTGTTCTTCTAGCAATTTCACAAGTGGCGAGGTAAAAGAACTCAGACAGTTTTTATATAAATTTAAACATTCTTTGCAGTTCTAAGCCAGTTATTGGGAAGAACCTCTCGTGTACAAAATCGCATCAATACAGGGGATACAACACCAATACGCCAACCTCCTCGAAGACCTTCATTAGCTAAGTAAGAAGAAATGTCTCGGTTATTACATGACATTTTAACAAAAGGAATAATCGAGCCTTGGTCTAGTGCTTGGTTTTCTCTGGTAGTGACGGTTGCAAAGAAGGACGGTGTATTACGTACTGCGTAGACACTACCGAAGGCTGAACGACGTGACAAAGAAGGGTTGCTATCCACTACCTCGCGTTGTCGAGACACTCGACACGCTGTCTGGAGCTCAATGATTTTCCACAATAGAGTTGGATATTGGCAAGTGGGTAGATCAAGAAGACAAGGAAAAGATAGTTTTCTTGACCACAAGTGGCCTACTCTAATTTAACGTCATGCCATTTGGACTCTGTAATGCACCGGCAACATTCTAAAGATTGATGGAATTGGTCCTCCGAGGCCTGAAATGGAAAACTTGCCTTGTGTATTTAGACGATGTGCATTTAGTCATCGAAAAGACTTTCAAAGAGCATTTGGAAAACCTTAAGAAGTTTCTAACTAGAATTCACTGTGCCCAACTGACTCTGAGACCAAAGAAGTGTTCTCTGTTCCAGACAGTATCTAGGCCATCTAGTTTCGGCAGCGGGTGTTAGCATGGATCCCAATAAAGTAGACACCGTAAGCGACTGATGACCAGTTCAGAAGAGTAAACGCGAAATTCGGAGTTTCTTGGGGTTATGCTCATATTACAGACATTTTGTGAAAAGCTTCGCTACTATTGCTAAACCACTACATGAACGAACGAAAAATAAACAAACTTCCAGTGATCGAGAGAGCGTGATCAAGCATTCAGGACTTTGAAAATTGCATCATGCAGCCAATTCTCACTTTTCCAGCTTCCAAAGCGAGGCACATCATAGACACAGATGCAAATAATACTAGTCTGGTAGCAGTTTTGTCTTAAATGCAAAACGTGCAAAACGGTGAAAAACAAGTAGTAACGTATTAAAACAAGGGGCTTTCTAAATCAGAGAGAAATTATTGCGTTACAAGAAGAGAGTTGCTGGGAATCGTCCGAGCTTTGGAACACTTCCATATATACATATATGGGAGAGAGTTGTTACTACCCAACGACCATTCCGCGCTTGCATGGTTCTTGAGATTTAAAAATCCGGAAGGCCAGTTGGCAAGGTGGCTCGGTCAACAGTACAACTTAAAAGTACACATCGGCGGGGTCGCCTGCATGGTAATGCAGATGGGTTATCTCGAAAACCGTGTTCGGAAGACTGCCGACATTGCCGCAGTAAGGAAGAAGAGAACGCAATTGAACAGGTTCAAGCCATCACTGGAGATTTTCTGGCAGACGGTTGGGCGACACAAGACTTCCGACAAGAACAGAGAACTGATGAAGACAGTGCACCGATCGTGACAGCAATAGAGGGATGTCGCCGCCCGGATTGGCAAGATATCTCCCATGATTCGGAAGTGTTAATGGGCTACTGGGCACAATGGAAATCTCTTACTTTGTAGAACGGATTCCTTTAAAGGGCATAGAAAGTGGAGATGGACGAGACGTGGCAGGACGGGAAAGTGCAGGTGATAGTTTCCCGAAGTAAAATGCAGTTTGTTTTGAACGAGATGCATGATGGGACGCCTGGAAGTCATATTGGCCTTAACAAAACCCTTGACAAAATACGGAAGGGATTCTATTGGCTTCATCTTCGCCACGACGTATAGGAACGGTGTCGAACTTGTGAAATATGTGCTACAAGCAATCCCTCAAAAACCAGAAGCAGGTGGGAAATGAGACCGTATAACGTTGGACTGCCTTTCGAGAGAATTGCTATAGACATTGCTGGACCTTACCCAGTTACTGACGATGGAAACCGGTAGGTTGTGGTTATAGGTGACTACGTTACTAAGTGGGTGGAAGCTTACGAATCTTCCTTAGTGCGGATCGAGTCATGGTTGACGTATTATGGCAAAGTGTTATTGTGTTATAAATAGTGTGGGACTCCATTATTTGACATTAGTATTACGTGTGGACAAATGTAACTCGATTGTTTTACAAGTTGATTAAATCTGTTATTTGTAATTAATTAAAGCTGGTTATTAGTGACTTCATTGGTGTCTTGTATTTTGTTTCCACTGTACCATACGACGAACAATAGACCGTCGTAACAGTATCATATAATTTCAAAACTGCACTATCTGTAGTGAAATCTCTCACAAATACGTTAAGGTTTCTATTTCACAATTGGTATTCCATAATATACACAACTTGTACTACTCTTTCTTTGCTTAACATTAAGTCTGTTTTATCTAATCCATCATTTAACAAGATTTCATAAAACTCGTGCATATTGTATAAACACGTAGGCCTACATTGCGGTTTATGGTATATGACTTTTAGCTAAAGCATCATGTTTTCTTTATTAATAGATGGTAACGTGAAAAAATGAACAACGTTTACTTTAATCGTATTGCGTGGACACTAATGTGTAGGTTGGAGATGAATATTCTATGAATTCGACAAATATCCTCAAGTTTAGGTAAACGCAGATGTGACAAGAAAGGCCAATATGCAACATATTGAGTGTAGTGTTCAATGTTAACGTTGGCTGCAGACAGCCTTGGAAAACATATGACTTATTGAACATGTCACACCTAAAACAATACGTGCCTTTTCGACAATACATAAACATATTTTGTCAATTTCGGATGCAACAAATGAAAACAGGTATCGCATTCTCTTGTGAAAACCGAATTCTATCACAGTTGCGATTATATAGCTTTTAATGTGAAGGCGGGACTAACATAATACGTGGAAACATATTATTCATTCTAGAATACGTGCGCTACCTATAAAAGGGCAGAGGCTGGCTTTGCCAAGTCAGTTCGTTAAGCGATTTTCCTTAGTGCGGATCGAGTAGTGGTTGAAGTATTGTGGCGACGTGTCATTGTGTTATAAATAGTGTGGGACTCTATTATTTGACATTATTAATTTATGTTGAATAATGAAAGATACAAAATGCAATGTGAGGGCTATCCGAGTAGCTAGAAATAACAGTAATGATTAAATAAAATGTAATTTGCAATTATACATAAAAAGTAGTACAAGAGTAGAGATTTTAAATTTAGTTTAGAAAACACGCATTTGTATCTGGGCTCGAGATTACAACAGCCACTGTTATATTGGCTTGTCTTATTTAGTGTTTAGTGTACGGTCTGAAAGCTTTTACAGATTCCAAAAATTTAGAGTTCACTTACAATATCTATCTTTGTACGTGGACGTTTTTAAGCTCAGACATTTGTACCTTTGATTTGTAAAAATCACAATATGTCGATGTTAAGTTATACATGTCGCAGTGGGCATGTATTTCGTGTTCGTATTCTAACAAAATAGACCACTAAGCAACCGTAGTTAAAAGCGACTAACTAACGGATAGAAGAATTAAACAAGGCACAAGATATCAATGAAACATTGTGGACAATGTGAATCTTTGAAGAGGATTAGGTAGGGCCACCCGTTGTGAGAGGAGTTTATTACGCAACTTAAAGGACTGAAGATTACAAAGTTCCAAGACCTGATAATATACGTGGGGAAATTTTAAAATTGTTCCGATTATAAGCTAGAGAGTTACGTTATTGGTATAAAAAACGAGGTGTACAGAAAAGGAGAAATACCGCAATAGTTTAAACTAACGTACATGACATGGTTTCGCAAGACCAGAACCGCATAGAAATGTGAAGAATATGGAACTCTGAACTTGGAGTCACATCCATCCAAGGTACCAACTAGAATTATTTATCATCAAATGGAAAAGAAACTTGAGAATATGTTACAAGAAGATGAATTCTGTTTTTGGAGATGTCGGGGAACATAAGGAACTTCATTGTCGGAGAAAACTCTGAGACATAACAAAGAAATTATGATACCCCATGTTGACACTGATAAGGTGTTTGACAACATCAACTGGAATATAATCTTCAAAGACCTCAGTAATGTAAAGAGAGAGTATAGGTATAGAAGGATTATCCTGCAAATCTACAAGAACTAGAGAGCTCTCATAGGGCAGGAGAGACTTCAAGAAAAGTTGTCGAAGTTGTTAGACAAGGCTGTGGATTATCCCCACTACTGTTCAACTTGTATGTAGACTACGCGATGAAGGAGTTCATGGAAACCAGCAACAGTGGAATATTAATTAATGGCGTATGTTATAAAGCCAACCGTTTTGCAGATGACGTCGAGGAAACATCAAGGAAGAACTGCGGAATGAAGTTTACAAAATGAACAAGATCCTAAATGATAAATGCAAAAGTGCGATAAATTAATAAAATACAAAAGTCATGAAATATTCCATAAATAGGAAGGATAAGATATTTCTAGACGGTAAGAAGGTAGAGCAAGTTGATACCTTTAAAATTCATTGGAGTTGCATTACATCATATGGGAGATGTACCAGTGATGTTAAAAGTATAATTGCACTCGCATACTGTGGTATAATATAATGTGGTACTGAAGGCCTATAAAAATTCCGTATGCAGAAAGAGTGACTAATGATGAGATTTAAGAGAGAGCGGATTAATCATTAACGAATTGTTTCTTAGACAATTGTTTACACGAAAGTGGATAATAGTTCGTAACACAATTGACAAACCACATTACTATTAACGAGGGACTTAACTAGAGTTGCGCCGTCAGTAATTTAATTTTACTGCTGAGTAATTTAATTGTAAAATATTTGTTGGTTTTCTTTTGAGGGCTAAACAACACTAATGAAAGTACTTTTAAAGTACGTCTGTAAAAGGACTTCCCCGACGCAAGTATTAATTTTATTACAACCTTAAAATGGTTTCATTAGGGTTAAAAAACTCTCACACCACACAAATACACATACATTATGCTTCCCCATATCCAGTATAGTATAGACACTGCAAGCCAGTACGTGAGTTTGAGGCATTTTATACGTTTAGAAATAAATTTAAAAATGAGAAAAATCGATAATACAAATTGGGGCGTAACTCGCTTGTTGTTGATGTAGGTTTTAGTATCGTTAGTTTATTAATAATCGTGAGATAATATATGAAGAATGGGTTTATTAGGTTCAGTTACTAACTAGACACAGCATTACACACACGTGCCAGTGGTTCAACAAAATCTATTACCATAATCAGCAGGCCAGTATAATCATACTCGCAACCCACAAATAATTAGCAGCCCGTAAGGAAAAATATTAACTTATATACATGTCGTACATTAGGTAATTATTCTCACATTAGTTACATTAAATTTATTATTAATTAATTCCATTACATTAAATTAATATTCCTTGCCTATTAATAGTTATTACATGTTTATTAATTATTTCTGGAGTATCCGCATACAGACACTGATACGACTTTGTCTTTGTCGAAACGTCGACAGAAATGGCTTGAAATCTGTTGTGTAGTCAATCACCAATGCTTAAAATACTATCAAAAAAAAATACTTTAACAAGCGACTATTGGGCCTATACTGTATAAAATGTTATATCCTGTATATAAACACTACACACCTAATGCAGGTAACAAGGTAGTTGAAAGTGGCGAGACACACTGGTCTCGTGCAGTGAAGACAGTTCTAATAATATTAAAGTAAGTATTATACTATCTTGTATGTTTCAACCATAAACAGTAGGCCTATAGTAGTCTGCCCACTCGTTGAATAGTGATTTGTTTTACACGATAATTGTAACGAGTACTGTACACGATTACCTTCTGTTGCCGCTTTCTATCCCTCACTACGCTGGATGTGCTGAGATTTTTTTCCTAATTCCATGCTATTGTCTCACTTCTCTTATGGTATTTTCCCTTTCGTTAATAGTAAATATTGTCTTTCTATATGATTCGGGATCGATCTCTACTTTTCTTTTATTCGGATTTTATTTCGGAATTCGTTTTGAGCTATCTTGGTATATTTGTTCTTGTTTAGACGCCGAAAATTTGTATTATCTATTCTTCTACAAAGAGTCTTATAAGTTACCCTTTTATGCTCCTCTTTCTTTTTCTGTCTCTGTCTCTTCTGTCTTTCCTATTATTTTCCAAAGATATTTCTTTACTGCGGACGTAACTCAAGACGCGAGTTTTTTTATGATAGTTCACGGTTCTTTCTCCGTATGAGATTTTGTACAGGCTTTAATTCCTACGAGAGTGCTGTATATTATATAGTGCATTGTAATTGCTTTAAATATTTGTTATAAATTTTATATATTTTCTTATACACATTTATGTTTATACTTAGCCTATTACCAAGTATTTCATGAGGTCTCCGCGTTTAGTGATCGTTTACCTTCGCCGTTCTTTCGTGTTTAGTGATACACATTAGTTTACTTCTTTTAAATCCATTTTTGTTGTCAAGCGTCGGCGTGCGTAAACCGTTTCCGATAGCCTACCGCCTTCTATCCTATTTTGTAAATGTTTTTATTATAAGTGGATAGAGTTTCCTAAGAAATACTTCGACTTTGTATTTTACAGCCTTATGTAATATGTAATCAACTAACTAGACACTCTTAGAAAATTTTAATACAGATATATGTTACGTATGTACATAACGTGGCTAATGTGTACATAACGTCGTCTGGAGAAGAATTAATTAGTCAACCGTAATTTTAAATGCCATAGTGATTAATCAAATTTGCGATATCTCTACGGAGTCTGTTGTCAGTTTGTTCATACCTATCATGGCTTGATGACAAGTAACTACATCACTGACACCACCCAAAACAAATTAATAAAATGTATTGTAGTTTTTAGGCATACATAAGTGAAAATGAAACTGAATATTTATGAAACGTAAATAACGCAGTGTTAAGCTACAAATCAATTGGCTGACAGCCGCCCATAAACACAGTTTTACAACAAACTAAATGGCCACATTTATTTTGTGCGTGGCCACATTTATTTTGTGCGTTTTGTTCAGCTATTGACACATATACATAATTTAACGATGGATGTTATGGGGTTGTTACCGTAGTTGCTACATGCAAATCTAAATGGAAAATGGAACTCAAAGGAAAGCCTGCTTTCAGTTTCGTCTACGAAAAGGTTGTCACAAATATTTGTATAATATTATTTGTCTGAAGTCTAGGGAAACTGACTTAGGACAGGAAAGGCAAATAAATTCTACACGTGTTATGTAAGAGATGTTTCGACATTGAGAGAATCTTTTAGACGCGTTCATCAAAAATAAAAGGCGATATGTTTATTGCCGACACGAGCGATATAAGTCATAGCACATGAAGGTTGTCTGGTGCCAACGTAAACATTGAACTCTGCACCCAATATACTGTATATTTGCCTCTCCAGTCACGTATGCGTTTGCCTAAACTTGAGGCGAATTTGATATCTTCTGTTCGCCGCCTACACGAAAGCTTATGTTGGGAAATCTGATTAAAGTAAACAGTTTTACTTAATTCAGTGACGTTATAAGAACATGTTAGAATGCAAATAATACAATTTTGCCCTTGGTTGTATTTAACTCTTCTAAGTAAAAGGAATACGAAAAATTCGTATAGTCTTAATGGATGATGTCTTTAACTAGAATGAGTTTTTGCGGTTAGAACTAGTCTATGCAATTCTATATTGACGCAGGAAACCAAATTATAAGTGGATAAATTAAAAGTAATTTGACAAAAAGTATTTTTCATAAAGTCTAGTGGCGAAAGGTTTTAGTAGGTTCTATTATGGACCAGACACGATTTAAAATTTAAAATCAACGTTGTGATGGAATTTATTATATAACGTGTGTGTTTTTGCGCGATCGTGTGTGAGTTATACATGAAGAATAACAATTTCTATTACAGATGGACTAATATTTTTATATTATTAAGATATAATATTTCATATGTGAAAACACTAATTAAAAATGTGTTAAATGTTTCTGTATTTCATGTATAATGGTGCTGACGGTGACAATCAATTGTGTCAAGACATCGATACACAAGTATTAAAATCGTGTTTAGTTAATGTCCGAACCTCGCAAAACATTGTTTAATATATGCTTACCATCAAATTGAAGGTAATTCATAGTGCCAAGCCATTGATGCCCCACTTTGTAGAACAATTCGTCGATCGTGTTGAATACTGAATGGTACGCCATATGTTGATGAACGTGCTCAAATAACAATGTAATGTACAATGATTTACAAATAGCATGTTATATGCTATATGGTATGTGCATATGTTTTGGGCACATGAGATTTCTAACACTAGTCGGAAGAAATTTGGTGCTGTCGAACATCATACATCATTGATGAATGCGTTCACTTTCATAATATATTGTACTGCTGTAAATTGTTACAGTATAAAAACCTTATTAATCTAGTTGAAAATTTTGAAAATGGTAAAGAGGTTAGGTTATAGAAAGGAAAGAAGATTTATAGGCATGTTGGATTAGGTGAAATATCACCTAGCAAAATAACTAGAAAATATGGTAAATTATAATAAAAATTATAATGTAATATTAACAAATGTATACATAAAAAACTGTAAATAATTAACCTGAAATTATGTAATAGCGGAAATAAGCGAAACTCAGATAATCATAATGTGTAAAATGTTGAAGTAGTTTGTAAGAAACAGTAGGACTACTGTTTATACATATACAATAATAAACATAGGCTAATACATAGTAATAATCAAGGAATCACAAGCATTATGTAAAGCTAGGTATTATAATAAATGTTATACATTAAAAAGGAGTGTAAAATGATAACAGAGTGTAAATAATATAAATATAAATGTATTTAAAGTATGTAGTGAACATAAGGAGCTGACTGACAAAAGAAATTAAGAACTTACAAGCATTATAGTAGCCTAAAAACTAAACGAAAGGCAGAAGGAGAAAGTTTGTTTTCTAACAATGACATACTGTATAAATGATGCCAGTTCACTCTTGTTTAAACGTCTGATCAGAGAACATCGAACCAGTAGAGTGTTGTGCGTTAGTAAAATAAATATTAAATAATCATTAATAAGTGTAAATTGAATAGTTTAAGTAAAAGAAAGAAAGTTGTATTGTGGAATAATTTTATTGAAGGAGTCATTAGAAAATAATTTACAAGTAAAATATAATTAACACAGGAAAGCCGAGAGAGAAATAATTGTCTAAGCAATATTACAAAGAATACTTACCAAGTAAAAATTAGTATTATATTTAAAACACAGTCATTCGAGATAATCTTCACTAAATTCCAAACAAAATACTTAGAATTAAAACTAAATCCCGGGCTGTTTGGCCGTGATCCAAGTTTCCCGATTAAACCAGACGTTTCAGCAGCACCACTGGCTTCCATCTTCAGTGCAAGAAACGAGTCAGCACTAACGTGGATGTTGCACGTGGATGTCGTACGTTAGTGTTGACTCGTTTCTTCCACTGAAGACGGCAGCCAGTGGTGCTGCTGAAACTTGTGGTTTAATCGGGAACCTTGGGTCACGGCCATGCAGCCCGGGAGTTAGTTTTAATTCAAATGACACCGGGTGTGCAAGCTTTCGTATAATAATATAACTCTTAGACACTGATATTTCGCCAAGTGAAATACAGCGTTTTATCAGTACTGTGTAAATAAGTAACAAAAACAAAACATTTAACGATTATACGTTATTTAGTGATCTTAAAAGTGTTAAATTCTAAATAATACACATTAAAACGAAACTGTGTACGATTAAAACAAACATTTACGATTAAACTATAGTTGGATCCGAATTGTAAGGCGGGCGTCATTTGTTGGCGTCAGACTTTTGTGACTTCTCCCTTGTTAAGATATCACAAATGTCGGGAACCAGTTCAATTTGTTACCTGTTAATTGAACTAGCTGCCGTTGTTAGTAAACCTTAATCACTAACAAATTATAACACTTTATTGTTCAGGAATTAAGCAAGGATTGTATAAATGTATTCACTCGTTGGGTGTTAGCAAAATCATCTCTTTATTAACATATTTATCTTTCATACTTTACTTTACTTTTAAAACTCAGATTCTAAAAATTTCTGCATTAAATATTTTGAAAATTTACTTCTTATTCTTTTTATATCAAAAGCATTCAGCTAGATATTGTTTTCAGTACCACGGATCCGGGACTCAACTTAGTTATGTTTTTATTACAACTTCAACCAAATTATTAGAAGAATATTTTCGGTTGTAAATTTTAATATTAATTTAAATCTAAACATCTTAATGTCATTACTACTTCATTACAGTGATTACAATGTATATATATATATTAAAATTTAAATTATCAAAAGTTCTATACTGTTCTTTTGTTACTGGTCTTGTTGTTTTACAATGAATTTGTGTTACAAATATTATCTTTTGATATCACCTGAATGTAACATGTGTATGCTGTGGGGTCCATGATGGTCATCTTCAGTCCTCTTCTAGGGTGTGATCCACGGTTCCTCTTGATGTTCCATGAGGTTGATTGTTTCTGGTAGTCTCTTCCTAGACGATTAGATTTTGGTTCTAGAAGTTCATCCGGTTGCTGTTTGTGTTATCTTCTTTCGGAGTCGGTAGTTTACATTTTACTTTTGGTTACAGTTCATATTTTATCAGCACTAAAATCTGGTAATTAACATTTCTCACCATTTACAGCTTGCTAAGAGATGTGTCGGCTAAGTTTCCTTTTTCTTTTCTATTCTTTACATGTTTCTTCACGCACTACATTATAATTTTGTTTTTATTATTATTATTATTATACTACATAGGTCAAATCGAACTCATTATAAACTTGATTAAATATTGTTTAACGGTATACACCTATGTGTATGTTATAACAAAAAGAGAGTATGGTGTACCTTCTTTAACAGCCTCACGTTGGAGTCGTCAATTTATAACAATAAGAGAGTATGGTGTACCTTCTTTAACAGCCTCCGTTGGAGTCATCAATTTATAACAAAATAGAAAAAATGTGTGTTATTGTGTGTTGTAATATGTCGGGCGTTACCTCGGCGCACTTTTTGTTACTTACTGATGACTGGATCCTCTGCGGTGATGTAGTCCTGTAAAACAACTTAATCTACTATGTGTTTGTGGGCGCCACTTGGAATCTTTTGTTCCAAGAAAAATGTTATTAAAATTAAAATTTTGAATTCTTAGCCGTTAGTTTAATTCTATGAAAAAATGTGAACAAGACAGTTTGGGTTTAAAAAAATAAAGTATGTTTAATGATTCTTAAAAATCGTCTGAAGGACTAACATTCGTGAAAAAAATATAAAATTGCAAAGTTACAAAAAGATATAAATTATTATTTTTATTGACAAGTTTTTTCTCCAATCAAATATCGGCTAACATATATTTTATTTTTACTCAGTTGAAAAGCATGAGTTTAATACGTGAAAAATCTTTACTCTCAGGACGTGACTCCTTTGAACTACCAAGACATATCAATAAGATGCTTTACAAAAATTAAGTGATTTGAAGGTGTGTGTGGCATGTGTAGTACAACTGTGTGACAAATGTAACCAGGTAGAAATTACTTTAACTTTGACAACTCACGTTCCGATGGGTAATTATTCTCGCACTGTACACTTCTCTCGGGTAGTTTTCAATCTCGCCTTTTCGTGTGTGCACTGAATTTATTTTAAGTCAAAATGCGATTTTTTACAACTTCCGCACTTTTGTAAAACAGTTTGGCAGTAGATTTACGCTTGAACCCCGCCGCCAGCGGTCAGCTGCTTCGCGTTGTTTCTCAAATTGGCCGCCACAGCGCTGATTCCCTTGCAGTCGAGAGAAAGGCTTTGTGTATGTTACGCTATG
Organism: Magicicada septendecula; assembly: GCA_034769895.1. NCBI lineage: Eukaryota > Metazoa > Arthropoda > Insecta > Hemiptera > Cicadidae > Magicicada > Magicicada septendecula. The sequence continues at coordinate 284,166,200 of CM068369.1, read as the reverse complement.
GGGAGTTTTTGTCAAGTTAGTTTGTCTTAGCGAATACAGCAGAATTGATTCTCTATTAAAATTTTGGTCCCTCCTGGGCCGTTGGTATTCTGGCTGCGTGTGTTCTATTAAATGTGCCGTGTTGCTGCTCTATTTCAGCAACACATTGGCGTAGACTCTTGTAGAGGTTAAGTCAGTCGTTTTGTCAATGTACGGGAAAAGCCTTTCTTCGTTCTTGTGTCGACTTCTCGCCTTCGGTTTCGCCTCGGTTGCGGTGATCAGTGTCGTGGGTGATGCGTCTGTTCTGGATTCCAAGCATGAAGTGTTTTTGGGTCGAATTTGGTCTTCCTTTTATACTTTTTCAGGCTCATTGTTTTAGCTTTTCGACATGAACTTCCGGTGTATTTGTGTAAATATTCCTTCTAGAACGTTCGAGAATAATGAAGTGGAACACCATGGAACAAATTTAACTTCCGTCGAAGCTTTTAGAACAAAATTTCTTATTCTTCACACTAAGGATATTAAAAAATTATTCTGGTATTTGCCAAACAATTTTACATCACTACTTACAATTTGCATGCCATTACTACATTTGGATTCTCTGCTTTCAACTGAATCTAATGATACTAATTACGATTGGTTTTTGAATAAATTAACTATAATAAAACAACACAACATACAACTCTTACCTTGGAATGTTTCCACAAAAATTCAGTTTTTGAACTAAAAAATTGTTGTGAAGCTGTTTGGTTTCTTCTACAACATTAACACATAATATTACCATCTTTCTGTAACAAAATAAATAAAGTTTAACATATATAATACACAAATAAGTTCAGATTTACATGGTCCATGCCTATGGCCTACGTTGTTGTCACTGTTAGAATACAATAATTAGTCTTTTTCTTTAATATATATGGGATTTTTCTAGTATACACTGAGATTTTATTATATTGTCTGTCTTTTGTGATACCTGGTTTATCCTGATACATATTATTTTTATTGTAGGATAACTTAGCATCATATTGGTTTGCCTGAGTTGTCCTTTTTCTTTGTGTGACAAATCTCACTCTTATAAGTCAAATTCTTTAATAATTGATCTAATTTTCAACTGAGTCTGTTTTTTTCATGGTACACTAAAGTATTGTACCCTTTTCTTTTATTTTTGTTAACATTATGTAAATATTTAGTCGAATATGACTATTTCTTGTAATGGTTGCTTGGCCTTAGCCATACATGGTATAGGTAAATAGTTTGCTAACTCGACTATTACAGTGTTTAAGTTAGTCAAATATATTAGTATAGTCGCTTTATATTATATTTCAACTTTCTAATGCAATTTGGTTGCATTTTGTCAACATTAAATCCATAAATATCACAATATTATAGGCCTACTACATGTTTTTAGTTAATACTGTTTTTGGCTATTTTAACTGACTTTTATTCATTTGACAGCTTTCTTTATTTAAGATAAATTGTTCATCTTTGTCTACTCGATAATTACATATAGAGTTTATCTTAATTTGATAATAATTAATTTTTACATGAAATCTGAGTGATTGGTCTCAAATCCAACACCTTAATATTTTTTGTCATAATATTTATATATTTTTTATTTTAACTTAGATCCTTTCTAATAATGTATTCAAATCCTTTAATACATTTATTTTATTTACATTACATAATATAATAATGGATCATGTCCATTAATTCACAATAAATAGTTCTTTATACCCTATTCAGAGTTACAAATCTTAATAATTAATGACTTCATTTTGGTTGTTTCTAATATTATTTGTCTCTCTTATAGTATATTAAGGGTTTTACACTGTTCTTCACTTGAATAATATATATGGGGTTTGAGTCTTAGTCACAGTTTGGTCGTTTTTCATGTTAGTAGTATTAATTATTAGACAATATTACAAAATTCTTTAGGACTACTTGGGTTCGATACTGTTCACCTCACTTTCCTCTTATGATAAATTGCTGTGTAAATGATTTCCTTTATGGAACGTTCTGTGACGTTACAATGTTCACAACACAGCAGCTACATCCTTACATCTCGGTGTCTGTCGGGCGAGTGAATGCAAAGTTTAGCTGCAAGGGGTCAGTAGCTGGCGCGGTTTACGCACTGAGAAAATAGTTCGTTCTTTTAAGTTATATTAATTATTTACTAATTAAGTCATAATACATTATTTTACCTTTTGGTTACGAATTAGGAATTTCTTTATCTATTTAGTAAGTATTTTCTTTAATTAAAGTAATTATTATTATTAGCTAAATAACACCGTTCTTAACGTGTGGGTACGGGACAATTTGCACGTTGTTGCATGAATCTAGGCATAGGTAAGGGGTGGATAGTACTCTTACTTCTATTGAAAGCAATTTTTTATTTGTGCGATTTAAATATTTTTTTAAATCGTCACATCCTCCTGCGATGGACGATGAAGTCGGAGTGGTGGGGTAATAATTAAAATCTAATAAACACAATTACATTTGGGCACAGAATTTCATACTGAAATTTCTCTCTCTCAGATTATTTCTATCTATCAATTGATTATCTTACAACTTATACAAACTATTTAACTTCTAATACACCTATTACACATAAAATACACAAAAACATAAATCTACCTTATTTTTAAATCTTACATCTACTACCGGTTTTTCCTTTGTTTGATTTCTTCACTCGTTTTACGGTGTTATACTCATGAGTATGCTACTAATAATAATACCGTATTGTAATCACAATCGAATTACTTTTAGTTTACTGCGCTAGGAATTATTTCTTTACTTTCTCGTCATCGTCATCTTCAGCGTCAGCTTCATCGTCAGCTGACTTCTCATTTATTATATCATTCTCGCAGGACATTAGCTAAGGTTGATCAGGCCTCGCTATTATTCGTACGAGGGTTTTGAGTTTATACTCATTTACGATATATGATGTTGCAAAATCTTATCGTATTCCTGTATAAGTATATACAACTTTTTTTATTCTCAATACTTTAATAGTTTCTCTGTTTGCTATCTTTCTCGTAGTCATGCTTCTGTATTTTGACACGGAAAACATTTTTTTATTTGAGACAGATGGCTTCTGCGAACGTAATTTTCTGTATTGGGTTCATATAGAGCTACAGTAAGGGGGGTGATGAACTTATGAATTTTGTAGGGGCCACACCATCGGTATGATAGTTTCGCAGTGGTCCTATCAACGGCTTTACCCATTGGATGCGTTTTATACATTACTAAATCATCTACCTTATATTCTATTTGCCTATTATTCCGCTCATGGTATTTTCGTGATTTTTGTAAATTCGCTCTCAAATTTGCACGAGCTTCGTTCCATATTTTTCTAACGTTATTCGTATTCATGTCATGGGGCAATAACTCATGGCTTTCCCATTTCGTGGTTGGGTTTATATTTGTAGAGTAAATCAAATGGTGTTGATTTATGGCCTTCATGACACGCTGAGTTGAATGCAAATTGTATCCACGATACATTTTGATCCCAGGTTGTCTGGCCTTTAGCGGGATAAGATATTAGAGCTGATTTTAAGTTACGCAAGTATCTTTCTGCTAGGTTTCCTTGCGGTCTGTACTCGGTCACTGTAATATGATTTATCCATAATTTAAAACACATGTCGTTAAATTCTTTCGATTTAAACTGAGGTAAATTGTCAGATATTAGGTTTAAAGGTGTACCATAATCTTTAAATAGTCTTTCTTGTAGAATCTTTATTGTCGTAGATGCTAATGCACGTCGCATAGGATACATCCACACGAATTTAGTGAAGGAGTCTACACAAATTAATAGCATGGTATTTCCGGATTTAGAACGGGGATAAAGTCCAGAATAGTCTATGTATATCTTCGAGAAGGGAGTTGTGGGTATCTCTGAGATTAATTTTCCTACTTGACGGATTCTTGCTGGCTTGCTCAGAGCACAGATTTCGCATTCTTTCACGAACTTTTTTATTTCACTGTTCATATTTTCCCAATGGTATTCCTTGCGAATACGATGTATAGTTTTCCTAATTCCCATATGAGCTCCAATGGTCGATGAATGGTAGTATTCCATTAGCAGAGGTTTGATTATTTCCGGGGCGATTATTCTCAGTAATTTTCCGTTAGCCTTTTTAAAACAAAGTACTCGTTTACTCAAGGTATATTTGTCAGAATAATTTCCTTTTTCTATTTGTTCTATTATTTTGCACAATTTCGGATCCTTTTGTTGGTGGTGTGCGATATCCTTAAATGCAAGGGGAAAGTTAGTAATTAGTGTATTAACGGTAGGGGTTTCAACATTTTCTTCGCCTACTCTAGTATTGGGTAGTTGGAACATGCGGGATAGAGTATCGGCTACTACATTTTGAGTACCACGAATATGTTGTACTTTGAACTTGTAGCAATTCAATCTTAACACCCATCTTCCGATACGACCTAACTGTTTTGGGTGGTTCAATAACCACGACAAAGCTTAATTGTCGGTTTCTAGTAGAAATTCTTTATGTTCCAAGAATGGTTTGAATTTGTCGAAGGCGAATACTACGGCTAAACATTCAAGTTCATAGGCTGAGAACTTCCTTTTTTTGCTCGGTCAATGTACGGGATGCATAGCTGATCGGGAGTCTAGTAGCCTATTATTTATTTCCTGGTATATTACGGCTCCTAATGCTACACTTGAACTGTCAGTCTGTACGACAAATGGTTTACTGAAATCTGCTAACTGCAATACCGGTGGGGATATTATGCTTTCTTTGAGTGTTTCAAACGCTTCTTGGTGTTGAGTAGTCCACTCGAATTTCGCTCCTTTCTTTCTTAAAGCATTCAATGGGGCTGCTATATCCGCTAAGTGGGGTATGCACTTATGAAAATAATTAATCATACCTAAAAATCGAGCTATACCTTTGGCGTCTCTCGGCGGTAAGAATTCTCGGATTGCGCGTGTACGTTCGGGATTGATGCTAACCTTACCTTCGGCTGATACTATGTGACCTAAGAAGGAGAATTGTTTTACTGCGAAATTCACTTTACTCGGGTTTACCGTTACTCCAGCATTCTTTAACCTGGATAATACTTCACGCAGGTGATCAATATGTTGATCCATAGATTCACTATATACTACTATATCATCAAGATAGTGATATACAAATTTAAATTTAACATCATGAAACATTTTTTCTAACAGTCTGCTACATACTGAACTTCCTTGTGATATACCGAATGGTACTCTAGTAAATTGATATAGATTAAATGGGACAGCAAAAGCAGTTAAATGTTTTGATTCCTCAGCTAGTGGGATTTGATGGAATGCTTGGTTGAGATCTATTATGGTGAAGATTTTCGCTTTTGTAAAATAGTGAAACGCGCTGTGAATGTCGGGCAGTGGTATCGATTCAAATTCTATACTCTTATTTAGCTGTCTATAATGCACGACTAGTCTATGTTTGTCAGTTCCTTTTGGTACTAGGAATGCAGGTGATGAGTATGGAGAAGTTGACGGTTCAATGACGTGCTGATCAAGGAGTTTTTTAACGTGGTTTCTCATTATTTCCATTTTGGGCGGTGATAATTTGTATGGATGAAGTCGTATTACCTTGTTGTCACTAAGATTTATTTTATATTCGATTAAATGGGTTAATCCTAACTTGGGAGTGAGTACTGTAGAAAATTCCCTTATTACCTTTTAAATTCTTAGTCTCTCATTTCCTTTTAAATGACTCAGACTAGACTCTTGGTGCTCTGATTGAATAGTTGAGGTTTCACAATTAACGTCGTTACTTAACTCGGAGTCGAACTGATATTTTCGAGTACGATCAAATCTGAAGAAATATTGTTTTGCATACATATCAAGGATTAAGCCAGTTTTACTTATGAAATCAGCGCCTAATATTAAGTTTTGTCCTAACACTTCAGCTACTAGTAGGGGAATATACCAAGTAAAATTCTTTATTTTTAATTTCACCGTAATACTGCGCGATATCTTTAGGTTTTGTTTATTTGCGGTGGCACACTTTATGTTCACGTTTTGGCTACGTTTAATCAGATTATGACTATCTAATACGGTGGCTAACTGTTGACTAATTATACTACGGGTAGATCCGGAATCAATTAAACCAAGGGTATTAGTTGCTCCAAGGCCTATCTGTACGTAGGGTAGTTCGCAGATACTTGTTTTACATGCACCAATAGAGTTGCACTTCTCAATAAATCTTGTTAGGTAAGGGTCTATGCGTTTATTTTTATTTATTTTTACTCTATGATTATTATTGTTTTTACCTTTCCTTCTGTTGCTGCAGAAGACGTAGGATTTTCGTTCTTCCAGCTTCACATGTTTTTTTGATTGGTCGGTTTTCTGTTGGTAGCGCTTTTGTTTACATACCTTGCTAATGTGTCCGGCATTTCCACAGTTATAACATCTTTCCTCATTTACTTCGCTCGTAGGTTGTCGGGGTTTTCATTTAGAGTATGAAATATGGGGGTAGCTTTGGGTTTTAAATGTACTTACGAATCGCTTATCGCGGTAGGTTCGGGTATCTGTTCCAATTGGTAGAGTTCGGAATGAATCTCTGTCTTGAGTCTGGGACATAGAAACGCGTCTGTTCTGGTCCGAATACCAGACGTTGGACGAATGTATACAACATAGTTCTAGTTCGGTGAAAGTGGTTGGTCGCTTCATGAGTGCTAGGCGAGATCGCTCATCGGGAGATAGTCCTACTAACATATTGTCTACTAACTGTTGTTCACTCCATTTGACTTGCAGCAATAAGGCAGATTCTCTTATTTCAGATATATAATGTGCTAATCTCTCGTATGCTCCTTGTACACGAAGTACTAGATTCCGCTTCAATTCTTCGTAGATACCGGTGGGAATGAAATGTCTTATTAGGGTGGTATGAAGTTCTTCTATTGGGTGATTATGCCTTAAGGATTCTAACACACGATCTTTTAAAGGAGATCTACATTTAGGTAAAATTACTTGTAAAATCTGGTCATCTCTTAGTTGTCGCAGATTCTTTAATTGTAAAAGATGCTTAAGAAAATCTAGGAGCTTTGTAGCTTTGTAATATTCAGCCCATCAGTGATTTGTATGTCCGACAAAATATGTTCTACAGGGTGGGTTATCTTTCCATAAAGCTCTGTAGTTAGATTAAATGGAGTCGTCATTCTCGGTTTTTCAGGAGATTGATTCGTCGGCAAGTGAGAAGGTAAATCGTAGTTCCGAAACATATTCTCTAGTTCATTAGGGAGTGACGTAACGTTTGTTGGTTGGATATTTACTTGACTATCAGTTAACCGTTCTTTAAATGGATCTATATTGGATTCCTGCAGAAACTGAAACTTTACAGTACCGGTTTGCTGTTCTTGAGTAGGAGATTGGGTAGGGGAAATATTTAGTTTTGTCATTGCTTCTTCAATCTCTTCTAATCTAAACGATTCGGATCTTCGACGTAATTCGCGCATTATCTCGGGTAATTGTTGTAATGCTTCCTCCGCGAATTTTTGTACATCCGGTGGGGTAACTTTATCACCGGGCCAATTCAACAAATTGGTGATACGGCGGGTCAAATGTTCGATTCTTTGGGTGGTGCGTAAAATTACTGCGGGGGATTTTTCATCACGCAAGGTTTGTGCGATCGAAGTTAGTTCTGTATACTTGTGATAGCATGTTTCTTTTTCGCTTTCAAAATCTAAAGCACTTATACGATTAGTGTAATCGTTAATACACTTTAACAGTAAGGGTTTGTCCGGTTTATTTTCACGTAACGTTTTGCGAAGTTTCGCAACAGTTACATCTGAGTATGGAAGACCACGCAATAATGCTTCATAGCTTAATTCGTCTTTCAACAACAAGTTGGGGTTAAATTAAGCCATTTTTGTTAATAACGTCGTTTAAATAAAGGAAATATTACGTACGACAAATCTTATATCAGCTTAAACACTTGTAAAGCTCGACTTCATTTAAACACATACATATATCTCTTATTACACATAGAATCTTATATTAATTAATCAAAATGAACTTATCTCACAACAATTCAATTTTCTGTACTGTCATATATAATTAGTCAAAACAAAACGCTAATACCATTGTATAGTAGAGAGAAATTTCATATACGAAAAGTTCATTGCATTAACAATAGCACAAAGGGTCAGCTGTTTTGGGGAGTCGATTGTTAGCATAGGGTGGTAACACAGGTAGGACAATTCAGAACAGGAAAAATTTGTGTCTAGGATTGTCTGTTAGGTCAGCGGGGGGGGGGAGGTTTTGAATGAGATGCGTGCATACAAAAGGGGAGAGTTTACAATTTACATTCCTCAACACGTATTTAACATGAACTAGCTTGTTCATACCAACAGGTTTAGAATGGAATATTTACCAGCGATGACTTGTTTATTACGGCAATCTCACGATACTAATATTATTATATCTTAATTAAAACTTTACTCATTTATTTGTTCCCGATTTCAGAGTGAATAAATTTATGTTTGTCAAAGTTATTGTTAAAGAATTATAACAATGTACACAATTATTTTTTTTTTAAAGCAGGGCAGATTATTTTTACACAATAGCAGAGTGGCGAAATTTTGTGACTTCTCCCTTGTTAAGATATCACAAATGTTGGGAACCAGTTCAATTTGTTACCTGTTAATTGAACTAGCTGCAGTTGTTAGTAAACCTTAATCACTAACAAATTATAACACTTTATTGTTCAGGAATTAAGCAAGGATTGTATAAATTTATTCACTCGTTAGGTGTTAGCTAAAACATCTCTTTATTAACATATTTATCTCTCATACTTTACTTTACTTTTAAAACTCAGATTCTAAAAATTTCTGCATTAAATATTTTGAAAATTTACTTCTTATTCTTTTTATATCAAAAGCATTCAGCTAGATATTGTTTTCAGTACCACGGATCCGGGACTCAACTTAGTTATGTTTTTATTACAACTTCAACCAAATTATTAGAAGAATATTTTCGGTTGTAAATTTTAATATTAATTTAAATCTAAACATCTTAATGTCATTACTACTTCATTACAGTGATTACAAAATATATATATTAAAATTTAAATTATCAAAAGTTCTTTACTGTTCTTTTGTTACTGGTCTTGTTGTTTTACAATGAATGTGTGTTACAAATATTATCTTTTTATATCACCTGAATGTAACATGTGTATGGTGTGGGGTCCATGATGGTCATCTTCAGTCCTCTTCTAAGGTGTGATCCACGGTTCCTCTTGATGTTCCATGAGGTTGATTGTTTCTGGTAGTCTCTTCCTAGACGATTAGGTTTTGGTTCTAGAAGTCCATCCGGTTGCTGTTTGTGTTATCTTCTTTCGGAGTCGGTAGTTTACATTTTACTTTTGGTTACAGTTCATATTTTATCAGCACTAAAATCTGGTAATTAACATTTCTCACCATTTACAGCTTGCTAAGGGATGTATCGGCTAAGTTTCCTTTTTCTTTTTTATTCTTTACATGTTTCTTCACGCACTACATTATAATTTTGTTTTTATTATTATTATTATTATACTACATAGGTCAAATCGAACTCATTATAAACTTGATTAAATATTGTTTAACGGTATACACCTATGTGTATGTTCGCAACACAGCAGCTACATCCTTACATCTCTTATTTTTTAAAATCGTCACAAAAAAATTATGGAACGCTCAGGATGGCGGATACGATATAACAGAAGTATCGATTGATTAAAAGATGGTGGCTTTTAAATTTTCAAACAAACCGAGTATTAATAAATTTTAATAGTAATTTATAAAATAATATTAATTTTTTATTATATTAAATGCTTGTTCCTAATTTTTTCTAATTTATGTGTTGCATGCCCTGAGGTTCAAAATTACCATTGTATTGTATATCTAATAGGACTCTGGTAAACGGAAAATACAGAGAAATGCAATATTTTTATCTCGGTAAATTCTAATGTAATTAATAAGGACATAACACATGCACCTCATGTGCATTTATTAAAAGTGCCAAACTGCTTCTTTCGCATATAAGAAAGACACGTTAAATAAATTACAGAGACATTTAAGGAGTAGAAAAAATTTAAGTAATCTGCCTATAATGAACATAACTTATTATGTAAATTATTAAATAGTAAATATTTAAGATAGAAAATAATTACACATAATTAATTAATTAGGATTACACAGATATTGAAAGGGCAAGTAACCCAGAATATAATTTTACACAGTTTGTATTAGGTTTATACTTTTATTACATTACTAAAAATGAAAAAAATACAATATAAAAGTAATGAAGAAATTATAGAAATAAGTAATCAACTCAGGACTAAGTACGGGAATACAAGAACAGAAAGTGGACGAAACTAATGAACAAATGAAGTGTAGGTAATAGCCTACACTGCGTAGATATTGATCAAATATTTTATATTTTAATCATAAACAAGTCTTAAGTAAATACATAAAGTAATACATTAGAGAGACAAATGAGGATTAAAGGCAAATGCTATATAAAACAAGGTAAAAAACACTATAAAAGCTCATACGCTTGACGTATACTTTCAGCTATACAAAAATATCAGGAGAAAAGTTCGAAGCCTCAGCACAGAGGCCGGAGCGTCTACTCGTAGGTAAATATGCTTTTTTGAAAGAAATAATTAGCGATTAAGAGAATTAGGTTTTTTTTTTACTTCAAAAATGTGACGATTTCGCCGATCTTTTAGAGGAGTTCTAACGGACGCAAGCTGAGCCGGTATGTTAATATATAGCGTATTATTATTTTTTAAATAAATACGTTGATATAAAGTGTGCTTGTTATTGTGACGTACAGACTTTATGCAAACATTCAGTTACCACAGTATTATAAGCTAAACTTACTTTCATAAGCAACTTGATAACATTTTTACACGTTATTTACCTGAACAATTTTTTTGTTTAAAAGGAATAAATCCCAAATTTTTAGTACCAAGCCACGTGTTGTTCAATCAAATATATTGCAACTTACCGTCTGCAGCTTTTTGATAAAGCCGCAGACGGTAAGTTGCAATATATTTGATTGAACAATTTTTTTGCAGTGTTCGTGAACTGAGATCTGCAGAAGTGGCGGCAGAAGAGAAGCCGCCCGTCCGACACTTTTACCGGCTATCGTACTTACAACGGTGGTAAGCTGTACTAACAGTTTCTACAAATGTACATCTGCAATGCTGTACACTGCAATAAAAAAAAGATATGTGTCTCCAATTGTATTATATACATTAATGAGTTTTATTCATATATATTATTGTTTCAGTAATTACGCTTACGCAAAAAGACAAACCTATCTATTTCGAATAAAGGAATTCACTAATACCGAGATGAGTTTTTGCTTACAGGTGTGCGCGTCAAACAAATATCCCTATTGTGACTTTCTTTCTTAAATTGCGAATTTTTACCAGACACTGATTATGCTTTAGAACTTTTGTGTGTGTGTGTGTGTGTGTGTGTGTGTGTGTGTGTGTGTGTGTGTGTGTGTGTGTGTGTGTGTGTGTGTGTGTGTGTGTGTGTGTGTGTGTGTGTGTGTGTGTGTGTGTTTTCAATTAAATGTCAATTAAATTTTGTATTTTTCACTTAATTGTGTATCAAATTTTTAAGTATCTACTGTATATTTTACATTTATATTAACTGTGTCAATTTTTCAACTCTATGTAGGCTATCCATTTTTAATATTACAAACAATCGTGTTATGTGTGCGCCTGTTGCCTGTGTGTGAGTATTTAAGAAAATTATATATAATTCATTACTGTATGTTTATTGTATATAATTTTTAACGTTGGAATTGTATATACATATATTTATATATATGGACACACACACACACACACATTATGTACATAAATACATACACATTATGTACTACCCTCTTCATTAATAGACATTTCATTTACCATTTTACAGTGGATTAATTTAACTTTATTTTCGAGGCACTTATTTATCAAAATTAAGTATTTTATTCTTATTAAAACACAAAACAATGTAGGTAAATTTCCCCTCTCTCTTAACCGAACAACCCCATTTTTTATAGCTACACTTTTATTGATAAATACAAGTTTCATTATTTGTAATTACTAAGGTATCTTATCCTTCAAAATGAAACTTTATTCGATATCAAACTAGTAGCGTGCTCACAGCGTCTAATCACGAAGTAGGCCTACTTCTGCTTCACTCAAAAATTTAAATGTAGGCTACATTACATGTTCAGCTATGTTACAATAATCTTTGTGTGTTCGTACATCGGACTCTTTTTAAATATATTTGTCTCATTATGATTAACTAGTATGCTCCCGGAGCAGCAGAACACGCTCACTATTTTGAACGAAGTAGGCTTACATTTATCACTACATAAATTTCGTTATTAGACAATTTTCCAATTACGGGAAAAATTACAAACATTCCGATTACTCTAATATTTCTTTAGTAACATAACAACTGTAAAGCACACAATTATACAATAAACACTAACACTTAGGAACATTCGGATTTGGGTTACAATTCCTTTTAATCTGACACCAAGTTTTATTTTCACTAGGAAATTGTGATTCCTAGATTCCAAATATATTGAAATTTTCAAACATAACATTACATTCAGATTTTAATCCAACGTGCTTTAACTTAATATACCACATGAATTTTTGTGATTTTTAAAAAATGTCCTCAACGTTCCGGGCTCTGACGTCCAAAAATTTTGAACATTTAAAAAATGAATACTATATTCCATTGTGATTTAAATTCCCTTTAATTTGATAGCTCGCATTGGATTTTGCGATTTTTTTACAATTTTGACTTCCCAGCGTATTTTTGAGATGATCAATCTCAAAAAACAACAACGTCCTGTATGGTAAAAATGTGGTCATGTGTCCCAAGTTACGAAAATCACTTTATCCATTCAAACGTTATGGTGAAACAAACCCCAAATATTAAGACAGACAGACAAATACCAACCGGTCGAATTAAACCCTAAGAACTCGCTTACTTATTCAACAGGAGGCATGTGTTATAGGGTGACTTTCAGATGTAATTTTCATTATCTGTGCCAATCAAAAAGACCAAAGGACTAGCGACCGCTATTATTATGTGTCGATAGGCGTTCTGAGTACGGATGCTCTGAGCACGGAGCCACGAAAACTTACGTTCTTTACTCTACAACCAAGACACGATAGGTGCTGAATTTTAAGTTTGTGTCTGTAATCTGTGTCTGACAAGAAACACGGCTAGATATGGTGACAAAACATCAAATAAATGGGTGCTTGAGTTCTGAAGAAATGATGTATTAGCTAAAATGGTACCCCCATGTCAGGTGGGTGAAGACTATCCCCAACCTTTGTGAGGAAGGATATCCTTTGTGTTAAGGATAACAGATATGTGAGGAAGGCATGTTGCAGGTCGAACAAAGAGCTGATCTAAGAGAGCTGTGATCTGATTCCTGTAATGAATTTGGACTCTCTCTGTGCATTATCGGCCGAGGGTGAATTATTTCTCTAGTATTACCAAAGTCTTTCCTGTCAATACCATACTAGCCATTTCTAGTATTTTAAATCTAGTCATTCTATTCTGTTTTAAAACAGAGTCTTTCTTTCTTTCCATTCGTCTTCTGATTTCCTGACGATTCTGTTTATCCGTACAACTATAAAATTTCTCAGAAAAACATTTGTTCCTTAATACAATCACGTTACTTTACGGTGGCCTCTCCATAGCTGCGCGAAAAGTGGGGGTAGTGGGGAGACTCAGTGTGCTAAGTTGTAACACATCATTTCAAAAACATCCGTCTTACTGTTGCTACAGCCGGCTGTATGGGTGCTCTTAACTATTTAATTATTACAACTCGGGTTTTATACATTGTTGACATTTCCGGATTTCATTCAACTAACTACTATTTATAATTCTACTCAGTATTACTCGAAATTGTATCAAATATGTATTTCTAATACCACAACAATGTTATTTGTTTTGTTTTTTTATAAACTATCGGATCGAATTCAAGTAAATGATTGTAAATATAAATATTAGAACATAGAAGTCGTGTATGGTTCTCCATACAAATTTTTTATTACTATCCCGTAAAATAATTAAATGTTCTCACACACGTGCACTCATCACACGCCTACACATCTTTTCGCACCATTTCACAAGACTAACAATTTTTTTATAGTTTAAAAATACTTAAAACTAACAATTTGAACACGTTTCTTATCGACTAACATACAATGCCTAAACCTGCAGTCTTTACTTATACACATTTTCATTTAATCATGCCATCATATGCTTTGAGTGCCAGTAACATTTTGTATGCACATTCTACTCATTGCAAAACACACACACACAGATTAAGTTGCATACGACTATTCAAGCCTGTTACGAGGATGAATGTGAGCGCCCGCTTGTGAGAGTGAGAGTGAAAGGGGGTAGATAGATGAGGGAGAGAGAGAGAGAGAGTGAAAAGAAAGAGAGAGAGGGGCCTTAAAACACACAACACTCTCTCTCTCTCTATGTATAACAACTACAACTACAATGTGACTGTAGAGTCACATTTGAAAAGCATTAATATAATCTATTGTAGTTTTAGTGATCATTTTTCACGTGCGTATAAGAGATTAGACCACCCAAAGAAATCTGTGGAGATTAGCATCTAAGAAGTCTGAAACGAAGGCCCAATATTCTGTTAGTTAGAACTGACTGTTCTTTGAGAAACGCAGACCGAGATATTTTGATTCGTGCTTTACTCTTCCTAGAGCTTCAATTTAATATATGCATATATGACAAAATCGGGACATGGAAAAAGTATACGGACAACTGACATTATAACACCACCATCTAAAACTCGTTATCCTTTGCACACGATTTAACAAGAATCCAAACCAATAAGGATACTTGCAAATATCAATATGCATACTATAAATAATAACTAAAAGTATGTTACCCGAAATAATAGTATGTAAAAATGCGATTATGATATATATGTATGGTAATAACGTATTGCACTCACAGCTAACGATGAATGGACATTCTGTAGGGCAACAGTATAATATTCGTGGTTATCATTAGAGTCAGATGTGAGTCAAAAAATGGCTGGAACACGATAATCGTATACATGGACACAAGGCCCAAAAGCAAATAATACTCTACAGCAAAGCATTACATTACAGTAACTTTGAGATGAGACAAAATTTCATATGACTTCGTGGAGATTGAATAGGTCTTTACGCTCGTTTGATGAAAAAGAGCAGAAATTATATAAAAATGAAGGTATTCTCATAGTTTCAGTAAAACGTACGTCGTATTTGTTTAGGAAGTATCAGTATTTTTTATTCCTTCTCTGTTCGTTTGTATGTTTCTTAGTGTTTGATACCCACTTGTTCACTTTAAAATCCTCTATCCTTGTCCAAACTTTCTGTTTCCGTAACTGCTTACGTCCGACTCCTCACGACATTGGAGATCATCCCTATAACCTGATTAACGAAAGAAAGTGACTGGCGGAGCGGCCGCGTGGCGACCGAGTTTGTAGTAAAAACATTCCACTTAATAACCTCGTGGAAACGTAAAATACAGGGCTAGAAATGTCTAATGAACTGTATTTTAATCATGAATTAAAGACGTTTTTAGCAAACTTTTTTAATTTTTGAAATCTTTTTTTAATTAATTTATATTGAGAGTTAAATAAAAAAATACACGAATTTGAATTAAAAATTTAGGGTTTATCGTATTTATTACGTAAGAACTCAGAGGTTAAGCATCGGAAAAACATTTCTTGTACAAAAGTGTTAGTCCACCTTCTTTAGTACAATATATCAAAAATTGAGATTCCTACGAATAATATTAACGACGTTATTAATTTTTTTCCAAATGTACTGTTAACTCCGTTATTAATAAATTTTTTCATTGATTTTTTCACAGTAAGCATAACAAAATTGTATTCATCAATAAAAAGTGGTATGTAACCTTCAAATATTACGAAATATAACCGCAATCAGTTAATATAGGAAAATTAAAACCAACATCGCTCAACGGCGCGCCATCGAGTCAAGGTACAGTAACAGCCCAAAGAAAGTGGTGCATACGCTCACGGCTCACGCATTGACACAGCCAACTTGCTACGAGTCACCAACCTCTCATATAAATATACAGAGATTTTAGTTATCTGTCTACTTATTTAATCTAATCTATCTACCTGGAGATCTGTCAAAAACTTACATCTGACCAGACTTTTGCGGTTTAGTTGAACTACATGCTTTTTATAACTGATGGTCTTGAATGATTGTTTATCGCTCTTTTGCGGTACGGTATTTATTGTTTTCTTGTTAATAAATTATTTTTGTTTTGTGATCAGCTTTAATACTACTAATTGAAGTGCAATTTAATTACTGGGAAATTGTTAATGCCATTCAAATTTCTCAACAACTAATTATTTAACTATGAAATACAGTTTACAGTTTAAACTCGGTCTACCAGATATTGCATAATTATAACAGTATTTTACTGTTATAATGTATTGAAATATAAAAAACAATTAGTAAATTACTTGTTATTAGCATTGACAAATAAATAATAAAGACAGTAAGGTACTTACAAGTATTGTAGTGTTCTTCAGCTTTTATGGAATCCGCTCATAAAATATCTGTATAAATCATAAAAATACACTATTAAAACACTCTATAAGAAACACTTGTTAAAACACTTATAGCTGTGAGTTAGTAGTCTTCAAACGAAGACGGTAGCGCGCGCGAATAAAATGGGTCCACTAGGTTCTGACTCTACTTCCGCCGCAGAGCGCCACGCACTGCTCTCTGTGAAATTCACTTTATATATTAATCCATTGTAGTATTCCTATCACGTACAAGGTGTAAGTTGTATATGTCTTCTACACTTAGTTATCTAAAGAGAGCGTCACGCAAATCTCATTCATGTACAACTTTTAACAACTGAGTTAACAGGACATTAGAAAAAAATTAATAACGTCGTTAATTTTAATCGTAGGAATCTCAATTTTTGATATATTGTACTAAAGAATGTGGACTAACATTTGCCTACAAGAAATGTTTTTCCGGTGCTTAACTTCTGAGTTCTTACGTAATAAAAATGATAAACCCTAAATTTTTAATTCAAATTCGTGTATTTTTTTATTTAACCCTCAATATAAATTAATTGAAAAAAGATTTAAAAAAATTAGAAATGTTTGTTAAAACGTCTTTAATTGATGATTAAAATACAGTTTATTAGACATTTCTAGCCCTGTATTTTACGTTTCCACGAGGTTATTAAGTGGAATGTTTTTACTACAAACTCGGTCGCCGCGCGGCCGCTCCGCCAGTCACTTTCTTTCGTTAATCAGGGTATAGGTCTTGCACTTTCTACTTTCCTCGCACATCACAAGGTAGACAATTTCTATTTTATGCAAGCGTATACGCGATAACGTTACAAACTATCCTCTTTAAACAGTTAATAATATGTGACAGCAATTTAAATATTAAGATCGCTGTGCCGGTTAAGGTAATGGAAAAGCACTCAATTTTGTCGTATGAAATGAAGTGTTAACCATGAAAAACGTGTGCCACAGGAAAATTATACGTTTCACACGGTCCGACATGTTGAATGGACCCACCCTGATTACGTCATAAATCATTCATGAGACTTTTAAACAATGGAAACAATTTTCCCTTCTATAAGTAACAGCAATAAACAGATGAGCGAGATATCGATGTAATAGAACGTTTATGTTTTCATTTCTTCGCTCTCTCCTTAGGCCTTCGATCTGCCCAGTCAACTGTATTTTTGGACAGTATATCCATCTATATGATAGAGAGGATCTTCCTAGTTTAAATCTCCATGTGGCTCACACCAGAGTCTCGTCTTGGAGTACCATACATTTCCCATCAATCTTTTAATTTGACACTACCTCCGTAATATTTAAACTCCCAGTCCTATAGTGCAGAAGGGGAGCCGTCGGCGAGGCGCGCTGCTCTACTACCCCTTTGCTCGTATTGTCCGAAATGTCAGGTCTATAAATATTTTTAAGCCAGACCGATCGATGGTAAGAACGAAAGACCTTTAAAATTAGGACCTTCGCCCTTTTAGACATTACCTGTTAAATTTTAAGCCATGTGAAGTCTAGCACTGGTAGACTTCAAACTCATATTTCTTCTCTTCACTTTACGACCTTGGTCAGTCTGTACTTCTAAATGCGTGCTTAGGTACACTTCATGAACTCGTTTTGTACCTGTAGTTCTTGTAACATTATAGGACTCCTTCTGATTTCTACGGACGGCGCTGAAAGAATACGTCTGTTTTACTGTAATTATAAAAACGCGATCCTTTTGCACTTTGTCTATTTCTGGATTTAAGCATAAGTACCAACTCTTTAAACATTTTTCAGTAAGACCTATTAAATATATGTGGGGAAACAGTACTTTGAGAATCGATACACAGGTATTTCGACTTACCCAATTTTTACAAATTAATAGACCAGTAATTATTTTGACTTTAAATGACTATTAACAAGGGACCCGATTTGATTAAGTACTAAACCTAAGGATATGCGGTGTACTAAAAAATATTCTTTGTAAAACCTGACAGTTTCTACTGATTTAACGTGTTTGATGATAAGATACGTAAAATAGGAGTTTACCAAAACTACGGCGTGTCAGGAGATGGAAAAAGGGAAGAACACTTCGATTAATTAAATATGTTGTACCGAGCGCTCTTCTGCTTGTGAAACGAATAGACGAGATCAAGATTATAAATTCACTCAATTCGAATGTTTGTCAGAGACGAGTATAACGCATAATACGTAAGTCGAAAACTTGTATTAACTTTACAAACGTTCCATAAATATTAATGATGTATGATACAGTATTCCAATATAAAAGGGCCAAATTGTCAAGGACTGTTGAAAGTTATAATAATTTTGTTCTTCTTCTTTTCCTTCTACCTTCCTTCCTCTTTTTCCTCTTTCACGTCTCATTTATAGTTTGTTCTTTTTTCTTCGTCTTTTCCTTAATAAACTACTGGAATAAGTGTAACGTGTAGACCTAAATTTTTTCCTTTGGTAGGAAATGGAAACATATCAAACATACTGAATGGTTGAAGTAAACAGAGAGCAATGGATTGCAGTAGCTAAGAGCTTAGATTAGTGAGCCTTATAATGAAGTAGACCATTCGATGGCGAGCCATGAGATTCAAAAACAATAGAAAAGAGTGAATGGTCTTGGTGTTGGCAAAAAGTTAAAGTAGTGAACACCACTAATTACAATTACAAAAGATGTTTTAATTCATTTTATTACTTTTTAACACATTTAATATCTTTTCACTTTCAAAATATCCACATATAAAGCAGAAGGAAAAAAGACGGGTGTATTTGTGTTACTGTTTTATAAAATATTTTTTATGCGTCTAAATGTATGCATGCAAATTTCCATATGTAAACGTCGTGAAGCCTAAGAGGTGATGAGTGGCCTACTTTTGGATTAATTAGAGAGTTCATATTAAATTGTAAAATGTTTTTGTAATAAAGTTTAAAAACGTTAAAATAATATTGCAATAATAAATTTAATAATTTAATACTATTTTGCGAACAGTAACACGAATGTTTCTAACAAAATGAATGGATTTAAGTTTGGGTAATAACATTTTCTAATTATTTATAAGAGTCAACAATATTCTAAAGTTAACGAATGTTTTAACAAGAAGTTAATATTTACCAGAAATTTGAAAATACGTATTATTAGTTTCGAACTCTTAAAAATTAAATTGGTTTTTGTAAACTGAGTTTATTACAATATCTTAACACTTACACACTACGGAACATGTGAAAACAATTTATGAGTAGAAAAGAAAATTTAAAATAACATGAACAGAAAATAATAGTCTAGTTATTATTTGACATAGCCAATTTTATCTTAAATATAAATCGGATCTCATGTATTGACTACGTCCTCAATTCCGTTCGACTTCATTAAGCACAATCGATCACCTTGCCCTCAGACACGACTTGCAATAATGCTGTGATCGTGGCCATGACCTGACTGGGTCAGGAGACACGTAGTTATACAGACTGTGTCACAAAGGGTTAACAAGGTCGTATTTACGTCGAGCTCTCTAATATTCACCCGTACACGTCTGTTACGACAAGATAAAGGGAGCATCAAATACATTATAGAGATTTCTGTATTATCAAAGCGTTTACTATATTCGCTGAATTTATTTCGCAGCTTTTAACGTAAATGTAAACTTACTGTTTCTTAAAAAAAAGATAAGTAACGTTAGTTTATAGACAAACATTTTTTTTAACAAGAGTATTTCTTTATAGAATATTGAAACTTTCAACTTGTGAAACTTATTTGTCTTTTCTTCTCGTACGCGTTTCGGCGTGGTGTTCGCCTTCGTCAGCTTTGAGACAGACTGCCATTAACCTGTAACGGTTTTTATTTTGAAAGGTATAGTGGGGGTGGTGTGTGGAGGAACGGGATTGGCGCGGGGATCCAAATTATTGTTAGTTTTTTGTATAATTGTGTCAAAAAGTGTGTGTGATTTATACTGTAATTGGTCGTTAATTATGTTGTTTGGTTGTGTTGTGTGGTGTTTGTATATTTCATATTGTTCTGCTGTGTTAAGTTTTCGACCTTTGGGTAAGTAGTGTAATATTTCAAGATTAGTATCTATGTTGGTGTAGCTGTGGTTTTTTGTGTGTATGTGTGTGGCAAACGCGGAATGTATATTGTTGTTGGATAAAGCTTTTAGGTGTTCATAGTAACGAGATGAAAAAGATCTTCCCGTCTGGCCTATGTAGAAACTGTTGCAGTTATTACAATTTAATGTGTAAACACCTGTTTTGTTGTATTTGTCTATGTCCGTGTTTGTATCATTGATGTGTTTTTTGATGGTATTGTTTGTTCTGTATGCTATTTTGTACTTGTGTTTTCTGAATTTGTTGGCGAGTTTTGTGTGTGTTGGAGTTATGGTATGTGAGTGTGATGTATTTAGTTTGTAGTGTGTTGTTGGTATTTTGTGTTTTGTTGTTTTTGTTTATGATGTGTTTGTGTAGTTTGTTTATTAAATTAGGTTTGTATTCGTTTTTATTGCTATGTATTTGATTGTGTTGAGTTCGTCATTATAGTCCTGTTTACTTAATGGTATTTTAGTTAGTCTATGGAGCATATGGTTGAAGGCTGCATGTTTATGTTGTGTTGTGTATAACCATGTCGGTTGTGTTTGGTTTTCTGTATATTTTATACGTGTGTGTAATTTTAGTTTTGTTAATTGTTAGGTTCAGAAAATTTATACTATTGTTTTGTTCAATTTCCAGTGTGAATTTTAGTTTGTGGTGTATTGTGTTTATGAATTTGTGGAAGTTTTCAACCTGTCTTGTGTTGCCTTTGAATAAAAGTAATATATCATCTACATACCTGTGCCAGTAAATGATTTTGTTGGTGTATCTGTTCTTGTTTATTATGTGGTTCTGTTTTATGTTGTGTATATATATTTCTGCCAGTATTCCTGATATGGGGGATCCCATCGGGAGACCGTCTGTTTGTGTGTATATCTTGTTATTGTATGTAAAGTAATTTTGTTCAGTTATTATTTTGGTGAGTGTGATGATCTCTTGTATGTGTGTTTCGGGCGTGTTGTTTTGTCGGAGTAAATGTTTTAGTGTTTGTATGGTTTCTTGAATTGGGACATTGGTGTATAAATTGGTATATCAAAAGATACTAGTGTTGAATTGGTGGGATGTTGATGTGTTCGGTTTTCTTGACTAGTTCGATGTTATTTTTGATAGAAGTATTGTTACTGAGATTAATGATTTTCTGATTATTTCATTTTTCTAGGAGTTTTGCGATTTTGTGGGAGGGAGCTTGTGTGTTGTTATTATTGGTCTGATGGGAATGTTAGGTTTGTGTATTTTCGGTAATGCATTTAGTTTTGGGTGGTTAGGTTTGATTTGCTTAAGGTATTTGGTGCTTTCTGGTTTGATTATGTGTTTTGTGTTATTTATAAATTTGTTAATCTGTTTTTGAAGTTTTAGTGTGGTGTCTTTATTTATTTTCGTTATATTATTTTCGTTGAAGAAATTCTCAATTTTAGTGTTTAGTTCATGTTAGTCCATTATGACGTTTATGTTCGCTTTATCAGCTTTTAATATTGTTATGTTGTGTTCAAGTAACTTTTGTTTTACATTATTAAGCGATTTTATTTCGTTGTTGTGTCTTTTTGGTTGTATATGTGTGCGTTGGATTTTCCGTTTTATGTCGTGACGTATTGGGTCCTGATCGTTAATGTGCGTGTTTTGTACAGCTGTTCTGTGTCTATGATTATGTCACGTATGTGTCTATTGTGGTTTTTGTTGTTAGTTGTATTGTTTTTCAAATTATGTTTCAGTCCTTTGTTTAATAAATCCATTTCATCAGTTGTGAAATTAACGTCAGTTGTGTTTACTGTGCGTGTGTGGAATTTGTGTGTCAGTTCAGGGATTGTTTCTATTGTGCGTGTTGTGAGGTTTTTTTGTTTTTTTTTTGTCGATCTTGTATTAGAGTATTTCTTTTCCTTACTACAACATTATGCTTTCTTAGTTGGTATTTTGTTATTCTCTCGGTCTTGTTTTGTAGTCTCTCCTAAGTGACCTTGTGAGTTCCTCTCTCGTAATTCTATTTAAGTGGTCTAAGTAGACCAATTGTATATAAATTGTGTCTTTTTATAACGGTTATATTTGTAACCGCTCTTGTGTAGAATTTAGCTTGTTGTTTTCATTAGTCCAGTGAGCCCAGGGAAGCGATTTCAAGCGATACAACTCATATCAGGTCTGAATAAATGCGACTATTAAAGTAGTACCTAAACCCTATTGTATAAATATAATACGCCTTATTATAATATTATATCACATCATAGCATACCGAGGGTATGCTATTTCTTACCGAGGGCAATATAAAAATTTGCAAACAATCGCTCAGATAATACCTTGACCAAAGGTATAGTTGGATACTTTTGACGTAATAAATTGTTCTTAATTGCGCGGCACTTCCCAACACTGTCTCTGCGTACCGAGCAGATTGCATCATCAGTAAGAGTAGATTACCGTTTTGAGTCCACATTTTCGCAATTCGTATTCATCGACCGCAGCTTATTACCTTCAGTGGAACCGACCCGTCGTGTTGTTGTCATTTTGCTGTCGGCAAAGCGACAAAGAAACAAACATGTAACAAAACTGACGCAGGGTTAAAACGTCCTGCGACGTTGGCCGATGCCTAATTGCCAATATCTCCTGTCGTTGCAGTTTTCTTCGGTTAGGCCTCCTACAACATAACAAGTTAATTACCACTGGTAACATTTGTTTTGATGCAGAATGTCATCCTTTTAGCCGCGGGACCATTAAAATGGCTTTAAAAAACCTACTGCGTGATTACTGATGAACTCTGCGTCTGAGAGTCAATGATCTTGATAGAATGCTAACGGATGTTGTCACTGACGGAAAACGTAAAAAACAAAATAACTTGTACATAGTATTAATATAAAACACTGAATAATTATTTAAATATTGCGACACGAAATCATTTCAAAGAGCGTTCAAAATTCTGTAGTAGTTAATAACTTGTTTGTGTCTTCAGTGTCGATATAAGCATATCAATTATTTACTCGTCATTTTGTTGATTGTGGGCGGCTAGTAACAGATACAAAAAATTCTGACTACCCAAGGACATTGGTTGTGCTTATCATTGCAATATAGGACGCCAAGACGCCTTTATTACTGATCTGTCCTTGCCAATAAACGCATTGAACAACACGCGTTTGTCAGTCAGTGTTTACGATTTTGTTGTCTGTTGAGTTATGTTATCTTTGAATGTGCATACGTCGCAACTCATATTCATTTCTTGAAGTATTGTTGTAATTCAGTGTTTATACCAGTGTATGCACAAACTATCAGTCTGGTTTAACCTCATGTTTTGTGCTGTAGGTAAGGAATGAGAAAGTATACAGACTATAAACGTTTCTATTCCCATAGACCTAAGACCCAAGTGTTAGTTTATAAAAATATGCCTGTACTAAATAAGCCAATGCAAGAACACGTGCTAGCCTAATCAAATGTTGATTTAGAACAAATAAACTGAGATATAGCTTAAGGGGTTACACTAAACATACAGCGTCTCTGTTGTTATTTTCTGGACATTTCAGTGTGTTTAAAATATGTATAATATAACTATAAACAACATACAGCTAAAATTATTTGTAGTTCGAATAGATATTTGTACGACTGTCTCATGAATCGTCGTGTCGTGTAGTGTAAACAGAATAACTGATAGCAATGAAGTCACTATTTACACAGTGACTTCATTAGACATATTTTGTTAGTTTAATTAGACACAAACAAAAGTTAAAAATCAACAAAGACACTCTCATATAATAATTCAAGTTACATTTGTTCAACACATAACAATAAATGTCAGCTTATTACAGTTTTGCTCTAATTAACACAATAATCATTTCTACTATACCGCAACAATAACTACGAACCGTACTCGTAATATCGTCAGGTCGAACTGAACCAGGCCGCTTCGGAATTCAGTATTTATATCGACACGATATAATTCTGTATGTTTGTTTACATTGTACATCTTGTTGTTCATCAGTGAGTTCGATTCTGGTTATTATATTCTTTTAGCTGGAAATTTGTTTTCATATTTCAAAATCCGATTTATTTATTTAGCTATTTTATAATTTGTAAAAAAATGAATTAATATAGCCTACTGCTTATAACAGTTACAATATAATATATAATATCAATATATAATGTAATATACAATAATATAATAAATAATTATATTATAAATAGCCTATATAATAATTATAAAATTCGACCTTCAGAGTAAATACTATGTTAATTATATTTCTATATTGGAAAAAATATATGTTATATATTGTTTGTATATGTATAGTAATGTAGCCATTGTTTGTATATGTATAGTAATGTAGCCTATACTGAAAATAAAACGACTGTGATATCATTCTATTTATGTTCATTGTAATTATGGATTTCTTATAATAAACTACATATAAACACTATTACGCCCTCGTCTCATTTCATTATCAGTTCAGTCTTATTTGAATCTTAATTCCTTATAGCGAGACTTCTTCTTCTTCTTCTTCTTCTTCTTCTTCTTCTTCTTCTTCTTCTTCTTCTTCTTCTTCTTCTTCTTCTTCTTCTTCTTCTTCTTCTTCTTCTTCTTCACTACTTGGCTTGGGCTATAGCCCGTTCTGACTTCACACAGTCTCTGACCATTTTTTCCAGAGTCTTCCACGATCTCTCGTCCCCACTGGCCTATATTCAAACGCTTGTTTACGATTACGCGTATCTACCACATTCCACATGGGACTTCCAATACTTCCTGTATTCCTTTATTCTTTCCAGAACCGACTGTAACTTCAGTTTTTCCTTTATGTCGTCGTTTCGTAGATGATCTCTCAAACTCAAACTCCATCCCTTAACTGTTCTTAAAAATATCATTTCCGAGGCCTGTATTTTTGAAATATCTTTTTGCAGAAGAGTCCATGTTTTACACCGAAACATTAAATTCGGCACAGCCTCGACCTTATAGAACTTTAGTTGTGTCTCCCTCTGCGTTTTATTCTTCAATAGTCGTCTTATTGTTCCACAGGTATAACTAAATTTATTTAACTTCCTCTCGATTTCGTTATCCTTTCTGTATGAGATATCAGATCCCAAATAATTAAAATGTGATACCTGCTCCAAAACACTATTATCAATTACAATTTTTGTTCATACAGGGTTCTTCTTCTTCTTACAGGGTAGGGCATTACTTTTGTCTTAGTTGTTGAGATCTTAAAGTTTTATTTCTAGCAGATTATGTGCAAGGTATTAATAGACTTTTGTAACTCATTTTCACTCTTCCCTATAAAATTATTAGGCCATCTGTGTTTAGTAATGTGTGTGATCGCTTATCCGAGATTCGTATACCTGCAGGACAGACGTTCGTCCATTCTCACAAAATTTCGTCTATATACATATTAAATAAACTTGGAGAGAGGCTACACCCTTGTCTAACACCTTGATTTATGGCCACTTCTTGAGAGAATCTTTCCTTACCTAAGTCTACACAAATAGTTGTGTCTGCATACATGCTCTGAATATTAAGGTGGAAAGCCCCTACGTATTAAAATTTCCCATAAAATATGTCCCACAGCCTGAGAAAAGGCTTTCTCATAATCTATAAAGGCCACATGTGTCTCTAAATTCATGGCGCATCTTTTCTCAATTATTTGTTTTACTGAAAAACATTGTCACTGCAAGATCGTCCACCTCTAAAAACCACTTTGTTCATATAATAAAAGTGCCTGAGAAGTAGCTTTAAAGCGCTGATTAAGGGTTCGTGAATATAGTTTATAACATGTATTTAAGATGCTAATTTTTCTGTAATTATCACAGGAGTTCCGTTGCCCCTTCTTAAATAAGGATATCCCTTATACCTGCAACCAAGGCTTGGGGACTTTACATTCTTTCCAACATTTATTGAATAAAGTCAAAAGTTGAGCCATCAAATCCTTCCCTCCATATTTTAAGAGTTCTGTATTTATTCCATCAAGACCACTAGCTTTTCTATTTCTTAACTTCTTTAGCTCCATATCTAACCCTCCTATTGTTATAGGATCAACTTATGATGACGTATCATCTTCACTTACCACAGAATCTTCTTCTGTAGGCACAAACCAAAGTTTAGTATAATGCTCTATCCACTGATTTTCTGTGATGATATTTAAACGTGCCCTGTCTTTTTCAGTGCTATTGAAGTGCCTCAACAATTTATAGGCAATCATTTGATGGCCATGAACATCATTTTCTATTGATGCAATAAGTCTGTCCCAAGATCTTTCATTTGCACTGCGTACTATTGTTTTAGCAAAATTTCTCTTTTCTCGGTAGATTTGATTTGCGTCTTCCATTTGCAATTGCAGATACCTATGATACTTTTTCTTCTTTCTCCTTATTGCTGCCGCTCTCTCTTCGTCTCAAATCTGTAAACCTATCCTCCCGCGAACTAAACCTTTCCTCTTTTCCCTAATGTTTCATCTGCCACCTTCTTTATGGCTGTCTGTATCGTGTACCACACAGATTCTATGCCTGCTCCGTCTCCAGATGGAGTGGATGTTAAGTACTTTCAAAGGCGTGATTGATACAGTGTCCTGCAACTATTTTCCTGTAGCAGATGGTCCTTAAGTCCTCAATTCTGGCGTGTAGGCAGAACCAACATTTATTTCATTTAAATTATTTCAACAATTTTCTCCCTCTTTTATTATTTCTTGTTTCTCTGAACGATTTCTGTTGGTTATAATACTCATCACTTTAATTTCGTGATTTTCTATTAAGTTGATATAAGGCCGACTTACGTTACAGATTAAAAAGTACATAAAAGACAGGTACTAAGTAGTTATGACCTTCAGACCAATCTGACGATAATCTAAACCTCTCAAAAACAGTTATCGTTAGTCACTGGATTGTTATACCTACATTATTTAGAGAAGGGTGGAGGGTGTGATCTAGTAGCATAGTGATAACCAATCATAAGTTTGTTGCTACTACAACGTAATATTAGTCGTATGCAATGCTACCACAGTTGTATGTGGCGTAACAATCCTTATAACAATAGTAATGGTGACGATATATGGAGAAATTTGAGCTACTCGCCTGCTGTAACCCATAGTCACAAAAATGAGCATTATGTATCTGTGTTTATGTATTGAGTTCCGCAAAAATGATTAATTACAGTTAGCTGTGAACAGCCCGTCAGTATTATGCTTAGTACTGAATACGTTAACATGAGTGAATTCCAGGCCAGGGGTTTTTCTGGGCCATGATTTCATGATGAGAGAGAGAGAGATGTAAATACCGATAACTCCGGTTTGAAAGTGTACATTTGACAAATACTGTTAAAGAAGAAAGCAACAAGCCAAATCCTACAATTAATATACCTGCTAATAATAACTGCATTAATATAAGTTCGTTAACTGCCCCCCCCCAAATTCAATTAATAATTTTATCCATCCTTGACTTTTCTGCATCGTAATTAAAAACATTATTGACAAACATAATTTTCTAATACAAATAAATATTAATTTGCGGTTCTGAAGTTTAACCTTTACGGGATGAGTTGTTTCTTCTAATTTTCCTAGTGCTGACGACGTAGTTCATTGTTCAGTGACTTTCTCAGCCAGACGTTTCGGTTATATCTGCGATGGTCCTTCTTCAGTGGCTTTGGTGATGTTTCCAGACATCAACAAATGAACTGCGTCTTAACAATCACAAAACCACAAGAAATTACGATGATTTTGTAACTACTTTCAAGATTCATAAAAACATTTTACTGAAGTAACGTCGATTAACATCGATGATAGTTAAATTAGATATTGTACGTTGTAAATAAGACGAGGTACTCAACGTATTTCGTTTTCAAGGAAAAGAGACTAAGTCGTTTCGCTTAAGATTTGCTTCTTACCAACATTATATTCCCGATTTTTCCGATCTGACGATGAGCTGAGAAGCTTGAAAGCGCTAATCGGGATAATTTTTCTATAGTGGTGTGTAACAGTCATAATTCTGTTTGTGATTATAACCACTAACACAACTTTCTTAATTCAACATTATATTGTTTTAAGCCATGTGTATTACGCTTAATATGTAGTAGCCCTATTTTAGTTTTACGTCATGTGTGTGTGCGTGCGCGCGCGCTTGCACGCGTATTGATATAAATGTACAGTAATTCTGAGTAAATCCTTCATTTGGGCTTTGAAGGATTATAGGATATAATTGAGTCTTACTGATAGGTCTAATTGAGTTTTACTGCAATTAACGTTTCCCTTGTTTCTTGCGATTTGTGTAATTTTATGGCCTCTCCAATTAGACCAACCGTGTTTTATAACTGCTTCGCGTTGTGCCGTGAGGTTATTATGTAATATTAATAAACATAAAAATACTTTAATAGTCCATTAAATAGGTCGCAAGAGTGCTCAAAGTTATATTAACAATAATATACTTTGCTTTTTAATTGTGTTTATGTGCACAATGCAGTATGCAATTTACTGCCAACATAAAACGGATTTAACCGGAATCTGTTTGTCCTGGAAATTCAATGTAAATTATTTTTAAACACAGTAAAATGTACTGTCATAGGTAATGCTACTTGTTTGAAAGGTATTATATAAATTAAATTTAAAGCCTCTTCCTGTGTGTGACACTAAGCTATTGCTTCTGATAAACAGTCACTACAAAAACCTACTTTCTTAAATAAACATAAAATATTAAATGCGCCTCTACAATATTAATATCATAATAGAAGTTAAAGGTCTGGAATTATCTTTACATTTAGTTTACAACAGGAAATTTAATGTAATTTATTGGATACAAGAAATAATTGTTTCATACATACAAAAATAATACCGCATTATCAGGATATATGTGTTTCAAATGTTACACGCAGCTCTTCAGGCAACTACAGTAGACCTGGAATTGCACTCTGCCATGTGGGTAATCTATGCATACAGCCTTTAGACCAGCAAAATTTTGGAAAAATAATAAAAATATAAAATAAAATAAATGTCTAACTCGGCAAAGGAAAAGAAATCAAAAAGTTGTTTGCTTACTTCGTTAATAATCCTGAGAAGTGGAAATAAATGTTATGTGAGAAAATGTGTTTCAGTGGCTTTTTGTAATTTTATAAACCACAAAATTCTAAGTTTGTTGATAAACTTGCGTTACAGTTGGAAACGTCCACCGACATAACTGGGAACCCACAAGTACACTGAGGTAAGTAAGTAAGAATCATTATTATGGTATATTACCCTGCAATGTTATAGATGTGGGAAACCTGGACACCTACAACGAGACTGTCGGGTTAGAATTCAGCAGCAGGGAAACGAGCAATAGTCGGTACAACGGGGCGTGTGCTGACTAACTGGAGGAACGAAGCCCCTAGACAATACGCAATTTCTAAACTTCAGAAAAACAGCGGGAGCTTGGCAGTTACCGGATTTGTTCAAGAAAGGCCAACCTCGATTACAGTTGACACAGGCGCAACAGTTTCTATTGTGCGCCCCGAGGTGGTGAAAGACATCAAGCCAATCTGGTGCTATTGCAGCTTGCGAACAGCTGCTACTGGTCGGTCTGTAAAAGTGTATGGAAAAGTGGAGATACACCTACGCCTCGGTCGACTTGAGTTTAATCATCAAGTACTTGTTGCAGACATTGTGGATGAAGCAATTCTTGGTGTGGACGTTATGAACGCATACGGATTTATAGTCGACTTCAAAAACAATGTCTTGAGAATCGGAGGGGAAGAGGTAATGCTATCAACAATGACGACAGCAGAAAAATCAATGGACGTCATAAACCAAGTGGCCGTAACTGTTCCGCCAAACTTCGAAAAAATCATCATGGATAGAACCGAGGTTGATACTAGGGGCAACCAGAGCTCTATATTCGAACCCCAGGTAGTCAGCACACTGGGCATACTAATTGCCAGAAGTTTAGTAAAACCTGACGAAACCGGAAATGTACCTATTAGAGTGGCGAATATTTTGGATCAAGCTATCACTTTACAAAGCAATACGCTCCTAGGAAATTGACTCCTGTGGCCTGGGTAGCCGGAATGATGCAACGATGATCCAGTGCTTCGGATAATTCCAAATTGCCAGAGGAACTGCAAGAATTATTGAACAGATCTTCTAACGACCTCTCAAGTGATGAGGTAAAAGAACTCAGACAGATTTTACACGAATTCAAAGATTGTTTTGCAGTTCAGGGACAGTCACTGGGAAGAACCTCCGTTGTGCAACATCTCATCAATATCAGGGACACAACACCGATACGCCAACCTCCTCGAAGGCCTCCATTATCTAAACAAGAGGAAATGTCTCGGTTAGTACAGGACATGTTGACAGAGGGAGTAATCGAACCTTCGTCAAGTGCTTGGTCTTCTCCTTTAATGCTGGTAGCGAAGAAGGATGGTGGATTGCGTTTCTGCGTAGACTACCGGAGGTTAAATGACGCTACAAAGAAAGCTATCCATTACCTCGCGTTGACGATACACTCGGCACGTTGTCCGGAGCACAGTGGTTTTCCACATTGGACCTGAAGAGTGGATATTGGCAAGTGGGTCTTCATCAAGAAGACAAGGAAAAGACCGTTTTCTCGACCCCAAGTGGCATATTCCAATTTAACGTCATGCCATTTGGACTCTGTAATGCACCGACAACATTTGAAAGATTGAATTGATGGACCTGGTACTCCGAGGCCTGACAAGGAAAACTTGCCTTGATTATTTAGACGATGTTATAGTCATCGGAAAGACTTTCAAAGACAATTTGGAAAACCTTAAGGAGGTTCTAACTAGAATTCACGGTGCCCAACTGAAGCTGAGCCCGAAGAAGTGTTCTCTGTTCCAGAAGAATGTACAGTATCTGGGCCATCTGGTTTCGGCAGCGGGTATTAGCATGGATCCTAATAAAGTAGACACCGTAAGAGACTGGCCAGTGCCGAAGAGTAAACACGAAGTTCGGAGTTTCCTGGGGTTATGCTCATATTACAGACGTTTTGTGAAAGGCTTCGCTACTATTGCTAAACCACTACATGAGCTAACGGAAAATAAACGAAACTTCCAGTGGTCGAGGGAGTGTGATCAAACATTTAGGACTTTGAAAATTGCATTATATTCGCAGCCAATTCTCGCTTTCCCAGCTTTCGAAGGGAAATACATTGTGGACACAGACGCAAGCAATACTGGTCTAGGAGCAGTTTTGTCTCAAGTGCAAAACGGTGAAGAACGAGTAATAGCGTATTACAGCAAGACACATTCTAAACAGGAGAGAAATTATTGAGTTACAAGGAGAGAGCTGCTGGCAATCGTCCGAGCAATATTTCCATAAATACCTCTATGGCAGAGAGTTTTCGTTACGTACCGACCATGCCGCGCTTGCATGGTTCTTGAGATTTAAAAATCCGGAAGGACAGTTGGCAAGGTGGCTCGAACGTCTGCAAGAGTACAACGTCAAGGTACAACATCGACGGGGGCGCCTGCATGGTAATGCAGATAGCTTATCACGAAGACCGTGCCCGGAAGACTGCCGACATGGCCACAGAAAGGAAGAACAAAACTCAAGCGAACATGTTCAAGCCATCACTGTAGATTTCCTGGCAGACGACTGGACAACACAAGACTGTCGACAAGAACAGATGACTCATGAAGACATTGGACCGATCTTGACAGCAAAAGAGGAAAGTCGCCGTCCGCATTGGCAAGATATCTGCCGTGGTTCTGAAGTGCTGAAGGGCTACTGGGCACAATGGGAATCTCTCACCTTAGAAAATGGATTGTTGAAAATGGCTTGGGAAAGTGCAGATGGACGAGACGTGGTTATGCAGTTGATAGTTTCCCGAAGTAAAGTGCAGTATGTTTTGAAGGAGATGCATGATGGAACATCTGGAGGCCATCTTGGCGTTAACAAAACCCTTGACAAAATACGGAAGCGATTCTATTGGCTTCATCTTCGCCACGACGTAGAGGAATGGGTTCGGACGTGTGAAATATGTATTGCAAGCAAGGGCCCACAAACCAAAAGCAGGGGAAAAATGAGACAGTATAACGTTGGATTTCCTTTCGAGAGAATTGCCATAGACATTGCCATTTCTGGGCCATTCGCAGTTACTGATGATGGAAACCGGTACATCATGGTTGTATGGTTTTAGGTGACTACTTCACTAAGTGGGTGGGAGCCTACGCAATTCCAAATCAGGAGGTTACCACTGTGGCAAAGCAGTTAGTTTACAACTTCTGTTGCCGTTATGGAACCCCTATGGAAATCCATACGGATCAAGGGAGAAATTTTGAATCAGTAGTGTTTAAAGAATTATGCCGTCTACTCGGAATTCGAAAGACCAGGACAACGCCTCTGCATCCTCGGGCGGATGGGTTGGTTGAGAGAATCAATAGGCCACTTGAGCAGCATCTTTCGAAGGTTGTTGACGAGAACTAAATAGACTGGGACCAACTATACCACTATTCCTCATGGCGTATAGATCATCAGTACACGACACAACCGACATGACTCCAGCAAAATTGGTGTTTGGGCGGGAGATTCGTCTTCCTGGGAACTTAATGTTTAGAGCACCTGAGACTCAGTCCCAAGAGCCGCAAAACTATTCCTCGCAATTAGAAAACCAACTGCAAGAAATATATCGCTTGGTAAGAGGACGGCTAAAGATTGCCAGTGATAAAATGAAAACTCGGTATGACATTCGCAGAAATAGTGTGGGTTTCCAAGATGGGGATCAGGTCTGGTTGTTCAATCCAAAGCGCCGTCGTGGTCGTTCACCTAAGCTTCAGTCTAACTGGGAAGGACCCTACACTGTGAAAAAAGGAATCAACGATGTTGGTTATCGGATTCAACAGGAAGGACAGCGAAAGTTCAAGGTCGTCCACCTAGATCGCTGGCTAAGTACTACCTACTTCAGAGACGGGTTGCCAGTTCGGGACGAATAGGCTTAAGGAGGGGGCTGTGTTACGACATCACAGAAAAATCTACCTGTTTATCGAACGTTCCAGAGAGATCCAGAATGTAAGCGTGTGGCGTACGTGCTGTTGACGCATTTGCTAGACAGTGCGAGAATTCATGCGGCCGCTCTCAATGTGTCAAGGGCGCAAGCAATTACGTCATAGTTTAGAGGTAATACGTAGTATGTGGAATCGTCTAGATTTTCGGCTGGCTATAAATACTAGTACTCAACGACGTTCAATTGAGTATTTGTCGCGATAAATTAAAGTGCGGTTCGAGAGTCATTATCGGGCGAAATTACTGTGTGCGTTCAGGAGAGCTGAAGCTTAAACGTTTTTCCTGAAAATTAATGTTTATTAAATTTAACACATGACACAGACGTAAAAGCTAAATTAAGGTTAAATTTATACATTTAGCTGTTACGCTGTTTTGTAACTGTACCTATTATTTATCTAACACAACATAACCAGTGAACTTTTTACATGTAAGTCTTTTACTATGCTGTACTTATATCCGCGTATCTATTTTTACAGTATCTTCTAATATCGTGTCCTTCTCTTATCAAAGTCACCTTTCCATTCCTCCCTTATCTTAGTTCTATATTGGATTTCAATCTTCTTTAAGATTACCTCTAATACTGACACTTCTAGATACAGTACTACCTGCCATAGGCGTAACTTGTGAGGGGCAAATGGGTGCACTCGTCCCTCCAATGTTCGGAGCATTATAAAATTTTGTTTCCAGTTGTTTATAAATAAAAACTAACAAATAGTCAAACAGGAGACAGTTTCTATGCTTGCGAGCACAGTAAGCACTATTTCTCAACGTATGTACTGCTATCAGACGAATAGTTGCCAAATGCCATAAATTTATTATTCTTATTTCTTTCGAAGAAATCTGTAAGGGGAATGTTTGACAGATTTTAATGATATACGTCAAAATAATATTTCTGTTCGAGAAAAAAGCTAGAGACCTAATTAACTGGAATACAATGCGTGCCTTTTACACAAACAAAGACTTGTTTTGGAACACCGCAAGACGTCGATGGCTTTGTTCAGGAATCTAAAAAAGACGGTCGCTTGGAACTGTTATTTGTTAATGATACTGACACAAGTGCGGTCGGTTACTCGGTCGTGTACGTAGTCCGTTAAAGTACACATCGCTTGTCTCTTTCTTAATTCGTTATTGTTGTGATTGTTTTGGTTTTTTTGTTGATAAGTTCTGGGAAACGCAAAGGAATAACACTGCTTAATTTCTTTGAAAATTGCCTGACAGGCAATATGAAAATTTGTTTGTGTTGTGACTGATTCGGCTTACTGCTACTACTGCCGAGCATTTTGTGACAGTGTGCCTAAGGGAGAGGATGCGTTTACAAAAACTGGGTATAAGAATTGGAAGAACTGATATTGTTTATGTTTATAGGCCTACAGTATATTTGTTCTAGGTAAACATAACTGGAAGTACAACTTATGAAGAAAGGTTTGTTGATCATTAAAAAATGAAATTTTCCCTTGTTTACTAACTCGTTTACGTAAACTTTCTAATTGTGTATATAATATATTTTATTAATTTTATTATATAGATGGTCTCACTACACACTTGAATATTTATGAAGCTTACCCCCCCCCCCCCAGTTAGGCCTCAAGTTACGCTCATTCTACGTGTTACTTCGGGCTTAATTACTGACTTGATGGTCTTTATTTCTGTTACTTGTAAATCCATGTACTTTATTAAACCCCTTTGATATATGCGACGCATTTGTTTTTGTCAGTATCATACTCGGGTTTTATAATTTTCACAGGCTGTAGGCCTACGCGTAGATTATCAGTAGACTTTCAATAAAGATCACTGGAAACGGTATGGTAATACACTTTAGTCTTGTACAATGTATCCAATGTATTATATAATTTTAACATTATAGTAAAATTCTCTACAAATACAGTAAGGTTTCTAGGTTTTTCTGTGAACTGCCATTCCATATTACACATAACTTTTCTATTGTATCCTTGCTTAATATAAAGTCTCTTTTATCTAATGCATCCATAAAACTTGTGGATATTGAACACACATGTACATTACGAATTATGGTTTATGGCCTTTACCAAAGCGTCATTTATTCTATGTTAATAAAAGAAAACGTCAAGGAAGAATTGACAATGTTTCTTTTAATCCTATTGCATGGGCACCAATATGTAGGTTTGAGATGAATATCCCATAACTTCGTCTCAAGTTTAGGCAAACGTGACGAGAAAAGACAAATATACAATATATTGAGTGTAGTGTTGGATGTTCACATTGGCAACAGGCGGGCTTGGAAAGGGCGTATATGAGTTACTGTACGTGTCAAACATAAATCTTTTTCCTTTTCATCAACACGTAGAAACGTAGAAACATTTTGTCAATTTTGAAACTCAACAGATAAAAAAATTGTATTCTCTTCTGAAAATCAAATTCAATCGTAGTTGCGGTTATACAGCTTATAATGTAAAGGAAGGGCTAAGATAATGAATGGAAATACAGTTAATAATTAAGCAGTGAGAGCCGTCGTAGTAGCTTGAAATAACAATAATATTTAAATAAAACTGTAGTTTGAAATTAAAAAGTAGTACAACTCTCAGACACTTTAAAATTTAATTTAGGAAACAGTGAGTTAAGCTATAACTGCGGCCCAGGTTACAACTGCCCCTGTTCATTTGGTTTGTCTTGCTTACCTAATTTCTTGTAATGAGTTTAGTGTAAGGTTTCAAAGTCGTTACACAGAAATGTAACAAAATTTACCGCTTGCGTAACATATCTGTCTTTGCTCAGACAGTAGTACCTTGTATTTTTAAAAACTACGGTAGGTCTATGCTAAGTTTTGCATGTCGTAGTAGGTATGAATTTTGTGTTGGTATTGTATTTAATCAAAACAGACCAGACAGCAACAAAAGTTATATGCAATTAACGAATCAGTAAGAGATTTCTCAATGTTTAAAATGGAATGTTCTTTCATAATGTATTGTTATGAGACAGCACTCATATCTGTTTGGTGTAAGTCGTAAAAGTCTGGAGTTCAATTGCGGCTTTAAATATTGAGATTATCTAGTTGTTTTAGGACAAGTAATAAGAACATTTGGCAAGACATCATGGTGCGCACCCAACAGTGTTATATATTCGATGTCTTCTGTCAAAAACCAATCAACAGATTTAGTAAAGAGCTTACGAAGATACGTAGGCTACTTGTAAAACAGGAGAACGTCTAATTCAACTTAATCATCAAAACTGATGATGGACATTTAAAAATATACAGGCGATTATGTTTGAAACCATCTGATTTAGAAAACAGATTCAGTTAACACTAATGGTGATAAATTACATTTTTCCTACAACTATTTAATGTTTTCTGTTCTCTCATAAGTATGGCATCTTGTAATACTTATTTTTAGGATATAATTTGAGATAATATCATGTAATTTAATCATAACATTAAGTTAATATATTCAGTGTTCTGCACTGAGAAATTACTGCCCATGTCATTTTATTTAGTCAAGTGTCACTCTTATTTACTCATTCATGTAAATTCCTTTAATAAATACACACTTATACAAAATTATTTTGTATTGAATTTCATTCTATTCAAGTAAAACATTGCATTAACTAATGTAGGCCTACATTACATTTTATACATGGCCGAAAATACACATTTATTTTTCTACCCTTAATTGTTTTCGCTAGATTCTGAATTTGCAAACTTTTAGGTATTGAAGTAAGCTGAGTTCATGAAGACTAATTAAATAGGTTCAGTTTATATATATTTTTAAGTTAGTGGTAAATGCGTAAGTCTTCACCTGAATTAACTCACCATTGCTAACACTTACTTATAGCATCGCAAAAGAAGAAGATATACTTGAACCATGCCGGGCGATGGCAAACGTTTTCAGTTAAATTATATTTTGGTGATGGAGACGTTCAGAAAACAGAGTACAGTAGCTACGAGCTATTCCTCAGGTGCTGAAGAGGAAACAACAGAGTACAGTGGCTACGAGCTATTCGTCAGGTGCTGAAGAGGAAGCAAATTGCTGGCTGTCAAAGAGAAGATTGAATACAGTGAAAATTAAAAGCAAAGCAAGTTACAAGAGCTTTTTAAGTATATAACAGATGAAATTAAGAATAAATCCATGAACGAAATAGACATTCAAGGAAAATGGAAGTCTTTAAAGAGGAAGTAACAAAACATTCGTTGTTCTTTCGTCTTTGGTGATACACAAACTGTTTTTTTCTTTCGTCATCAAATGGCAATTGTTCTTTCGTTATTAGTTTACTTCGTCTTTTAAATCCGTTTGTGCTGTCAAGCGTCGGCGTCCTTCAGCCCTTACCGATATCTCTTTCTATCCTGTTCTGTAAATGTTTATATTATAAATGGATATCGTATCATAGGACATACTTTGTATTCTACAACTTTATATAATATTTAATTAATTGAATGGACACTCTTATAAGATTTTAATACACATATACGTTATGCATGCAGTTATGTGATTATTTCGCCACTGTACACTCATTCTAGTAAGTGGAGACAACTCGGAACTAGATGCCCTACGATTGGCGATATTAATGAGCGCTGCAGTATTTACATGCGTTTATGCTTTTCATTTGTCAAGTATTTAGGCTATGTGCGTTTATTTGTAGTTTAATACGCATATTGCCTTAAGCAGATCCTACTGTTTGTTTTGAATGGAGCGCAGTCTGACTAACGTCCTTTACATAACGTAGACTGAAGAAGAATTAATTAGTTTACTGTAAGTTAGAGTTACATAGTGATTAATCAAGTCTGCGATTTGTTTACGGAGGGTGATGTCGATTTGTTAATACCACTCATGGCTTGGTGTCAATTAACTACGTCAACGGGATAACCTTACATAACTTAATCAAATAGTAAGATTTACTGTAGTTTCGGGGCTTACATAATTGATTAAGAAATTGTGCCGAATTTATGAAACAGAAATAATACAGTGTTAAGCTACAAATTAATTTGCTTGAGAGCCTGGCCATAAACACTGTTTTACAAGAAACGAAATGGCCACATTGTCTTTGTGCGTTTTGTTCAGCTATTTATACGAATATATAATTTAACGATGAATATTCTCGGGTTGTTAGCGGAGTATAATTACTAGACAATAATTAATGCTTTCGTAGACTACATTATAATGAACCAATTCTGCGCCTAGCACTAAACCATGTTGTGAAGCAACGAAACCTTTTTGCAGAGTGTTAATCATGAAATTTTGAAAGTGTATTTAAACAGTAAACGTTAAACTTTTTTATCACTTACCTCGCTTTTCAATCAGACCTTCAACGAAATGTCGAGGTTTTAGTTGTGGTTGGAAAAGTAAAAGAAGACTTCCAGGCAAAATTTAACTGAAAGCAATAATAAATTAAGTAAAGGCGTCACCAAACTAGGTAAGTTCAAAGGCGAGTTAGTGAGTAGGTGATGCCTAAGTGAAGCGGGGAGGGAGAGAGAGAGAAAGAGTTGGAACGATACGAAGTAAAGTCACTTTATGTGTTACCTACACTGCACGTCATTTGTAGTCTTATTTTTAATAGGTGTTTACATTCAGCTGAAACCGCACGTAATGAACGAATAATAAATTGTTGATGATGTGCTCGTCAAGAGCTACATCGATACACAAGTTTAAAATTATGTTTAGTTAATGTCTGAACCACATAAAACACTTTTTAATGTATCCTTACCAGCAAATTGAGGATAACACGTAGTGCCAATCGATTAATCACCCTCTTTGTTGACCAAAAATTTGTGGATCGTGTTGTTTATCGCCTAATTGAAAGTTATACAGTAGTGTAATGATGATAACTGCTACACCTTTTGTGTAAAATTTGTTAGACTATCGGATATATCGGATAGGTAAGTTGTCAATAACAAAGATAACGAGACGACACGTCATATAAATCGAAACAGCTTTATCATCTGTTTTAACAAATTTTAATTTATTTTTAAGGCTTGAGTAGGGCTATATGGGAATGTAAATGCAAAACGGAATTCAAATGGAAGCCTATTTTTAGTTCGTCTACGAAAAGGAAATTACATGTATTTGTAAAATATTATCTGCTTGGACGCCAGTAAAACTGACTTAGAACAGGAAACTCAAATAAAATTTTCACGTGTTATGTAACTGATCTTTCGACATTGCGAGAACTTTTTAGACGCGTTCATAAAAAAATAAAAGGCGATGTTTTTAGAGGCGCCATGAGCTATATAAGTCATAGCACCCCAAGGTCGTCTGGTTCCAAAGTAAACATTGAACTCTGCGCCCAATATACTGTGTGTTTGACTTTCCCTTCACGTATGCGTTTGTCTAACCTTGAGGCGAAGTTGATATCTTCTGTTCGCCGCCTACATGAAAGCTTATGCTGGGTAATCGGATTAAAGTAAACAATTTTCTTTAATACAATGAATTATATAAACATGTTAGAATATAAAAAATGAAATTTTGGCCTTCTCTGCCTATTTAACGGTTGTAAGTTGTAACGGTACATATGACACTACATACACCAACGTACCAAAAAATTAATTTGAAAGCCACTACTATTAAGAATACATAAAAGGTCAAGAATACCACCATGGATAAAGAAGAAGGAAGTATCGTATGTTAAACTAAATGAATTATCATAAAAAAGGAATTACTAGTAAATGTATAGATAAAGAAGAAAGAAGACTAACAACGAGACGACTGACATACCTTACCCAATAGATCAGTGAGAAGGGCACAATGGAACCAAAAGAAGGAAAAAGAATCAGTGAGAAGGACACCACGATGACTATATCCAGAAGAAAGAAGAGTCAGTGAGAAGAAAACAACAATAACGACCTCAAGGAAGAAGAAAGAAGAACAGAAGGAAACAAGTGAAAACAACATCATGTATGACCTAAATAAAAGTGAGAAAGAGATCAGTGAAGAAAAGAAGAAAGATATCCAGACCAGACACAAAAAGGGAAATAAAATGAAATATAACAAACTAACATAAACCTAGGAAGGAATAATTGTACAAGAAGAAAGAAGAAATGTTAATTAATTACATGATATAAATCCCTAAGCTGTATGGTAAAGTCAACACTGACCACAACTCATTTAATGAATACATTCCTTGTCCATGTAAAATAAACTGTAATCAATAAGGAATAATTATTGTAAATAAAGAATAACCAAGAAAATGAATAAGACTAGGATAAGTTTATTTTAGCTAAATGATGTGTAGACATAAAAAGAAGACTACGTCCAAAATATAAATAAACTATTGTACAGTGGAATTGGTGTTAGAAAAAACCCACTAATTAACAATAATTAAGACGATAAAAAGTAAACAAAAGGTACTATAATAACTAACAACAAATGTACCAACATTAAATGAAAGCATATCAATCAGATATAGTGCAGAAATACAAATCCAGCAGCAACACATTAATGCCTAGTATGCAACATAACCTAATCTGGGCAATCAGTTTTCACTAAAACTGAAGAAAAACAAAGCCAAAATAATATCAAACCAAAATGTATTAAAATGTGAAGTAACTAGATGATATAAGGAACGTTTTGTATACAATAGATGATGTAATGGATAAATATAAAAGCTATATTAATGTAATCGAATATAACTATATGCTTGTTATAGCAAAGATGCCTGATGCAACCAAATTATGTTGTAAACTTATTATATAAGAGTAGTAACTCAACTGACAACTTTGAGTGAGACAGAATACCGTTCAATTGAATAAATTCAACAAATATAACTACCTAAATAATAATAATAACGATAATAACAACAAAACTATATTAACAACTAGCTACAACTAATCCTAATAACATTTAAGATTAGATAACAACCAGTACAAATGCAGAATGAACTGCTGCACGTTGAGAACAATGTCATTAAAACCATTGTAAGAGTCATTTCAACAACAATAAAAATAATATGGAAAGAG
The DNA here is from genome assembly GCA_034769895.1 of Magicicada septendecula. Lineage (NCBI taxonomy): Eukaryota > Metazoa > Arthropoda > Insecta > Hemiptera > Cicadidae > Magicicada > Magicicada septendecula. The sequence continues at coordinate 284,124,676 of CM068369.1, read as the reverse complement.
TATTAAGCATATAATAATGTAACTCCATGAAGTTTGGCAAACATACTTGACAAACCATAATTAAGGCAATAAACCTATAAAATAAGGGAAAAGAACGCTATCAGTAGTGACTAAACCCAATGAAGTGTAAATAGGCCCTATTAGAAGGTAATTATATGTTAATATTATTATAATATAAGTAATAAACAATATGTATAGCGATAGACTTAGGATTGAACCTATGAAAACAGACATAGTGTAATTATTACTGCATAGTTTTAAGGGAAAAGTGAATAGTAAGATAAGAATACGTTATTACCATCAAATATGGAATAAAAACAATTTATTAAAAATAATTAATAGCTTAATGGACACTATGTATTTATACCAAGTGCGATTTCAGCAACTCCAAAGCCGAAATGTATGATGAGGGGATTCAAAATAATTGTCATTAAAAAATAGAAACGATAAGGGTAATAAAAATAACATCAGTGCAGTTATTATTAAGATATTTGACTTATAAAAATAATTGTGAGATGCTTAGCTTTTGCGCTTGGGTCTGTGAACCACGGATTCATAATCTCAAAACCAGCGACTGACGCGACTTTAAGCGTCTATTTTAACGAAGCCCGCCGAGGTTAGACGAATTAAAAATTATTAACCAATCAGATCCTATAAAAAATACGAAGTGCATCATTCCGACAGAGGAATCGGAGACAGTTTTTCACCAGCAACGAGAGCAACTACATGCACGGCGATCGTCCAGAAAAACGTGCTTTTGACAGCTAACAGCTGTATACACACGCACTAACCTCAAACCTTGAGTGGAGGTTATGACAACTGAAGAAGATAGTGCAGTATATTTTCAAGTGAACTAATTCGGAGTATATGCGCATAGGAGTGAGTGCAGTGCTGTTATTAAAATTAATTAACTAATTAAAGAATTTTAATTAATTGAAAAAATTACGAAAAAGTGTAAAACCTACGAACAAACAGTTACGCAAGTATCAATACCTATAACTATTATACTATGCTTGTCAAGTAATATATAAGTAAAAGAACGCTAATAGCGAATCGAATTAACGTCAGTTAATCGATAAATTGCCCAATTCCAAAAGGAAGGGAACTTAGAAATATAGAAAAACAATGACGAAATTGAACGCTTTCAGTAACGACAATTTTAACTATTCAAATGATTCTAATGTATTAGTATAAGCAAAGACATTGTATAACCAATGAAGGGAACCTGTACCCTAACCAGTAGGAAGTTAAGGATGTTTTATATTTTATTTCAATAATTAAACTAAGAGTTACACAAGAGGGTAACCTAAATGTATCAAATGAATTACATGTACCTGAGTTATGTGCATCCAATCTAGGAGATGATTCAAAACCATGACACTGATTTTAAATAATTGTTATCACATATTAAATAATTAATGCATCAATGGAAAATAACTAATAAATTTTAAACAAACCAGGTTACATGAGCCTGAATTAACTTCCATGATTAACCATGAACAGTTGTTCATATTTTATATTATTTCAAGTTAACCATCAACGATTTTATGTTTTGTCTACTTATTATAACAGTAGCACTTTTTATTAGATATGTGTATTTTGCAGACTCAAAGAACCTACTACTATTACTACCATAACAAATTTTATAAAACATTATAACCTATTTGTTTACTAACAGAAAATATTCGACTAGCCAAATGCAGTCATACCAACCTGAGATTTTTAAATGTTTTAGAGTCCATGTTCTAATTTAATTGTTAACCAAAAGGAAAGTAAATTATCTTATTGTATCAAATTTTAATTGTTCTAGAGTTGAATAAACCACTATTGTCATATGAACCTTTGAAAGAGTTGGCTTTTATTGTAAACAGTAGATACAGCTTAGTGAGAAATCCGAGACGGTTGGCACCAGACTTCAAGAGCGGACGTTCAAATGGAATGATTTTTACCAACCGCACCATCCTATATATATTGCTCCACATTATAAATTATAGTAAATATCATGTCTATGTATGTTTATGTTAGTGTATAGGCAGACATTACTGATCAACTCACCACAGCTGATATTCGAAGAGTCAACGGAACTTCCAGCGAACCAACTCGAGAAAGTGAATTAAAAAACATATTAAACCAAATAAACTGATAATTAAACGACGATAAAGAGTGTAAGTAACCGATTTATTCACTACCGGATTCAACAATAGGTTGAATTGGGTGGAATAAATCACTAACCCACAACTTAATAATAAAGAACGAGCTTTCGAAAAATAATAATAAACAAACAACAAGACCCCATATTAAATTAATAACACTGAGAATAAGATTTTACGGGACGACGATCTCGTCTTATTATAAAGTATAAGCGACATGAGAAAATCGAATAGTCTTAAATGGATGATTTCATTAACGGCGCTTAGTTAGAACTTTTCTATGAAGTGTCACGTTGGTGCAGGAAACTTAATTCAAAGTCGATAATAAGTCGTTTGATAAAAATGTATTTTTGATAAATCCTACTGTCGAAAGGTTTCAGGAGGTTCAAACATTGTCCAGACACGACTTTAAAACATTTGTGTCAACGGTTTGATAAAATGTATTGTCATCATCAGGATTTGTATACAGAAAATACCGAAACAATTAATACACAAATGATAAGTCTTTTTGGTAGGCGCGCGCGCGCGTGGGTTTCTGTATGGTAACAAATAAAAATTATTATTGCAGCTGGAATATTAGTTTTATATTAATCAGATATTATATGACACATGTGTAAACACTAGTTAAATAAGTGTTTACTGTTTCCATATTTCATGTATAAAGTTCCTGATAATAACAATAAATAGTGTCACAACATCGATACACAAGTTTTAAATTGTGATTACTTAATGTTCGAACCTCATAAAACATTGTTTAACGTATCATTACCAGCAAATTGAGGAAAACTCATAGCGCTAATCGATTAATGGCTCTCTTTGTAGAACAACAATTCGTCGATCGCCTGATTGAAAGTTTTGCAATAATGTGATCAACGTGATGAACGTGCTCAAATAACAACACAATGTACAGTGATCTACAAATATCATGTTATATGCTATATGGTATGTGCATACGTTTTTGGCACATGAGATTTCTAACACTAGTCGGGACAAATCTGGTGCCGTCGAACGACATAGTCATACATCATTGATGGCCTCGGCTGAATTCTAACGAACATGACCGGGGCGCGTAGTTCATTTACTTAGCGTGAGCTTCATATTAATATTGTAAGCCTATATATTGTACTGCTGTAATTGTTAAGTTGAAAATTGTAAAGTCAGTAAAAGTAAGGTTATAGAAATGCAAGAAATTTGTAGTATAATTAGATAATATAGTAAATGATTTAAAATAAAAATAATAATGTAATATTAAGCAATGAATATTAAAAAACTGTAAATAATAAACCTAAAATTATGTATGTAATAGTAACGAATAGAAACGATAATAAATTACAGAAACATTTAAGAAGTAGAGGAAAATGCAATTAGAATGCACATTACTTACTAAGTAAACCATTAAAGAGTAAGGATTTAAGGTAGTAAATAATGGTATATAATTAATTAATTAGGGTTACACAGAGCAAGACATCCAGAATATAATTGCAAAATTTGTATTATATGTTTATTACATTATTATGAAAGAGAAAAAATACAATATCAAAGTAATAAAGAAATTATAGAAATAAGTAGTCAACTAAGAACTAAGTATAGGAATACAAGAACAGAAAATTGGACAAAACAAATGAAAAATGAAGTGTAGATAATACAGTGTATAAATATTGCATGATCAAATATCTTATGTTTTAAACATAAACAAGTCTTATGTAAATAGATAAAGTAATACATTACAGAGACAAATAAGGACTAAAGGCAAATGCGATATAAAACACAGTAAAAAACACTATAAAAGCTCATACGCTTGCCGTATGCTTTCAGCTAAACAAAAATATCAGGAGAAAAGTTCCGAGTCTCAGTACAGAGGGCGGAGCGTCTACTCGTATGACATTTTGAAAGAAATAGCGATGTTGTTTTTATTAAGCGGAATGTATGTATAATTTTTTACGGAAGTGACGGGTACGCCTACCTTTTCGTGAAGTCCTTACTGGTGTAAGCTGAGCCCGTATGGCAATAGGCCTAGATATTATTGTTTCTAATAAATACATTGATTTAAAGTGTGCGTCTAGGCCTATCGTGATGCACAGACATTATGCGAAAATTCAGTTACCACAGCATTATAAACTAAACCTACTTGCAGAAGCACCTTGATACCTTGATCAAGGTTTATGTTTACAGTTTAAAAATATGTAATTATGATATATATTAAAATAATCTAATGTACTCAAAGATATAAATGGACATTGCGTAGAGCAAGAGAATAACATTCTTGTATTTATAAGAGTGAGATGCGAGCCGAATAAATTAGGTAAGGCAGTGATATACTGTAGAAAAAAAAAACATTAAAGATTTTAATACACAGGCGACACGGGAAAGTGGTCATTGGGAAATAACTCATGTAAAGAGACAAAATGATGCTACATAATGTCATGGCTGATTCTGATGTACGACATTGAGGGTTCCCGCAATGCGAGGCAAGTAAAAATTTGGAGCTACCGAACAGCGCTTCCTAAGTAAGGGAATTCAAAGGTACCAAGCGGTTGCACACAGCACGGAGTTAACAGTGCACTTTACCTACACTTATAACCAACAAGTGCGGAGAAATTTGGCTGGAACACAATACCAGTACAGACGAAAACAGGGCCCATAAACAAATAATCGTTACATTACAATACCTTTGAGATGAGAACAAATTTAATAAGAAATCGTGGGAAAGAAATACGCTTTTATTCTTACGACTTAGAGGGATGAAAAAGAGGAGGCGTTATATAAAAAACAAAGTATTATCATGGTTTCAGTAAAACGTATATGGTAATCGTTCAGGAAGAATCAGTATTTTTTCTTTTTCTATTCTTTTGTAGGTTTCTTACCCACTTGTTCGCTTCAGAATCCTCTATCGTTGTCCAACCGTTCTTTTTCAATAACTGCTTACGCCCGACTGCTCACGACATTGGAGATCTTCCCTAGGTCTTGCCGTTTCTACTTTACCTCGCACATCACAAGGTAGACAATTTCTATTTTAAGCAAGCGTATATGCGATAACGTTACAAACTGTCGTCTTTAAACATAGTTAATAATATGTGACAGCGATTTAAATGTTAATATCGCTTTGCCGATTAAGGTATAGGAAAACCACTTACTTTTGTCGTATGAAATGAAGTGTTAACAACGCAAAAAGTGTGTCACAAGAAAATTATACGTTACACACAGTCCGACATGTTGAATGGACCCGCTGAGTCCATTCTTATGAATCATTCATGAGAGTTTTAAGCGGTGGAAACAAGTAATTTTCCCTTCAGTGTGTTACAGTAATAAACAGCTGAGCGAGATATCGATGTATTAGAAATAACGTTTATGTCTTCACTTTTTCGCTCAATCCTTATATCTCGGCCTGCCCTATCACCCTGAATTTCGTGGACAATAACCTATATCCATCTTTATGATAAAGAGAATCTTGTTAGTTTAATACTCCATGTGGTCACACCAGAGTCTCGTCTTTAAGTATCATACATTTACCATCAACCTACTGATTTGACCATATCTCTGTAATATTTAAACTCCCAGTACCATAGTGCAGAAGGGGAGCCGTCGGCGAGACGCACTGCTCTACTACCCCTTTTCTCGTATCATACGAACTGACAAGTTTATAAATATCTCTAAACCAGACCGGTCGATGGACGAAGAATGTTCCTCGAGTATGCTCATAAGATCTCCTCAGTACTGTTACTTTGGACGCTTGCCGCAAATACTACAATTGGAAGAAGGGAAGATTATTAAAATTTAGACATTCGCCTTTTAGACATTACCTGTTACATTTTAACCCTGAATTGTGACTCTGACTGAGAATTCAAACCCATATTTCCACTCTTCACTTCACGGCCTTGGTCAGCTAGCAGTCAGTCTGTACTTCTAAATGTATGCTTAAGCATGTTTTATGATCACGCTTTTTGTCTCGAGTTCTTGTAACACCATACATATACAGTATATTGTATAGTACCCTTGTACGCTGTATGTATTTATATTCGTTTGTTATTTATTGTTAGATAATCTGTAGTATGTATTACGTTTTAATGAAACTGTCGCTGATTATGTCGACCGTGTACGCTCTAATAACTCATACCGGATCTTGTTGTTGTCTGTACGACCTTACCTGTCCTTACTCACTTGTATTTTCTTCCCGATAGGCGCCAAATTGTTTTCCAAACAAAACAATTAAAAGATTTAATCTCAGTTAATTTGTTTACGGTACTGCGGTGAGTGATTCGAATTATTCGCCGGCTGGCTGGAACTCGAATATCGCTAGTCTGGGGGAACGTGTTGCCAACATAAAATTTGGTCAAAATTTCTATTCACTGCTACAGAACACAACATACATAATACATGTGAAATAATTACAGAACAGTCGATAAAGATTCGTACTTGTTTATTAATGCTTAATAGCTCATCAAATTTCAATAATAGTTATACAATTGAGTTTATTATAATAATATTTTAGCATCGGCAAATATTTAATTCTTTACTCAGCAGAGAGCAGTGTGGCAGCGAAAGTTAGTTGACGACGCAAGCAAAATGTCGCCGTGTTTACTTTATTTACACAAATTAAATTGCCACTGGATCCTTTTGAGTACGACAAAAAGTTAGAACAAGATATTTAAATAAAGTACACCACCTTACAATTGTGGTTATTAATTATGAAAGAAGTTTTACATTGAATTCAACTCTGTGATGCTTAAAAGTGTATGTCTGTGCTATCGTTTTATACAGAGGTTATCTTATAGTTAATACTGGTATTCATAAATATTTTTTATTAACCTTTGAAAGACATAATATCATCAGTTATAGTGAGAGTTTTTCTTATTGTGAGAAATGTTTTAGAAAGGATTTTATTTATAAATTTTAGGTAATTCCGCAATACTGAACAATCAGTAGACCTATGGTGTGGTGTTGTACAGTTGAAATGGGTGGTGTCATCGTTTTGATCCTCAATCTTCACTCGTCTTGGGATTTGGTCATGTCTGGCGTCTTCTTCGTCTTATTTGATTGAAGTTCCTTAATTTTGAATGAATTAATCTGGTCAGTTGCTTCAGTTGAGAGCATTAGTCCTTCATCAGATGGTCTGATTCCTTATTTTAGTACATTTTATACACGTTTGGTTGTTTTAAGTTAAAATTGTAACCGTCTACGGCTTGGCGTCTCTTCGTCTCAAGCGTCACTTAAGGAATAATAGGTTTTAACGGAAAATTCATCAATAACGTTCCGTTGTCATGGTTACTGATTGCTCCTGATTGGCTGATCATGACTTAAGACCATTGTTAGAATATTTGAATTTTCATTCAAAATTATTAAATATCTTCTGATTGCTACTAATCTTCGGTATTCTTATTTAAGTATGAGATATTATCACCACTGTTTGTATTTTGTTTCAAAGATTAATTTAACATCCCATAAGGTTGGGTTGGCCTATGTATTATGTTTAGCCAGTTATGTCGGTATTATTTAATTACATTTCTTTTTTATTTTATGTCCTAAATTTAACATTTATCTCTTGGTATGATTCACTAATTATTAATTACTATTTACTTGCCTTGGATTTGCTAATATCATAGTACAATTCTTACAATTTGTTGTTATTGGTTTTATACAGTTAGGCATTGCATAGGCCTAAGCAGTAATTGTCTATTTTTCCATATATTATATTAATTACACATTATTTTACTTTCATAAATCTTTTGTTTGTGTTACAAATGATTTGTTTGCTTTCTGAATTGTTTTGGATCTGTTTTTGTAATATTTGCTTGTTTTCTTTAGTTTACTTATCATGATTGTCTATTGTGTTCTAATTGCTTTCCTAGTATTACTAGATTGATGTGAATTTACCTTTTTTCTTATTTATATTGCTATGGTTTATAATTGGTCTATGATTCACTATTCTCTATACAAATATAACATAACATTTAGGTTTATGGACTGCATAACTCTTCAGCCATATTCCTACTTATAAACTTAATCAAACAATTCTTTAACAGTTATTATGCTACTTTTGTTTACAATTTATTACTTCTTATTTATTTTCTATGTGTCTTAAACAATATCACGCCATTTCCTTTATTTACGTAATTAACTATCCCCATGAACATAGGGTATTTATTGATGTTGCATTTCTATTATTTACTCTATTTCCTTATTCTAATATAAACTTTATTCTCTAGCCATGGTAACACTGACATTTAGCTCTTCCTGGGATTTGTTCCCTGAATATCCTTATATTCCTTTTCTACAATCAATCTTAATCCTAATATTAATGATATCCTTAATTACTAACAGTGCACCTTTAATCTTTAGTGTTTCTCACTGATCTTTTGGTGTTTATTCCTATCAAAAGGCTTTCTATATCTTCTGTAGGGTTTACACTATCAGTTTTGCACTTTTCTATAGTTTTATTTTAGTGTTATTGGTGGGTATTCCCTAACATTAATTCTATCTCACTAATATCATGTTCATCCCTCCATATTTTTCAGGTTGTCTTGCTTCAGTTCGTCTATCTTTTCCTCCATCTTCTTACTGTTGTCGTCTATTTTTTCTTCCATCTTCTTACTGTTGTCGTCTATTTCTTCCTCCATTTTCTTGCTGTTGCTATCGATTTTTTCTTCCATGGTCTTAAAATCTTCTTTTAATCACGTTATATTTTTTTTGTTATCTTCTTATCCGTCGTCAATTTTCTTGCTCAATCCCAATCCCATCGTCTCTTGGAATTTCTCCTCCTCCGTCTGTGTTGGTTTCTCTGGTTGTCTTTCTGGCTGTACTGGTTTGACTGGCTCCATGGGATTTAACATTTGTTCGGCGTCCTCGATTGAAATCACTTCCTTCTCTTCCACTCTAACTTCTGTTTCGGCCTCCTTCGTCCGCCTCAGTGATGACGCCATCTTATGCATCTTGTCCGTCTTTTTTCGTACTCGCCGCTAGATACAATTATTCCTATAAATCTAGCCCCACGTTGGGCGCCACTTTGTATAGTACCCTTGTACGCTGTATGTATTTATATTCGTTTGTTATTTATTGTTAGATAATCTGTAGTATGAATTACTTTTTAATGAAACTGTCGCTGATTATGTCGATCGTGTACGCTCTAATAACTCGTACCGGATCTTCTTGTTGTCTGTACGACCTTACCTGTCCTTACTCACTTGTATTTTCTTCCCGATAGGCGCCAAATTGTTTTCTAAACAAAACAATTAAAAGATTTAATCTCAGTTAATTTGTTTACGGTACTGCGGTGAGTGATTCGAATTATTCGCCTGCTGGCTGGAACTCGAATATCGCTAGTCTGGGGGAACGTGTTGCCAACATAAACTTTGGTCAAAATTTCTATTCATTGCTACAGAACACAACATACATAATACATATGAAATAATTACAGGACAGTCGATAAAGATTCGTACTTGCTTATTAATGCTTAATAGCTCATCAAATTTCAATAATAGTTATACAATTGAGTTTATTATAATAATTTTTTGCATCGGCAAATATTTAATTCTTTACTCAGCAGAGAGCAGTGTGGCAGCGAAAGTTAGTTGACGACGCAAGCAAAATGTCGCCGTGTTTACTTTACTTACATAAATTAAATTGTAACTGGATCCTTTTGAGTACGACAAAAAAGCTAGAACAAGATATTTAAATAAAGCACACCACCTTACAATTGTGGTTATTAATTATGAAAGAAGTTTTACATTGAATTCAACTCTGTGATGCTTAAAAGTGTATGTCTGTGCTATCGTTTTATACAGAGGTTATCTTATAGTTAATACTGGTATTCATAAATATTTTTTATTAACCTTTGAAAGACATAATATCATCAGTTATAGTGAGAGTTTTTCTTATTGTGAGAAATGTTTTAGAAAGGATTTTATTTATAAATTTTTGGTAATTCCGCAATACTGAACAATCAGTAGACCTATGGCGTGGTGTTGTACAGTTGAAATGGGTGGTGTCATCGTTTTGATCCTCAATCTTCACTCGTCTTGGGATTTGGTCATGTCTGGCGTCTTCTTCGTCTTATTTGATTGAAGTTCCTTAATTTTGAATGAATTAATCTGGTCAGTTGCTTCAGTTGAGTGCATTAGTCCTTCATCAGATGGTCTGATTCCTTATTTTAGTACATTTTATACACGTTTGGTTGTTTTAAGTTAAAATTGTAGCCGTCTACGGCTTGGCGTCTCTTCGTCTCAGGCGTCACTTAAGGAATAATAGGTTTTAACGGAAAATTCATCAATAACGTTCCGTTGTCATGGTTACTGATTGCTCCTGATTGGCTGATCATGACTTAAGACCATTGTTAGAATATTTGAATTTTCATTCAAAATTATTAAATATCTTCTGATTGCTACTAATCTTCGGTATTCTTATTTAAGTATGAGATATTATCACCACTGTTTGTATTTTGTTTCAAAGATTAATTTAACATCCCATAAGGTTGGGTTGGCCTATGTATTATGTTTAGCCAGTTATGTCGGTATTATTTAATTACATTTCTTTTTTATTTTATGTCCTAAATTTAACATTTATCTCTTGGTATGATTCACTAATTATTAATTACTATTTACTTGCCTTGGATTTGCTAATATCATAGTACAATTCTTACAATTTGTTGTTATTGGTTTTATACAGTTAGGCATTGCATAGGCCTAAGCAGTAATTGTCTATTTTTCCATATATTATATTAATTACACATTATTTTACTTTCATAAATCTTTTGTTTGTGTTACAAATGATTTGTTTGCTTGCTGAATTGTTTTGGATCTGTTTTTGTAATATTTGCTTGTTTTCTTTAGTTTACTTATCATGATTGTCTATTGTGTTCTAATTGCTTTCCTAGTATTACTAGATTGATGTGAATTTACCTTTTTTCTTATTTTATTGCTATGGTTTATAATTGGTCTATGATTCACTATTCTCTATACAAATATAACATAACATTTAGGTTTATGGACTGCATAACTCTTCAGCCATATTCCTACTTATAAACTTAATCAAACAATTCTTTAACAGTTATTATGCTACTCTTGTTTACAATTTATTACTTCTTATTTATTTTCTATGTGTCTTAAACAATATCACGCCATTTCCTTTATTTACGTTATTAACTATCCCCATGAACATAGAGTATTTATTGATGTTGCATTTCTATTATTTACTCTATTTCCTTATTCTAATATAAACTTTATTCTCTAGCCATGGTAACACTGACATTTAGCTCTTCCTGGGATTTGTTCCCTGAATATCCTTATATTCCTTTTCTACAATCAATCTTAATCCTAATATTAATGATATCCTTAATTACTAACAGTGCACCTTTAATCTTTAGTGTTTCTCACTGATCTTTTGGTGTTTATTCCTATCAAAAGGCTTTCTATATCTTCTGTAGGGTTTACACTATCAGTTTTTCACTTTTCTATAGTTTTATTTTAGTGTTATTGGTGGGTATTCCCTAACATTAATTCTATCTCACTAATATCATGTTCATCCCTCCATATTTTTCAGGTTGTCTTGCTTCAGTTCGTCTATCTTTTCCTCCATCTTCTTACTGTTGTCGTCTATTTTTTCTTCCATCTTCTTACTGTTGTCGTCTATTTCTTCCTCCATTTTCTTGCTGTTGCTATCGATTTTTTCTTCCATGGTCTTAAAATCTTCTTTTAATCACGTTATATTTTTTTTGTTATCTTCTTATCCGTCGTCAATTTTCTTGCTCAATCCCAATCCCATCGTCTCTTGGAATTTCTCCTCCTCCGTCTGTGTTGGTTTCTCTGGTTGTCTTTCTGGCTGTACTGGTTTGACTGGCTCCATGGGATTTAACATTTGTTCGGCGTCCTCGATTGAAATCACTTCCTTCTCTTCCACTCTAACTTCTGTTTCGGCCTCCTTCGTCCGCCTCAGTGATGACGCCTTCTTATGCATCTAGTCCGTCTTTTTTCGTACTCGCCGCTAGATACAATTATTCCTATAAATCTAGCCCCACGTTGGGCGCCACTTTATATAGTACCCTTGTACGCTGTATGTATTTATATTCGTTTGTTATTTATTGTTAGATAATCTGTAGTATGAATTACTTTTTAATGAAACTGTCGCTGATTATGTCGATCGTGTACGCTCTAATAACTCGTACCGGATCTTCTTGTTGTCTGTACGACCTTACCTGTCCTTACTCACTTGTATTTTCTTCCCGATAGGCGCCAAATTGTTTTCTAAACAAAACAATTAAAAGATTTAATCTCAGTTAATTTGTTTACGGTACTGCGGTGAGTGATTCGAATTATTCGCCGGCTGGCTGGAACTCGAATATCGCTAGTCTGGGGGAACGTGTTGCCAACATAAACTTTGGTCAAAATTTCTATTCATTGCTACAGAACACAACATACATAATACATATGAAATAATTACAGGACAGTCGATAAAGATTCGTACTTGCTTATTAATGCTTAATAGCTCATCAAATTTCAATAATAGTTATACAATTGAGTTTATTATAATAATTTTTAGCATCGGCAAATATTTAATTCTTTACTCAGCAGAGAGCAGTGTGGCAGCGAAAGTTAGTTGACGACGCAAGCAAAATGTCGCCGTGTTTACTTTACTTACATAAATTAAATTGCCACTGGATCCTTTTGATTACGAAAAAAAAGCTAGAACAAGATATTTAAATAAAGCACACCACCTTACAATTGTGGTTATTAATTATGAAAGAGGTTTTACATTGAATTCAACTCTGTGATGCTTAAAAGTGTATGTCTGTGCTATCGTTTTATACAGAGGTTATCTTATAGTTAATACTGGTATTCATAAATATTTTTTATTAACCTTTGAAAGACATAATATCATCAGTTATAGTGAGAGTTTTTCTTATTGTGAGAAATGTTTTAGAAAGGATTTTATTTATAAATTTTAGGTAATTCCGCAATACTGAACAATCAGTAGACCTATGGCGTGGTGTTGTACAGTTGAAATGGGTGGTGTCATCGTTTTGATCCTCAATCTTCACTCGTCTTGGGATTTGGTCATGTCTGGCGTCTTCTTCGTCTTATTTGATTGAAGTTCCTTAATTTTGAATGAATTAATCTGGTCAGTTGCTTCAGTTGAGTGCATTAGTCCTTCATCAGATGGTCTGATTCCTTATTTTAGTACATTTTATACACGTTTGGTTGTTTTAAGTTAAAATTGTAGCCGTCTACGGCTTGGCGTCTCTTCGTCTCAGGCGTCACTTAAGGAATAATAGGTTTTAACGGAAAATTCATCAATAACGTTCCGTTGTCATGGTTACTGATTGCTCCTGATTGGCTGATCATGACTTAAGACCATTGTTAGAATATTTGAATTTTCATTCAAAATTATTAAATATCTTCTGATTGCTACTAATCTTCGGTATTCTTATTTAAGTATGAGATATTATCACCACTGTTTGTATTTTGTTTCAAAGATTAATTTAACATCCCATAAGGTTGGGTTGGCCTATGTATTATGTTTAGCCAGTTATGTCGGTATTATTTAATTACATTTCTTTTTTATTTTATGTCCTAAATTTAACATTTATCTCTTGGTATGATTCACTAATTATTAATTACTATTTACTTGCCTTGGATTTGCTAATATCATAGTACAATTCTTACAATTTGTTGTTATTGGTTTTATACAGTTAGGCATTGCATAGGCCTAAGCAGTAATTGTCTATTTTTCCATATATTATATTAATTACACATTATTTTACTTTCATAAATCTTTTGTTTGTGTTACAAATGATTTGTTTGCTTGCTGAATTGTTTTGGATCTGTTTTTGTAATATTTGCTTGTTTTCTTTAGTTTACTTATCATGATTGTCTATTGTGTTCTAATTGCTTTCCTAGTATTACTAGATTGATGTGAATTTACCTTTTGTCTTATTTATATTGCTATGGTTTATAATTGGTCTATGATTCACTATTCTCTATACAAATATAACATAACATTTAGGTTTATGGACTGCATAACTCTTCAGCCATATTCCTACTTATAAACTTAATCAAACAATTCTTTAACAGTTATTATGCTACTCTTGTTTACAATTTATTACTTCTTATTTATTTTCTATGTGTCTTAAACAATATCACGCCATTTCCTTTATTTACGTAATTAACTATCCCCATGAACATAGAGTATTTATTGATGTTGCATTTCTATTATTTACTCTATTTCCTTATTCTAATATAAACTTTATTCTCTAGCCATGGTAACACTGACATTTAGCTCTTCCTGGGATTTGTTCCCTGAATATCCTTATATTCCTTTTCTACAATCAATCTTAATCCTAATATTAATGATATCCTTAATTACTAACAGTGCACCTTTAATCTTTAGTGTTTCTCACTGATCTTTTGGTGTTTATTCCTATCAAAAGGCTTTCTATATCTTCTGTAGGGTTTACACTATCAGTTTTTCACTTTTCTATAGTTTTATTTTAGTGTTATTGGTGGGTATTCCCTAACATTAATTCTATCTCACTAATATCATGTTCATCCCTCCATATTTTTCAGGTTGTCTTGCTTCAGTTCGTCTATCTTTTCCTCCATCTTCTTACTGTTGTCGTCTATTTTTTCTTCCATCTTCTTACTGTTGTCGTCTATTTCTTCCTCCATTTTCTTGCTGTTGCTATCGATTTTTTCTTCCATGGTCTTAAAATCTTCTTTTAATCACGTTATATTTTTTTTGTTATCTTCTTATCCGTCGTCAATTTTCTTGCTCAATCCCAATCCCATCGTCTCTTGGAATTTCTCCTCCTCCGTCTGTGTTGGTTTCTCTGGTTGTCTTTCTGGCTGTACTGGTTTGACTGGCTCCATGGGATTTAACATTTGTTCGGCGTCCTCGATTGAAATCACTTCCTTCTCTTCCACTCTAACTTCTGTTTCGGCCTCCTTCGTCCGCCTCAGTGATGACGCCTTCTTATGCATCTAGTCCGTCTTTTTTCGTACTCGCCGCTAGATACAATTATTCCTATAAATCTAGCCCCACGTTGGGCGCCACTTTATATAGTACCCTTGTACGCTGTATGTATTTATATTCGTTTGTTATTTATTGTTAGATAATCTGTAGTATGAATTACTTTTTAATGAAACTGTCGCTGATTATGTCGATCGTGTACGCTCTAATAACTCGTACCGGATCTTCTTGTTGTCTGTACGACCTTACCTGTCCTTACTCACTTGTATTTTCTTCCCGATAGGCGCCAAATTGTTTTCTAAACAAAACAATTAAAAGATTTAATCTCAGTTAATTTGTTTACGGTACTGCGGTGAGTGATTCGAATTATTCGCCTGCTGGCTGGAACTCGAATATCGCTAGTCTGGGGGAACGTGTTGCCAACATAAACTTTGGTCAAAATTTCTATTCATTGCTACAGAACACAACATACATAATACATATGAAATAATTACAGGACAGTCGATAAAGATTCGTACTTGCTTATTAATGCTTAATAGCTCATCAAATTTCAATAATAGTTATACAATTGAGTTTATTATAATAATTTTTAGCATCGGCAAATATTTAATTCTTTACTCAGCAGAGAGCAGTGTGGCAGCGAAAGTTAGTTGACGACGCAAGCAAAATGTCGCCGTGTTTACTTTACTTACATAAATTAAATTGCCACTGGATCCTTTTGATTACGAAAAAAAAGCTAGAACAAGATATTTAAATAAAGCACACCACCTTACAATTGTGGTTATTAATTATGAAAGAGGTTTTACATTGAATTCAACTCTGTGATGCTTAAAAGTGTATGTCTGTGCTATCGTTTTATACAGAGGTTATCTTATAGTTAATACTGGTATTCATAAATATTTTTTATTAACCTTTGAAAGACATAATATCATCAGTTATAGTGAGAGTTTTTCTTATTGTGAGAAATGTTTTAGAAAGGATTTTATTTATAAATTTTAGGTAATTCCGCAATACTGAACAATCAGTAGACCTATGGCGTGGTGTTGTACAGTTGAAATGGGTGGTGTCATCGTTTTGATCCTCAATCTTCACTCGTCTTGGGATTTGGTCATGTCTGGCGTCTTCTTCGTCTTATTTGATTGAAGTTCCTTAATTTTGAATGAATTAATCTGGTCAGTTGCTTCAGTTGAGTGCATTAGTCCTTCATCAGATGGTCTGATTCCTTATTTTAGTACATTTTATACACGTTTGGTTGTTTTAAGTTAAAATTGTAGCCGTCTACGGCTTGGCGTCTCTTCGCCTCAAGCGTCACTTAAGGAATAATAGGTTTTAACGGAAAATTCATCAATAACGTTCCGTTGTCATGGTTACTGATTGCTCCTGATTGGCTGATCACGACTTAAGACCATTGTTAGAATATTTGAATTTTCATTCAAAATTATTAAATATCTTCTGATTGCTACTAATCTTCGGTATTCTTATTTAAGTATGAGATATTATCACCACTGTTTGTATTTTGTTTCAAAGATTAATTTAACATCCCATAAGGTTGGGTTGGCCTATGTATTATGTTTAGCCAGTTATGTCGGTATTATTTAATTACATTTCTTTTTTATTTTATGTCCTAAATTTAACATTTATCTCTTGGTATGATTCACTAATTATTAATTACTATTTACTTGCCTTGGATTTGCTAATATCATAGTACAATTATTACAATTTGTTGTTATTGGTTTTATACAGTTAGGCATTGCATAGGCCTAAGCAGTAATTGTCTATTTTTCCATATATTATATTAATTACACATTATTTTACTTTCATAAATCTTTTGTTTGTGTTACAAATGATTTGTTTGCTTGCTGAATTGTTTTGGATCTGTTTTTGTAATATTTGCTTGTTTTCTTTAGTTTACTTATCATGATTGTCTATTGTGTTCTAATTGCTTTCCTAGTATTACTAGATTGATGTGAATTTACCTTTTTTCTTATTTATATTGCTATGGTTTATAATTGGTTTATGATTCACTATTCTCTATACAAATATAACATAACATTTAGGTTTATGGACTGCATAACTCTTCAGCCATATTCCTACTTATAAACTTAATCAAACAATTCTTTAACAGTTATTATGCTACTCTTGTTTACAATTTATTACTTCTTATTTATTTTCTATGTGTCTTAAACAATATCACGCCATTTCCTTTATTTACGTAATTAACTATCCCCATGAACATAGAGTATTTATTGATGTTGCATTTCTATTATTTACTCTATGTCCTTATTCTAATATAAACTTTATTCTCTAGCCATGGTAACACTGACATTTAGCTCTTCCTGGGATTTGTTCCCTGAATATCCTTATATTCCTTTTCTACAATCAATCTTAATCCTAATATTAATGATATCCTTAATTACTAACAGTGCACCTTTAATCTTTAGTGTTTCTCACTGATCTTTTGGTGTTTATTCCTATCAAAAGGCTTTCTATATCTTCTGTAGGGTTTACACTATCAGTTTTTCACTTTTCTATAGTTTTATTTTAGTGTTATTGGTGGGTATTCCCTAACATTAATTCTATCTCACTAATATCATGTTCATCCCTCCATATTTTTCAGGTTGTCTTGCTTCAGTTCGTCTATCTTTTCCTCCATCTTCTTACTGTTGTCGTCTATTTTTTCTTCCATCTTCTTACTGTTGTCGTCTATTTCTTCCTCCATTTTCTTGCTGTTGCTATCGATTTTTTCTTCCATGGTCTTAAAATCTTCTTTTAATCACGTTATATTTTTTTTGTTATCTTCTTATCCGTCGTCAATTTTCTTGCTCAATCCCAATCCCATCGTCTCTTGGAATTTCTCCTCCTCCGTCTGTGTTGGTTTCTCTGGTTGTCTTTCTGGCTGTACTGGTTTGACTGGCTCCATGGGATTTAACATTTGTTCGGCGTCCTCGATTGAAATCACTTCCTTCTCTTCCACTCTAACTTCTGTTTCGGCCTCCTTCGTCCGCCTCAGTGATGACGCTTTCTTATGCATCTAGTCCGTCTTTTTTCGTACTCGCCGCTAGATACAATTATTCCTATAAATCTAGCCCCACGTTGGGCGCCACTTTATATAGTACCCTTGTACGCTGTATGTATTTATATTCGTTTGTTATTTATTGTTAGATAATCTGTAGTATGAATTACTTTTTAATGAAACTGTCGCTGATTATGTCGATCGTGTACGCTCTAATAACTCGTACCGGATCTTCTTGTTGTCTGTACGACCTTACCTGTCCTTACTCACTTGTATTTTCTTCCCGATAGGCGCCAAATTGTTTTCTAAACAAAACAATTAAAAGATTTAATCTCAGTTAATTTGTTTACGGTACTGCGGTGAGTGATTCGAATTATTCGCCGGCTGGCTGGAACTCGAATATCGCTAGTCTGGGGGAACGTGTTGCCAACATAAACTTTGGTCAAAATTTCTATTCATTGCTACAGAACACAACATACATAATACATATGAAATAATTACAGGACAGTCGATAAAGATTCGTACTTGCTTATTAATGCTTAATAGCTCATCAGATTTCAATAATAGTTATACAATTGAGTTTATTATAATAATTTTTAGCATCGGCAAATATTTAATTCTTTACTCAGCAGAGAGCAGTGTGGCAGCGAAAGTTAGTTGACGACGCAAGCAAAATGTCGCCGTGTTTACTTTACTTACATAAATTAAATTGCCACTGGATCCTTTTGATTACGACAAAAAAGCTAGAACAAGATATTTAAATAAAGCACACCACCTTACAATTGTGGTTATTAATTATGAAAGAGGTTTTACATTGAATTCAACTCTGTGATGCTTAAAAGTGTATGTCTGTGCTATCGTTTTATACAGAGGTTATCTTATAGTTAATACTGGTATTCATAAATATTTTTTATTAACCTTTGAAAGACATAATATCATCAGTTATAGTGAGAGTTTTTCTTATTGTGAGAAATGTTTTAGAAAGGATTTTATTTATAAATTTTAGGTAATTCCGCAATACTGAACAATCAGTAGACCTATGGCGTGGTGTTGTACAGTTGAAATGGGTGGTGTCATCGTTTTGATCCTCAATCTTCACTCGTCTTGGGATTTGGTCATGTCTGGCGTCTTCTTCGTCTTATTTGATTGAAGTTCCTTAATTTTGAATGAATTAATCTGGTCAGTTGCTTCAGTTGAGTGCATTAGTCCTTCATCAGATGGTCTGATTCCTTATTTTAGTACATTTTATACACGTTTGGTTGTTTTAAGTTAAAATTGTAGCCGTCTACGGCTTGGCGTCTCTTCGTCTCAAGCGTCACTTAAGGAATAATAGGTTTTAACGGAAAATTCATCAATAACGTTCCGTTGTCATGGTTACTGATTGCTCCTGATTGGCTGATCACGACTTAAGACCATTGTTAGAATATTTGAATTTTCATTCAAAATTATTAAATATCTTCTGATTGCTACTAATCTTCGGTATTCTTATTTAAGTATGAGATATTATCACCACTGTTTGTATTTTGTTTCAAAGATTAATTTAACATCCCATAAGGTTGGGTTGGCCTATGTATTATGTTTAGCCAGTTATGTCGGTATTATTTAATTACATTTCTTTTTTATTTTATGTCCTAAATTTAACATTTATCTCTTGGTATGATTCACTAATTATTAATTACTATTTACTTGCCTTGGATTTGCTAATATCATAGTACAATTCTTACAATTTGTTGTTATTGGTTTTATACAGTTAGGCATTGCATAGGCCTAAGCAGTAATTGTCTATTTTTCCATATATTATATTAATTACACATTATTTTACTTTCATAAATCTTTTGTTTGTGTTACAAATGATTTGTTTGCTTGCTGAATTGTTTTGGATCTGTTTTTGTAATATTTGCTTGTTTTCTTTAGTTTACTTATCATGATTGTCTATTGTGTTCTAATTGCTTTCCTAGTATTACTAGATTGATGTGAATTTACCTTTTGTCTTATTTATATTGCTATGGTTTATAATTCGTCTATGATTCACTATTCTCTATACAAATATAACATAACATTTAGGTTTATGGACTGCATAACTCTTCAGCCATATTCCTACTTATAAACTTAATCAAACAATTCTTTAACAGTTATTATGCTACTCTTGTTTACAATTTATTACTTCTTATTTATTTTCTATCTGTCTTAAACAATATCACGCCATTTCCTTTATTTACGTAATTAACTATCCCCATGAACATAGGGTATTTATTGATGTTGCATTTCTATTATTTACTCTATTTCCTTATTCTAATATAAACTTTATTCTCTAGCCATGGTAACACTGACATTTAGCTCTTCCTGGGATTTGTTCCCTGAATATCCTTATATTCCTTTTCTACAATCAATCTTAATCCTAATATTAATGATATCCTTAATTACTAACAGTGCACCTTTAATCTTTAGTGTTTCTCACTGATCTTTTGGTGTTTATTCCTATCAAAAGGCTTTCTATATCTTCTGTAGGGTTTACACTATCAGTTTTTCACTTTTCTATAGTTTTATTTTAGTGTTATTGGTGGGTATTCCCTAACATTAATTCTATCTCACTAATATCATGTTCACCCTCCATATTTTTCAGGTTGTCTTGCTTCAGTTCGTCTATCTTTTCCTCCATCTTCTTACTGTTGTCGTCTATTTTTTCTTCCATCTTCTTACTGTTGTCGTCTATTTCTTCCTCCATTTTCTTGCTGTTGCTATCGATTTTTTCTTCCATGGTCTTAAAATCTTCTTTTAATCACGTTATATTTTTTTTGTTATCTTCTTATCCGTCGTCAATTTTCTTGCTCAATCCCAATCCCATCGTCTCTTGGAATTTCTCCTCCTCCGTCTGTGTTGGTTTCTCTGGTTGTCTTTCTGGCTGTACTGGTTTGACTGGCTCCATGGGATTTAACATTTGTTCGGCGTCCTCGATTGAAATCACTTCCTTCTCTTCCACTCTAACTTCTGTTTCGGCCTCCTTCGTCCGCCTCAGTGATGACGCCATCTTATGCATCTAGTCCGTCTTTTTTCGTACTCGCCGCTAGATACAATTATTCCTATAAATCTAGCCCCACGTTGGGCGCCACTTTATATAGTACCCTTGTACGCTGTATGTATTTATATTCGTTTGTTATTTATTGTTAGATAATCTGTAGTATGAATTACTTTTTAATGAAACTGTCGCTGATTATGTCGATCGTGTACGCTCTAATAACTCGTACCGGATCTTCTTGTTGTCTGTACGACCTTACCTGTCCTTACTCACTTGTATTTTCTTCCCGATAGGCGCCAAATTGTTTTCTAAACAAAACAATTAAAAGATTTAATCTCAGTTAATTTGTTTACGGTACTGCGGTGAGTGATTCGAATTATTCGCCTGCTGGCTGGAACTCGAATATCGCTAGTCTGGGGGAACGTGTTGCCAACATAAACTTTGGTCAAAATTTCTATTCATTGCTACAGAACACAACATACATAATACATATGAAATAATTACAGGACAGTCGATAAAGATTCGTACTTGCTTATTAATGCTTAATAGCTCATCAAATTTCAATAATAGTTATACAATTGAGTTTATTATAATAATTTTTAGCATCGGCAAATATTTAATTCTTTACTCAGCAGAGAGCAGTGTGGCAGCGAAAGTTAGTTGACGACGCAAGCAAAATGTCGCCGTGTTTACTTTACTTACATAAATTAAATTGCCACTGGATCCTTTTGATTACGACAAAAAAGCTAGAACAAGATATTTAAATAAAGCACACCACCTTACAATTGTGGTTATTAATTATGAAAGAGGTTTTACATTGAATTCAACTCTGTGATGCTTAAAAGTGTATGTCTGTGCTATCGTTTTATACAGAGGTTATCTTATAGTTAATACTGGTATTCATAAATATTTTTTATTAACCTTTGAAAGACATAATATCATCAGTTATAGTGAGAGTTTTTCTTATTGTGAGAAATGTTTTAGAAAGGATTTTATTTATAAATTTTAGGTAATTCCGCAATACTGAACAATCAGTAGACCTATGGCGTGGTGTTGTACAGTTGAAATGGGTGGTGTCATCGTTTTGATCCTCAATCTTCACTCGTCTTGAGATTTGGTCATGTCTGGCGTCTTCTTCGTCTTATTTGATTGAAGTTCCTTAATTTTGAATGAATTAATCTGGTCAGTTGCTTCAGTTGAGTGCATTAGTCCTTCATCAGATGGTCTGATTCCTTATTTTAGTACATTTTATACACGTTTGGTTGTTTTAAGTTAAAATTGTAGCCGTCTACGGCTTGGCGTCTCTTCGCCTCAAGCGTCACTTAAGGAATAATAGGTTTTAACGGAAAATTCATCAATAACGTTCCGTTGTCATGGTTACTGATTGCTCCTGATTGGCTGATCACGACTTAAGACCATTGTTAGAATATTTGAATTTTCATTCAAAATTATTAAATATCTTCTGATTGCTACTAATCTTCGGTATTCTTATTTAAGTATGAGATATTATCACCACTGTTTGTATTTTGTTTCAAAGATTAATTTAACATCCCATAAGGTTGGGTTGGCCTATGTATTATGTTTAGCCAGTTATGTCGGTATTATTTAATTACATTTCTTTTTTATTTTATGTCCTAAATTTAACATTTATCTCTTGGTATGATTCACTAATTATTAATTACTATTTACTTGCCTTGGATTTGCTAATATCATAGTACAATTATTACAATTTGTTGTTATTGGTTTTATACAGTTAGGCATTGCATAGGCCTAAGCAGTAATTGTCTATTTTTCCATATATTATATTAATTACACATTATTTTACTTTCATAAATCTTTTGTTTGTGTTACAAATGATTTGTTTGCTTGCTGAATTGTTTTGGATCTGTTTTTGTAATATTTGCTTGTTTTCTTTAGTTTACTTATCATGATTGTCTATTGTGTTCTAATTGCTTTCCTAGTATTACTAGATTGATGTGAATTTACCTTTTTTCTTATTTATATTGCTATGGTTTATAATTGGTCTATGATTCACTATTCTCTATACAAATATAACATAACATTTAGGTTTATGGACTGCATAACTCTTCAGCCATATTCCTACTTATAAACTTAATCAAACAATTCTTTAACAGTTATTATGCTACTCTTGTTTACAATTTATTACTTCTTATTTATTTTCTATGTGTCTTAAACAATATCACGCCATTTCCTTTATTTACGTAATTAACTATCCCCATGAACATAGAGTATTTATTGATGTTGCATTTCTATTATTTACTCTATGTCCTTATTCTAATATAAACTTTATTCTCTAGCCATGGTAACACTGACATTTAGCTCTTCCTGGGATTTGTTCCCTGAATATCCTTATATTCCTTTTCTACAATCAATCTTAATCCTAATATTAATGATATCCTTAATTACTAACAGTGCACCTTTAATCTTTAGTGTTTCTCACTGATCTTTTGGTGTTTATTCCTATCAAAAGGCTTTCTATATCTTCTGTAGGGTTTACACTATCAGTTTTTCACTTTTCTATAGTTTTATTTTAGTGTTATTGGTGGGTATTCCCTAACATTAATTCTATCTCACTAATATCATGTTCATCCCTCCATATTTTTCAGGTTGTCTTGCTTCAGTTCGTCTATCTTTTCCTCCATCTTCTTACTGTTGTCGTCTATTTTTTCTTCCATCTTCTTACTGTTGTCGTCTATTTCTTCCTCCATTTTCTTGCTGTTGCTATCGATTTTTTCTTCCATGGTCTTAAAATCTTCTTTTAATCACGTTATATTTTTTTTGTTATCTTCTTATCCGTCGTCAATTTTCTTGCTCAATCCCAATCCCATCGTCTCTTGGAATTTCTCCTCCTCCGTCTGTGTTGGTTTCTCTGGTTGTCTTTCTGGCTGTACTGGTTTGACTGGCTCCATGGGATTTAACGTTTGTTCGGCGTCCTCGATTGAAATCACTTCCTTCTCTTCCACTCTAACTTCTGTTTCGGCCTCCTTCGTCCGCCTCAGTGATGACGCCATCTTATGCATCTTGTCCGTCTTTTTTCGTACTCGCCGCTAGATACAATTATTCCTATAAATCTAGCCCCACGTTGGGCGCCACTTTGTATAGTACCCTTGTACGCTGTATGTATTTATATTCGTTTGTTATTTATTGTTAGATAATCTGTAGTATGAATTACTTTTTAATGAAACTGTCGCTGATTATGTCGATCGTGTACGCTCTAATAACTCGTACCGGATCTTCTTGTTGTCTGTACGACCTTACCTGTCCTTACTCACTTGTATTTTCTTCCCGATAGGCGCCAAATTGTTTTCTAAACAATTATAGTTTAATACTTAACTCTTATAGTTAATACTGGTATTCATAAATATTTGTTATTAATCTTTGAATGACATAGTATCATCAGTTATAGTGAGAGTTTTTCTTATTGTGAGAAATGTTTTAGAAAGGATTTTATTTATAAATTTTAGGTTATTCCGTAATACTTAAGAATCCGTAGACCTATAGTGTGGTGTTATACAGTTGAAATGGGTGGTGTCATCGTTTTGATCCTCAATCTTCACTCGTCTTGGGATTTGGTCATGTCTGGCGTCTTCTTCGTCTTATTTGATTGAAGTTCCTTAATTTTGAATGAATTAATCTGGTCAGTTGCTTCAGTTGAGTGCATTAGTCCTTCATCAGATGGTCTGATTCCTTATTTTAGTACATTTTATACACGTTTGGTTGTTTTAAGTTAAAATTGTAGCCGTCTACGGCTTGGCGTCTCTTCGTCTCCAGCGTCACTTATGGAATAATAGGTTTTAACGGAAAATTCATCAATAACGTTCCGTTGTCATGGTTACTGATTGCTCCTGATTGGCTGATCATGATTAAGACCATTGTTAGAATATTTGAATTTATATTCAAAATTATTAAATATCTTCTGATTGCTATTAATCTTCGGTATTCTTATTTAAGTATGAGATATTATCACCACTGTTTGTAGTTTGTTTCAAAGATTAATTTAACATCCCATAAGGTTGGGTTGGCCTATGTATTATGTTTAGACAGTTATGTCGGTATTATGTAATTACATTTCTTTTTTATTTTATGTCCTAAATTTAACATTTATCTCTTGGTATGATCCACTAATTATTAATTACTATTTACTTGCCTTGGATTTGCTAATATCATAGTACAATTCTTACAATTTGTTGTTATTGTTTTTATACAGTTAGGCATTGCATAGGCCTAAGCAGTAATTGTCTATTTTTCCATATATTATATTAATTAAACATTATTTTACTTTCATACATCTTTTGTTTGTGTTACAAATGATTTTTTTGCTTGCTGAATTATTTTGGATCTGTTTTATAATATTTGCTTGTTTTCTTTAGTTTACATATCATGATTGTCTATTATGTTCTAATTGCTTTCCTAGTATTACTAGATTGATGTGAATTTACCTTTTTTCTTATTTATATTGCTATGGTTTATAATTGGTCTATGATTCACTATTCTCTATACAAATATAACATAACATTTAGGTTTATGGACTGCATAACTCTTCAGCCATATTCCTACTTATAAACTTAATCAAACAATTCTTTAACAGTTATTATGCTACTCTTGTTTACAATTTATTACTTCTTATTTATTTTCTATGTGTGTTAAACAATATCACGCCATTTCCTTTATTTACGTAATTAACTATCCCCATGAACATAGGGTATTTATTGATGTTGCATTTCTATTATTTACTCTATTTCCTTATTCTAATATAAACTTTATTCTCTAGCCATGGTAACACTGACATTTAGCTCTTCCTGGGATTTGTTCCCTGAATATCCTTATATTCCTTTTCTACAATCAATCTTAATCCTAATATTAATGATATCCTTAATTACTAACAGTGCACCTTTAATCTTTAGTGTTTCTCACTGATCTTTTGGTGTTTATTCCTATCAAAAGGCTTTCTATATCTTCTGTAGGGTTTACACTATCAGTTTTGCACTTTTCTATAGTTTTATTTTAGTGTTATTGGTGGGTATTCCCTAACATTAATTCTATCTCACTAATATCATGTTCATCCCACCATATTTTTCAGGTTGTCTTGCTTCAGTTCGTCTATCTTTTCCTCCATCTTCTTACTGTTGTCGTCTATTTTTTCTTCCATCTTCTTACTGTTGTCGTCTATTTCTTCCTCCATTTTCTTGCTGTTGCTATCGATTTTTTCTTCCATGGTCTTAAAATCTTCTTTTAATCACGTTATATTTTTTTTGTTATCTTCTTATCCGTCGTCAATTTTCTTGCTCAATCCCAATCCCATCGTCTCTTGGAATTTCTCCTCCTCCGTCTGTGTTGGTTTCTCTGGTTGTCTTTCTGGCTGTACTGGTTTGACTGGCTCCATGGGATTTAACATTTGTTCGGCGTCCTCGATTGAAATCACTTCCTTCTCTTCCACTCTAACTTCTGTTTCGGCCTCCTTCGTCCGCCTCAGTGATGACGCCATCTTATGCATCTTGTCCGTCTTTTTTCGTACTCGCCGCTAGATACAATTATTCCTATAAATCTAGCCCCACGTTGGGCGCCACTTTGTATAGTACCCTTGTACGCTGTATGTATTTATATTCGTTTGTTATTTATTGTTAGATAATCTGTAGTATGAATTACTTTTTAATGAAACTGTCGCTGATTATGTCGATCGTGTACGCTCTAATAACTCGTACCGGATCTTCTTGTTGTCTGTACGACCTTACCTGTCCTTACTCACTTGTATTTTCTTCCCGATAGGCGCCAAATTGTTTTCTAAACAATTATAGTTTAATACTTAACTCTTATAGTTAATACTGGTATTCATAAATATTTGTTATTAATCTTTGAATGACATAGTATCATCAGTTATAGTGAGAGTTTTTCTTATTGTGAGAAATGTTTTAGAAAGGATTTTATTTATAAATTTTAGGTTATTCCGTAATACTTAAGAATCCGTAGACCTATGGTGTGGTGTTATACAGTTGAAATGGGTGGTGTCATCGTTTTGATCCTCAATCTTCACTCGTCTTGGGATTTGGTCATGTCTGGCGTCTTCTTCGTCTTATTTGATTGAAGTTCCTTAATTTTGAATGAATTAATCTGGTCAGTTGCTTCAGTTGAGTGCATTAGTCCTTCATCAGATGGTCTGATTCCTTATTTTAGTACATTTTATACACGTTTGGTTGTTTTAAGTTAAAATTGTAGCCGTCTACGGCTTGGCGTCTCTTCGTCTCCAGCGTCACTTATGGAATAATAGGTTTTAACGGAAAATTCATCAATAACGTTCCGTTGTCATGGTTACTGATTGCTCCTGATTGGCTGATCATGATTAAGACCATTGTTAGAATATTTGAATTTATATTCAAAATTATTAAATATCTTCTGATTGCTATTAATCTTCGGTATTCTTATTTAAGTATGAGATATTATCACCACTGTTTGTAGTTTGTTTCAAAGATTAATTTAACATCCCATAAGGTTGGGTTGGCCTATGTATTATGTTTAGACAGTTATGTCGGTATTATGTAATTACATTTCTTTTTTATTTTATGTCCTAAATTTAACATTTATCTCTTGGTATGATCCACTAATTATTAATTACTATTTACTTGCCTTGGATTTGCTAATATCATAGTACAATTCTTACAATTTGTTGTTATTGTTTTTATACAGTTAGGCATTGCATAGGCCTAAGCAGTAATTGTCTATTTTTCCATATATTATATTAATTAAACATTATTTTACTTTCATACATCTTTTGTTTGTGTTACAAATGATTTTTTTGCTTGCTGAATTATTTTGGATCTGTTTTATAATAATTGCTTGTTTTCTTTAGTTTACATATCATGATTGTCTATTATGTTCTAATTGCTTTCCTAGTATTACTAGATTGATGTGAATTTACCTTTTTTCTTATTTATATTGCTATGGTTTATAATTGGTCTATGATTCACTATTCTCTATACAAATATAACATAACATTTAGGTTTATGGACTGCATAACTCTTCAGCCATATTCCTACTTATAAACTTAATCAAACAATTCTTTAACAGTTATTATGCTACTCTTGTTTACAATTTATTACTTCTTATTTATTTTCTATGTGTGTTAAACAATATCACGCCATTTCCTTTATTTACGTAATTAACTATCCCCATGAACATAGGGTATTTATTGATGTTGCATTTCTATTATTTACTCTATTTCCTTATTCTAATATAAACTTTATTCTCTAGCCATGGTAACACTGACATTTAGCTCTTCCTGGGATTTGTTCCCTGAATATCCTTATATTCCTTTTCTACAATCAATCTTAATCCTAATATTAATGATATCCTTAATTACTAACAGTGCACCTTTAATCTTTAGTGTTTCTCACTGATCTTTTGGTGTTTATTCCTATCAAAAGGCTTTCTATATCTTCTGTAGGGTTTACACTATCAGTTTTGCACTTTTCTATAGTTTTATTTTAGTGTTATTGGTGGGTATTCCCTAACATTAATTCTATCTCACTAATATCATGTTCATCCCTCCATATTTTTCAGGTTGTCTTGCTTCAGTTCGTCTATCTTTTCCTCCATCTTCTTACTGTTGTCGTCTATTTTTTCTTCCATCTTCTTACTGTTGTCGTCTATTTCTTCCTCCATTTTCTTGCTGTTGCTATCGATTTTTTCTTCCATGGTCTTAAAATCTTCTTTTAATCACGTTATATTTTTTTTGTTATCTTCTTATCCGTCGTCAATTTTCTTGCTCAATCCCAATCCCATCGTCTCTTGGAATTTCTCCTCCTCCGTCTGTGTTGGTTTCTCTGGTTGTCTTTCTGGCTGTACTGGTTTGACTGGCTCCATGGGATTTAACATTTGTTCGGCGTCCTCGATTGAAATCACTTCCTTCTCTTCCACTCTAACTTCTGTTTCGGCCTCCTTCGTCCGCCTCAGTGATGACGCCATCTTATGCATCTTGTCCGTCTTTTTTCGTACTCGCCGCTAGATACAATTATTCCTATAAATCTAGCCCCACGTTGGGCGCCACTTTGTATAGTACCCTTGTACGCTGTATGTATTTATATTCGTTTGTTATTTATTGTTAGATAATCTGTAGTATGAATTACTTTTTAATGAAACTGTCGCTGATTATGTCGATCGTGTACGCTCTAATAACTCGTACCGGATCTTCTTGTTGTCTGTACGACCTTACCTGTCCTTACTCACTTGTATTTTCTTCCCGATAGGCGCCAAATTGTTTTCTAAACAATTATAGTTTAATACTTAACTCTTATAGTTAATACTGGTATTCATAAATATTTGTTATTAATCTTTGAATGACATAGTATCATCAGTTATAGTGAGAGTTTTTCTTATTGTGAGAAATGTTTTAGAAAGGATTTTATTTATAAATTTTAGGTTATTCCGTAATACTTAAGAATCCGTAGACCTATGGTGTGGTGTTATACAGTTGAAATGGGTGGTGTCATCGTTTTGATCCTCAATCTTCACTCGTCTTGGGATTTGGTCATGTCTGGCGTCTTCTTCGTCTTATTTGATTGAAGTTCCTTAATTTTGAATGAATTAATCTGGTCAGTTGCTTCAGTTGAGTGCATTAGTCCTTCATCAGATGGTCTGATTCCTTATTTTAGTACATTTTATACACGTTTGGTTGTTTTAAGTTAAAATTGTAGCCGTCTACGGCTTGGCGTCTCTTCGTCTCCAGCGTCACTTATGGAATAATAGGTTTTAACGGAAAATTCATCAATAACGTTCCGTTGTCATGGTTACTGATTGCTCCTGATTGGCTGATCATGATTAAGACCATTGTTAGAATATTTGAATTTATATTCAAAATTATTAAATATCTTCTGATTGCTATTAATCTTCGGTATTCTTATTTAAGTATGAGATATTATCACCACTGTTTGTAGTTTGTTTCAAAGATTAATTTAACATCCCATAAGGTTGGGTTGGCCTATGTATTATGTTTAGACAGTTATGTCGGTATTATGTAATTACATTTCTTTTTTATTTTATGTCCTAAATTTAACATTTATCTCTTGGTATGATCCACTAATTATTAATTACTATTTACTTGCCTTGGATTTGCTAATATCATAGTACAATTCTTACAATTTGTTGTTATTGTTTTTATACAGTTAGGCATTGCATAGGCCTAAGCAGTAATTGTCTATTTTTCCATATATTATATTAATTAAACATTATTTTACTTTCATACATCTTTTGTTTGTGTTACAAATGATTTTTTTGCTTGCTGAATTATTTTGGATCTGTTTTATAATATTTGCTTGTTTTCTTTAGTTTACATATCATGATTGTCTATTATGTTCTAATTGCTTTCCTAGTATTACTAGATTGATGTGAATTTACCTTTTTTCTTATTTATATTGCTATGGTTTATAATTGGTCTATGATTCACTATTCTCTATACAAATATAACATAACATTTAGGTTTATGGACTGCATAACTCTTCAGCCATATTCCTACTTATAAACTTAATCAAACAATTCTTTAACAGTTATTATGCTACTCTTGTTTACAATTTATTACTTCTTATTTATTTTCTATGTGTGTTAAACAATATCACGCCATTTCCTTTATTTACGTAATTAACTATCCCCATGAACATAGGGTATTTATTGATGTTGCATTTCTATTATTTACTCTATTTCCTTATTCTAATATAAACTTTATTCTCTAGCCATGGTAACACTGACATTTAGCTCTTCCTGGGATTTGTTCCCTGAATATCCTTATATTCCTTTTCTACAATCAATCTTAATCCTAATATTAATGATATCCTTAATTACTAACAGTGCACCTTTAATCTTTAGTGTTTCTCACTGATCTTTTGGTGTTTATTCCTATCAAAAGGCTTTCTATATCTTCTGTAGGGTTTACACTATCAGTTTTGCACTTTTCTATAGTTTTATTTTAGTGTTATTGGTGGGTATTCCCTAACATTAATTCTATCTCACTAATATCATGTTCATCCCTCCATATTTTTCAGGTTGTCTTGCTTCAGTTCGTCTATCTTTTCCTCCATCTTCTTACTGTTGTCGTCTATTTTTTCTTCCATCTTCTTACTGTTGTCGTCTATTTCTTCCTCCATTTTCTTGCTGTTGCTATCGATTTTTTCTTCCATGGTCTTAAAATCTTCTTTTAATCACGTTATATTTTTTTTGTTATCTTCTTATCCGTCGTCAATTTTCTTGCTCAATCCCAATCCCATCGTCTCTTGGAATTTCTCCTCCTCCGTCTGTGTTGGTTTCTCTGGTTGTCTTTCTGGCTGTACTGGTTTGACTGGCTCCATGGGATTTAACATTTGTTCGGCGTCCTCGATTGAAATCACTTCCTTCTCTTCCACTCTAACTTCTGTTTCGGCCTCCTTCGTCCGCCTCAGTGATGACGCCATCTTATGCATCTTGTCCGTCTTTTTTCGTACTCGCCGCTAGATACAATTATTCCTATAAATCTAGCCCCACGTTGGGCGCCACTTTGTATAGTACCCTTGTACGCTGTATGTATTTATATTCGTTTGTTATTTATTGTTAGATAATCTGTAGTATGAATTACTTTTTAATGAAACTGTCGCTGATTATGTCGATCGTGTACGCTCTAATAACTCGTACCGGATCTTCTTGTTGTCTGTACGACCTTACCTGTCCTTACTCACTTGTATTTTCTTCCCGATAGGCGCCAAATTGTTTTCTAAACAATTATAGTTTAATACTTAACTCTTATAGTTAATACTGGTATTCATAAATATTTGTTATTAATCTTTGAATGACATAGTATCATCAGTTATAGTGAGAGTTTTTCTTATTGTGAGAAATGTTTTAGAAAGGATTTTATTTATAAATTTTAGGTTATTCCGTAATACTTAAGAATCCGTAGACCTATGGTGTGGTGTTATACAGTTGAAATGGGTGGTGTCATCGTTTTGATCCTCAATCTTCACTCGTCTTGGGATTTGGTCATGTCTGGCGTCTTCTTCGTCTTATTTGATTGAAGTTCCTTAATTTTGAATGAATTAATCTGGTCAGTTGCTTCAGTTGAGTGCATTAGTCCTTCATCAGATGGTCTGATTCCTTATTTTAGTACATTTTATACACGTTTGGTTGTTTTAAGTTAAAATTGTAGCCGTCTACGGCTTGGCGTCTCTTCGTCTCCAGCGTCACTTATGGAATAATAGGTTTTAACGGAAAATTCATCAATAACGTTCCGTTGTCATGGTTACTGATTGCTCCTGATTGGCTGATCATGATTAAGACCATTGTTAGAATATTTGAATTTATATTCAAAATTATTAAATATCTTCTGATTGCTATTAATCTTCGGTATTCTTATTTAAGTATGAGATATTATCACCACTGTTTGTAGTTTGTTTCAAAGATTAATTTAACATCCCATAAGGTTGGGTTGGCCTATGTATTATGTTTAGACAGTTATGTCGGTATTATGTAATTACATTTCTTTTTTATTTTATGTCCTAAATTTAACATTTATCTCTTGGTATGATCCACTAATTATTAATTACTATTTACTTGCCTTGGATTTGCTAATATCATAGTACAATTCTTACAATTTGTTGTTATTGTTTTTATACAGTTAGGCATTGCATAGGCCTAAGCAGTAATTGTCTATTTTTCCATATATTATATTAATTAAACATTATTTTACTTTCATACATCTTTTGTTTGTGTTACAAATGATTTTTTTGCTTGCTGAATTATTTTGGATCTGTTTTATAATAATTGCTTGTTTTCTTTAGTTTACATATCATGATTGTCTATTATGTTCTAATTGCTTTCCTAGTATTACTAGATTGATGTGAATTTACCTTTTTTCTTATTTATATTGCTATGGTTTATAATTGGTCTATGATTCACTATTCTCTATACAAATATAACATAACATTTAGGTTTATGGACTGCATAACTCTTCAGCCATATTCCTACTTATAAACTTAATCAAACAATTCTTTAACAGTTATTATGCTACTCTTGTTTACAATTTATTACTTCTTATTTATTTTCTATGTGTGTTAAACAATATCACGCCATTTCCTTTATTTACGTAATTAACTATCCCCATGAACATAGGGTATTTATTGATGTTGCATTTCTATTATTTACTCTATTTCCTTATTCTAATATAAACTTTATTCTCTAGCCATGGTAACACTGACATTTAGCTCTTCCTGGGATTTGTTCCCTGAATATCCTTATATTCCTTTTCTACAATCAATCTTAATCCTAATATTAATGATATCCTTAATTACTAACAGTGCACCTTTAATCTTTAGTGTTTCTCACTGATCTTTTGGTGTTTATTCCTATCAAAAGGCTTTCTATATCTTCTGTAGGGTTTACACTATCAGTTTTGCACTTTTCTATAGTTTTATTTTAGTGTTATTGGTGGGTATTCCCTAACATTAATTCTATCTCACTAATATCATGTTCATCCCTCCATATTTTTCAGGTTGTCTTGCTTCAGTTCGTCTATCTTTTCCTCCATCTTCTTACTGTTGTCGTCTATTTTTTCTTCCATCTTCTTACTGTTGTCGTCTATTTCTTCCTCCATTTTCTTGCTGTTGCTATCGATTTTTTCTTCCATGGTCTTAAAATCTTCTTTTAATCACGTTATATTTTTTTTGTTATCTTCTTATCCGTCGTCAATTTTCTTGCTCAATCCCAATCCCATCGTCTCTTGGAATTTCTCCTCCTCCGTCTGTGTTGGTTTCTCTGGTTGTCTTTCTGGCTGTACTGGTTTGACTGGCTCCATGGGATTTAACATTTGTTCGGCGTCCTCGATTGAAATCACTTCCTTCTCTTCCACTCTAACTTCTGTTTCGGCCTCCTTCGTCCGCCTCAGTGATGACGCCATCTTATGCATCTTGTCCGTCTTTTTTCGTACTCGCCGCTAGATACAATTATTCCTATAAATCTAGCCCCACGTTGGGCGCCACTTTGTATAGTACCCTTGTACGCTGTATGTATTTATATTCGTTTGTTATTTATTGTTAGATAATCTGTAGTATGAATTACTTTTTAATGAAACTGTCGCTGATTATGTCGATCGTGTACGCTCTAATAACTCGTACCGGATCTTCTTGTTGTCTGTACGACCTTACCTGTCCTTACTCACTTGTATTTTCTTCCCGATAGGCGCCAAATTGTTTTCTAAACAATTATAGTTTAATACTTAACTCTTATAGTTAATACTGGTATTCATAAATATTTGTTATTAATCTTTGAATGACATAGTATCATCAGTTATAGTGAGAGTTTTTCTTATTGTGAGAAATGTTTTAGAAAGGATTTTATTTATAAATTTTAGGTTATTCCGTAATACTTAAGAATCCGTAGACCTATGGTGTGGTGTTATACAGTTGAAATGGGTGGTGTCATCGTTTTGATCCTCAATCTTCACTCGTCTTGGGATTTGGTCATGTCTGGCGTCTTCTTCGTCTTATTTGATTGAAGTTCCTTAATTTTGAATGAATTAATCTGGTCAGTTGCTTCAGTTGAGTGCATTAGTCCTTCATCAGATGGTCTGATTCCTTATTTTAGTACATTTTATACACGTTTGGTTGTTTTAAGTTAAAATTGTAGCCGTCTACGGCTTGGCGTCTCTTCGTCTCCAGCGTCACTTATGGAATAATAGGTTTTAACGGAAAATTCATCAATAACGTTCCGTTGTCATGGTTACTGATTGCTCCTGATTGGCTGATCATGATTAAGACCATTGTTAGAATATTTGAATTTATATTCAAAATTATTAAATATCTTCTGATTGCTATTAATCTTCGGTATTCTTATTTAAGTATGAGATATTATCACCACTGTTTGTAGTTTGTTTCAAAGATTAATTTAACATCCCATAAGGTTGGGTTGGCCTATGTATTATGTTTAGACAGTTATGTCGGTATTATGTAATTACATTTCTTTTTTATTTTATGTCCTAAATTTAACATTTATCTCTTGGTATGATCCACTAATTATTAATTACTATTTACTTGCCTTGGATTTGCTAATATCATAGTACAATTCTTACAATTTGTTGTTATTGTTTTTATACAGTTAGGCATTGCATAGGCCTAAGCAGTAATTGTCTATTTTTCCATATATTATATTAATTAAACATTATTTTACTTTCATACATCTTTTGTTTGTGTTACAAATGATTTTTTTGCTTGCTGAATTATTTTGGATCTGTTTTATAATATTTGCTTGTTTTCTTTAGTTTACATATCATGATTGTCTATTATGTTCTAATTGCTTTCCTAGTATTACTAGATTGATGTGAATTTACCTTTTTTCTTATTTATATTGCTATGGTTTATAATTGGTCTATGATTCACTATTCTCTATACAAATATAACATAACATTTAGGTTTATGGACTGCATAACTCTTCAGCCATATTCCTACTTATAAACTTAATCAAACAATTCTTTAACAGTTATTATGCTACTCTTGTTTACAATTTATTACTTCTTATTTATTTTCTATGTGTGTTAAACAATATCACGCCATTTCCTTTATTTACGTAATTAACTATCCCCATGAACATAGGGTATTTATTGATGTTGCATTTCTATTATTTACTCTATTTCCTTATTCTAATATAAACTTTATTCTCTAGCCATGGTAACACTGACATTTAGCTCTTCCTGGGATTTGTTCCCTGAATATCCTTATATTCCTTTTCTACAATCAATCTTAATCCTAATATTAATGATATCCTTAATTACTAACAGTGCACCTTTAATCTTTAGTGTTTCTCACTGATCTTTTGGTGTTTATTCCTATCAAAAGGCTTTCTATATCTTCTGTAGGGTTTACACTATCAGTTTTGCACTTTTCTATAGTTTTATTTTAGTGTTATTGGTGGGTATTCCCTAACATTAATTCTATCTCACTAATATCATGTTCATCCCTCCATATTTTTCAGGTTGTCTTGCTTCAGTTCGTCTATCTTTTCCTCCATCTTCTTACTGTTGTCGTCTATTTTTTCTTCCATCTTCTTACTGTTGTCGTCTATTTCTTCCTCCATTTTCTTGCTGTTGCTATCGATTTTTTCTTCCATGGTCTTAAAATCTTCTTTTAATCACGTTATATTTTTTTTGTTATCTTCTTATCCGTCGTCAATTTTCTTGCTCAATCCCAATCCCATCGTCTCTTGGAATTTCTCCTCCTCCGTCTGTGTTGGTTTCTCTGGTTGTCTTTCTGGCTGTACTGGTTTGACTGGCTCCATGGGATTTAACATTTGTTCGGCGTCCTCGATTGAAATCACTTCCTTCTCTTCCACTCTAACTTCTGTTTCGGCCTCCTTCGTCCGCCTCAGTGATGACGCCATCTTATGCATCTTGTCCGTCTTTTTTCGTACTCGCCGCTAGATACAATTATTCCTATAAATCTAGCCCCACGTTGGGCGCCACTTTGTATAGTACCCTTGTACGCTGTATGTATTTATATTCGTTTGTTATTTATTGTTAGATAATCTGTAGTATGAATTACTTTTTAATGAAACTGTCGCTGATTATGTCGATCGTGTACGCTCTAATAACTCGTACCGGATCTTCTTGTTGTCTGTACGACCTTACCTGTCCTTACTCACTTGTATTTTCTTCCCGATAGGCGCCAAATTGTTTTCTAAACAATTATAGTTTAATACTTAACTCTTATAGTTAATACTGGTATTCATAAATATTTGTTATTAATCTTTGAATGACATAGTATCATCAGTTATAGTGAGAGTTTTTCTTATTGTGAGAAATGTTTTAGAAAGGATTTTATTTATAAATTTTAGGTTATTCCGTAATACTTAAGAATCCGTAGACCTATGGTGTGGTGTTATACAGTTGAAATGGGTGGTGTCATCGTTTTGATCCTCAATCTTCACTCGTCTTGGGATTTGGTCATGTCTGGCGTCTTCTTCGTCTTATTTGATTGAAGTTCCTTAATTTTGAATGAATTAATCTGGTCAGTTGCTTCAGTTGAGTGCATTAGTCCTTCATCAGATGGTCTGATTCCTTATTTTAGTACATTTTATACACGTTTGGTTGTTTTAAGTTAAAATTGTAGCCGTCTACGGCTTGGCGTCTCTTCGTCTCCAGCGTCACTTATGGAATAATAGGTTTTAACGGAAAATTCATCAATAACGTTCCGTTGTCATGGTTACTGATTGCTCCTGATTGGCTGATCATGATTAAGACCATTGTTAGAATATTTGAATTTATATTCAAAATTATTAAATATCTTCTGATTGCTATTAATCTTCGGTATTCTTATTTAAGTATGAGATATTATCACCACTGTTTGTAGTTTGTTTCAAAGATTAATTTAACATCCCATAAGGTTGGGTTGGCCTATGTATTATGTTTAGACAGTTATGTCGGTATTATGTAATTACATTTCTTTTTTATTTTATGTCCTAAATTTAACATTTATCTCTTGGTATGATCCACTAATTATTAATTACTATTTACTTGCCTTGGATTTGCTAATATCATAGTACAATTCTTACAATTTGTTGTTATTGTTTTTATACAGTTAGGCATTGCATAGGCCTAAGCAGTAATTGTCTATTTTTCCATATATTATATTAATTAAACATTATTTTACTTTCATACATCTTTTGTTTGTGTTACAAATGATTTTTTTGCTTGCTGAATTATTTTGGATCTGTTTTATAATATTTGCTTGTTTTCTTTAGTTTACATATCATGATTGTCTATTATGTTCTAATTGCTTTCCTAGTATTACTAGATTGATGTGAATTTACCTTTTTTCTTATTTATATTGCTATGGTTTATAATTGGTCTATGATTCACTATTCTCTATACAAATATAACATAACATTTAGGTTTATGGACTGCATAACTCTTCAGCCATATTCCTACTTATAAACTTAATCAAACAATTCTTTAACAGTTATTATGCTACTCTTGTTTACAATTTATTACTTCTTATTTATTTTCTATGTGTGTTAAACAATATCACGCCATTTCCTTTATTTACGTAATTAACTATCCCCATGAACATAGGGTATTTATTGATGTTGCATTTCTATTATTTACTCTATTTCCTTATTCTAATATAAACTTTATTCTCTAGCCATGGTAACACTGACATTTAGCTCTTCCTGGGATTTGTTCCCTGAATATCCTTATATTCCTTTTCTACAATCAATCTTAATCCTAATATTAATGATATCCTTAATTACTAACAGTGCACCTTTAATCTTTAGTGTTTCTCACTGATCTTTTGGTGTTTATTCCTATCAAAAGGCTTTCTATATCTTCTGTAGGGTTTACACTATCAGTTTTGCACTTTTCTATAGTTTTATTTTAGTGTTATTGGTGGGTATTCCCTAACATTAATTCTATCTCACTAATATCATGTTCATCCCTCCATATTTTTCAGGTTGTCTTGCTTCAGTTCGTCTATCTTTTCCTCCATCTTCTTACTGTTGTCGTCTATTTTTTCTTCCATCTTCTTACTGTTGTCGTCTATTTCTTCCTCCATTTTCTTGCTGTTGCTATCGATTTTTTCTTCCATGGTCTTAAAATCTTCTTTTAATCACGTTATATTTTTTTTGTTATCTTCTTATCCGTCGTCAATTTTCTTGCTCAATCCCAATCCCATCGTCTCTTGGAATTTCTCCTCCTCCGTCTGTGTTGGTTTCTCTGGTTGTCTTTCTGGCTGTACTGGTTTGACTGGCTCCATGGGATTTAACATTTGTTCGGCGTCCTCGATTGAAATCACTTCCTTCTCTTCCACTCTAACTTCTGTTTCGGCCTCCTTCGTCCGCCTCAGTGATGACGCCATCTTATGCATCTTGTCCGTCTTTTTTCGTACTCGCCGCTAGATACAATTATTCCTATAAATCTAGCCCCACGTTGGGCGCCACTTTGTATAGTACCCTTGTACGCTGTATGTATTTATATTCGTTTGTTATTTATTGTTAGATAATCTGTAGTATGAATTACTTTTTAATGAAACAGTCGCTGATTATGTCGATCGTGTACGCTCTAATAACTCGTACCGGATCTTCTTGTTGTCTGTACGACCTTACCTGTCCTTACTCACTTGTATTTTCTTCCCGATAGGCGCCAAATAGTTTTCTAAACAAAACAATTAAAAGATTTAATCTCAGTTAATTTGTTTACGGTACTGCGGTGAGTGATTCGAATTATTCGCCGGCTGGCTGTAACTCGAATATCGCTAGTCTGGGGTAACGTGTTGCCAACATAAACTTTGGTCAAAATTTCTATTCATTGCTACAGAACACAACATACATAATACATATGAAATAATTACAGGACAGTCGATAAAGATTCGTACTTGCTTATTAATGCTTAATA
This sequence comes from Magicicada septendecula, assembly GCA_034769895.1. Classification (NCBI taxonomy): domain Eukaryota; kingdom Metazoa; phylum Arthropoda; class Insecta; order Hemiptera; family Cicadidae; genus Magicicada; species Magicicada septendecula. Next base: position 284,085,131 of record CM068369.1, on the reverse strand, counting down.
GCTCATCAAATTTCAATAATAGTTATACAATTGAGTTTATTATAATAATTTTTAGCATGGGCAAATATTTAATTCTTTACTCAGCAGAGAGCAGTGTGGCAGCGAAAGTTAGTTGACAGCGCAAGCAAAATGGCGCCGTGTTTACTTTACTTACATAAATTAAATTGCCACTGGATCCTTTTGAGTACGACAAAAAAGCTAGAACAAGATATTTAAATAAAGCACACCACCTTACAATTGTGGTTATTAATTATGAAAGAAGTTTTACATTGAATTCAACTCTGTGATGTTTAGAAGTGTATGTGTCTGTGCTATCGTTTTATACAGAGGTTATCTTATAGTTAATACTGGTATTCATAAATATTTTTTATTAATCTTTGAATGACATAGTATCATCAGTTATAGTGAGAGTTTTTCTTATTGTGAGAAATGTTTTAGAAAGGATTTTATTTATAAATTTTAGGTTATTCCGCAATACTTAAGAATCCGTAGACCTATGGTGTGGTGTTATACAGTTGAAATGGGTGGTGTCATCGTTTTGATCCTCAATCTTCACTCGTCTTGGGATTTGGTCATGTCTGGCGTCTTCTTCGTCTTATTTGATTGAAGTTCCTTAATTTTGAATGAATTAATCTGGTCAGTTGCTTCAGTTGAGTGCATTAGTCCTTCATCAGATGGTCTGATTCCTTATTTTAGTACATTTTATACACGTTTGGTTGTTTTAAGTTAAAATTGTAGCCGTCTACGGCTTGGCGTCTCTTCGTCTCCAGCGTCACTTATGGAATAATAGGTTTTAACGGAAAATTCATCAATAACGTTCCGTTGTCATGGTTACTGATTGCTCCTGATTGGCTGATCATGATTAAGACCATTGTTAGAATATTTGAATTTATATTCAAAATTATTAAATATCTTCTGATTGCTATTAATCTTCGGTATTCTTATTTAAGTATGAGATATTATCACCACTGTTTGTATTTTGTTTCAAAGATTAATTTAACATCCCATAAGGTTGGGTTGGCCTATGTATTATGTTTAGACAGTTATGTCGGTATTATGTAATTACATTTCTTTTTTATTTTATGTCCTAAATTTAACATTTATCTCTTGGTATGATCCACTAATTATTAATTACTATTTACTTGCCTTGGATTTGCTAATATCATAGTACAATTCTTACAATTTGTTGTTATTGTTTTTATACAGTTAGGCATTGCATAGGCCTAAGCAGTAATTGTCTATTTTTCCATATATTATATTAATTAAACATTATTTTACTTTCATACATCTTTTGTTTGTGTTACAAATGATTTTTTTGCTTGCTGAATTATTTTGGATCTGTTTTATAATATTTGCTTGTTTTCTTTAGTTTACATATCACGATTTTCTATTATGTTCTAACTGCTTTCCTAGTATTACTAGATTGATGTGAATTTACCTTTTTCTTATTTATATTGCTATGGTTTATAATTGGTCTATGATTCACTATTCTCTATACAAATATAACATAACATTTAGGTTTATGGACTGCATAACTCTTCAGCCATATTCCTACTTATAAACTTAATCAGACAATTCTTTAACAGTTATTATGCTACTCTTGTTTACAATTTATTACTTCTTATTTATTTTTTATGTGTGTTAAACATCATCACGCCATTTACTTTATTTACCTAATTAACTATCCCCTTGAACATAGGGTATTTATTGATGTTGCAATTCTATTATTTACTCTATTTCCTTATTCTAATATAAACTTTATTCTCTAGCCATGGTAACACTAACATTTAGCTCTTCCTGGGATTTGTTCCCTGAATATCCTTATATTCCTTTTCTACAATCAATCTAAATCCTAATATTAATGATATGCTTAATTACTAACACTGCACCTTTAATCTTTAGTGTTCTTACTGATCTTTTGGTGTTTATTCTTATCAAAAGGGTTTCTATTTATACTGTAGGGTTTACACTATCACTTTTGCACTTTTGTATAGTTTTATTTATGTGTTATTGGTGGGTATTCCCTAACATTAATTCTTTCTCACTAATATCATGTTCATCATCTAATTATCTCTCACTTTACATTGGTTATTTATTCGGTTAACAAGTATATATCATGATAGAGTTATTTGTAACATTTACTCTCTATCTAATTGTGTAGTGTACTTTTAGTTAGTTATTACTTTATCGGATTTTACTACTCTTTATTTACATTGATTAGTTAGTTGATACTAATAATTATCATTGGCATTTATTGTTTATATGATACTAATAATTATTATTTACTCTTATCATTTATTGGTTTCTTTTTCATCACCTTATTCGAGTGTATCATTTCTCCTTTTCTGTTCTATATTATTTGTATGTGTCTTTCTATATCTTATCAGTTTATTTCACTTTGTTCCATTTATATTTTGGCTGTCACCTTCTCATTTGGTTTCAAATTATTTCACTTTATTTGTGGTCGTTTCCTTTTCATTTGGTTTCATTTTATTTGGTCAACCACTTGGGTCGTAGCTGGTTCTATGTAATCACTTATTTTCTTTTGTTTTTATATATCATCTCACTGGTATTGGTGCTGGTTCTACCTACTCACTTACTTATATTGTTCGTATATATCATCTCACTGGTATTGGTGCTAGTTCTACCTACTCACTTACCGTCTATTGGGTTATTTTGGTTAAATCGTATTATACTATCATCGTTTCAAGTTTTGTTTTATTGCTGGCTACATTTCTCTTATCAGAGGTTACTTGTTTTATTACCCTTAGCTGTATGATCGTATCATTATGTTAATTACCCATTCTTTTATCTCTGATCCATCACTTTTTATTTCTAGTGTTAATCATTTAATAATTTATTCTTATCATGTGGCTTCAAAAGTGTGTGTTGAAGATATGTACCCTTACAATATATATATATATATATATATATATATATATATATATATATATATATATTATAACTACACTACTATGCGTTATTGTAATGTAATGTTGTGTGTGAGTACCCACCTGCTGTCTGATCTTGCAGATTCTTCCGACTAGGGCGTGTGGATTTTGGATTTGAAGTTCGCAAGCTAGTAATCTCAAATTATTACAACAACACACATAATGGGTTACTTTAAAGGGGGAGAGTTTTGTGAGACTGGTAGGCTTTATCGTACAACAATAAAACACTGTTATATGGGGTAATAAAACGTTGTTTATTACACCAACAACACACAAGAATAGAATGGTTATAATGTTATGAATTTTCTTATAGTCTATACAATGAATCGATGTTTTTCGATTGTCTAATAGTTGAAAGAAACTGAACTCGTTCTTTGCGAGTTAATTGCAATTTAAATTTGACTTTATTAATTGATTTGAATTTAATTAAATTTATTTAATTAATTTGAATCTAAGTGTTCATGAAACAACCTATAAAACTCTAACATTAATTTGAATAATTAGTTAAAATAAATTAGACGTGACAGTCTAGTTCACGTTATTTCATTTCTAGTGATTCTACTTCTGATCTACTGCAGTATGATCTAAGATTAGATTGTCAGTTAAGATTGGTATAGCGCTTTTTATACTACTTCTATTTCTTAACTGTGACTTACTAAAACCTTAAACTGCTATACAGGTTATCACAACGAATTTACTTTTTAATTACTAGAGTCTTTGCTTTTTGTTTGGCACCTGAATTATTTGAATTACAATGTTTTAATTGAAAAATAGAAAATTTGATCTGAAAAATAAATAAATAGATTTTGCTTTCCTGTTACTGAAGAGGATGTCGTCCCGATTTGTCCCTCGTCGATTCGAGTCCTTGGTTAGAGAAAGTAATCTGCTTAGAACTGCTGGATTCGGTCGTGGAGTTCAAAATTCGGCAACACTCTGCTTCCCTGCTGTTTGTGAATATTTTAACGTCTGCTGTTGTCTGCTGGAACTGCTTCCTGTTCTCCGTCGATTTGCACGTTGCACGTCAGTGTGTGTGTGTGTGTGCTTCGTTCGGCGGTCGCTCTGCTCGTCAGCTGTTAACCAATGATTTAGACGGCCTCTCTGCTGTATTCTTGAAGTCTGGTCTTGAAGTCGGGTGGATCTCTTGCGTGCTTATGACTATCTGGTAGCTTGGTTGATGTCTTGAAGAGTATCTCGCCTTTACGTAGCAATTACGAGCTATACAGATGATCTGTAGTTAGTGTGTTCGTAATCGCGTGTGTGTTGACCACGTAGAGTCTTCTTGTTGATCTTCACCGCTTTGGCTACTAGACGATCGAAGGACTACGTCTTAACTTCGTGAGTACTGACAGAAGAGTGAATTTTTCCACCAGAAAACATCGCACTGGCCGGGGCTGCATGAAATGATTTCATTGGTCGAAACACTCTCCCTACCACATAAAATTTAGAATTCCCTTAGTCCGTGAGAATGAAGTCTGGTTCCCACAGACGGAGAATAGAATTATTATCTAATAATTAATTATCCGGCGGAACCAGTTTGTCGCTAAGGATATCCTGTACTTATTTAATTTTGCAATAACTTGGTTGCAAATCAAGTTGTGTGAAATCTAAAATATACAATCTGTCACAAATTATTATCTTTACAATATACTAAAATCTCTTTACTGTAACTCTATTTTAACAGAAGTTATTTAATTATTTTAATTAACTCTTACATTTGTTAATTATATTGCATCAAATTTGCACACGTCATTATTAATATCTCGGCAAACATTTTGGCTATGTTGGATTTCGCCTTTATTTATTAGTTTCCGAGATATTAATAATTAACAGTTTGGGTGTGGTCGCTTCCTTGTACAGCGAACTGCTTACATAACGACCACGTGTGCGTTGCTTTACACAGCATTATTTTCAATGCTCTACATTCAAATGGAGTTTTAACTGTTAATTTTTATTTAAATATGGTTTCAGCATGCGGTAAACATATAACCCCAAATAGTTAATATTTGGTTCCGTTATATATTCCCACACCCGCTTTAAAAAAATAATGAATGTAATAATTACAGTTATTTTTTTTTTCTTAATCATTACACACATATTCTGTAATCATTATTGTTACTAGCTATACATTGTATTACTTATTCTGAAGACACGTACACAAGTGTTAATGTTATTGCATTATATACAATTTAACTCTAAATACATGTATTAAAATGTTATATTTGCAACTTATTGCGTATAATGTTTTTCAAACGAGTAGTAGCCTTTATTTGTATACAATGCCACGCGTACAAAGAATTTTGCTGACAGTATTTAAAACGTTATCACTGGGCGCGCGGCTAATTGCTTGACCTAGTTTCATATGTGGGTCAGGTAGTCGTTATCGCGTGACGTAACTGTTTCCTGCCGCTGTTCTCGCTCACTCTATACGCTTATTATTTATCGCGCTAGGAAAACATTATTATTAGTACACAAGTTATCTATAATTATTATTAATAATATTATAAAACACAAATTACTTATTTTAATTTTAATTATTATAATACAATTATTATTAACTCTATATACTATTTATCTTTTTAAAGTCTTTTTATTTCGTCGCGACGCGCTTTGGAACGCCATGCTACTCAAAGTATTTTCTCAAAGAGCTCGCATGGAATTTACCGATCGTTTTCGTTCGGTCCAGAGTCGTAACGATGAACGTGTGAGGTGCGAGTTGTTGAGCCAACAGATAGGGTCCATTATATAAACGAAAGAACTTTGCAGCCACATTTATGTCTCGTCGGCCTACAGGATTCGCCTTGAGCAGTACTTTTTCACCTACTATAAAGTTCGTTAGTTTATGCGTCGTATTAAATTTGTCTGCCCTTTTTCGCCCTTTTTCAACTATTCTTTCCCTCACAAGTTGATTTTTACATTGCACCGGCAGAGGTAGATTATAAGTCTTTGGCTTACTTAAATAATTATCCCAAAACCTCTCTGGCGTGGTTCCAGAGTCTAATTCTGCTGGTGTGTATTCCGTGGTATCATGATAACTCTCATTTATTGCCTTTTCGAAGAACGGTAAGAACTCGGGCCATTTACTTTGTTCCTTATAGCAATAGATACGGAACATTTTACCGATTTCCCGATTCACCCTTTCGGCAAGGTTTCCCTGTGGTCGTCGTATCGAGGTTAGGACTGCTTTGATACCGTTACGTTCCAGGGTGGCTGCCCAGTGTTTGTTTTGGAACTGCTTTCCCTGGTCACTAAGTACGTTCCTTATTGGTCCATGTTGTGGGATATACTTATTAAGTATAATATTTAAAACGGACTTTGTGGTGGGCCTAGGGATCGCATAAAGGCTAACTTTTTTGGTAAACACATCGACGCAAACTACCATGTGTTTTAGATTTCTGGTAGCCTTGGGTAATGGTCCCAGAAAGTCGATGGCGATCATTTGTCCCTTACCTTCCGTTATCACATTGGCCATGGGCACGTACGTGTGTACGTTTGGTACTTTCGCTGTCTGGCATGGATAACATGTTTTTAGCAATTTCTTTACCCTACGGTACATGTTGGTAATTGTAAAATCCTCCTGCAATATTTTGACACATTTTACAGGAGATGCGTGCGCCATTTTTATATGTAAAGATTGTGTTATACACGCAAGCATCGCTGGAGACAATACCACTTTCCATTCGCCCTGTAACAATTTATACAATATATTGTCTTGTATAAGATAGTGAGGATTTGGGTGAGCTGCTAACATTAGCTTTTTAGCAAGGAGTGCGAGGTTATCGTCCTGCTCGCGTCCTAAGTTCTGTAGCATATTAGTAGCTTCAGGCGCGACAGTGTATTGCATGTTTAACACTCTCAACTCGTCGTCAGCTGCTTCATATACTTCCTCCTTTTCTACGGGCGGATATCTACTTAGAGTGTCTGCGGTGGTATTCTCTGATCCTTTGCAATATTTAATCGTGAATGAGTACTCCTGAATAGCTAACACCCATCGTGTTAGTCGGGAATTTGCTAATCGACATTTTAATATAAACGATAACGCCTGATTATCAGTGTGGATCTCGAAATGGGTACCATATAAGTAGTGTCTGAATTTTCTGAGTGCGTTTATTATGGCGAGTATTTCTTTCACGGAAGTACAATAGTGCAACTCAGCGCCTTTGAGCGTCCTATTGGCGTATGCTACAACATGAAGACTACCTTGTTCGTCTTCTTGGTGCAACACGGCGCCGATAGCGTACTCGCTAGCGTCAGTGTACATTACGTACTTCCTACCCTGCTGTGGATGGAACAATTGTAAATTAGATTGGAACAGGCCTTTAACCCTCTCAAACGCATCGTTCTGTTCAGAACCCCATTTCCACTTTATATTTTTGCGTACCAGCTGTAGCAACGGGACTGTATATTCTGCGTATTTGCTGGTAAATTTCCTGTAATATCCCGTGAGTCCAAGGAATGCTCGCAGTGCTTTGAGGTTCTTGGGCACCGGGAATTCCATAATACTCCTGAGCTTCTCTGGGTCCGTACTGATACCTGTAGCTGAGATTATATGTCCCAGGAACTTCATTTGGGACTTTACAAACTCGCACTTGTGTAGTTTGAGCTTGATGTTTGCTAACCTCAGCTTCTGGAAGACGCTCCGCAGATGCTCGAAGTGTTCCTCCAACGTGCGGGATATCACGAGGATGTCATCCACGAATATTACCGTGTAAGGGTCTACCTCAGGTCCTAGAGCTCTCTCAAGGCATCTTACAATCGCAGCGAGACTCGTGCTAAGGCCAAAAGGTACCACCTTGTGTTGATAGCATTTGTTATTAAATATAAATGCTGTATACTTACGATCTTGCTCACACAGCGGGACCTGCCAGAAGCTTGCTGTTAGATCTAGCTTCGTGAGGTACCTGGCTCCTTCACATTTAATGAAGAGGTCCTCCGCTGTCGGTGCGCAGTCAAACTCTTTCTCTACGAGACTGTTTAAGTTCCTCATATCCAGGCAGAGTCGGATTTCTCCAGTCTTCTTGCGGACGACCAGCAGTGGGTTGAGGAAGCTGCTATTAGATCTTTCAATAATATCTTCTTCCAACATCCGCTGTATCTCCTGCTGGACCTCGGCCTGGTATTTTATAGGGACCTGGTAGATTCTCCTTATGAACTTCTCCGGCTCTGAGAGGTGGATTCTGTGTTCATACACTGACGAGATTGAATGTTCTTCACTGAAGATATCGCTGAATTCTTCTTGCAGCGACGACAATCTCCGTTCAGTTCGGGAATCTAAGGTGGTCTCCCCCTCTTCACATTCTTTATAGTGAATTACTTGTTTTGGTGGCCGTGTGATTTTAATTGGGTCACCATGGTTTTGTGTGTGTGTATGTGTGTTCAATTTAAAAGTGTAACTAACATTGTCTATGGTACATTTTAATAAGTGTTCACTGGTGTTAATTTCCGCACGTATTTGTTCCAATACATCTACCCCCAATAACATATCACATATTAAATTGTTTATAGCCACTACACACACTTCAAATTGCACTTCGTCTAGCATGATAGTTAGATAGTATTGAGTGTCAATTTTTTCTTTTGTATCGGTAGCGGTTCGTATATAAAATTGATTGATTGGGAGTGATGGGGCCGTACGAAAATATTTTTTATTGGTACGCAGGAACCTTTCACTGACGCCGGATACAACACTACCGGTATCCAGCAGAATTCTCGTGGGAACGCTATTGACAAAGGCGTGTAACACCGGACACGCCGCGCTCACGGGCCTTTGTCGCGTGGGACCGGGTTCTAGCAACGGATCCCTGACATCCGGTGGGAACACATTATTAACGGGCACACAAGTTACATAATTAAAAGTACACATTTCACACAATATATAATCCTTATAATTAACATGCTTATATTTACACAATTTTGCCGAATTTATAGCGCGTCCTTGCTGGATGCGCATTTTGGCACGTTTTTTGTAGCTTGGTAACTTTTCGATTTATTGTTCGAATTTTTATTGCCGTGGGAGTCGCTGTCTTTTTCAGTTGTATCAGCTTTGGCTAATTCGACCGTTTGAATCGCTCTAATTTGTGCTCCATCGTTACCCTTACCCTGCCCCTTTGGTCTACCAAAATTTTGTTTTCCCTTGTACTCAAAGGTTTTATTTGGCTGTTTTGACGGTGTTTGGGGTGGAGTAGAACTGGTACTCGGTTTTTGATCCGTTTGCTGATGGTACTGTAGTCGCGTATTCTGCCCTTCATTATTTCGGCGAAAATCGGGATTATAACGCCACCCACCAAAATCAAAAACCGTCTCACTTTGGGACACTAGAATGAGGAGTTCGTCTACCGTGCGAATACCCTGGGTAAATACAGCTACTCTAATGTTATGATTAAAATGGTAGGCAAGCTTGGTGACTATGTCAATCTCCGCAAATGCTGGGGTTAAATGCTTCGCGCGCTCGACCTGCTGGATTATATAATTTTCGGCGGTAATATTCATTTTCTTGTCAAAACGGCCATATTCCAGTTCATTGCGCAGAAGTCGTTGGGTATGCGAGTTCCAGTATCGGCTTTCAAATTTTTGTTTGAACTCCGCGTATGTGGACACTCTATCGCGTACAATGTTATACCACTTACGCGCCGAATCACGCATCGCGTTAACCACCCACTGTATTTTGTCTTGATCTTCTAGTCGGGAACCTACTCTAGCCATTTCACTCTCACATGCTAATAAAAATTCAATGGGGTTTTCGTTACTTTCCCCCGTAAAATACACACGATTTTTCTCGTCGACAGGGCCTTGTACCAAAATATTTGGAGCAGATCTCCTTCGTACCTCCTGTCGTACTTTCAAAATCTCGTCGCTTAACGTTTGTAAAACACTCTCTTTATTAGAATCAATGTTAGATCGCGTCTCTACAATTGAAGCGTCTAATTTATCTACTCGTCGTTGCGTTTCGGTCACGTCCGCGTGAATTTTTACCTCTAGGGTTTCCACCTTCCTGGAAACCTCTAGTGTCTGTTTCTCACAGCGGGTTATGTGGTCTTTGAACCGGCCCTCCATACGTGTTACTTGTTCAATAAACGATTTTTGCATAGTGGTCTCAAAAACCTTAAACCGTTCATTGATTTTAGTATCGACCGTATTTACTCTTTCGCCGATCTCTGCGACTTTCACAGTTAGCTCTTTATTACTCTCACCGATTTCAACGACTTTAGCGGTTAACTCATTTACGCTTTCGTCTATTTTCGCAGTTAATTCTTTACTACTTTCTTTATTACTTTGCTTAATCTCGGCGTTTATGTCAGCGTTACTGCGTTCTAATGCTTCGGTTAGACTAACTCTTTGTGTTTCGATATTAGATTTTAATTCCGCGATATTTATGTCAGCATTGGCTGTTATTTGTTCAAATTTCGCGTCTATTTTAGCGGTCAAATCCGCGTTAGCTTGTTTCATTTCCGCGTTCATTTGCTGTATTTGTTTAAGTATTTTATCCATATCCATTTTAAATAGACAACAATGTCAAATATACACAATTTAAAATACACAGAACAGTTTCAAATACACACAATAACTTTACTGTTGTACAAAAACCAGTCACAAAACTCTTTGGGGATTGTTTAGTTGGACGCCAGCTGTTTTACGAGTTAAAACAGCAAAGTTTGTTTAACACGTAAAAATTAAATTTAAATTGAATTTAATTAATTTAATTTAATTTGATCGCGCCCCACGTTCCGGGCAAGCCATTTATAACTCTTGTTCGGAACGTGAATTCAATTTGACGTACGATTGTCGGGCCCCACGTTGGCCGACATTTATAACTATATTTCTACTACGCGTTATTGTAATGTAATGTTGTGTGTGAGTACCCACCTGCTGTCTGATCTTGCAGATTCTTTCGACTAGGGCGTGTGGATTTTGGATTTGAAGTTCGCAAGCTAGTAATCTCAAATTATTACAACAACACACATAATGGGTTACTTTAAAGGGGGAGAGTTTTGTGAGACTGGTAGGCTTTATCGTACAACAATAAAACACTGTTATATGGGGTAATAAAACGTTGTTTATTACACCAACAACACACAAGAATAGAATGGTTATAATGTTATGAATTTTCTTATAGTCTATACAATGAATCGATGTTTTTCGATTGTCTAATAGTTGAAAGAAACTGAACTCGTTCTTTGCGAGTTAATTGCAATTTAAATTTGACTTTATTAATTGATTTGAATTTAATTAAATTTATTTAATTAATTTGAATCTAAGTGTTCATGAAACAACCTATAAAACTCTAAAATTAATTTGAATAATTAGTTAAAATAAATTAGACGTGACAGTCTAGTTCACGTTATTTCATTTCTAGTGATTCTACTTCTGATCTACTGCAGTATGATCTAAGATTAGATTGTCAGTTAAGATTGGTATAGCGCTTTTTATACTACTTCTATTTCTTAACTATAACTTACTAAAACCTTAAACTGCTATACAGGTTATCACAACGAATTTACTTTTTAATTACTAGAGTCTTTGCTTTTTGTTTGGCACCTGAATTATTTGAATTACAATGTTTTAATTGAAAAATAGAAAATTTGATCTGAAAAATAAATAAATAGATTTTGCTTTCCTGTTACTGAAGAGGATGTCGTCCCGATTTGTCCCTCGTCGATTCGAGTCCTTGGTTAGAGAAAGTAATCTGCTTAGAACTGCTGGATTCGGTCGTGGAGTTCAAAATTCGGCAACACTCTGCTTCCCTGCTGTTTGTGAATATTTTAACGTCTGCTGTTGTCTGCTGGAACTGCTTCCTGTTCTCCGTCGATTTGCACGTTGCACGTCAGTGTGTGTGTGTGTGTGCTTCGTTCGGCGGTCGCTCTGCTCGTCAGCTGTTAACCAATGATTTAGACGGCCTCTCTGCTGTATTCTTGAAGTCTGGTCTTGAAGTCGGGTGGATCTCTTGCGTGCTTATGACTATCTGGTAGTACACAATAAGCTTGGTTGATGTCTTGAAGAGTATCTCGCCTTTACGTAGCAATTACGAGCTATACAGATGATCTGTAGTTAGTGTGTTCGTAATCGCGTGTGTGTTGACCACGTAGAGTCTTCTTGTTGATCTTCACCGCTTTGGCTACTAGACGATCGAAGGACTACGTCTTAACTTCGTGAGTACTGACAGAAGAGTGAATTTTTCCACCAGAAAACATCGCACTGGCCGGGGCTGCATGAAATGATTTCATTGGTCGAAACACTCTCCCTACCACATAAAATTTAGAATTCCCTTAGTCCGTGAGAATGAAGTCTGGTTCCCACAGACGGAGAATAGAATTATTATCTAATAATTAATTATCCGGCGGAACCAGTTTGTCGCTAAGGATATCCTGTACTTATTTAATTTTGCAATAACTTGGTTGCAAATCAAGTTGTGTGAAATCTAAAATATACAATCTGTCACAAATTATTATCTTTACAATATACTAAAATCTCTTTACTGTAACTCTATTTTAACAGAAGTTATTTAATTATTTTAATTAACTCTTACATTTGTTAATTATATTGCATCAAATTTGCACACGTCATTATTAATATCTCGGCAAACATTTTGGCTATGTTGGATTTCGCCTTTATTTATTAGTTTCCGAGATATTAATAATTAACAGTTTGGGTGTGGTCGCTTCCTTGTACAGCGAACTGCTTACATAACGACCACGTGTGCGTTGCTTTGCACAGCATTATTTTCAATGCTCTACATTCAAATGGAGTTTTAACTGTTAATTTTTATTTAAATATGGTTTCAGCATGCGGTAAACATATAACCCCAAATAGTTAATATTTGGTTCCGTTATAATATATATATATATATATATATTGCAACAAAACAGAACAGCAGGCACTCGCAGATTTATACAAAGATTCGCCTGCAACGCGTCTATCTTTTGTCCAATCAACCACGTAGACAGTCGATTGACCAATCAGAAGACCCTAATTTCAGTCAGATCCGTCGGTTGTCAGGTGTACTTCGGGTCAGTTCATCGGAATTCGTTGCCTAGTGAACGTGTGCTCTTCGTCAAGAGTTTTTCTTGTTCGAACTAGTTTAATTTAGAGTAACTCTAAGTCTTGGGACTCTTTTCGAGTTTGTCGATTAGAGTCTAGCGGGTGAACTCCCAGTATTAAAATATTCAAGTGCTATTACATGTTAGTGGAAGATTTTCCGCTTAGGGAGATTTATCTACCGTGATAAATCATTATTAACGCGGAAAACTTCAATAATAGCTGGAAGGTGTAAGTAATATACACCGCTTTTAAATAATATCACTCATCACTCTGAGTAACAATAATTAATAATAACCAATTGCGAGCGAGTAAACAACGATTCGGAAAGTGACAATTCGTGTGTAAAATCTGCATCAGTGTTATCAGCTGTGCGGCGAACCCCAGCGCAGAGAGAGAGAGAGAGAGAGAGAGAGAGAGAGAGTGAGAGAGAAGAGCGGCGATCTATGCAGTGAAGAGCGTAACAGCGGCGGAGCGTGTGACGTCACGTCGAGTGTAAAGGAATTCTACGTTCCAAGTAAAACTTACCAAAACTGAACTATATAAACTCTTTGATAACAAATAAAATACTATACATGATCTTCTTTTAAGATCAGATCAACCTGATTCAGAGACGATTTTGAATTAAAATAAATATTTGTGAACTACAAAGTTTATACAAATTTGTATCTTAAAATATAAAAACCTTTTCTCCAGATAACTCTTTATGTGTTCCATTTATTACTATGCCTGACATTTGTTTTGTCGCAATATATATTGTAATATAACTAAATTTCTGTATATACATTTATTTTTATGCCACACGTTGTTGGCGTCAATTTTGTAATAAAACAAAATTTTCGGGTTTGATTATATAATAAGCCACACGTTGTTGGCGTCAATTTTGTAATAAAACAAAATATCTCCTGATGAAGGTTTAACTAAGTTCCACGTTGGAAACGCCAAATTTGTAACGATATTTAATGTTTCTTTTCGGGGTTACAAAAGTTATTATATAACTTGAAAAAAAAATTTTGTTTAAAAATTAAAAAAATGTATTTATTTATTTATCTATTTTTATATGTTCATTTATTTATTTTTATATATTTATTTCTATAATTACTAATTTATTGGATTTATTATGTTCGAATAACAAGAATTGTTCCCGCGTTAAATAGATTATAAAATGTAATAATCGATTAGTGGTCTTCCGTTATTGAATGATTGTACTCCTTCAATGAGGTTATTCTCTTCTTTTCTTGGAGTCCAGGTTTCATATATTACCTGAAATTCTCCTATATATATTTTTACTAACAAATAAAACTCAAAATAATAATATTAAATGAATTTATTAAATTTATCGCAATGAATCGACTTTGAATCGATCTGCTAATCCACAGCTCGCAAACTCATATCTCAGGGCAAGTCGGTTTCGTTATATAAATTATTAATATTGAATTACAGGTTCTTTTAGCTGTTATTTAAATAGTCAGAGAAAGGGCAATGCTGAAAAGTACAACACTTACAATAAAAAAGTTCTTAATTATAAAAATAGAAATAATATTTAATATAAAAATGTTAATAAATTAGATTTCTCGAACCAACGAATCTGGACGAAGTTCTCACGTCACCGCAGCTGGCTCGAAGTATTCAAGATGGCGCTTCCTTGCTGCGTATGTTCACCAAGATCTTCACGACGGAATCCCTCCAAATAAATGTTGCTTCTTTATGTGTTCCTCATCCAAGCAGTAGTGATTAATTTCTCTTCATAACTGTGTAATTATCCTGGATTAGCGATCAGTTGTTCGGCTCGGCAATCGGTGTTCAAATGTGTTCTCGTTCAAATAGTTCATAAGGTTTACAATGGCAAATTTCGTATCGATAAAATTCTGAATTAACGTTTATATGTTCTAATATCTGGGTTACGCCTTCCAATCTTCATAAATAGATTAATCTGATTCATTCCAGTTTGAATCAGTGTTGATGACTCATATTTTAAAATTTCTCTGTTTTATTTTTTATAGGTTTAGTTCGTATGTAAAATTATTCTTCTATCTTTTTTAATTAATTAATTTGTGTGAGATCGTTCCGATGTGTGCATTTCAACGTTTAACAATCAACTAACTCTCTTTCTTCTTCATACAAAAGGTCCTGGCTGATTTAAAATTAAAATTCACATTGTTTTAATCAGCTGACACCTCAGCATAAATTATATGTTGTACTAAATAATTGACTTTTACATTATATAATTAATTACATTTTGCTTTTTATTTATTCTTATTAAATACCAATTACATAATCAATTTCCCCATTTAATTCTGCGTTATTTAATATCACACATGATATACTTTATAGTATTTTTTAACTCAAAAAGTCATATTTACAGTATATTTGGATGTAGGCTTTAGCTATTGTACTTCCTGCCATATTAAATGGTTTACAATTTCTGTTAGATTCTAATTATCATTGAACAAGATCATTTATTGAATTATAATAGTTAGTTTTCTTTAATTTTCAGTAATTTTATGATTTGGTTAACTAATTTGAATATTATCTTTAATTTAGGCTTTTCCTTAGATTCCAGTGTTATTACACTTGCATTTTTTCTAATAATATTTTATACATTCCTTCAATACCTTCACAAAGTGTTGTTACAGTTATTATACATGGTTATTGAATTACATTAAACAATTTTCATTAATTTAATTAATTTAATTAGCTTATTTACTAATTATAATGTGGGTGATATTTACCATTTGGCCTACATTATATGTTAGTTCAAATACAATGCTTATTATTATTTCAGCTTGCTAATACACTCTCTGACATACAATTCTTATAAAATCTTAACTAAATTGCCCTTACTTAATTACAATAATGTTTATTATTAATTGATATCATTAAAACACAATAAAGATATTATATATATAAAAAAAATAGACTCAATCTCAAGCATCCAAGCCTTGAGTTCAATGAACTGTTAACATCAACAAAACACATCTGTTTTTTATTTTATTTTATTATTTAAATAGTTTATTAAACTTAATTTTTATGCAGTCTTTTGCTGTTTTTGTTTTACTTTAGGGATTTAACCTTGTTCACTTCACTATTTATTGCATTCTATTATCTTATTTCTATTCATTTTATCTAGTCTTGTAAGATAAAGAATCTCATTTACAGGGGATCATCAAGATTTGCTTGTCATCATAAAAATAAATTTCACTGGTCCACTGTTAATCATATGTCTATAAAATTTACTTACATCTACTTTACATTTATTCTTATGTTATTGTATTGTACTTTTATTAGGGACATTTTATCTTTTTTGGGGGTTTCTATTTTTATATTATGTGTTGGTTTTTACCAAAATTTATCCTTTTATTATGGAGGTTTGTTTATCTGGGGTATTTTCTTACATGCTCCTATCCTACCTGGGTATAATTACTCTATACATTGGATTATCATTATTTTCCTATTATTTATTATATATTGGATGGTAGGTTTTAATTTATTTTATTTATTCGAATCTATGATTTCAATTTACTGTGGTCCTTGATCAATTTTTATAGTAATTTTAATTTAATACATATTATTTTTATTCTATACTTGATTATTTTTTAAATTATAACAAGGTGGATTTTCTGTCACGCTACAATATATATATATATATATATATATATATATATATATTGCAACGATACAGCCATAGCTGTATTAGGCATTAATTTAAATAAATGTAAATTTTGTATAATTTGTATAAGTTACGGGTAAATGGACAGGTCTGAGATTGCAGAAGTATTTCATTGTTAGATTAGTGGAGCAAGTAACCTGTTCCGACACGCAGTGAACACCTGCTCAATTGTATGTGTGTTACACGTGTATCTTGTGTGTGTGAGTGAAGCAGGCATAGACAAGAACTCAGCAACCCGCCCCAAGTAATTAATAAAATACTGGTTTTAATTCACTGTGAGAAAACTAATTAATGTATGATCAAACCAAAGGCACCAAAGTGTGGGTAAAAATTATAGTTATCCCCAGTGAAAAGATGACGTTAATAGAACATTTTATGCGAATACAGTGCAAAATAAACGTGCTAAAAAATACGCAAATTACCCTAAGACGCTCAAATTAATATATTGAGTGATTAATCGAAGTAGCTACGATTTGTGCTATCTTGAAACCGTGCAAAACAGTGCTATTTGCTAATAATTGCAAATAGATGAAAAGGTTCGGTAGTGGGGGCTGTCACGTGATACCCAGGTATCGACAGGACGCTTTTGGAGCCGACTAGCGAGGAATCTCGAGAGAGTATAAATTAAGGGTACGACCAAAAACCCTTTTCTTCATTTCAAGTCTCAGTTGCAGCCGGACATGCTGTCCGTCGGCAAAACAGTTTATTTTTATTATTCTATTACAAGTCGCAGTAACAAACGAAATGACGTTTGTTAAAATCACGACAATATTACGGGAAAAGTAAATACAGCAATAGTCAGTCTACCAAGAGTATATCCAGGAAATATGCTGTGGATCGACGCTGGACTCTAGACGTATCCAGGAAAGCTGCTGTAGATCGACGCTGGACTCTAGACGTATCCAGGAAAGCTGCCGTAGGTCGACGCTGGACTCTAGACGTATCCAGGAAAGCTTGCCGTATAGCGACGCTGGACTCTAGACGTATCCAGGACCACGCCAGGACAAGAGGAATGGAAAATTAACTCTAGACAACGCTAGACCCCGGACAACAGTCGTAAGATCATCAGAAATCAAGGTGACATGCTTAATGCATATTAAATGATTTATAAAAACAAAAGAGCTCATAAAGACGATTTCAAAAGACAGTATATTGAAACAAAGAAAGTTTATTTTCAGTACTAATATGTTTAAATGTAAATAAATGTATAGTCGTAAGAATGAGCGATCGCATAATAAATATAAAAGCAGTAATAAATCAAAGAGAATTTAAAGTAAAGAGAGTAGAGTTTATGATCAAAATAAATAGTAAAGTGATTAGACATTTGAAGTATAGAAAGATTAATTTAAAGTTGAATATTAGAACAAAAGCCAGTCTACAAGAAATTAATATAAAGTTAAATTGAAGTCAAAACATTGGTATAGACTGAGCGAGTAGAGGTCAGATCTGAGATAAGACAATTTATTTCAATATAAGGACATTTTAATTTTATAATAAATTAATAAAAATTATTTAACATGTTTAGATATAAGATTAACATGTTTAGATATAAGAATTTTTTTTTAAATATGTGTAATGTTGCATATCGTAAGATATAAACAATAAATAATGAGCAATATCATGACCGACAAATTAATGATGTTTATGAATAATTTTAATAATTAAAAAATAATAAATATGAGTTTTTAATACTGATAATAAAAATACTCTTATTATATTTCCACCTGAACCCCAAATACACATGCAAGTTGTTAATAATGTTATATAAAGTGTATGAGTTCAATTAATGTACCAATTAAATTGCACAAGATAT